>CM021735.1:45987715-46453515 GCA_011075105.1 Heteronetta atricapilla
AAAAAAAAAGCTTTTCTATTGGTGTAAAAATTCCACTTATTTGAAAAATGTGGAGATAAAGAGTGCTTAGCAATCTGAGCACTCACTGTTTTCCTTAAAGATATTTACATTCCTAACTGTATTTTGAAACATACAAAATTAGATGTGATTTTTCTCTCCCAAATCCAAATATTCATTTTGTTTTGAATAGCCCATTTAGTATATTGGAAGTGACTGCAATTCAGCCAATAGCTCTGTCTAGACTCCAGTTATAATATTACCTCAATTTTCAAAACATGATCAAGCATGAACATGCCAGTATTTACCATTTCAAAGAGACTGGCCTGTTTTCTCTGCCTACAGCACTGGGGCTCAATCCTTCAAGATTTCTAATCTCTAATACAAGGGTCACTGCAGAACACAGTTATGAAATCACCATCCCCTCCAGAAATATACACACTCAATCAAAGCCACCCACACCTTCTCTTCAGGACTTTTGTACTGTAACTTATTCTCAGATATACTTTATCTGGTTACAAGTATCTCGCACCCTTACCAACTTTATCCCTCCCCACTTATATACTGTGGCACGCTAACCCACATACAAGATGAGATTCCCACCCCAGACAGTTCACAGACTTATCGTAATTACTGTGTCCCCTTTAAACTCAACACCAATTAACAAAAAAAAAAAAAAAAAAAAAAAAAAAAAAAAAGACAATGACTTAATGACTTAACCCTGTCCTTGAGCTCTTTCCTTCCCCTGAACCAGAAGCCAGCCCCATGCAATTTTGCTGAGGATGAAAGGAGGGCAGCCAGTGCTGGCAGAGCTAAATGCTGTGTAAGTGAACAAAGGTCTTCTGTGTGCCTCAGAGGAAGTGCCATTGCGGTGTGCTTACAGCTGAGATGGGAGGTGCGTGGGCTGTGGAGGAAGCGTAGCTAGGCCTTGCCCTTCTCAGCCCTATACAAGTGCAGCAAGGCTCCATTTGCACGTGTGAGCAGCCTAGTGGTGACAGAAAGGTGTGCTCAGGCCTGCCATGGCCATCCCTTGGTGACCAAGTGCCTGGCAGCACATCCCAGCTTTGAAGAGCATGTGAAGGATCTGCCTGGGGCAAAGCTTTGCCACAGCCAGCAAGAGGCTGCCTAACGAGACCACCTCCCTGGGTGTTGTGCTTCAGGCAGTGAGTCCTGATAAGGACACCTACCCTTCCATGACTCCTGAAGCACTAAGCATAATAAGATCCTGTTATGGCCAGTGGACACCTAGTCAGCACAAGCAATGAGACAATTCAGGTCACCGAGATATAAGTAGGTGCCTACTGACTTCTCACCTTAGGAATCATCCATAGCATGGATGTGAGTCGGTGCCTAAGTGCTCACCTAAATGAATGCTTCTAATCAGAGATGTCTCAAACCTCAAACTCAAAATGAATCTTCCTCCTTACTATCCCTACCCTTAGGCTATTCTTATGCTTGTATACCATCTCACTTCACCCTGACAGAAATCAGAAACATAAAAAATTCTGCTACCACAAGCTTTCCAGGCTGGATTCGTATCAAAATAACCTTGGAAATTATCTGGCTTCAAATGAGTTCACAAATAGAGAGAGCTTCTCACAGGCAAGACAATTTCTACAGAACAGCATATTTAACTACTCTCATCATTTGTTTCACTTCCCAAAGAACAAGCTGCATCTAACCGTGACAGAATTTTGACTGAAGGAATATATATATATATATATATGTATGTATGTATTAAAATAGACTGAGTAGGTCATTATAAAAGTCAATAAGTGAGTGTGGCTTCATAACAAGCTTGTGCAAGATCCATGGAAATTTAGCCTTGCCTGAGCACGTCTATACAGACATCTGTAAGTACGTTGCAGCTGATTTGTGCATTCTGCAGCTCTCACCTTGAAGCACAGGTTAAAAAAGCAGGAAACAATGCAGCTGTGTGTACTGTGTGGACAGCTTTGCAAGCCTATCAGAGTGAAGATTTCCAGGGCCAAAGATGTTCTCCTTCTTAGCACCAACCAGTTGGTGTATATAGTCCTCTTACTCTGTAGCAGCCCCCTTACCCTCATTTTCTAGATCAGGTCCTATTTTGATTGTACTATCTGTTATAAAGCGGCCACAGGGATGTCTACCTACCCTGAAACAGCTTCTTCCACTGCCATGTATTTATATTTAGCACTAGAAGTTTTACCATCCCTGTGTTACTTTCCAAAGTTCCAGCTCTTGCTGTTTTTGGCATCAGCGTCAAAATCTTTCTTTGTTAAATCTATCAGGGAGCTCATTTATTTTAAAATGTTTACTATTATGTTTTACACTGTTGCCTTGAGCCATCTGGATGATAAGAAGAAATATAAATGATTGCTTCAATTATTAAAATTGGTGACCTTTGCAGCAAGGAGGAAAAAAGCATAGTCAAGGTGCTTTGCTAATAACAATAATCAGTGAGGAGGTCTTAGTGGGAACGGGAAGACTTGGAACTGTGCTGTCTGGTGGTCTAAACAGAGAGGTGAAGGAGAAGTAGAAATCAGGAGGAGGAGGAGAGCTTGGTACATGTTCCACTCCTACCTATTTCATGTATTTCATGGTACTCATGTAAAATGTGGTCACAATTAACAGGGAGTTTAGTAAGACATAAATCCATCTGGCCCAAGCACAACAGTATTCATACTTGGAATGGAGATCTAAAGCATGTTTCTAAAATGCTCCAGGTTCCTCATATAGACAACTAACTTTTCAGCAGTGCTCTGCAGTATTTATTTCCTTGAAGTCAACTTCTGGAGCCTGCACACCATTGCAAACTACTTGGGTCGTACCAAGCTTATTTCAAGGATTTGGATTGATCATGGTGCTGAGTTAGGTGCTGAGTAGGTGAGCAACCTTCTGCCCATGGGGAAGATGGCTTCAGCTTGCACAGCACTCCCTCTTTTTATCTCTGCTAGCAAACTCCATGCTGAGTGGCAGGTAGGGGCACTAGTGCAGAGGAGAGAACAGCAGGCTTCCCTGCCATAATCACTTACATTCACCCACTTTGGGGGTGAATGCTATAGCTCCATCTTTAAACTCACTCAGGAAACAGCCTGTAAAGCACCAGGGAGTGAACATTAGCAAAACAAGAGCCCATTATAGCAGGCTGTTTGGGTGGAGAAACTGCTTGGCTCCCTGGAGAACGTTGTAATTTACTAACTGGTTGTTCTCCGGTCCTCCATCAACTTCAACCACATGGTTTTCCCAGGGGCTACCGCAGTGATTGATGCTGATTTTCTCAAGTGGAGACATTGTCCTAGTGCTTGAACTGAGTGAATGAAGTCCTAAGTGCTGGGTGGAGAAAGAATGGCTTGGGTAAGCTCCATGTGCCCTTTAGGGACAGCTTTGCTTCCTTGTATGTGAAGTCCTGGTAGCTCAAACACACTGGGCTTTTCAACCTCTTCCTGAAGATTACTGGTACAGAATTTAGGTGCCAGACAAGCAGAGTACTAGGTGCAATATGGTAAAGAAGTTAATTGGTTTTTGACTAAAATGTGAACAACCTCCATTCTCCTGTTGAGATGCACTGGTTTTGATGCTAAGTGACATTGCCACTGTAAACAGCTGTGCTGGAAGCAGTTGTTTGGTCCGGGACTCTTAAGCCTCTTGCCACCTGCAGCTCGTTCCCTCTCACATGCTCAGTTCCTTTCCCTGGCTCATCCCCTCCCCTAGCACACAGCTCTGCCTAATCCAGAGGATACAGAGAGATGCTCCATGGCCACCTGCCCCGTCCTCTCCAAACTGAATGAGATGGACCTGGGCTAGGCTGTATCAGATCAACCAGCCAAGCTGACACAGTACAGTGACTTCAGGGAGGGAAAATGGAACAGCACATCCACAGCTGGCACAGATGCCATGTGCCATTGCAGTGGGTTTGAGACACTTCATAGTAGTTGGATCTACTCTGCTGAATGTTGTGGGGCAGGTTTTGAGGAAGATATCTTTAAGAATTCATTCTTCCTGCCTTTCAGCAGGAAAAAGTGTGCAACCTGGTTTAAAGTGCAAACCCTGCTCCCTTGGTATTAGTAGTCCTTTTAACAGAGCAGCTTAGGCTGCACCAGTCCCTTTGTGGGCAAATACTTGATAGACACTTGTCACTGGCAAGTCAGTCTGCTCTGAAGGATTCTGCTGAATGCCACAACAGACTATCACTCCTCTCCACTCCCAGAATAAAAAACCTTGTCAGTAGTGCCTTGTGATGCTTAGGATTTGCCTGTCAGTTCCCATGGGCTTGTGAATTAAAGGGATGATGACTGTCAGCAGCACAATGCTTTTTATTCACCAGGATGCCCACAGGTGCAGCAGGGCAGTACTCCCTCTGCTTCTAACCCCAGCAGGGTCTCTATCTGTACACAAAAAACCTCAACCTCTGTGAGTCTGGTGATCGGTGACCTTCCCTAGGAGCAGGTGGTGGCTCTCCCTGGCCACACTTCATGCAGCACCAGGCACTGCAATTAGCTGTGTAATTAGGAGCCAGGAGCAGAGCACAGGTTGTGGAGATGGTTTGGAAGCCTGAGGCAAAAGGTTTTTGTCCATCAGCTGGTGGGCTAAATCATTTAGAAATCCCTAAATAAATGATGCTGAGCTCTAGCTGGGCTTCAGATGATCAGAGAAGGAATTTCATCTCTGCCTCATCCAAGAAAACAAATAATAAAGAAAAGGGAGGTAATAAGTTCCCAGTGGCTTCTTTTAGGAGGAGTATATCATGAATAACATTAAGTAACATCAAAAACTTATGTATAAAAATCCACATAAACTGAAATGCATTGAGTAGAGATTCTCCTCTGATAACAGGGGAGTGGAAGAGCTATATTAAATGGAGATAAGTACTGTAAAAGGTAAGACCCAATGAACAATGGCTTTGTTGCTGCATTTTTGATTAGTACAGACAATGGCTGCAGCTTTCCCTGCCCTGAAAAGAGAGGTGCTTTATAGTGATCAGAAGAGCATCCAATATCCTCTTCCTCCTCATCATGGGAGTCATGAGGATATGGCTTGGAAAGGGCAGGAGAGGGTCTGCAGTGGAAAGGAGCTGCCCCAGCAGGAAGAAGCAGAGGAGGAACATGGAGCAAGCAGTCATGGCATGGCTGGAGGCATAGCAGCCGCCCAGGACCGCCGTCACCAAGGGCTAGCAATAAGGCCCAGAACCACCTCAGCACGTGCAAGGCCATATTCATGCAGAAATGATCATCTCAACTTGGTGAGGAGATTCTCCTTCCCTGCCATCTGCTAGTTGTGTATTTACTGTATAGTGAAGACTGAAACATATTAGAATAAGCAAAAGCTCAAACCATATGGTTTCCAGTGGTTCTTTGAATTATCTGCAAGCTCATCAGGAATCACTCAACCATTAGCTGATCACTGAGATCTCAAGGAGGCAGTGACACTTCTACAGAGCTGATTTCATCTTCATCTCTATCCTCTCCTTGTGGGTCCCCTGAGCTTAGAAAGAAGCCAGCATTTATTCCTTCAGCACTGAGGAATCTCACGCTTCAGAGCCACAGCTAATCACTGCCGTGGAGCAGAGGGAGTGCCAGCCAGCCACGTACAGCACTAGGCAATGGAAGGCAGGGCAGCCATGTCATTTCATTGCTTGCCTAAAACTACTTTACCACACAGCATCCAGCATGTACAACAGCATTACCACAAACGACAGCTGGTCCCAGTTGGAACGGCAAAGTCTGTGTTCACATGGGCGAGCTCATCCCATCCCCTCTCTTCTGGCTTCTTACTACCTTCAGACTTCATTTTCTGGATACTTTGGGCCCCATGACAGACAGTCAGTGCCAGCCAGGCACTGTGGCAGTACATCCCTCAGGAGGAAACAGCACAAGCCCTTTTTGAAGTTAAACTTCAGTAAAAATGTATGAAGTCCCAAGAAGAGAGAGAGACAGGAAGCCTCATGGGTATAGCTGAAAGAGACAAATGTGAATACCTTTAACTACATATTGGAGTTCGGCTCCTCTCATTAACCAAAGGTCTTTGCTGCCTTTATACCTGCTTTGGAGATGATAGAAATGAGGTATTGTTGTCAACCACTCTGTAGCTGGCAGGAATCCACATTAATCACCCGACAGTGCCTGCTGATGATCTCAGAAGAAAGGGCAATGAACAGACATCACACTTTGAACTAGTGTGACAGTTAGCAGCCATCAGTAAATTGATGCAGATAACTTCAGAAGACTATGGCTGGCTAACATGAACGTGGTAAGCAACACATAAAACAGGGGGAAATGTAATCAATAATTCAGGAGATTTTCTGAATGAGATATTATATGATGCACTGTTCTCCAGGCCCTCAGATATCACCTATTCTCTTTCTGCTCACAGCTCACTGAAGCGAGTTAAACATCTTTTGCCCTCCTTTGATGCATATATAAACAGAATCTCATTGCAGCAGCATGGCAGAATAACACTTATTGATGATACTGAACATGAATAGCCCTATTTTATTTATCTATTGCCATTGGAAAGGGTCCTCAGAGACACATTGCCGTATGGAAATGAAGCCCCCATCGTTATCTAAGAAACAACACTGTGTACTTTTACTGGTATGTAAATCCAGTGGTGTCATTTTGGATTTATAATGTAAGAGTACAGGAGTTCTTACACACTACTCCAGGACCTCACTTCCTGAAAAAGAAGAAAATTCATTTCAAATATTTCATTCTCAATGTAGCAATGCCTAACAGTTGCTTTGCTTCTCCTCCAGTCTTTATCTGTTAACTCCATTGGAATATTTTGAGAAACAGCTAAAAATCCATATTTAATTTCCAGTCCAATGACTGCAGGACATGTTCTAGCCTATGCTATGCAATAACATTTCCTCTTCCCAATTTTAATTAATCTGACTCTGACATCTGCTGTGGTTCTCCTTTAGCCTTGATGCTTTATCTCTGCATGTTTCAGCTCATTGGCAGTAAAATGTGTTGAGTCAAAAGACACTGCAACTGGAGTCCTGTCAAAAGCAGCAGAGATAAAGTACAGATACTAGAGGTCCCAGCTTCCCTGCCAAATCCCTGCAGGTTTGGTGAGCTGTTAGTCACACCAGGCACGAGAAAGTGTCTGAAAAATCCTGTCTCTTCGGATGTTTAGATATCCTGCTTTGGGTTTCCAAGGGAGACCTCACTGCACTAGTAGGATGCATAGAGATGAAGATTCATCTAGAATCAGATGTCTCTGCCATTATTTCACACACACACACAAAACAGAAGTGTTGGATATATATTGAGGACATCACTGATTACAGAGCTAATCTCAGTTGTGGGATATACCTGGAAGAAATTTAATCTGTTTTCCAGAAAATAAATTTCTTTGTCTCCAGACCCGGTTTTCTAGAATGGGGCTCTTTCAACTGCTGCTTTTGCATTGTATAAATTAAATATTTTATGAGTCAGCAAGTGAGAGCATAACTCTTTGACCTAAAAAAGAGTCTGTATTAGGCAAGAAGGAGATACAGGTCCCCACTCCTGACCAGTCCCACTCCTGCCAAGTGTCACACTGACTCTGCCATGCTCAGTTTTTAGCTGAGCATAAAAGTGCGGCACATGAAGAGGTCTTTGAACATGCTGCTTCCATGTCTTTACAACTTACGGGATCTACTAAATCAGAATATTTTCAGATGGAATTGTAGAGTGAATTCCCATTTATCAGTTCCTCTTTGCTCATACAGGTCCACAAATCCCTAAATTAAGCTTATGAAACTTCCACAAGTAAAATTCCGAAGAGATTTACTCCTGTGCTTCCTTTGCATTGTTCATTAATTAATTCTGTGCCCTTTGGTAATATTATGCCAAAACCATTCCCTCAGTTTGAAATTGAACCAAATATTCGCTGTATATAAATTTTGAACTGAAACATAAATCAGAACTCTTCTGTAGAGCCTTCTCTTCCATGATTAATAGTCTACTGGATACAGAAATATAGGTTTTCAAAACAGTCTGTTGGAGCTGTGTGAAAAATGAGATTCTCTTTCCATTCCAAGTCCTTAAGTTACAATACTTGTAAGAGACCTTGAAAAGTTACATGATGAGCCTTACATTTTTCTCCTTGCAATTTTACATGTGATGTGTGACATATTCTATCCTCTTCATTATAAAGAACAAGATTTTTGCACCTAGAAAGGACTGAATTGATGCATACATGACTTGTTCTTAAAGGCAGCTGATAAACTTTAGGCTGATAGTGGGGTACTACTCTGACAAGTTGCTCTGTAAGACTGGTAATTGAAGTTGACCACTTTGTGATGTGTTACAAAGTCATGGAAAAAAAAAATGCTGAAAGTAAATGTATTGTGCTACTTACTCCTGTTAATGTAGTACAATCAATGTAGCCAAGTAAGAGGGAACTAAACTTTTTTTTTTTTTCTCTCCATTTTCCTAGAACCTCACTGTAGTCAATGGAGTGGCTCAGCCATCACAGGAGTTCTGTCTGGAAGAGGTCACAGCCTCCTTGAAAGCTGAAAGAGCTTTAAAAAACAGACCTTCACTTCAGCTATTGAAGTAAGAATGTCGAAGGACTCCAAGTGGTGCTCAAGATCAAGGACCTTAGAATCACAGTATGCAAGAGCCATGTAAACACAGCAGCTTTGACACAGGATGAATTGAGGCATCTTTTTGGTGATTTAAAAAAAATACAAGAAAAGCAAAGCACACTACAACAACAACAAAACAAACAAACAAAAAAATAAGCTAATCAACATAATCAACACTCATAAAGCATGAGATGCAGTGAAGGAAAAAAGAAAAAAAAAAAGAAAACACGGATTGTCACTGTTTAGAAAAAAAAAAAATATGTGCAAATAGAAGAAAATAAAAGGAAGTATAAATAAACGTGGCCATGAAGTACATTTCCAGACTCAAGGGAAAACACTGCTGCATTACTTTAAGCTTTTACTACAGATTACAGAAGTGCAAACCAAATCCAGCTCTCACTGAGATCATAGATCTGTAAATGGAATTTATTTGGAGGAGAAAGATGCCTTCTACAGGACCTCAGTGCAATTTTTTCTTCCTTTGTAAAACAAAACAGCACATTAAGTCTATCTGAACTTATCAAGTAACTACAATAAAGCTAGAATAAGAAAAGGAGACTGCTGCTCAAAGTTAATTCCACAAGGGTGTGTGTTCATAAAGGACTTCTCTAGGATGGATGGATACGGCTAGGTTTAGCTGATAGGAGGGGGCCTCAGGAGAGAGAAAAACAGCTGTGATTATCAAGCTTAGAGGAAGCTGTACTGCCCAGACAGCTCTAAAATACGTATAAAAGGACAGCATAGGAGACAAACATGAGAATCCCCCCTTCCTGCAGGATTGTTCCATAAGCTTTGCTCAGTGCAGGAGAGCAGCAGGAGAAGAGATGATGGAGTGCACCAAAGTGCCCCCTCCCCAGCTCTACCAGTTACTGGCCAGACTGACTGGGGAGGGCACTTCTCATCCCATGCTGTAGTCCTCTCTCCTGCCAGGAGCTCAGATTCTTTCCCACTTGCCAGGGCAACTGTCCACCAGAATCAAGGAGAAAAGCCCCTCTGTTTTGTACAAAAAACAATAAATCACTCAGCTTCCAGGTGTCATATTCACCAGATGGCACAAGGTGAAGAGAATTTTCACTCAGTGTTGGCAACATATGATATGTACAAAAATATACATATAAAATAATAATAATGATAATAATGATAATAATAATAATAATAAAGTACTTCTAAATGTATTGCCCCTGGCAGGGAGAAAAAGTGCTGGTAAAAATACATAAATAAACAAATGAAATCAAAGAAACTGGACACTCATGTAGTAGGACTCTCCAGAGAAGGTTCTTATGTCAGGACCTCTCTGGCCATCTGCTCAGTTCACCTACTCAGTTACTTCTGTTACCTCATCAGTTCTACCAGCCCTCATGGTATACAAAGGGATAGATATGAAAAGATGGAAGTTGTAACAGAGGTGAAGGCAGAACTTAAAGAAATGTGAGAGCTTGGTGCATTGACCATGTGGAAGGGAGTTCAATAGGCAGTCCCAAATCTGAGACATGATTTCCACCCTTGATCAAAGAGCAACTCAAAAATCTCTGAGCACCTGTGGAACACTTTTGGGGAAAAACAAGCAAATAAACAAACAAACATGACACTTTTTAATTGCAAGGTCAAAAATAAAGTACTGGTTGAAAAGAAAGGAGCACAAACTGTGCAATTCCTTAAGCTGGATCGGTGTATCTTAATGTAGATGCTCACTTTAATATCCTTCTGAAAATGTGAAACTTCATGACTTCCTGAATACTTGAACTGGAAAGTTGCCCTTTATTTTCTTTCACCAAGCTTTTGATTAACTAGCAAACATGATGGGTCTGTGTAGCATTTTGCATTCTGTTAATACACACACTAGCTACTGCATATGAAATCTAAAATACTCTATATGGATTTAAATTGAACTGCATGTAGGCAGCATTTTCTGAGACTTCCACGGTCTTTTCTATGTATGTTTCACTTTTCCCAACCCAAAAAGAAAGCAGCAACGTGCAATACAGTCAGAGCACAGAAAGGCTGGATATTCACAACACATCACTGAAAGTTCACTGTCATTCAAGGGAAATATTTGTATTGTACTACTGTTTTTGAAGTGCTAGAGCACAGCAGTTTGTATAAACTGGCTATGCTGCCTTTCCTTCTTGCAGCTGGATTGCTGTCTTCAGGCACTAATGGTCTCCTTGTCCTGCTGCTCCAGCATGCACAGGCATTTTTTGCCTGAAGTTCTTGGAACTTGGGAAAAAGAACTTCAGGACAAATGCAAGTAACTTGCTTTGGCACATAAAAGGGTGGTGCTATAATATCTTACATTTTTGATGCCTGACCCTAAACTTAACTTCTGTTATAGAATGAAGGAAAGAATAAGTCTCAAGTCTTATCCCTCAAGCATTTTGCTCATAATTTCATGAAAACACTTGTGCCCTTTCAGGATGAGATATGGAGACCCTTCTCCTTCCTTCCTGATGAAAGGTGCCCAGATTCAAGGAACAGAAGAAAACTTACTCTTAGAACCTGGAAAAGATTGTATTGGAATTATTCTTCCTCTCCTTAAGGAGGAGAGGGAACTACTCCAAGGAGGTGCAAGACTTCAGGTGAATTCCCTCTTCTGACAGTGAAGGGAAGCAACCCCCAGCGTAACAGCATAAACAGTTCCAATGAATACAAGTACATTCTTCCCCACATGCCCTTCTCTAGCTCAAACACTCTTTGAGTTATTTTTGTATAGGGAAGTACCACTTCTAAGAAAACAAAGCGTGTGGGCCCCTCAGCTGCCAGACTGACGGAAAGCCTATTGCCTCAGCCACTGTCCTGAGACACGCAAGATACCCGCCTGCAAGCAGAGAGAATGACTGAACCTGGATCACCAACTTCCAGGAGGAATTTTGTTATGCTACTAGATGAAAAACATAGGGAGAAAATGGAAAAGAAAGGGACATGGCTCAATCTTTACCAAATAAATTTTGAAGAGAGATGAATATTGTTTGGTCTGCAGTATGGACTGAGGAATGAGCCATGGCCCTGCGGCAAAGAAGACTGTTGTCTTCAAAAGTTGCAGAAGGTACAAGGGGTGTCTTAGCTTAGGGAATTAAATGCCATGACAGAATATTGCATTCTTTCTTTTATGTCCACTATGAAATGCTGAACAAGTCACAAAACCAGGATTATCAACAAGAATCTGTTTCACCCTCATTTTCTGAGCATTTACCTCTAGAGCTGATCAGCTGGATCCTTATAATTAATATAAGCTATGATCTCAAAGTTTGAATTGCACTTGGAGTAAAAACTCTTAAGTTCCTGACTTCTCAGACTGAACCCATAGCATTAACAGAGAGATGATCTTTCTGCTGTATCCTCCCCTCTGTTAGAGTGAAGTACCACAACTGCCTTACCTCCTCGTAGCACCAAGAAAGATCAGTTTATAGTTGTAAATCATTCCAGATATACTTCTGATTACTGTTATCATGAAGCCCATGAGAAAACAGCAATATACACAGCATGGCTGGGACAGTTTGTAGTAAATAAGGCCAAGGTTTATACAGTGAACAAGAAGGAAAAGGTAAAAATACACAACTGAGCACAGTACAGAACAGATTAAATAAGACAGAAACCCCATGACAAATAAGTGGTGACATGAATTAAAGATTATCTCATAAAGCAGACATAAAAACAATTAAGGTGTATGGACAATCTTAATTCTGGTGTTTCCTAGTGTTGTGACTGCCTGACTATAAATGGTACAAAGATTTCAAAAACAAGAACAGTACGTGGCATGCTATCAAAGTTTAATCTAGCAGTTCACTTGTGGGAAACGTTGCGTCAGTAAGAAAGTCATGGTTTAATCAAAAGGGGAAGACCAGCCTGCTATTAGAACACAGAGTAAGCAGTCAGAGTTGAAACCCTGATTCTGACACAGGTTTCTCTCTAACCTCAGATAGTTCATTCCCCATGCTACAAAGCAGGAGCAATGATATTTCCTAGGTACTTGTGACAAGGATTCAATTTTTACTTTCTGGCACCTGAGAGCTGGCAATGAAGTTCTCCACTGAAATAAATAAATATTTTAAAATTAGATAAATCTTAATTAGCACGTCATATACATGATACTGATTTTGTATACATGATTTTGTCTTATACTTCCCATTTTCCAGTCTTCATAGTGCTTCATAGAAATTCTGTAACTATTGAAATGCAATCCAGGACATTAAATATGAGACTGAAAAAAGTACTCAAGGAAGAAAACATCCTCTGCCCATAACTGAAGTTAATAATCAACTAGAATTTTCTATGCTACAAAAATAATTTAAATTATTGAGATTTAACATGTTCTCAGTTTAGTGCTGGCTGCTCAGATAAAGATTGGATCACTACATTAAATGCCTGTTGTGAAATTACTAAGTTTCCCAAACACTAGCTTTACCTTTTCAGCGATTTTGTCAAATGCAAAGCAGGACTCAGTACTGCTGAGATTTGGGTGTACAAAAGGAAAGGAGTATCGGTCTCCTCCTTGAACCATATGTGCCTCCTACTGGCTGCATTTTGACTCTCATTTTGGTTGACAAACCAAATTCAATTAATACATTGGCTTATTTCACCTGGAAGTAAAGAGAAGTAAGTGTGTTGTTTCACTTCATAAGCCAACATATTTTGTTAGAAGTAAGAAATGAACTCTATTCCAGAGGTAGAGCTTTCACTTTCAAGTTCATTTTAAATCAAAATGTGACATTGTGCTCTAGGTTCGAAAAGATATTTCATTTAAATTTGGTTGTAGCTTTTTTTTTTTTTTTTTTGGCTTTTTAATTTCACTGAGAAGAAAACATTTTATTTTGGCTTGGCCCCCAAATTACTTCTTTGACTTCCAGGCTTTACCTTTGAACTGAAAGATTAGTAATTCTGAGCTCCAGTTTTACCAAGATTTCATCTCTTTTCCAGCCTGTTGTTAGCCCAGTGACTAAGGCTTCCTACAGTATTTTTCTAGCCTTATACAATTTTTGTAACTAATGCTTCATTGAAAAACGTATTTAAAGTCTGGTCCAAGCATGGTACTCGTTAATCGAATCCATTCCCATTATCCTTTCCTAAAATGAAGAAAAACAAAGCATCCTTATTCTTTAGCAGAGTTTGTCTCTCTGTAAAATTATTTCTAGTAAATGTCAAGAAATAATGGAATTACTGCTATAATGAAAATTAACTCGTAAGACTTTGGTCTTTAAAATACTCAGAAACAAAGCGACTATTTATGGCCTCTAAATGGAATGGAGATGCCAAAAAAGAAAGTCTGCTAACATAGAAGAATAAGAAACCCCACAGGTGTCTCCATTGCAGTGTTTCTTATTTAACGGCTGGCATTGCAATGTCCCAGCATCCACCTGTTACAACACCAATAGCACATTCAGTCTTTGCCTAGCCAAGGACACTGACCAACCTGAGTTTATTGCTTAAAAGGGTGACATTTCAACCAACATTTTCTGACCTTCATGGATATACTCAGGATACATATTGATTGTGACACAAGCTATTAATGATCTTCTTAATGGACATGAAAACTACTCCAAAGAGCATGCAGGTTCTCTCTACACACTTGTTTTACTTTCCAAAGCTCTCAGGGCTGTCAAAACTACTTTTCTGTTTCTATAAACACCTGCAGAGAAACACCTTATAGAAAACACCTATAGAAACCTTTATAGAAACACCTTAGTACAAACTGACCAGTAATCTGATGAAGTATCTAAGAAATACCAGCACATACATCCTGTTTATCAAGCTACAGCATCCTTCTTATCAAGCTTTTTAGCATTTTTGCACTTACAACACTGCTTCTTTAAAACTTCTTTCAGCACCTGAGGGAAACCCCAACATACTCATTTTCCCATCATCTGAATGCTTACTGGGAATTTACTGCACGCATTAATAAAAAATAAGTCTATCTAGATCCACGCAGTGGCTGATATGGTTATTTCTCAAAATTAAAAAGCCTCAGTACTGTGAATACAATGGCCATCATCATATTTGTAGGAAATACCTCAATTCTCTTGGCCTTCATAGCTTCCCTTCACACACACCAAAACCTTACCTCAGTAATTGCAGTGCAGAGAGCTTAGATTAAGTTTTCTACAGGAGGACCCCTTGCTAAGGATGTTAATGAGGAGCAGATGAGCAGGAATAGGAAACCAATGATAGGCAAGAGAAATTGCCAAGTACAGTCTGAACCTATTTCACTGTTGCACTAAATTGGCTTGTTTTGTAACTTCCAAATAAGAACTAGTGAGATCAGACTGCCTCATGCAGAACTTGCAAGTGGGTATGGCTAAGTTATTAGCACTCGGTGTAAATAAACTATTCATTTACATATCTCATAGAGCTGTGAAAGGTAAAACAACTTCATGCTATGTGTATTCATGGAATGTGTATTTGCATGGCCAGAAAGTAAAAAGTTTATTTTCCAGTTCATTTTGAGAGAAGTTTAGACTTCAGGGGGATTCTTCCTCTTTTCTTCCCCATGAAAAATCCAGTTGTATGCCCTCCCTCAAACAAGACAGGGATGTTTGCTACAAGTCTTTCTCAGCAGGCAGCTGTGCAGAAGGGATTCAAGGGAAAAGGGTGAAAACTGCAGCCAAGAGAATGTTTTTTGTTATTGTTTTAATCCAAAAATGTATGTTTCTTTTACCAAAGCTAGCTACATCAGAATGAGAATTGGAAATAAAACACTGTAATTGGCTTCCCAGCACAGCATGCATCCCCCTCAAGGTGGACCTGCTCTAAGAGTCTAGGCTGAAGAGCTGAGTAGGCTGGTGTCTTTGAGACCTCTGGAGTTGGAGAATTAAACACTTCAGTTTAAATAAGACAGCAGAACATGCACATTTCTGCAGCTACTGCTCACTGTAAATCTTGTTGTTACTCAGGTAGTGTTTACTTTGCTTGTAAGAAAGCAAGCAGGCATCATTCGCTTGTGCTTAATCCCTCAAAAGCCTGCTGCTGTACTCACGCTGCGGAGGAGCATTGCTGAGCCTGGCTCCAACCTCTGGCACTCTTCAACAGATATGGCAACAGTTCCAGGACCTCTTTTTTTCCCTGCTGTGACATCAAAAGTCACCCCCAGGTCTGTAATGTGACATCACAAAACACGACCTCATTATGTTCCTGTCAGTCTTTAGTGATTCTTTGCAAAACAGGCCCAATGTACATAGAATCATAGAATCATAGAATACCATGTTTTTTTTTTTTTATTTCTTCTTCAGGCTTTGCATGCCCAGCTTGTGCTCTAGAACAGGCTGGGTACTCCCTGTCCCACAAACCCATGTAGGAAGAAGAGTTTCACAGGCCAAGTTCTGCCCCCTTGGGGAATTTTCTTTCTCTATTTCTGCTCAAATATTCATGCAATGGGAAGCAATTAATTTGCAGTTGTTAAATCTGTGTGTAGTGACACAAGAGATTAATAGCAGCTGACTTTCTCCTTGCTAGATTAGCTTTGAAAGGTTAACAGGAGCAAAATGCGGTGTTCATGTCTTTATTTTCTATCTGCATAAGCATGAACACAGGAGTCCAGATTTATTCAATGAGACAGTGGCTTAAGGAAGGGGATTTGCTCTTTTTTTTTTTTTCTTTTTTTTTTTTGTTATTTTTGCTTGTTTGCTTGCTTTTAGGAATTGCGATACTCATGTTTTTCCTGCTTTTGGTTGAATGTGGAAGTTATTTGACCACATCAAGAACTATTCAGATTTCTGCTATAAAATACAACTAAGTTGCTCGTTTAACATTGTTTTTGTTTTGTTTGTTTGTTTGTTTACATTGACTCTCATGACACCATCAAGGCAACATCATCAAAAAAACACCAACACATTGTGCCAGAAGGAAAGGAGGGGACGACTTTAAAGCTTTGTCTGAAAGCAGCTTGACACTTGCCAGCCCAAAGCACTGTGCTGTGCAATCTGTGAGGGATCTTCCTCTGTGCACTATTCAGATTTAGTATGTTAGCTCTGAATTAATAATTTTAATATAACTGTAATGTAATCTTTTTGCCAGAAGGTAACAATTCATTTCAAAATAGCTGGTGTTATGCAAAACACCAGACTGCACTGAGAAAATCATGTTTCAGCAAAGATATTAGTGCACATCCTGCATCCAGATTTTGAAGTGGAAAAAAAAAAAAAAATGGTATTTCACAACTGGTCACACATCCACCCACCCTATTGCTTTTTTCTCATTATCTTTCCCAATCACCTCTAGGAACAATTAGTGGGTCAGCTGGATAGATAGATCAACTTGCTGTCCAACTCTAAAAATGAAGCAGCCTTCTGCATATCCCAGGCAGTAGGTCACCAAGTCAGAGTAAACAGCTACAGCTAGGTAAGGTCATGCCCTGAAAATGGGAAATCAAGTGAAAAAGCAGGATGAGAATGTGCATAAACTAGAAAATGAAAACAACAGCTTTTTCAAAAGTGATACAGAGTAGCTAAAGTAGGTCCAGTTAGCAGACACCTGCTCATAAGGGGAGAAATAATTTGGAATTAGGGGTGTGGGTTTTGGAGAAATATATATTGAGTTATGCAATAAATGCACAGATAACAAAAAAAAACAGTAAAGACTCTGTAGCATAGCACATATATAAAAATAGCAAAATAATAAATAAATTTCAAAAAAAAAAAAAACAACACGGGCAATATGTCAAGGGAAGGCTCAGCTGTGAGGGGCCTCAACTGACTTTACACAAAAGTATCAACCATGCTTGCAGGAATCCTTTGTCACCCATGTTTGCTGAAAACAGACCCACAGTTCAACAGGTTGCAGCATCTGTTGGGAACTGCATCTGTTGGGAAACTGCAAAAGGTGAGATTAATTACAGCTCCTCCGTTCTTGATGGATGATAGGAAAAAAAAATCAGAAAAAACAACCACAACAGGATAAGTGTTTTCGTCATCTAGAAGGTCTTTGTTGCTTTTTTTCCATCTTAGTAAAACATTACATCATATAATAAAGACAATAGCAGCAAAACTTATCAAGGTGGTACAAGCACATTCTGCTTTGTACCCTGATAATGACATTTATGAAATTGTCCCTTTTCTGAAAATGCCTTTCTAAAGCACCATAAAATCTTACAGAGAGAGAAAGAGAAAGAGGGACAGAGACAAGAGAGTAGATAGAATATCTTTGTAAGTAGATTTATGATTGCTTATATTATGATCTGAAGTTGTTCAGGATAAAATAAATAGACCAGCATCCCACCAAAATGTTTCCCCCACATTTTAGAGAGAAAAAAAAAAAAAAAAATCAAATACAGGGTTGAAAAGGACTAATCTTGGTTTCTCAGCCCGCTGCACAAGGTCTAAATCAATTTGTATTAGAAAAAAAATTAGCCTAAAACTACATTGGAACATTGGCCTGAACAAATTCAAATTGTTGCAAAGCTGTTATCCAGATACAAATCCTGCCTTTTTCTAATAAGAGTTACTACATGACTCCAGGATCTGGGAAACTGCTAAATGGGAGGCTGAAGGCTGCTGTGTTTGGCTTACATCTCACAATAGGCACTATAAACTTTCCTCTTTAAACACCCAGTTCTCACAAGGGAAAAGTGTGTGGGTGGAACATATTGGGGAGACTAAAATATTCTCTCTTACATGCCACATATCACCTGCCTGTGATTTGCTCTCAAGGAGCTCAGCCAAGAAAAGCACATCCTAAGTGTCTCAAAGGGGCGCTTGTTAGAGAAATGACCTCTTTCCCCAAAAGAAGTGTTGGTATTTCTTAGTGGCAAGATTAAGCTGAGACATGACCTGTCTGCAGATATGAGGGAGCACAGAAGTTCATGTCTACCTGCACGGAGTGGCAGGCATCACCACTGAATCTGTGTACAAGAACTGGTTGCATGGGCTGTGTGAAGGGTGGGCATGTGCACGTTTGCATGGCACCTTTTTCAGTCGGTTCCTGAGTACTCATCAACACTGTGGATGAGACCTGCCCTTAGATTGGGTGGCCCTGTGTGGAGCCAGGAGTTGGACTTGATGATCCTTGTGGGTCCTTTCCTAACTGACCTATTCAACCCAGTGTGATGCGGCTCTCAGAGTATGTGCTGGCTTCATCAGGACAACCTGAAATTGGCTTTTGCAAACTGCTTCTTTAGAGTGTTTGATTTCATCAGCATGAGTCAACATGGTCTAACATCATTAGGTACTTGAGTTTTGCAGGCAGGCAGGAACAATTATGCTCCAAATCTGCAATGGTATTAACAAGACTAACTGTTACTGGTAGGGAATAAAATGGGGACCTTGGGAAGAATTAGGCAACCTACAGAAACTTCAAAATCTGCATTTCTGTGATGATATATTTCAGACTACTAGTTTCATACATTAATCTACAAGCTTCTACGTGAGTTCCACAGATTTGTGTTGATTTGCATTTGTGTTTTCATTGATATTTTATTGCCTAGGGAACCATTTCTGAAGCTGGGCTTATTTGTATTTAGTATTGACGTAACGCCATCTCGGTAAGTGCAAATAGCACTTCAGTGCTCAAACAGCAGATCTTTGCTCTAAAAAGCTTGAAAATAAGAACCTAGCTCCTCTTTACTGCACTGACTTTGATGGGAGCAGATTTTGGTCTTAGATTAAGGACGCATAGTTCAGAACAAACAGAGGTACGGAAAGGACTGAAGCAGTTCCCAATCACCCTTTAAATTTGTATCTGTTTAGCAGAAGATTTCTTGTTCCAGTTTAACATACAAGATTACATAAAGCTTGGTCTTTGCCTGTTATTTATTTTTAGTGGATGATGGGAAAAGTGAAACTAGCAGACATCATGCTACCTGACAACACAAGTAAGCCCCTGAGAAAACCAAAGCTGGCAAACAAACAGCCCATGTACAGCATAAACACACATTCTTCAGGAAAATACAGGTTTCTTAAGGACAGGATTTTTAACACCCTGAACTCACAGACATAATTTTGTTTATCGTGGATTACAGAGAATTTTGCAGAAAGTCTCTGGCATCACCCATTAATGGCTTTGGAAGAAGCAGACTTTTACTAGAGACATCATAAAGCCAGACAGCAAAAGCTCAGATGGTTTATAATTTCACAGCAACAATGAAAATCAGATTTCATTAATATAAATCACTGCTTTTTATTTACTATTATTTCTAATAACGTGTTTATTAGAAATAATGTTCCCTGTAAAAAAAGGACAATGAAATTCACCAACTGCCACATGGATGAAGTTACAAACCTTTTCAAAACCACTCATGCAAAATTTGCACAAGTTTAGTGATGGTTATTGGTTCAGGAGGATCCCCAAAGGAGCATGCCAGAAGTCTCCTGCACAAGACAGGAGAGAGTGGGATTGCAGAGCTGAAAGCTGTAGGAAAACAGACAGCTGAGTCTTCCTCTATGTGTGAGGGCTGCGGCTACAGAAAATCTATGTTTTCTTTGTTCTTTCAGGTCCCAGTTCCCATGTCAAGTCATGTTGTGCTCAGTGAAGGATCTGAGAATTAAAGTCATTAAGTCACCATTTTGCCTGACTTTTTTAGGCTGCTGTGAAAGGCTGTAATTAAGTGCAAGGAGATTTGGATATGCTTCAGACTATCTTTTGGCAAAACTTGCAATAACGGTTGAACAGCCTCACTAGAAATAACATCACAAGGGTTTTTTTGTTTTGTTTTGTTTTGTTTTGTTTTGTTTTGTTTTGTTTTCTAAGTAATTTAAATGCCAACGGGTGAGAATTTTAACCACCAAAACACTTCACATGTGAACTGAGATCCTCTCCCAAACTGCTACATACAAGTAAAACCCAGAGATGGCCTTTGCCGGGGGAGAAGCAATGTAGGACAATAAAATGTCATTTTAGTTTTCAGACATCACTGGCTGCCACACTACACAATACACCCTTTGCACTTCCCACATTGTAATAATACAAATGGATGTGTATTGAGGTATTTAACAGGCAATCATATGGGAGAAAATATTTGCTCCACTAGCAGACTGGCAGCTTTCTCAGCAAGATTCACAGACATGCAAATGAGGATGAGGGGGGGCAGAATGAAAAAGATTATTTTGCTTTCATGTAGAAGGTCATCCAATGCTCTGTTCTGTATCTCACTGGGAGTTTATTCAGCATCACCTTTTGTCCCTGAAACAATCATATCCCAAACCAGAAGTGAATGAAGACACAGCCTGGTAAAATGTCTGCCAGGGACTCCTGCATGGGATGGGCAGGCAGAAACTAAAGCGAGCCACAGATACCATCAGCTGGAATCTGGATGGGATGCAGAATGAGAACTTGGAAAATTTAGAGATGAAAAGTATGCCAAGATTTCATTGTCTTTCTGTCACATCACAGCAATCAGTTCTGAATTTGGCCACCAAATATTACTTCCTCAGCCACTTTGTCCATGCTCTCGCGGACAAGGCCTACAAGAAAATGACTCTTGCTTTCCCTGCAGAAATGCACTGACTATGACTAAGCCTTATTTTTCACAGAGAGGTAATGTAGCTCACATATCCTTACAGCTGTCTGTGCATTGGTGCAGGACTTTTCCTTTACGGACAGGCATTTCTTGCGACAACTCAGCTGAAGAGCAAATCAAACTGCATGTGTGATGTTGTTTTTGGCATTTGGTAACCATGGAGAATTGTTAGCACAATCTGCATGTACTGCAGGCTTTCAGGCTCAGGTGACTTGCTTTTGTGTGCCTGATCCTTATGCAAGCGAAGTGCAGTACGGTGTAACCAGGCAGTACTTTAATTCACAGGACCCCAATCACACATCTGAGCACTTCTGAACCTTGTCTGAAATTCAAATGCATACTCGAACTGTAGCTTTTGCTCCTAACTTTCTACTAGTCTACAGTAAAGCCCCAGACCTAAACAACAGAAAGCCTCACTACATCAAAGTGTACTTTATCCATCCTGGGTCTACAGAATGAGCACAAAAGGCTTCACTGAATTTCCAAGACTTCAGAGGACTTGCTCACATGTGGCACTGGAGGCCCAACTTCATCCCATGCCTGCCCAAAACCAGGACTGACAGAAGGGCTTGCGGACTCCCGTGTTGAACAGACCTGCTTCCCCCTGGTCCCTGCCTGCAGCCTGAGCAGGTTGGGGTCTGATGGTGGCCGCGAGCTGCTGTCCATGTCATGGTGTGGCCCTGAAGCCTCCAGCAGCAAGGGCAGCTATGGACTCAGCTGAAACCTTCCCTGGGGATGAGCCCTCCAGTATGCCGAAGCCAGCAGACAGCCCTGTGCCTTTAGAGATTCATTGGTGACCTAAGCAGAATGCAATTTCTGGAGGACCTTATTGAGTTAGAGTAATCCCAAATGACCTGAAATTTTTCAAACATTGTTTTTTCATCCTTAATTTTCAGACAGATAAAAGAATTAGAAAGATGATGTGATATTTCAAGTGAAGTGAATCAGCAGACAGAACATACCAAGAACTTTTCCTATTGTGCACTAGTGATATTTGGCTTGCTCCTGCAAATGGTGCAGAGTCAATTAGATTTGCAAATATGGATACTCAAAATTTGTATTTTCATTGCCATGTTTCTATTCATAGCCTTGGCAATCATATTCTGGTGACCAGTTAGATTTTGAGTTGGTTCGTTGTGCATGAAATCTAAGAAACTATCACAGAAAATGAAGCATATATTTCTGTGTATGCAGATATGGGCATGTAATTCCAAAAGTTTGTGCCCACATGGCCTGTGAGTGTCTGTTTGACTAGCTTTGACTAGCTTATAGGACTCAGTATGTCTCTGCCATCTACATCCATGCTTACTTTACCTATACACCTACAGGTTGAATTGCAAGACTATTTAAGAGTTTGAGAAGGCGAAGGGGAGGCATTGCTGGTGCAATCATGTATTTCATTTCTGGCATGCAAAATCTTCTATCTGCAATGGCAAACAGTAGCCTGCAGGCTGAGACTACCAAAACTAAGTGTTTTTCATAATTCCTATTTTTTGCAGCCTTTTCTTTGAATATTTACTATGAAGTCTAGGGACATTTGTGTGTCTTATATCTATATATGTCCAGACACCACAAATTATTATTTTTTAAATGCCTACAATTTGGTTACTTTTCACTTTAGTCTGAGAACTCATGTTTAGATTTATCAAGAAAAGAGATAGCAAATGCCAAACAAAGATAATACCCAAAAGGAAATTAAAACAAATAATTCAAAATACTTGTTTAAAAAGTTACAAAATATGACAGCATTAATGGCACTTAAAGCTATAAGCACTTAAAAGATTACCACCATATTTTTCTGAACTTCTTTTCCTAAATTTCTTTTCTCTCTCTCTTTTTTTTTTTTTTTTTTTTTTTTTTTTTAATTTGAGATTATGACTGCAGCTCGTGTCTAAACCCAAACCCAGCAAAAGGGGCATAGAGCCCTGAGATTCTATGGTTGCCCTGGCCCTCATTTGAATAATGTAAATGCTCTTATTTCTATTTTTAAAAATTCGGATTCAGCTACAGAGAACAGCAGTTTGCTGACATGCAAAAGCTATAGCTTTCCTTCTGCCTTCATAGTCTTACAGCATTAAAATTAAAAGGTTTTTCAGTGGTAGAAAGTGTGAATGAGAAATTCTTTTAAAAAACAGTTGGCCCACTGTTTTATACACTAGTCAAATACCATTAATGTTTCTCTTCTTTTAAACAACATAGCACTAGATGTTGCATTTTCTTCATATGCGCTTTCTTGCTGTGAGTTTACATTGAATATTTCCTACAAGAGAATAAAATCCATTTGTTTCTTTTCTTCTTCTTTCTTTCTTTCTTTTTTTTTTTTTCCACTGGTTAAGATAAATACCCACAGAGTCTTTTTCTTTTTTTTTTTTTTTAATGAAAAGAGCAATCCGACCCTTAAATATGTCTCTGTTGATTTTTCAAACCAGCATCCAGCTGGTGGCTGTGTCCATTGACATTCATTTGGAGTTTAGAAAGATAATGCATCTGGTTCAAAAATGGAAAAAAAAATCTAGCTTGGATCACGTGCCAAAACATAAACTAAGCCTTACTGAAAGTTTCTAGTTCACTCCAATAATTTCTCCTCTTTTTAATCACCAGGGGAAGGCTTAATGAATACATACTCCATTACAAAGATACACTCCTTTTTATCACTTTCAAAGGCTCCTCTTACATAGCTGCCTTTTGTCTAATGTTATGCCATCGTCATATCACTCCGGTGGTATCGCCATGGTTCAGTCTCTTCCTTTGCATCTTGCCCTGGTAATCTTATACAGGCTGAAATTTCCATGTGCGTAGTTTTCTGTTGCCATTCTGCAGTGCTGTGTTCCTGACTTGTTTTGGCAGAGCAAGCTTGAGTCTTTATGGCACAGTGAAATATTCTTCAATGCTATATAATTCAGACTGAATAAGGAGTCTGTATAAGGCACGTGTCTCAATATATATATGTATATAAAACACTAACATTGTTAATTCAAGTCAAGCATCTTTTACATTTAATTTCTGTCTTCAAGTAGTGCTTTGTTTTCATGTTCCCTTTCTTTGGTTTCAGTGGGGATCACTCCATTCTCCAGGTCCGAGTGCTGCTGGATGCAGTTGGTCAGGACTGCAGTGCTAGAATTCTCAGAATTACACATCTTCTCTATCTCCTCTTCCTTTTTTTCTTCATCCAAGGAGTAGTTTCGGAAGGTCTCATAAATTTTACGCACATCCTCAGGGATAGTCTTTTTGAGGTCTTTGTTTTTCCTTTTCGTCATCTTAGCAGATGATCCAAACTTGTTAATGATGTTGTCCTCAGATGCCCCCTGCCCGTGCTTGTTGAGCTGATCTGACCCTTTAAGGCGCAGGTTGTTAGGCCTGTTGTTGATGCTTTCCTGAGATGAGGCCTTGAAGCGTCCCGTTTCCAAGGCAGTAAAGACAGAGCGCTTCTCTGGAGAAAGCATGTCTAAGGAGTGGGCTCTCTGGTCCAGGCCCAGGCGCCTGCGCTCCATGCTCCGGATGGTGGCAGCCCTCTGAAGTTTGTCGTGGATCTCCACACTGAGTCGCCGCCGTGTCTCTCTGAACTCAGCTGTCACGTTTGCTTTCCACTCAGCTGCGTGGGCTTTTATTTCTCCAACCTTTACAACAAGAAAAATAAATTAATAAAAATGAAAATAAAGAACAAAAGAACACACACAAAATGAAGTGGCATTCATTCCTACAGAACAGTAGCATAACCACCTTTTTGTCTGGCATAGATTTGGAGATCAGTCCCAGGTCTAAAGTGTACATATGGGCCAAACTTCAGCAGAAAAGTGTTTATACTCAGGCAGGGTCTAAAGATACCAACATATAACTAATAAATGACTTACGTGGCAAACCACTGGGCTACCTGTTTCACTTCTTGCCACCCCACAGATCTTATAGCTGTGTTCTGTGGCAGGATGTCTTCATGCTAACCCCTCCATGATTAAGAACAAAATTCATGACTTAAAATATCAGCAGTAGACAGCAAGGAGGGGGCAAAATTATTCACATGTAGTTATACTAATAGGCCTCAGAACAGCACAGAAACCAGTGTGTACCAAGACAGCAATGTATTTTTCTGTGTTGCTCATGGGCAGAGCTGTTCAGTCCCATTGAACATTCTGCTCAGTGCCACAAAGCAATTAATGTTGGGAATACTTATTAGGTAACTTCACTTACTCCAAAAACCTGCTGATACATCCAGTCTAGGGTCCTGTCTCCAGGACAGCTCTAGCTGTCTTTAACAGAGGTGCCCATTGCATAACTGTCCAAATAATATCCCCTCAATCCAGCAATAAGCAAGCTGCTTCCTGAAGGAGGAGTTTTCAAAACATCTCAACATTCTGTGTGGGCACCACGAGGATGTCCTTAAATGTCTCACTTTTCTGTTCTCTTTTACTCCTTTGCACCTGAGAGAACAATAACAACTAAAAATAAAGGAATGACATAGCTGCTGAACAAATACTTCTTGAATGATAAAAAAAAAAAAAAAAAAAAAAAAAAAAAAAAAAAACACATGACCGCTAAAGGAGAACAGATTCAGGAGCACAATGTTTGCAGCAGCCCACCAAGGTCAATGGTCTTCTTGGGCTGCTGGGGCCAAAACTCCGTTTCTGCATCCAGTAGTCCAGGTGAGCAGATGTCCTCTTAGAACTGGACTACCTGTGGTAGCAGGTATCTCACATCCACCATGAGAGCTCAGATTCCCACCTCTGGGTGCCATAGCCAAGTGCTGTCTTGCTACTGAGCAGCCTGATAGCTAATGTTCTCCCCCCTTTTATTTGTGGAGCTGCACTGGGCCTCAGGTGGGTCAGCTGCCTTCACAAACGATAAACAGCACTGCCTCTGTCAAATTTTGGTTATTCCTGCTCTTTAGTTGACCCTGTCAGGTTAGCTTTGCTAGGAATGCAGGAGGAGATTGCATTAAAAATTGAAATTATATTAACCTCCTCCACAGCAGGCTTCAGCTTCAGAGCTACAGAAATTACCTTCCATTTTCCACTGTTATTCTGAGCACTAGCAAAATCTTCTTTGAACTATGGTGGGCATGTTCTGAGTGTATTTAATCATGTTTTCCCTGATGCCACCTACTCAATATCTTCAAGTTTTAAAAACACGGGGGCCTGAATCTAAACCCTTACTCAGAACCATATTCTTTGACATAGGGAAATGTGGGAAAACTCAGTATTGAAGCCTGGTTTAAAGGCAGAATATTGTTTAATAAGGAACAGAGCCAACTAATGTCTTAAAAATCCATGCATCTCTAATTTTGAAGAAAGAGCGATTGAAATTTTTATGAGAGTTTTCAAGCTTGCTTCAGAGTGAAGGCCAGCCTCGCTTATTTCATAATTGCAATCCTACTGCTGTGTTCTGTGTATTCAGTAGTACTGATAGAGGCGTAATAAGATAGGTTTCCTTCAATTGCTTTTTCCAGCCTTTGTGAAAGAGCTAAAGATCAGAGCTAACAGGATAGCAAAGACAGCCAGTGGACTAAACCACAGGCAATACTGTGCATTGGTCAAGCAGAGGAGCTTCATTCATTAGATAAGCAGGAATCAGGCACTTAAAGCTCTCTTATAAAATGAAAAACCAATGAGATATTATGTCATACCTCTTCCTTTGTCTTCTTGGACAGGACTCTTAACCAGTCTCCAATCATACTCAGGACAGCAGCAAAATAGGCAAGGCCAACTAGGATCCAGAACCACACTAAGGGTTTATACCACTCCCGGTAATGGATGTCAGCATTTCCTCCTGCAATAAACATATACTTATGCTTAGGAATGATGAGATGCCAAAACTGATGAATTGATGACAAAATATCTGAAATTCTGAGAAATTCCTTAAAATATTTCTTGACTCTTGCCAACTCCATTGTAGTTCTAATAAAACATGAGAGGCTTGTCAGATGTTCTTAATTTAAGATTTGTCAAAATTGCATATTGTTCTGCTGCTATATGACCTGCCAGAGCACCTAGTAAACTTTTTTTTCTTCAAATTACTGATATTCTGAAGCAATTCTGAAATTTCTGCTTCAATAGTACTTGCAGCAGCATGAACATATTTTCAAGAAAAAAAAATAATACAGCTGGTCTGCCTTATCCTGAACTGCCTGCAGCCTGTTAATTTGGATACGTCACAGTTCAATCCCCTCAGGTGACAGGGTTTCCAGATTCTTTGTTTTTAAATACAGGATACAGAGACCTCAGTATATAAGACAGAAAAATAACTTTGCCTTCCCCTCCAAAGCAGAGTGTCTGACAGAAAGCCAATGCTGTATAAGCTCTGATAATAAGGATATACCATCTGCTTGGATATCAGTTATAGGCTGCATTCTCTGGCCAATGACTTCAGAGGAGATATGGATCAAATGAAGCAACAAATATCACAGAATCACAGAATGGCAATTCAGGCTGGAAGAGAACTCTGGTGGTCATCTGGTCCAATCACCTGCTCAAGCAGGGTCACCCAGAGCAGGTTCCCCCAGGACCATGTCCTGATGGCTTTTGAATATCTCCAAGGACGGAGACTCCACAAACTCTCAAAGCAACCTGCGCTAGTGCTCAGACAAGCAGGAATCTTATAGGCTTTTCATCCAAGTCTCAGGAAGAGCCAGTAAAACAAATATGTGGGCATTTGGCAACTCCAACAGATTATGAAGGGGCTAAACCAAATGCAGTAGCACCTAGGCTGCTACCTACCACAGAACAGGATAAACCTTTGTAAAAGAAAGCAGCTTCAACCTCACTTTTGAGACTTCTAGACCTATCACAGTGCTACATGCACTGCAACAAAGACTATAGGCAGAGGAATGCATACTTCCTAATCTTGGTTGTAAGAGAGCTGGACACCAACCTGTACCTCCTTATCACAACAGAGAGCTTTTAGGATTTTCCTGTATTAAATTCTCCAGATGACATGGTTCAGTGTCTCCCCTTGAGTATTTTGCAATCTGAGATATTCTATAACTCTTTAATTTTACCCAGACTGAGCATGAGTGCGTGTACAGTGACTGAACATCCCCATAAAAGCTCAGACATTTGAGCACTGGCAGGAACCCAAATATTGTTTTTGATGTTAATCTCTCCCCATACACTGCATGAATCACTCTCTTTTTCCAGTCTTCAAGAGTGCAAAACAATGGTAGGTGGGGACAGCTGTTGCTATGGTACAATGAGGCTGTTCTGATCACATGCATCCCTGCAGAAGCTTGCTGTGAAGCAGATTGTCTAGGTCTGTCTTAAGTAGAAATCAGGCATAATGAAAAACACTTTTCTTCAGCCTATCAAATATATACGTATTTCAGCCTATCAAATATATATATATGTATATTTTTCAGACTATATCCATAATTGTATTTCCATCAGTACTACAAAAACTCTCCCAATTTGGCAAGAGCTGGGACACATTCTAGGTAGAATAAATCAGTATAGCTCCACTGATGCTGCTTTACGACATAGCATTTTCTCTTTGATGTTGAAGGGATAGAGATACAGAGAGAATAAAGTGACAGAAAATAATAGTGACAGACAATCTTTCTCAAAACCAGCAATAAAATCAAAACCTCCTGGTGATCACCTGTCTTAAGCTCTTAATCATGAGACCATCTTTGAAGTTTTCTCATTCAGGGTACCCATTTGATTTTTGAAAAATCCCGGCCACTAGTAGCAATCCAGCTGTGTATTATATTCTCCCAATCATGTTGAATATAGAACAATTTAAAATTTATTTTTAAAACTATATTATTAAAGAAAACATTACCAAAGCGCCACATGCTTTAGAAGAATATTGTTAATTATTTTTACTTCATACTGTGATACAAAAAAGCCAGAATAGCAGTGAGCTTCTTACTTCACACTTAAGTGGTTAAAGTGGATCGAGTTCATACAATCACTTCTACCTCTGAATGCTTGTGAAATGCTTTTTACATATCTTGGGCTTTGTTTGTTCAGTGCCATTTTTTCCTCAGTGTTTCACATCTCCTATACTACTATGTCAGAAAAAAAAGGACAACGAGAGTCTTGTCTACAAAAGACTTTTCTACAGCTCTTCAGCAAAGAAAACTTTACATACCTCCGTAGTTTCATTTGATGTTTTTAACTCATTCGTATTCCACTGATGTTATAGGAAATAACAAAACAGTAGCATAATATGGATCTTTGTAACATAGGCATCTTAATGACTTTAACTAGGACCACTAACAGGAATGAGGAGTAGAGGTCATGCACTAATGGAAAAAGAAATTCCACTTATTTTAACCACCTTTTCCTTAGCAAAGCAGTAGAATGAAAAGAATGGAAAAATTCTCTCATCTCGCTAGCCAAAAATCCCGACTTCTTCTTTGGTGATTGATAAGGATGGATATTTATAGCTCCAGCTAGTACTGTATTCATTATAGAGAGCAGCCTCCTAGCACCAAGATGCATACATACCCCATTAGTCCTTCCTTTCCTACATGAGTTTTCCTTAACAGGGCAGCTGCAATGTAGAAATTGTTGTCAAGGCTGGAGAACGAGATCCAGCCTCTGAAATGCTGTAGTTTTGCAACAGAACTTTTTAGCAGCCTACTACTGCATCAAACCAGATATTTCTCCAGCCTTATAGCTCAATGCTAACTTGTGAAAGCATTGTCCATTCATCATTTTGGCTACTTGCTTCAGCAATCAGCCTCATAGTGAGACCTAATGGACTAATACAAATCCTGAATTCAATAGGAAAGTCATTTGACTTGTGCATAATTCATTGTATGATAAGGGATAATCAGGACTTCCCAGACTCCTGTTATCTACCCTGCTGAAAGCCTGCACTCTGCAGATGGAAAGGCACCTGGGTCTTAAATCAGTCTGGAGTCCTTCATGTTATTGCACAGTAACCCCAACAGAAACCCCTAGCTTCATTTCACTGGATATAATATATTATGAAATGTCCCTTCTCCACACCAGAAAACAAATTCTAAGAGCCAAGGTCCTCATGCACAGCACCTAGGCTCAAAGCTGCTCACCTGCTACAAAGTCACCAAAGCCAACTGTAGTCAGAGTGACAACCACAAAGTAGATGGACTCCAAGGCTGTCCATCCCTCGATGTGTTTGAAGATAACTGCAGGAATGGTCACAAATACAATGCAGCCAGCCAGGATGAAGAGGATGGTAGAGATCACACGGATCTTTGTTTGGCTCACTTGCTTTTTCTAGAAAATTGAAATAACAAAAGAAAAGAAAAATTGAGTATATTACTAGGACTGTATACCTTATGAATGGCAGACAAATCACGCTGGTGTAATCTGATATTTCTCTTCCATCCATTTGTGTGCTTATTAGGCAGAATACAACCCTCCCTCTCACTAAGTGAGAATCCTCCCTGAGAAATAGTGAACGTCTATGTCAGGCCACAGAAAAATGGTGATTCCCATTTTCCATTCTCTAGACAGTTACTAACCTACAAGAAATACATCCTGGAAAACCAGTCTTGAGCTTCAGAAAGGCTCAGTACACTCCAGTTTGGGTTCAATATATAAGAAAAGGTGTATGTTCACACCACCTTACATAAAAGTAATATGTGTTATAGGTATGTAAAGGCATATGTTCACGCTGCCATACATATATGTAAGGCCACATTACCTTACCAGCCCCAAGCATTCAACAAGGAAGACTGAGACTAAAACAAAAATAAACCTTTCCTAAAAAAATATACATACACATATAAATAAGTAAGAGAGAGAGAGAGAGAGAGAGAGAGAGGGAGAGAGAGAGAGATTTTATTTACTAATAATTCATGCTCTGGGGTTTTCTAAACTTTCCTTTGACTCAGGATTTCCAGCTTTCATTCACAAATAGGAAGGTTATATGTTCTTTTCAGAAATAGATAGCTATACTATCAGTTCACTACAGGGTTTATGTCAAATATCACATAACCTGAGATAAAATTACATATGTAAATACATGCTGGAAAGCTCTTGAACAAATAGTACCTGCATTACTGGCTGCTATAAACCAAATACAAATACAAGCAGTGTAATTGAAACATTTTACACTCCTAGATCATATAAACTCTCACTTTATTTAGTATAAATTTGGATTTTGTTTCCAACAATACTGATGCAAGCCTGGATATGCACAACTGACAGATTTATTTCAGATTTCTATGCTGTACTCAAATGAACTTGCAATTCAGTAGAATTTCACAAGAAGCCCAGAAACTACTAGAAATGTTACTGTGCATTAATTGCAGTGGCAGTGTAAATTCAGTATTTATCCTGGAAAATGAATGTGGAGGTCACTGTTAGTCACATATTACCAAATTATTTTTCCAAATCAAACATCTTCCTTAACTCAGAAATGAGATTTCATTCCAGATTAGGATGTTGCCTAGACAGGAAATAAGAGGCTTCAGAAGTGATCTTTATAATATACAGAAGAGATATTGTCTGAACTAGTTAATATCCAACCATTTTGTGAGCAGTATTGTTTCCACCAAAGCATTTCTTTTAGAGGTGCAATGTCAGATTACAGATCTGTCAGATCACTAGACGCTCACCTGACCTGGGATGCTCTGTGCTTAGAACCCAGGTAGCAGCATGAATATATGGTATTTCAGAAAGTTTTAGTTTTGGAACTGTTTTGAGATTATCTCTACTCTTTTTTAAATTTATTTTCTGTATGTGTGCATTGTTTTCTGTGTCTGGCTGCATGGAAATAGTTTAAAAGAATTAGTAATGTAATGCTATATATAAGATTAATTAAATACAAGGTATGGAAAAAATTATGTTGAAGTACCAAGGAATTAAGCAAACCAAGAACATAAAAAACAGACTTGATCTCTTATTTCCTCTTTTCCTGGGGAGTCACTTTGAGCAGTTTTCTAAAATGCAAAGAATTATCTAGCTTTCTTTAGAGTTATGTATGCACATTAACGCTGGTAGGATTTCAGGCTTATTGTATATGTAGAGAAAGGAAAGCAACTGATCATAAAGATGTTATATGGTATCTTAGGTTGGCAAACTTGCTTTTTTTCATGGAGGACAAGGATCTAACCAGGTTGTTTATTTACTTGTTTGGCCACAGTGACTTGTTCACTGCTAACTGCTTCCATTTCCCAATACGTAAAAATGAAATGGCCGACACCCAGCTACAATGTAGGTAGGTACATGCAGTGCTGCACAGTACTGGAAATCCTTCAATAAAAAGCAGTTTGGAGCTGCCAAGCACTACTAATACAGCAAAATATACATAATAAACCTTCCTCCAATCCCCATATAGCAACAATAAAATGCATTTGAACATGTGTCAGTATTGTCTTGCCTCAAGATAGAAAAAAAGAGTGGAAGGAAGGATGCAAAAATCTGTACCAAGGGTTCAGGATATCTGCTTGTTCATGAGGGATGAATTCAGCCAAAGGCATCTTTTTGAAGGTTTGCTGTTGTTGTTGTTGGTTTTTAGTTTTTGGGGGGAGGGAGAGGGTTTTTTCTTTTTTTCTTTCTTTTTTTCTTTTTTTTTTTTTTAAGCAAAAATGGTAACACTGTTAATGAGAGAATCTGCAGAAAGGCCTGACTCATGGCTATTGTTCACCTCAGCCACTAGCACAAAAGCAGAGCAGCTGAGGATCTTTTCTTTTCTCTTCTTATTCTTCCGCTGGTACAAATGAATTCAGAAAGTAATGGTGAATATGCATTTTTAGAGCTAGTGAAAAGAGCATAAAAGCAAGACTCAGAAGCAGAATTACTTGCTGAACAATAACCTGTGATATTCAGGGTACAAGTGAAAAGGGGAGCTTCTTACATATAGATGTGTGTTCTGGAGACATTCAGAGTATAAATGTTATAGATCGATAAATGCTAAAGCACAAATGTTATTCCTGGAATACATACATTGTAATAATCACATATAAAAAAGGGTTGGTTTGCATGTTTCTCCTGTGGATGGAATTGACCTTGCTATTTCTCTATAAAGAACATCATGCTGTGCTGCACGTTTACACAAGAATAAGGAAACACAGCTTTTACATTCCATATATAGCTACATAAAATTAGACAATATTAGTCTAAGCCACTGCAGTATTACACTGTACCAACTCATTATATATATATATATGTATATATATAATATATACAGACACTAAAGGGTGAGAAATTGGAAGAGGTTCATCCCTCAGACCTTTGAATTACTGAGTCTAAGAAATTAGGCTGGTACTTTCACCAGAAGAGAAAAAATAACATACATTCAAAATAAGATCAGTTCTGCTACATAACTGCTAAATAAGCTTTTCTTTTTTTTCCCTCAGGGCAGTATATTTCATAGGTACAGCCATCTTACACCTTTTTGATACATTTGCTCTTTTTCCAGCCTGATGCTTTAATCACCATGGTATAGAACTGTTTTCCCACTTGCTTGGTGTTCTCATGAACTCATGACTGTATTGACTAAATAGCAATCCAACTTTAACATAAGGGAAAAGAACAGTTTGGCTCAGCATGGCCTAAAATGTACTAAAACAGGGCACTCCACAGAAATGGCATTCCTGCTTTCTTACGGCTGACCTGAGCCCAGGTCAATCATGTTCTCTAAGCACTGAGCTGTTAAACAAAAGATGGCAATCACCTGGCCCTGGGTCTGGCTAGGATGGAGTAAACCTTCCCCACAGCAGCCCATACAGTGCTGTGCTCTGCACACGTACCTAGAACAGCCCTGAAATCACACCAGTGTTTTGTTTGTTGCTGAACAGTGTTGGCACAGCATCAAGATCCCACCCCAAACCTCCAAAGCCAGTGGGCTGGTGGTGGGCATGAAGTGGGAAGGGGACATCACCAGGGCAGCTGACCTAAACTGAGTAAAGGGATAGTCCGTGTCATATGGTGTCACATTAGCAATAAAAGGTGGGAAAGGGAAAGAGAAGAGGGGGCTATCATTATGAAAACATCTGTCCTCCTGAACAACAGCTACACATATTGAGGCTCTGCTTCCCAAGATATGGCCAAACACTGCTCATTAATGGGAAGTAAAGAATAATTGTTTTCTATGTTTCTTTGCTTCCACATGGCCCTTCCTTATTTTTTTTCCTTTTTTCCCCCCCTTTGATTAGATTACCCTTATCTCAACACGAGCCTTTTTCTTTCTCATCATACTTCCCCCCTCTCTCCCTTTGAGGAGGGGAAGTGAGAGAGCAGTTGTGGTGAAGTTGAGCAGGCCAGCAGGGTGAAACCACCACACACCTGCAGATCAGGGTCAAACCACATGCCTATCTTGCATAGTCTAATTGGAAAAAAAAAAAAAAAAAAAAAAAAAAGTTCAGTCACTTAATCCTAGTTTCTTAAATGCAGTTTCTCAGCAGCTCCTGCCTCAAGCACCAATATAGATAGTTACTTCCAGGTAGAGGAGTGCATGTCATACACATCCAAACTTTTGAAAGGGATGTTTTCTAATTTCTTGTTGCTGTTTTATCAACCAAGTTCTCTCTACATTTATGACACAGATGATTTGTGAGCCATTCATCAACTACAAATAAATTAGTGCTTGCTTATGAGAGAGTCTTCAATTTAAATCTAACTAGAGCAAATCTGAAAAAAAAAATCTAAGAAGAAAAGAATGAAGAGTTTTCTATGATATAGCATCCTGTGAGGAGTCATCTCCATTTACTGATGAAGGTGCTGATTTTACTCTTAAGGTAGTTAAGTGCTAAACAGGCAGCATCACAGAATCATAGGACATCCCAAGCTGGAAGGGACCCACAAGGATCTTTGAGTCAAACTCCTGGCTCCACAGAGGACCACTCCCTAGATCAGACCGTATTTCTGAGAGCATTGTCCAAATGCTTCTTAACTCCAGCAGGCTCGGTGCAGTGCCCACACTTCCCTGGGGAGCCTGTCCCTGTCTGTGCCCATCCACCCTCTGTGTGCAGAACCTTTCCCTAACCCCCATCCTGACCCTCCCCTGTCCCAGCTCCATGCCATTCCCTCGGGTCCTGTCGCTGTCCCAGAGAGCAGAGCTCAGCGCCTGCCCCTCCGCTCCCCTCGTGAGGGAGCTGCAGGCCGCCATGAGGCCTCCCCTCAGTCTCCAGTTCTGTAAGCTGCACAAACCCAGTGATCTCAGCCACATTTCATAGGCCTCCAGACCCTTCATTATCTTTGTTGCTTTCCTTTGGACACACCTTAATACTTCTATGTCGTTCTTACATTGTGGCACCCAAAACTACACACAGGGTAGGTGAGGTGAAGTCACACAATGGGAGGGTAGAGTGGGACAATCACCGCATAGGACATCATATTGTTCATATTAATTCAAACAACTACTGTCAGCCTCCTTTAGTGTCAAGAGGGGTAAGGACAGATATTCTCATGGAGAGATCCTTATTAATGTAAATTAGTTCTTCAGCATTTTTTCCATCAACAATTGTTACTTTTTTTCCCCCTTATTTTCTATTACATACACTGGGGTCTTACCAATTTTGATCTTATCCAATAACTTCAGAAGTTAAGAAAAAGGCATTTCTCCCCCCCCCACCCCCCCTTTTTTTTTCTCTCTCTCGTCCTACAAACATATGCTGATGAACTGCATTCTTTCATGGCTACTGCCCTTTTCAGGTGAATTTCAGGTGTAATTTCAGTTACAAATTTTCTAACCTGACCATTGACAACAAAAGGAACAACATAAGAACTAGGTTCTTAAGTTCCCAAGCTGAGGACACAGAGATGACACAAATTCCTTCAAAAAGGAGTAGATTTTTTTCCAAGTAGAAGACATAAAGCATGGGATCAAAAGATACTACAGTCAGTTTTCAGACCAGACGAAATGCTAAATATATGGAACATTACACCATATTTCCAACATGCTTGTTCCAAGGTTTTGTAGTGTTGCATCTCATTTCATAGAAACTTGACCAATATACAGCAGTACTCAAGCAAAAATATCACTGGAACATTTGCTGCCTCACAGTGAGTTCATATGGTTCCTCTGTCTTCCAAAGATATTCTTTTCTGAATTCCTGACAAATATCCCCAGGACTTCAAGCAAGTTGTTTACCTTTTTGGCTAGTTGACCAGTGTCGTATTTTTAGTACTAATATACTGTGCCTTCACAGAACATGCTGTCCTCATCTCTCCACAAGGCTCTGCATTTTGGAGCACTACTCCAAAGAAAACATACTTCTTTAACATGTCTTTTGTCCCCTTTGCCTACTCCTAAGTTTATGCCCTCTCCCATGCTGCCAGCTATTCTTGGAACAGATTATCTCTTCCTGTGCTCAATTTAAGCAGCTCATCTTCTTTATCATTTCCTCCAGATCAAAATATTTTAACAAAAGGAAAACCAGTCTTTGTACTCAAAATGTAAAAGAGGATGTCAGATATATTGATCCTATTTTTTCCTCTGCCACAAACAGAGGAATACCTAAGTATGTCCATAGTAAAAACATTTTTGGTAGGCTAGCATAGACAGCACCTATAGTTATGGGTTCACACTGCTTGCTTTTCAGATCAGTAAAATGTAAGCCAGCCTGGATCCAAAGATTGGAACAAACTTCAGTAAGGTGAGTAGCCCATCTCAGCAGGCTATTCTGAAAGACTGGAACAACACTGGACTCACAGAGCTCCTCTGCAGTCAGCAGCATAGCCATATCAACATCACTGCTGCCTACACCTGTTGTGTATTTCTCTCTAACTTGTCCTAGCTCCTTCACATTCAAAATGAGCTGAAAGTAAATTTGTTTTCAGTATCACTTGTATACAGATAACATCTAAGAACAATATATCATTTTTTTTGTTCTTGACTTCATTTTGCAGCGAAGTTACTCTTGCAGTGTGTGATAACATTGGATCATAGAATCATAGAATGGTTTATGTTGGAAGTGACCATAAAGATCATCTAGTTCCAACACCTTGTTCGCCCGTCATTGTCCCCCACCCCCATCATGGGAAGGGATACTTTACACTAGACCAGGTTGCTCAAAGTCCATCCAGCCTGGCCTAGAAAGGCCTTGAAAGAATACTTTTCTCTGGCAACCCGTTATAGCAATTCACCACCCTCATAGTAAAGAATTTGTTCTGAATACGTAAACTAAAATGACCATCTTTTAATTTAAAGCCATTACTCCTTGGCCTATCACTGCACCCCCCGATAAAGAGACCCTCTCCAGATTTCTTGTAGGCCCCCCTTAAGTGCTGCAAGGCCACACCGAGTTCTCTTTGGAGCCTTCTCTTCTCCAGGCTGAATAACTCCAACTCTCTCAGCCTTTATGAAGATAGGAGAGGTGCTCCAGCCCTCTGATCACCCTCAGAGCCTCAACTTATTAATTATTTATGTTATTTGGCAATAAACTAATTTAAATTTCCCAAGTTGAATATGTTTTGCCTGCAAAAATACTTGGTAAGTGATATGTCTGTCTTTATTTTAATCCATATTTTTCCCTCTTGTTTTGCCTATTTTCTTCTCTGGGGGGGAGGGAGCAAGGGAACGAGCAGCTGTGCAAGCAGCCAGGGCCAACTCACCCCATCAAAGAAGGCAACGCCCTCTGAAAGCCTAGAAGCAGAATTCCAGTAAGATATCTGAAATATATATATATGACATTTCAGACACCTCCACGTGTTAAGAACAGTGGTTTGAGCCATTTCACTAGAAACAGCCTTCCCTCACTCTGCCAAAGCAGCTCTCTTGGTGTCTCTGTGCTATTTTAATTCTTGGTTTTTTTTTTTTTTTGTTTGTTTTTTTTTGTTGTTGTTTTGTTTTTTTTTTACAAAGAACACTGCTATTGCGGCAAAATAAGATGCAAAATCCATCCCCTATTTCTTAAGTGTAGTAAGTAGCATAGGGCAGATGGATATAAAAAGCTGTAAGCACTCCCATTTGTTACTAAGCTTGGTAGAGACAATCCTGAATATGTGGAGGGCACAGGTCAGGAAAAAGAAGGATTTATTTTTTACATAGCTGTTTTTCCCCATAAAACCACACTTGTGCAGGGTGTTTGCCTAGACCCAGATGGAATATGCAGCAAGCTTCTCAAAAGGCAACAGCTTTCTCAAATGTTATTTTTATAAACTGCTAGGCATGGTTCTTGCTGTAATCATAATGTGAGTACTGATGTTGTGTTATGAAAATAGCAAAACACTGGTATGGAAATTTTCTAGGCTTGATATATCCCTTTTCAATCTTCAAGCACATACAGGACTTTCTGATATGAACCAACTAATTTCATCAAGTTGCTCATTGTGCTACTGAAGAAACAAAAATAATAATATTAATCCCAAACTTCTGTTCTGGCTGAGCTGTATTCAGGACAAGAAAAAATAAATGTGGAAAAAGAGGGATCCACTCTCTATATGCTTTTCTCAGACACTGGAGAAGACACAGTACAACAGAGACTCATGGCACAAACTTAAGCAGATTCAAAGGATGCATTCTGAGGTCAAATTTGGAATATATTGCTCCTTTCCTCCTTCATTCCTTAAACTCTCTTCTGAATTATACCTATATTCTCCTCTTCCAGGGAGGAAGAATAGGTTAATAATGGTTGCTGTGCATCACTTCCCTTTACCTGAAAGGATTCTACCTTGCCAGTCCTGGTTTTTAATTATTGCTGAGTCGACACTTCCATCTTGTTCATCAGTGTAATTCAGAGGAAAAAATGAAATGCAGTTATGATGAAGCAAAGTGCCACATAACAGCAAAGCTACATTTATTAGTATATGCTGAGTCAAATCAAGAAATGCTCTGAGACAGGTAATAACAATTACTGTAGCTAGATCAATGAGAGATCTAGTTATCTTTAGCATGATGTGGCCAATTGCAAAGACTTAGCAAGAAACTGAAAATTGGTGTTAGAATTATCTCCTCTTTGCAGGATGGAGAAATTCGATATTTCTTTAGCTAGCTCTGCTTGGGCTTTGACTTTTTGCTCTGTCATGTTTTGGTATTATTTTCTTCCTCTCTAGTGGAACAAAACATCCATATTCCTTCATACTTCCTTCAACATTTTGCAGGAGCTGCCACTGCTGCCTTCTTAGAGTTCATATTCCAAGGTAAAAGATGGACAGGGAGCACTGTTGAATGGAAAGGGTTGTCACGGGGAGAAGAATGCATCAAATACTTTGTCCCATGGCTCAAGACATTTCCTATTGCCACAGGGACATATGCATATGCCAAAGGAATATATGGGATGTAAATTACATTACAGCAGTTAATATGATAGCTTGACAGTCCTAAAAGGTGAAGACAGAATACATAAAGCAACATCACACTACATTTGCCATCTTCATCTAGCCTGTATGCTCCTTGAAAGAGCATCTCAAGTGAGAAAGTAGCACAGCCCTCATGTCTTGGATGAGTTACTATGTACAGGTGCCCACACAAAATAAATCATACCAATTGCCCTTCAAGAGCCATCACCACTCTCACACTCAGTCTTTGATACTTCCCCCAGGGTTACTTACAGGAGTTTTGGAGGATATTCTGAAGAAAACTAACTAGAATGCTCTTCTATGTATATGTCAGTGTGGGATCAACAATCATTGTATTATCAGTGATTTTGAGCTTGCATTTCTATCTTTCTTTTCCTTTACTCCCTATACTGCAGACTTATTCTTAAAAGATCTTGAATCAGAAGAGGATTTTCCTTCAGACATAAGTCAGCTTTTCAGAGATGTCAAAACCAGCATCAAAACCCTGGAACATAGGATTTGGCACTTTTGCACTGCTCTGTTAAGAACACAGAGAATTTTCCCCAGCAATATGACCAAAACTTGAAGCAAATAACAAAGGGAGGCTATTCACCAGTAGTGCATAGGAAACACTTTAACTTTCAAGTAATTGTTTGAAAAGTTCACGTTTTATTTGGCATTAATCAGCAGCTTCTATTAAGTATCTCATTTTTGTAAGCCTAACACAGATTCTCCAAGAAACCCCAGTTGCTCAGTATACTCTTAATCATGCTTTCAGCTCCTGTTTGTTTTGTGTTTCATGAAGGAGAAATGTTTGAGACTAATGGGGTTTCTTTAAAGTACTTTTCACTGGAATTAAAAGTTATGTGACTAATACTAATTTTAGCAGGAGGCAGGCATGTGTAATTTTACCCTTTAGAATAGTCGTTCCTAGCTATTTCAAACCATGAAGGATTATTTAACTCCCTTCCTAAAGAAGAAATTAGTGATTCAGGCTCTGTATGGAAATGCATCTCCTTGCTACTGCTTATCCTTAGGTCACTCTGAATACTGAACTGGTTTCAAATCAAATGAGAGTTGGCAAGCACAAGGCTTTGGTACAGAGAAAGTAATTGTGCTAATCTTTTTTCACTGAAAAATAAAAACAAAACAAACAAAAAAAGAAGTACACAGAGGGAACAATAGGTGGCAGAAAGCATATTCTGGTGAAAATCCTTGATGTACATGATAATTAGCCTGAGTACGTAAAAATTATCAGTGGGAAAAAAAAAATCCTGAAAACTTCAACAATACTCCACTGTGTTTATGTTCTTCTTTAAGGATGATAAAACATCATCCATGTTTGGAAACCCTTCTACTCAGGCACAATAGCATCAATTGCTAAATAACTCTTATCTTGCACTTAAATCAGTTTTCTAGCCATTAATTGCCAACTATATCTGTCTTTCGTTTATTAATGTAAATGTAAATTACATTAATTAGATTAATGTAAATTCTCTTTAAACATTCAAATATGCTAAAATGTGAGGCTCCACAGAAAGGTGAAATAAAGAAAGGATCTTCAGTTCATTTACTACACTAGCTACAGTCTATCCACAACCAGAAAGCAACATAAAAATTGATTCCTAAATGAAAAATGTGTTATTATGATTTATTGTAATACAGACAGATACCCAGACACCCAACAGCAATGAATAAAAGCTTTGTGTTAATCATGGATTCTTCATTTGTTTTTGTAGAAGACACTGTTTTAAGAGATGTAAAATATTAGGGGCATTGCAGTTCTGTGACAAAAGCATGACTTCAGTAAGAAGAAATATTGAAAGTTTGAACCTCTAATAATTTTAAATAATGAAGAAAAAATAATGAAAAGATATTAAAAGACCTCAAGTAAGCAGGCAAAGCAATACAAGATTTCCTCTGGAGCGCCCTGTATTCAGTGATCCGTATCTCTAAGCTACCTTGTTCTGTGTTTAGCACCTAGAGAAAGAAGTGTTACAGTAATACCAGTTACAGTAATACCAGTGATAACTACTTTGGGGAATGAACTTCAATGCATATTGGGTTTCAGTTTTGGTGCATTGAGCTGGGTTGAGATTCCCAGATAACATTATACTCTAGATGTAAGCTAGTTATAAAGCCTTCTTTTAGAATAGTCTTTCCTCCATTTATACTATCACTTATTCAGAGAGACTGATTTGACTCGAAAATCAGAACATTTAATATCTCTTCCTGAGAGATAATAAACATAATAAACAATAAATAATATGCTCTCCCTTCTTAGAGCTGCTGCCTTCTCTTTCTAGCAATCCCAGGTATATCCTTTCAACTACCACCAGGTTCAACACATCCTGGGGCTCTCCTCAGAGGTAGATTCACTTCAAGACCTTCATGATCTTCTCTTTGAAGTTGCCTCAGGCTGATGTATTTTTCTCTAGCCCTATGGGCCTAACAAACCAAAAGGTAGTCAAAGAGGTTTAAAAGGCCTTCCAGAGATGTCAAGATCTCTACCTAACTGTTCAGTTTTATATTAACCCTTAAACTGGATAAAATTTGCAAGAGGTTATTGACTTGTAGGATTTAATTAAGATGTGCTCCATGATCAGCCCCAGTAAGCTTTAGGCTCTAAACTTGGCAAAGAAACGATCTGGACAAGAACAAACCAGCAAAAGGTTTGCTTCACTTATTTTATTTTCCCTGAAGCAGATTAGCTATAAGCATCACTGACTGAATTAAATACCCAATCTGAGGAGATAAAATATCAAAAGCTGGTACTCCAAGTCTTGGGTACACAGATTTTGTCATGAATTTTTGTTTCCTAGCGTACTTGCTCACCACTGTGCAGAAAAGATGCTTTCATATAGCTCACATACAGCAGAGTGGGAAAGTGAATTAAAGAGTAAAAACAACATACTAAAGGTTATACCACAAGTCAATGACTGAACCTAAAATAGAATCCAGAGACAAATCTGGCTCTCGCGAATGAGGAGTCATTGAATGAAGAAGTAATAGCCTGCACTATTTCACCCATAGTATTATTGTTTGGCAATAACTTTTATTAAATATATAGGCCATGTATGAAGGACTACTAAAGCAGATAATTTTCAAAAGCAAAATTAAAACTTCCTGCTATCTTTCCATACCCATAACTAAAGCACCAGTTGGAAACATAAAAGATGTGGCCTGCATGTTCTCAAGGGGAAAGCTATTTCAGAGACAGACATTGTAAATTTACCACTCCTGTCTTTCATCCCCACAGTTCAACATTGTGAGAGTCAACAGTCACACTTTTGCCATTGCTGGGTGTACACCAGTAAAGTGTCCAGATGGCCCTGGGTCTGGACTGCTTCATAACCAAGAAAACTAATTAGAAGAACTCTTTTTAAGAAAGGCATTGAAGGAATCCAGGCAAGAAGGAGCAGAAAGAGAAATACATTTGTCAAGTACAGAGATACTAACAGTCTTCTTTATAACACATTAGTTACTGATGAACTAGAAGTGAATGTGCTCAGAGGGTGTTCCAAACTAGAGCACTCATCTTGACAACGAAGTCCTGGATTTCAGAAGTGCTCATGTATTTTAACTGAAACAGTTGTCAGACTATTTACTAAAGAAGGCTTGAAACTGCCTCGTCAACATGTTCTATTGTTTTCTGCACAATGAAACTCCTTTTCAAGAGAAAGGAATGAAGAGTACATCCATCAAGAGTGGTTCACAAGCCACTCCAGTGTGGTGGAAGATAGACTGTGTGAATTTTCATAGGTTGAAAAAATTGTGCTGAGGTCTCATTTCCCTGAGGACATCATATAAGACATAAGTTGTTACAGACAAAAGATTCCGAAGAGTAACTTCTCTTCCTTAAAGTTTTTTTACCAAGTTCATATGAAATGTTATTCTTGCCAGTGAAAGGGAATTCAAATGGAAGCTTACCACGCACTCCCTACATTGCTGGACTTAACACATGGTTTGAAGTAGTCGCTTTCAGAGCACTCTTATTACCATGTCCGTAATGTCTGCTAAGGATGGCTGCAAGGCCAGTCTCAACTTAAAGCAAGATAAAAGAGCAAGAGCCTGTCCATCTTGTATATCAGCATCCAGAAAGTTCACCATGTTATGGGAGTCCATAACATGGACTGTTGCTTTAAAGTGGTGAAGAAGCTAAAGGAGTCTCGGCCCTCATTTTATTCCTATTAACTTAATGGTCACAGGACTATGCTGCAGAGAGAGTTTCCTGTGAGAAAATGGTGCAATGGTGCCTCCTTCCTACTCTCTGCACATCCCAAGGTAAAAACTGCAGGGAAGAGCCTAGCAGCAGTGCCAGGTTAGGAGGAGCAGAAAGATTAATAAGGCAGAAACAGATGGATAGTAAAAGTACACCTGGAATTATAAGGAGAACTTTCCCCTGTCATGTAGCAATTGGCTGTTTGCTCCTACTTCCCCATTCTTTTAGCAGTATATTCACATCAGCTTCGCTGAATTCCTATCATCCCTAAACACTTCTGCAAACTCCTCAGCCTCTCTTCTTTTTTAATTGCCATGTGGCTTCTTCCCTCTAAAACTTTCCATCTCACAACCAATCTGCCATTTTCTATCACATTTCCTCTCCCTATTTATTTTCCTATCCATTTAAAAACACTGCTTATAAATCATTGTTACCTCAGAGTCTTTGTGCAGAGGCACTGTTCCTGGCTGGCTTCTATGGTATCAAGGAGGTAATAACCAATAATAGAATGTAATTAGATCTACTGTATTTATTGTAACACTGAGAAATTCTTATTAAATTATGAAAACATAGAATCTGATGGCTGATTTTGATGTTCCTCAGACACTTTGGTTTGGGGGAAATGACCCAGGAAACTGTTAGACTAAACTCTTAACACTGGAATTTCAGCTTATGAATCTTGTACCATCTTGGAATAAGATTGTCTATGTACATCACTAGGCTGAATTTCATGTCCCCTCCTGACAGTTCTGTCCAGAGACAGAATAGCAGCAGATGGCAGATTGATTGTTGCTCTGGCCTGTTCCCTTGTGGAAGTTCTTGAGCGTGATAAAAAATAAATAAAAAGTAGGTTTTTTTCCCTTACAGAAAATATCAGTAAATAACACTATATTAAAAACAAAAAGATAAAAAGATGTTAGTATCCTTGGTGGGTTTTTAGCAGTTGTAGTAATAGCACACTCCTGTTGACTAGTAAGGAAATGAAATAAAACTTAAAATAAAAGAGATGATGCTGATTTCCAGTATAATTTGATCAGATATCAGGAAGTAGAAATGAAACTTTTCCATCATTTTTCTATTAACTTAATCTGCTCAGAAATGCAGGTGTCAGGTTTTAGGCATGAAGTCAGAGTGCAGTATCATGAATGAATAACTAAGCATAGGCTCTTACTAACTAACATATCACTAAGTTTACAACACATGTAGCTATTAACTATGTGCCAACTTTTGAATTCAGTGACAACAATCACAAATCCAGAGTGATTTCCCTGTTTTCTTGCGGGAAGCTGTGATCTGGATTTGAATTTCTGGCTTTGAGAACAGTACCATCTGAAAGTTTGACACAGCTGCTAAAAATGCTAAGAACTAACGCTGGTATGGGGCTGCAAGATACAGAGCACAGGGTAGTTGCTACCTCACAGGGAGCAGACAGGGTCTCTGGACTATGGCATTACACTAGTGGAGAATTTAATATGGTATTTCAAGGAAACCTCTTAGATTTATTGGACCAGCAAACTTTACTGAGACCTCACTCACCAGTCCCACATTGGTATTAGGTGTAATGCTACAGGTTTAATGTGAGTCAAGGGAAAGAATGGGAGGGAAGAGAGGGGGGTGAAGTAAGCAGGGGCACAGACAACAGAGAAAATGGATGGGCAGAGAAGAGACAAAGGAAAAAAAATATTTGTAAGTTTTCCTCCTCTGCACAGTTACTATTCTGTGCAAAGTTTCTTTCCCTAGACATGTTTTGCATTCATTCTCAGATGAGGAATTTGTAAAAAATAATCCTGTCACTGTCACAGTAACAAAAGAGATCACAGCAGCCAAAAATCTCTAAAAATAATTTGAACCTCTAAAGGAAAGAGTAGCTAGAATCTATCCAAAAAGGCAAACAAAGTTTTGGGTTTTGGAAAGGTAGAGCTTTAGAAGTTGCTAAAAGGTAGCTTTCCACCAGCTCAGTGGGACTTCTTTTATTCCTGTCCCACTTCCAGCCCCATCTTCTAAGAACTATTTTTTCTTATTGTTCTTTCAAGGTTAAGATAACACCTATTGCTATCTTTCAAGAAAAAAAAAAAAAGAAAAAAAAATTTTATCATTTTCATAAGACTTACAGGTGTCTTAAATCTAGAGCACATTTGTCAAGAGGTCAACAGGCAAGCAGGTGACAGATGTATGACAATTCTTATCCAGTGAAGCATGATTTGTTTACAGGGGCATTGCATTTCTGAATGAAGTACTGTATTTTCTCAATATACAAGCTTCAGTGGTGAAGCCTTGCTACCATCGATGTTCTGGCTGCTTGCTCACATCCCTGTATTCCAATCCATGCCCTACAAGCTGTGTTGCCAGACCTATTCAGCATCATTGCAGAAAGCCACAGCAGTGAAAGGAGCGATCAAGTCTAGGAACTACTCACAGTGGTTCCACCTCAGAAGCCAGAAAATCCTGGAGTGCTCTCAGAAGCATGATGTGCCCACACTCAAAGTCTGCATCTGTACCAAAATGCAAGACGAGGGAAGATCTGTCTGGTTATGCTCATCTCATCTACTTACATCTAGAATCTAAATACGCATTACAAGGTTTGAATAAAGACTATCTGAATCTAACCTATATTTAACTCATGATAATGACAGGTGCTGCATTCTGTAACTGTGCACTCAGCCTATGGAGTGCTTTCCTTTCTATCTTTAGATGCTTGCAGCCTCTGTGTGTACAGAACAAGCCAAAGGAATGGAGCTTGTTCTGTTGTTTATTACAGAAACAATCTCAGGTGATTCATAAGATCCCTTACATATGCAAGATAATAGTACTGCTTTTATGGTTTTATGCCACCTTGGAATGTATATTTCATTTCTGTAGTGTCTGGAAAGCTCTGCCAGCTGAAAATTATTACAAAAATTATCAGGTTTTTAATACATTTTGAGTTTTTACTTTATTTTGTCAGATGAGATAACTGATTCATCACTGAACATTGAATGACCAGTGCACATACAGTGAGTCTGGTGAGTCTGTACATACCCATTTTTTGGAGAACCATATTTGTACGTATGTGAAAACAGATTAGTGGATAGTTTCTGCCCCAGATTAATGAAGATAGGATGTACAGGAATAATCAGTAGCTGAGTAGGTAGAGCTTTTAAGGAGGACACTAATTTGTGTCTCTGACCTGGCTGATGTTTATTTACTTGTATGAAGCAGGATAATTCCAATAGGACAGCATAAATTAGCCAGTACGTGATGTTTGGGATACCTCCTTGTAGTCCACGCAGTGTCACTCTGCCAGTGCCTCCCTTTCCCAAAAAGGTACATGAAGTATTTTGCAATAAAATACTTCCAGCCCTGCCTAGTCACAGAGAAGAGAATAATTGTTTTTCTTGTTATCTACACATGAAATGGTGGCAACATTGCTTTGATCATCAGCAAGATGAGCAGTGGCCTGTGTCCAGCACCGGTGCTGAAATACTCTGTCAATACTGTGGAGGTAGTGTGTATTTGATAAAAGCAGACCACTTGCCCCCTTTCTGAAGTTCAAACCATTCTTAAAATTCACACAGAATGTGTGGGCTGATCACTGCAATAGCTAAACATGGCATTTGTAGTCTCTAATTTGTGCTGCTAATTAACGTAGGTTTGCAGAGCTCCACACAGGTCACACAGAGGCAGCAGACATGCGCCAGTACAACCCCTCTGGGAGAAACCCTCCCTTCATCTGTCTGTCTATGCAGGGCACGCTCTCCCTTGCACAGCATGGGCTCCATGCTCACAGTTACACTGTGGCATGAAGCAAGAGACCTGTGAAGGAAATGCACTGGGTAAAAAGACTGCTGTTCTGACACAGAAACCTTCCACTCCTTCACAGCTGCCCGTGTACCTATACTGCCCCTGCTTAGCTTCAGAAAAGATCCTAACCACAGTGCAATATCAAGTTTTACTTCAAATGCCATCCATCTCTACAGACGATGACAAAGTTGCAAGAATTTCAGAAACTCTTGGATGCCCCAAGACCAGCCATGTAGCATATGTACGGCTGTGTGTGGGAAAAACTGAGGTGACTGAAGACAAGCAGAAGCAACATGTTGAGGCATATGCACACGGAAACTTGACAGAGTATCCAGGACACATGCAGTTCCTTCCCATTTCCTTCCACAAGGGCACAAGCAGGACTGTCCCAAATCACCCATGAGGGACTCACTAGAGAGGTAAGGACCCACTAGAAAGCAAGTAATATGGGTAGCTAGTGAATGCCAACTTAGAGATTCAGCTATAGGGCCTGTGGGTACAGACTCTAGCACAATTTTTCATTTCTCTGAATTGCTGCTTGAACTGGGATGATTAGAACTGAGTGTGATGCTCATGGTGCAAGCACACCATGGATTTGTGTAGTGGCAGAATGGTCTTTTCCATCTGGTTCTGAATCCCTTTGCTGACACTCATCCCCTTTTTAACTGCATGTAAGTTTTGCAGCGTTATCTTCAAAGAGCCATCCATAGTAACCTCAGGTCCCTTTCTGGAGCAGTGAAATGAGATGCCATCCCTGTCTGAATATATTAGGATTTCTTTCCTCAAACTAAAGAAATATACATTATTTTGTATTGCCAACACTGGATTTCATTTATCATCCTATCATCCCTTTACAGCTTTCATTTTAGCTATTCTGAAATATCCAGAGATGTAATTCCCAGACTGCCACCTGCATATTCATCCTCTTGTCTGAATCGCTTCAGACCATATCTGTCAAAACAGTAAGATTCCAACAAGGACTCCGGCTGAATCACACCAATAATGCCAACATCTACTCCTAATCTCCATTTCTCCTTCAGAGACTTACTGATGCTTGAGACCTTCTCTCTTACTTCATCACAGCTTGATTTTCTTATAGGTTTTGACGAGAAAACTTCTCAAAAGCTTTCAGAAATTTAATACATTAAATCACTAGATAGTTACTGAGACAGTCAGTGACCCTTAGCTAACTCCAAAAGATTGATGAGGCACACCATCCAACATTTTATTAGCTGTAGTATCTCCTTGACCTACATTTGTTTCTCTTAGTCTCAGATTCTAACTATTCTGCTAATTTTTATGTCCTCTCCTTAAAGGTTGTCACAGGTTGCTTTACACCCACAAATATCTTGAACTTGAGTTTTTTATGGAGACAAAGTAAGAAACAAGATTTGCACGTTGAACTAGTGAGAAATAAAAGCTACACATAGAACTAAATTTAGTTCACTGCCCAGGATTAAATCAAGAACTGTTACTCCACTTCTGGATTCTCTGATTAGATTCAAACATATATGGTGTCTGACAATTTAAGCACAATGTAATAATTTACATTAATGCTAGATTTATAATGGTTATATTTTACATTAGCTAGCAATAAATTGTGTATAATATATTAATGACAATATATAATGATAGGTGTTATGTAAGTAATCATATAAAGTTAAACCACTGATAATAATACAAGTTATTAAGATGTATGGCAACTGTAAACTACATCAAGACTATTTCAAATAGCTGAACCTTATTACCAGGAATATCAAAGGAAATAATATATAACTCTGTACATCAAAACACTAAAGAACTGATATGATGGATTTATGAGAAACAAAGTAAAAGTAGTATCTTAGCTTAACAAGGGAACCACAGATCCCAATATTGCTTTGCAAGCTGACAGACTACCAAGGAAGAAAAATAATAGTTTGGATGGTTATATAAAGCAAGCGACTGCATTAACTCAAGAAAAAGAAGGAATACTTTGAGTACCAAAAGAACTCACACTATGTGCCAAAGGACTATATTCTGTATATTAGTATCAGCATTCATTTGTGAATCTTAAAATGCTTCAAATAGAACATGGATTATTTTTCTTTGTAAACTACCATGCTGACAGTTTGATGTTTTTTTTTGTCCAAATCATCCAGAAAGCCAATAGTACAGCTGAAAATTAATAAAAGATTTTCTGACTCACAGTTCATATCATAACTAACAAGCCTGTAGTCTGCTTCTTGGGTAGAAGCAGGCTGCAAGCTTCAAAGATTCCTTTGAGGTGAAGTAGGTATAATAAAAAGCTAGCTTAAAATGAAATTAGTGATCTTGGATTCTTCTGTTTTTGCAGGCCCAGCCTGAGCCACCTTTCAATAACCTTATTTTCAGATCATGAAAATGTAGGCCATTTTCAAGTGTTCTCCAGTCAGGCATGTGAATGCTTATTCACCTCTAATCACCAGTCACATTTTCCACATTTATTCTGAGAGACGCTCCTTATGGCTAGCCTGGGACACTTCGCAGTAACTTAATCAAAAGGTAAATTGCTCATACTCCAGTTTAATACTCAATTATTTCCTTTTAAAAAAAAAAAAAAAAAAAACAAAAAAACAAAAAACAAAACAAACAAAAAAAAAAACAGTTACAAGTCATTTGCTGTCATCTGTGGGAATGTTTTAAAAATAGATGCCTATTAAACTAACCAGTTTGGATGGCTTTTCATCCACTTCATTCCTGGAAAGACTTACCTCCAGTTACGCTGCCTCCAAGGGAACCATCACACAGGTCACTTCTAGAAGTTCAGCTTCAAAGAGAGAATCCCTGAAGTGAACCATTGGCAAATTAGCAAAATAGTATTTGCCAGGTCTGCGGCAGTGCTTGCAAAAGAATTGCTTATGGTGATACAGACCCAAAAATAGATGGTACCAGCTTCACAAAGGGAAATTACATGAGCTCCTCAACTCTAGAAAATCAGTATAGAAATCTAGTGCAGGATGTACCCATGGTACAGAGAGTGGGTAAACACCTTGAAGACAATCCCAGACATTGGTATTATGCTAGTTCTTGCAGTTGCAGATCTACTCCAATGATCTGTCCTCTTGCAGTGGAAATAACTCACTACTCAACCACCTCTCTTCCCAAGTTCATATTTACTCCAGGTGACCCTGCTTTCCAAGTCTTTTAGGCTTTATTAGTAATACAGTCAGAACCTGCTCTGCATCCCTGTTCCTCCAGAAGTTATACTACTTTCTTTTTATTTTCAGTGAACAAATGTACCTGTCAAAAGTAACCTGTGGTGTTTGTTTTTAAGGCTGTTTTAAACCAGTCCTTATAAGGAAACTAGCTCAGTAGATACATTCCTCAGAGATAGCCTATAGTCACTGAAAAATGTTGGGTCCTCAAAAATGAATTTCAGAGTCTAATCTATTACCCCTGCATCACCACCTAGACAAGTCTATTTCTCTCTACTGATTACAAAGGCTCTTAAGCATCATCTCAGCTTGGTAGGTAAATACTTCAGGGTGCCTAACATGTGAAAAGGACTGCAGATAACAGCAACAGAATTAAAAGCAAGTTATGCAATGCAAGCAATAAAATGACAGAGCTTACTCTGAAAACTTTTTCCACCCTTGCAATACCCTTCCCGAAGATGGTTCCAAGTTGGTCTCCAATCCCAGCCAGCAAGAAGCCAAACAGCGGAATTCCAAAGATGGCATACAAGATGCAGAAAACCTTGCCTCCCACAGTGCTTGGGGCAATGTTTCCATACCCTGCAGAGAAAAACAATTATCAGAAACTCAGAACTTATACACACCTTTTTAGAAAAACTAATGGGCTGTTCCTGCAGAGATGCCTTTTTACAAATCTAATTCCTATTTACAGATTTTCCATGGCATAATGACACTTCCCCGACAAGCTACCCACTGAGATTTAGTTCTTTGTTTGTAGCCACAGTTACCCATATTTCTGTAGATTCAGGTCCTACCTAAAGTTGTTTTTTGATTAATTAATCTAGATTGACTTATCATGGCACAAAAATCACTCATTGCTGGCCTGGTGCCTGCACTCTGCTGCTCCTCTGGGGCTCTGCCAATTATGTCCTGACAAGAGCATGGTTTACCTGACAACACTCATTTTCAGTGGTTAGTTTATAATTTCCTCACCCATCCTCACCCTGATTAGTGTAAAGCAAACATGCTTGTACTGCCTTTTAAAGCCACAGGAAAGCATTTGTCTGAAAGACTGTGCAACATAGGAAGGGAATGCACTTAGGAAGAGGAATATGGGGAATACATAGTATAGTCCTGTTTAACTGCAGGCCAGAGATGGTTTGATCTGAAAGTGATCTGGAGACAACATGATTGTAATAACCAGGTCTGTAACACTGACACTGGATACTTTCCTCTGTCATGGGATGGAGAAAGGGCTACACTGACACCTTCCCTCCACCCAGAGTGCCTTTCATGGCTGCATATGTGATCCCAGATTTCTTCTAAAAGTCCAAGAAAATACAGGCACCAACAGCCAGTGGACTGAGGGTGACCAAGTAGTCTGCTGAGTGTCTGCACAAGAGGATCTCTAACAGGGCTCTGGTGGATAAAATAAAATTATATTCATGCCCAGACACAATATGTAGACTTCTTGTAGCCTATAAAAATCTCATTCATGGATACCTTAAAGCAAATATGGGCAAAAATCCAAGCTCTTTTCAATAAGTTATTTAAATAGCAGATGTCAATGAATATGCCTACATAAACTATGCCTACACAGTGGCATTTATTTTAATAAGTAATTTTAAAGCTTGTCACTTGGGTCTGTTGAGTAAACAAATATTTAGGGAGGGTTTCCTAAACATTTGATTCATAAATGTTTCCTTTATCTCCACCTCCTGGTGTTATGATACCATTAAAAATACATGGTAATGTAGCTTAGTATATTGAGAAACACACAAAGTCTGTGTGATCACTCTTTCACCCTCACTCTGACAACAAGGTAAAGGCACAAAATTCCACTGAGCTAAAGGTACAAGACTCCACTGTTTGGGCTGCAAGCCCACAGTAAGTCTTGCAACAGCAACAGGACATTTTGTCGTATTACCTATGTAAAGAACTTTAAGAATTCAGTCTGACTCTTGCAATTTAATGGAGGGTTATGTCAGATAATTTGTCCATACTGTCACCAGTGTGTTCATCACAGTCAAAATACAGAAAAGCACTTTATCCCATATTTACATCAGAAGAATACTCAAAAGCAATGCAAATAAAAAGCAAAAATTAGCTCATGATTTCTGAATAATGTCATCTCTTGACCTTTAACCAAGACAGCACTGAAATCCAGCTTAAAATTATCAAACCACTATAAAATTATCAGGAGATTAACCTTATCATCAATGTTATTGGTTTATCTTTTTTTTTTTTTTTTTTTCTCCTTCAGACCATCTTCTGAAATCCCAGCTCCAAAATAACCTTCAAGAGACAAACTACTACGCAGAGGACAGGACAGAAACCATGGCACATCTAAACTGAGCATTCAGAGATCAAGAGGCTAAGTACATTGGACATAATGTATAGGGGACACAGTTGACAACAGCCTGAATAATGAATTTACTAAAATGAGTGGCTCAAGAAAAGTAAATGGAGCTTGTCAGAACACCTTTCACGCAATAGAGACAAATGTGAAATATTTCAAGGCCAGAAATTCTAGAATGGCAAATATATATATATATGTGTTTCTACGATTCATGGAATTCTTTCCATTAAGATACTATAAGTATGAAAGCTAGGCAGAATTTTAAAATAGGATGTGATACATATGTGAGTACATTTCCACTTACAAGGAGTGGGGTATAAGGAGAATTGCTTATAACAAACTAGGGCATAAGCATAATTGATTTACTTAGGAAGAAGGTTACTTTTATGGGTAAATTAACTTATAGTATTAGATGTCAAATTCCCAACAAGCATATAACAGTTACTTCATCTGGTGCTAAATCTTGATCTTTTCAGTGAAAATTAAGACCACCTGCATTAGCATTAAGGAAAGGGTTATAAAACCTTAGCTACATCAGTGCTACTTTTTTTACAATTCAGCATTGCTATTCTATCCTAATTATGGAAACAGCTTGTAATATTTATCCAGAGGCTCAATGCCCCTAATATACACAGAAGCACACTTTCTGAGAACTGAGAGAAATACAGATTTAGTACAGAAATAAAGAAAACACTTCATTTCTTTGTGATCTGTCTTCTTCAAATTTATTACATAATAAATGTTTCAGTGTGACCATGTATTTTAAAAGACAAACATAAACATACCTATTGTTGTGATGACTGTTCCAGCAAAGAAAAAGGCACTTCCAAGGTCCCAGTGACTGCTGTTGTTAGAAGAATTTCCTATGGGACTGACTCCCGCATTGTCTGCATCAATAGCATGCTGCAAAGAAAAAAATGAATCAGCCTTATGCGTGCCTTACTGTATCCTATGCAAGTCAGTATAGGCTCCAAAAATAAAGTTATAGGACCACAGGAACAGCTTAGATCTACTTTTTAATACCTGCTTGAAGTAATAGTAGCATCCTCTGTATGCAACATGTGAATATATGACTGAACTAAATAGATATTAAGGTGGAAGAAAGACACAATTTATAGACAAATCACAAAAAGATACAAAGCAGTTGAGAAGCAGAGGACCAAAACAACAAAGAGATCCATAAATATTGTTCTTGCAGCAGTAACTGTCAAAGGAAAAAAAAAATTCCCAGTGGGAACAGCTGATGTTCGAAGCAGAAAGAAGGGTGATAAATACAAATAATGTTCATGAAGTCAACTGAAGCTAGTCAGCCAAGGATTTTAATTCCCAGATAATTAATAATTGAAGAAGTTATTTATATTTTATGCTAACTAAAGTTATATATATATATATATATATTTGCCATTTAAAATGAACAAATAGGATAGCTATGGAAACATCATGAAACAACTTTGTGATCAGGGACTGGGGGATGGAGAATGGAGATAGAGGGAACAGAGGACTTCTGCCAGTATCCTAAGGCTGATGAGAAGGGGTCATTCATGCCCCTTCTAGCAGTGAGTTAACATGAGCTTCAAAGTCAGCTTAAGCCTACATGAATCTACACCAGGAAGACACAACTACACCAGCTGAAAAATACTATTTCCTTGGGCTAGTATCAGCTAATCTGCTCTGCAGCTTACTCATCACATTGCCCCCAAACACTAGTGCCATCACAGGGAAAGGAGTTGGAGAAGAGGCACATGGACAAGAACAGAGACTAGGTGTTTGTGAAGAGATCAGTACAGGATAACCCTTTTCCACAGTCATGCTGCTACATGTCAGGCTACGCTGATTGTGAAATTACAGCACAAGCAAACTCCAGACTGGACTGGTTGCATTTCATGTGGGCAGGAAGCCAGGGTTCCTCAGTGTATGTCCATACTTCAAAGAAATAGGGATACAGAGAAAGGAAGTGTTTAGGACCAAACCCTTTGAAAGGGTTTCTGTATCAGTTGCTGGCATACTGCAGGTGCTGTGAAAGCAGAGATCATTTATTTGTTTACCCAGAAGAGCGTAAATCAGCATAACAGACAGGTTGCCTGTTTAAATAGGCCATGACATGTTGTCAGCTACCCTGGCACCTTGCTTCTGCCAAGGAATGCTGGTTGCCTTCCCCTTGAGTGTGTGAATGTCATCGAGCTAATTACAACAGTTTAAGCACATTTGAGTTTACACAGTTTAGCAAGTCTTTTAGGGCCAAGCACTAACTGCTCGAGTTAAGGAGCGTCCTATTGCCTTAGGTAGCTTTGAGCCTCTCAGGCTCCCTCATCATCCAGAACAAACCAATTTTTTCTTTAAAGCTTGACTGACATCATTCATTTATAAATATCTAACTAGGCTGGGCACTGGCACAGGCTCCCCAGGGCAGTGGTCACAGCACTGAGCCTGCCAGGGTTCAAGAAGCATTTGGCCAATGCCCTCAGACATATGGTCTGATCTTGGGGTGGTCCTGTGTGGAGCCAGGAGTGGAACTCAGTGATCCTTCTGGGTCACTTCCAACTTGGGATATTCTACTCCAATGCATTTGTTAAACACATGGTATTTTGTATATAGTGAAGGATATACTAGGAGGACAGGAAATAGGCAATAATAGCAGACTAGTCCTGCAGTTATCAGCCCTTAAATATGCAATTTGGGGTCATGTGATGATTAAAGACTGCCTTACCACCACCACCATGAGTTCACCTACACAGATGTATCCTGCTAGGTGAAGATTTGCAAAGAACTCAAACAAGGATGCTATCAATGGCAAGACTCTCCCACTTCACATAGACCATGACATTATACAAGTTTTCCATCTCTGGAAATTCAGACTGGCTTTGCAGCATAACCTGAAGAGCCACCTTATCCTAGAGTAGGGGAAGAACCAATTTCCAGAGTGCTAACAGCTCTGTTAGCAAGCTCTCCACATTCAAAACATTTCAATCTACTTTTTTTTTTCAGGTATTTTTATAGTCTCAGTATAAACTCTTCACTATAAAAAGTTTCACTCTTACTCCTTTTCTGATCCCTTCTTCCTTCTCCAGTGGAGTTACATACACAGTGCACAACTTTTAAAATACTTTTTATGAATCCTTCTTTAACAAACATTTATTAATCAGTGGTAACTTTTCTTATGAAATGCCACCTATCCAGGGAAGGCAATGATATGAAATATTTAAAAGGGATGAAATTGTCTCTCTTGCCCTTTGAGTAATGGATGTGTTTTAAAGCCAATTCATAGATAGGAGTGAAGGAAATGACAAAATAACCAAAGAAAATCCAAATATTCAGTTTCTTTTTTTTTTTTGTTTTAATTTGATTTTTAAAAAACAGAGTTTAGTTCCCTATCATTGTACATATGGGTATTTTACCCTTGGCCCCTTAGGCATCAGCACACTGCAGTCCCTCAGTAACTGAAAAGGCCTGGTCTGATGAATTTATTTATTTAAGGCTTGAAGGCAGACCCCACTGCAAAAGCCCAGCATAAGTGGTAATACTGGGATGACCAAGTCCTGTATTCCTAAAGAGAGTTCAGTCCAGACTCCATCTCCATCTGGAACAATGAGTTCCATCTGTCAATATTCAGGCAGTGATATTTAAAGGATACGAGGCACGGGCCCACACTAGGCTGTCTAGTTGTTAATATACAGGACTCCAAGTCCAGTGAAGTACATATTGAACACAGACTTTCCTCATCAATTGTCCTGAGTTCCTCCCCTGAACAGAAGAACAAAACAGTATTTCTTGTCAATGGATAAATTCAAGAATATTCTCTTTATGTTAACAGAAACTGCTGGGGTTTCACCATGTCAGTCCCTGCCCCAGCAATGCTATATGAGTGCTGGGCTCCAGCCTCCCATAGGCAGGCCTGTGCCCCTGCACTGCCACAGGCTCCTCTGAGCTGGGGTGTGACCCCACGGGCTGATGTGATGGCCTGGCCTGGCCTCAACCATCCCCATTCCCTGGGAGGTGTCTGACAGCCTGGGCTGGGTGCTGTTCCTGGCCACCCCCAGCCTGCCGTGCCCCTGGCTGGCAGCAGTGGGGTCCACATCTACTGCCTCCTAGGGCACAGGTGGCCCTCACTGTGCCACAATTCCCTCAGCTTCTTTGGGACATGAATGAATACATGCCAGCCTTCATTAATGTATTAGGTACCTTGATCCGTAATTAAAACAATCAGCTCAAGAAAAAGTCTAGAGCCATGCCCATAGGCAACAAGATAGCTGGGAGCTACTGCAGTTGATGGGGAGACAGGCATCATGCAGACTCTTTCTGGCTTCTCTGGGAAGAAATGCTTTTATCTTGTTTATTTGTTCATGTTTTTTTAATTTCTCCAGTACATACCAAGCATGAAGAAGACAAATCTTTTCCAAGGATGAACACAATATTATTCTTGAGTGCTGAGCTACTCAAAAGATGCACCCCATGTGTATCCAAGAGTAGGAATTTGGTAAGAACAGAAAAGAAAATTTGTCATCTTTTTTTTTTTTCTAGTAACATTAATTTCTCTCCACAGAGATCACAGTAATCCAATAATGATTATACCCCTCCACAATTCTTTTCCAAGCAGATTCCTATCACGCATACAAAAGGTTGTTGCAATTGCCTTTCATGCTCAGATGTTCCTCTATTATGATTATAAAGATGCTTCTCATTGCTAAGCAGCTTTTAAAGACTAATTCCTTAATAACTTTTCTCTATACTCCCTACATCTCTCAGTCATCATTCTCACTACACCTTATATTAAGGGATCCTCATTATAAACTCCCACACTTTTCCACAACAGTATTGTCCAAGGACTAAGGCCAGCAAATTTTTTTCAGGTATAATAAAAAGTAACAGGTTTTAAGAGTCCATCCCTTATATATTTCTGCCTATCCTATACAGGTTTTTAGGTAACAATCAGCCAGATAGTGATTTACATACAGTTATGAAGTGATTCAATTGTCATGCATGCACTGTTCCAGAATAGGGCCAAGGATCAGTCTGAATAGCAGACCTACAGCAGTCAACCAGGGACATGCGCAGAGATCTAAATTCAGAGGGCTTAGCTCCCTACAAACACCTTAGCTAATTTCTGGAAGCAATGCAGCTAGAGAATAGCTGCAGTGTTCTGCAGCATCCTAGGCTCAGGCTGTCTCCTATACAAGCACTACAATCTCTGGACTAAAGTCACAAACTAGGGTGCCTGCACCTACTTAAACATGATGTAAGAGATCTGAATTGTTTTTTCAAATCACTTTAGGGTAAATGACATATAACAAAGATCAGGGTCAGAAGGGAAGTTGGGACGTATAGAATACAACCTCCAGAGGCAGAGGAAGAAGGTTCAATAATAAGATTTTTACCATTGCTTTTTCTTCACAGCACAGTCTTTTCCTGTCTTCATCAGCAGACAAATCTTCCCCACAGTTATCTCAAAACATTTTTTTTTTTCTGCTCCATGTAGAGCTTTCTTCTAGCTCATAAAATGCATTCAAATTTTCTTCACTTTACAATGCAACACCCTGAGAAGACAAGCAGGTTTATAACTCTAGTGAACCTGCTGAGCAGCTGAAAACTGCAATATCTTCACAGGATGTTCTCTCTCTTGCTTACCTTCAGGGGAAAAGTAGTTCAGAACACTAATCAAAAGTGCCTGTCCAATATACAAATTCTTACTAATATAATTACCCAGCCAGTAAAGTCTGACTCACTTATTTCCAACTCCACTTCCTTTTCAGCTTACAGACTAACTCATTAGAGTTGCTGTAGTCATTAGTGGACATGGATAATATGACTTAGTTCCCAGGTGGGTTATTTTTTTTAAAAAAATAATAACTACAATCACTCATACTCCTAAATGAAACCCTGAAGGAAGAAGAAAACGGGCCACCAATAACCTAAGTAACTTCTTACAGTAGCAAGTCGCCCTCTCCTACATCAAGGTGCAGGACTCATAATGAAAGTAAGTCTCATTACAAAAACTTTTACCCATACATGGTGCACAGGCTACACAGAAAAAGAATGTGAATACCCTTGTCAGGTCCATAGGAATTACTTTGCCAAAACATGTTAGTAGTTTTCCTGCATGCCTCTCGTAGTTAGAGGTGACATATTATCTTTCTGAGAACACATCAAAGCTCCAAGTGGGCGTTACTACAAAGGCAAGGTGACTTTTTTGACTCCAGCTTGTCATAACCATATGCCACGTCATGAGAACAAAAAAAGTTTCATAGTGCCATGTTAGCACATGTAATAGTAATGTTTGTTTGTTTGCTTTTTCCAACTATATGACCAGGCACTTGAGTCTTGCTGCCTTCTGTTATTTTTCCATATGGGTACACTACAGATACAGCTAAATTCAGTTGAAGCAACTGTTTCATTCTCTTTTAGCATGTTCTAGATCTCCCTTCTCTCTCACTCTTCAGAAAATTCATCTTCAAAAGTACTGAGATAAAGCACCTAATTTTATCATTTGCTTATTCTGGCGTTCACCATTGTGCCAAGTAGTAGATCACATAAGGCATTCAATAATTAATTTTTTCCACCACAACAAAGGTCTTCCGGAGCAGAAATTAAGTTTAAAAGTGTACAGTGTAAGAACTTCCACTTGAAGTGGCTTGAGACAATGTAGACTGCACTTTATAGGCAGAGAAAAAAATCTCTATCATTGTATTAGCATTAGAGGGAGACCTGTACTAAGCCCAAGAGATAAATACAAATTTAAAATATCTTTCATCTAGATTTGCATCTTCCTTGGCATTTACACTGCTTTTATCACTGTATTACTTATTATGTCTATGAATGAACTTTGTGGTCTGGACATAGCAGTATCATTAGGGCTATTCACATTTGTGCAACCTGTGCCAGTATTTGAAATTGGTTATTGGAGATCAATTTGAAAAGCATGTCTTATCCACAATGAATTTTTCACAGCTTCGTCATACAGTGCCATACATCTTCCTTACAGGTTTTCCAAAGGAAAATACTTTGAAACATTGAAATTTGGGCAAAGGGGTAAATTTTTCCTTTACTAGCCTTGCAAAGACACTCCTTTCCTCTTCTCCTTAAAAGATTCTTCCAGTCACCTCCATAGTAAAGCATATAAAACAGTTATAAAGTATCCTTTTTTGCATTTTTTCCTTATTCTCCAAAGCAGAGAGCTCAATGAGCATAGTCATTCTTCTGAGTGCTATCTGTGTTCATCTACAGGCTGTCAGGTAATCAGATGACATTAATAACAAATAGCTCTTAGTCAGGTGATGAGTACACACAGCACAGCAGCCAGGACTCATAGAGGTTGCCACATCTGTCTGAAATCACAGCTGTAAAGCCAGATGTCACATTTGGTGCAATGCAGTAATCTATTCTGCCAGCTAGGGAGATGTCACTTTTGAGATCTTCGACATGAAGGCATGAAAGTGCAATGTTAACACCCTGACATTACCTTTGAAGGGTGGTTCACTCTTCTTCTGTGCAAATCAGTTACAATCAGTTTTCTGTACCAGCAAACCCAAATACATCCCTAAAGCCAGGTTCACCCCGAGACATACAGAAAAAAAATCCAAAGGAAGTTGTTCTTTATTGACAAATAAAGACAAATTCACATCACTTGGCCTTAAGACATTCACATGTTAAGCTGCTAAACACATTTAATTTACCTTTGCAAAAGATTTCCAGTTACCCAGTATAATGCCTGAGGACATAGTGAAATCTCAAGAGATGATAAGATTTGTTCAGAGTATCTACCTTCTAAAGACACAGCATGCCTGTTTATTATTTTAATATAATCACTTCTGAGGTGAAAGAAAGAAAAGATATTGTGTAAAATAAAAACTAAAAAATGCTAACTGGTACATAGTTTAGCTTAGAGAAGAGGGGCTATTTAGAAATCTTTGTACTGCAGTCTGTTTTCAGGAGTCTACCCTCATGTTGAGGTGCTTTGCTTTTCATACCTATTGTGCATTCTGCTTTCTGCTATAAAAAGAAAGCATATTGCATAACTTTGAATAGTGACATTTCCATCAAGGAAATACAAACTTCTTACTTTCTATATTAAACAAACAAACAAACAAACCTGTAATCAGCCAGCATACATCATACCAAAGGAGGTGAAGGAAATGCTGATCTCTGCAGAACTGCCCTGAGACATGCATGTGAGCCCATAACCCTGACCAGAAGAATTCACACTGCAAAACAAGCATGTTCACCTGTCTTTTGCAGACAGATGAAGGGTGTGATGCAAGCCAGCCCTGATCCAAAAGCTGTATAGGCACATCACCACAATACCACCTCCTGCTGAAGCAGGTTTGTCTTCTTAGCTCAAGTACCAGACTGTGCATACACAGCTTCTGCCTCAGAACTGGCCTGTCTTCTGTGTACACAGAGCACAAGAAGGGAGAACCCACATTTATATGCAAAGAAACAGAAAGATTTTGTTTTGCTTAGGAGAAGCAGAAAGGCATTGCTGTCTGCACACAAGGGCAAGGGAGAGGAATCAATTAAGCAACGGGGGGTTGGCAGTGGAAGACCAACTACAATGAAACAGAATTAGTATAGGCTGAAAACTAGGAGAATGCTTTTGCCATCACAGCAATGAGATACAGGAACAGCTTCCTAAAAGAAATACTAAGCTTATAACACCTTTTAAAATGAAGTTTGATTCACATCTAAAAAGTGTTATATAGCATGGCTGGGTAGACAGACACAACACTCCAGGGGACAGCTCTGTGTTCTTCAAAACAGAGGCTGAAATCACAATGGAGCCCTGGTACAACACGCCAAAGTGAAACAGATTGTGCTCCGGGAAAGCTCAGATATGAATTCAGGTCTGAAATATGAGGCTGAAGTTCAGCTTTGGTGTTGGAAACTGTTGGAATACATTCCTTCAGTATCTCACATTTCTTATCTAATCTCCATTTTCTCCATGCTGATAAGGTTTCCATATGGGAACCTAGAAGACACTATACTGAAGACTCACGAGTGAGATCCATATTTTCCTTGTCTAGAGTTTTAATCAATGAAAGGTAAGTCTTTGGCAGACTTGTCTTGCATGATAATCTATCCTTCATTTATCCCTACATATTGGGAATTTACTTCCTAAAAAAAAATATTTAAAGCTTTTCATATTAGACCAGATTTAAAAATCTGTAGTTCTTAGATACAGATTATTTTCTAGTTTTAATTGCATGCATTCATCATCATTCATTTTACCTAAAATTCTCAATAGCAAACCTGTAAATTAATGTTCCAGTAATTTCAAAAATCTTGGCTGAACATTTATTTCAAAAGTCTCAACTACCATTTTCTGTTGCCTCTCCTGGTTGCTGTGGTTAATCTTAGAGGAAGAATTGGACTTAATATTGTTTGAAATTGTTTGGAGATAGGAAAATGTTTTGAAAATGTGTCATGTCTCACAAAAATATATTCCAGATATTAAGTTCTGATTTTCTTTGCACATGTTTTTCATTATTCTAGTGAAGACATTTAATTTCTATTTACAGTGTTCTGGAGACAGTGTTTCTGTTTCCAGGGCTTTCAAATGACTGAGAAAGGGACTGTTCTTCATTGTGCCTATTATGTTTTTTATTCCACTGCACTAGGCAAGGTCCTGTGAATGATGTAGTTTCCAACCGACTCAGCTGCCCAACAATGTCCCCAGCTGTTCACCCTAATGTCCAAGAAATACTGCCATCTCCACATCCCTACCTGGATCAGTGTCTCCAGCTCTAGCTGGGTTACACAGACGTGTTCCCGAAGAAAGTCAGCCTTCTCCAGCGCGATGGTATTCTTCTGCCTGCTCTCGAAGGGCTGCTCCAGGGCACGGAAAACAAGTCCTCCAGCCACCAGGTAAACTACAACCACGACAAAAATTGCCACCACCGTTTTCCACTTCATGACCGTCTGCAGCCCCTGCGAAGGCGCTTCCATGGTAGCGACGACTGTTGCTCGTGAGGAAACAGAGAGCCGCGGGGCCACGTAGTGCCCGTTTGGTTTGGGCTCAGGTTCACAAGCTGGCACTGGCGAGGGAACAGTCACTGAAACACAAAATGAAAACCCTTACTCAGAACCAAATCCCTAAGGGCATGGATTTGATCTCTGTAAATAATTTTCCTAAATACCATTTTCAAGTTGCATCAGCCACAATGTTTGCACAGATAAGACTGTTCTCACCTGGAAGGCTCCATGTGCGTTTTGCTCATTCATACACAAGTCACCTAATGGGGTTTTTCACCCACGGTTACCTCTAGAATGGGACAGGCCGGCTGCATAGGCAAAAGCTTCAGAAAGGTGCAGAAAATGATCCAACAAGAACATGAAAATTTTTACTAGTTAAAATATGGATTACACAAGGTAATGTTTGCTGGGAGACCCTGGCAAGTATTTGTGTCCCTAAATCATATCATTCTAATAACAGTACTGATGGGCTAGGAAACAGACCTTGATGACAGATGATCTCTACCTGACCTGGTAGTGAGAGAAACAGAAAATGCTATGCAAAGCAAAATGCTGTTTGACACACTAGCAAAAGCAGGCCTGTATTATTTACAAGGATCCACAAAAACACTACTTCTAATAAAGTTCTTAAAGCCTGGAAGCTTCACAAATGTTATCATAAATAATTCTTCAGTCAAAGCGTAGAGCTACCTGCATGTCAAAGCCACTCACTTGCCAAGCATGAAGCCTTGAATTAGTCAGGTCTCTTTTCAATTTAAGAACATAGCAAGATATGCCCAAGCTGGTATGGCCTCTCAGTGCAAAACAGAGCATGGTGTACAGTGAAAAAAGCACAGCAGGATGGATGGTGGAGCCACCAGCTCGGGACTGGGACACTATGGCCATGCGACCCTAGCACTACATCAGAGCTAATGAGCCCCAACCTTCAGAAGACTTATTAGCCTGACCACTGTGCCAAGCTACCAAGGCATCCAAATCAAAGCTGGCTTGCCTCCAAATAATGCAGGGGTCTTAGCATCACATTTCCATATTCTCTGTTGCCAATGTTGCAAAGGCAGGATAAGGCCCAGTTCCTCAGCATCCACTGGTATAATGGTACCACATGCAGGCTGTAAAGATGCTGCATTCATTTTAAACCAAATCCTTGCTATAACCTTACCACAGTGCAGATGTCACTGGCCTATAATTTATTTGAAACCATGTATTTGATTTATTTCATTTCAGACCTAAATCAGATTATAGTTAAAATACAGACACCATAGCTGCATTCTCTGGACTTATTCCCAAAATGTCTTTGCTGTTTTGCTCAGAAATTAAAGCAGAAGGATTTAGGGCATCTGGGCAGATTCTATATAATTTGAACATACAATGTGATTACACCTTGTGTTTGCAGCGAGCTACAACTCCTTCCCAGTAGAAATCATTTTATGGCACTTAATAATTTAAAGAACTCAGCTGTTTACTACAGTCACATTTTCCTAGAACTGATACATCTCTTAAGCATCACACTGGGGATAGAGCTTCCAGCTGAGTTGCTCACCAACAAACTGCATAAATCTGTAGTTGATTTACATGTACAACTAATATTTCTCTTCATGTGTAAGTTGGAGGCTTCAGATGCTAAACAGATTGGAAAGGATCCAGGATCACAGGAAAAGCCTCTGTGGCTGATTCACGTTCTGTGTTACCTCAGTTTTGCAACACCTAGAATCATAGAATCATTAAGGTTGAAAAAGATCTCCAAGGTCATCTGGTCCAACCGTCCCCCCCAAGCACCTGTTGCCACAGCAACTCAGTTTGACCATCATGAGATTAATGGTTCCCAACATGTATCAGCCAGGATGGAGTGACGTCAAACTTAAAAGGATATTCTCTCTTAGATCTACATATATTTCACATAAATTCTACAGATCTGAAGTGACAACAAGGAGAAGAATGACAGCATTAGAAAGATCATTTTTTTATTATTTTTTGGTAAAAGAGATCAAATATTTCATTTTAGACCTCATGAAAGGGAAGGATAATTTTAATTGCTGCAATGAGTTTCAGCAGGAAATATCAGAAAAAGAATTCAGAAGAAAGGTAAAATTGAGAGGTTGTGTGAAGATGAGCAGGAAATCTCCCTTCTCTATAGACAAATATCTTAAATCTGAGTTATGACATCTCCTTATGGAACTAAGATAAATTTGAATATTCCCAGAAGTGGCTTAGCTGATGTAAATCAGTGTAACACAGCTTTCATTAATTCCATGGAATTAAATCAATTTACATTAGTTAAAGTTTACTACTATTGTGTATTATTGTGACTTAACATAAAATGCCCAAATATGAGGACTGATTTTGCACACTTGAGATTACACAGCAAAATAGTTTCAGGATCTAAGGTTTATGTGGTAAAATGAGGAAAGAATTCATATGACAGAAACAGCATGTTACAATTTTTTGACACAGCTACCCACCTTACTGTGACTGGGATAGTCTGGTGTAGGGTGGGGGCCCTTCCAGTATGGAGAGAGGCCTGACTTTGATAACCTACAAATGCTTTGTCTTTACTCATATGAAGTCAAGAGATTTTCCTTTACTCAGGAAGTCAAGAGATGGTAGAGTTGAAACTGCTTTTGTGAGTTGTGGGTTTTTTTTCCTCTCTGCTAACATAAACACTGTTTCTGATTCAAGTCATAATTCTGGCAAAGTGTTAATAACAGCTTTACAGTAAAATTATGGTTTGTTTGATTCTCTCTTTAAAGGAAAATATTGTACTGATTTAAGAAAAAGATGGGAAGTTCAGGTTAGGGAACATAAAATGTTCTTATAAATATTGTTTCATTTAAACAGTTCAATGAATTGCTGTACTTGGCTTGCTTACCTCTAAAATAAAAGTTAACTCTTTTCAGAAGAACTGTGTTAAAGCCTTTCATTTTCTGCTATTCGTAACAGTTACCGTAACTGTATGTAGAAATGATGATCCTAAAATATTTTATCTTGTATAAATTAATACACAGGAAGACTCTACCAAAGCAGCTAGTTGAGCAACTGATGTGCAACAAAGATGGTGTTTTTACTATGCTGACACAAAGCACAACTGCAGTCAGCACCCCAGAGATGTTGCAGGATAAATTTAAAGCAGCAGTTAGTACTTTAAAGGAAAACTAGTGTAGATACTCTATCTAGCAGTTATCTCACTCTCTACAACAAGAGAGTGAGGTTAGCAACTTGAGCTCATGGAAAGTCAGTTCTGAGCCTCCCAAAAAGCCACAGGCAGGAAAATCACACTCAAAAGTTCAGAGTGACAGAGTATCATAAAATCACATCCTGCTAGGAATATAGCGTCATAACAAAAAGGTCAGAAATGCTTAACAGAGCTCCTCTATCTGTAATAGGTTTGGTTCACTGCTTGGAAAAAAAGGAATTCATTTCCTGCATTTTGCAAGTTTCTCTAGCATTATGTGATTTGATTATAGGACAAACCAAGAGCACAAGAGAATATGTTTACAATAAATGCAGAGCAATGTCTGTCTTATTAATCCACATTTTTTCAGAATAAACTGCTGTCAAACAAGCTTTTCTCAGAATAGAGTCTTTTCCATGTCCATTTGTTAAACTGTATCAAAGGAGACTTAATTTTCCTCATTAAAAGCAATGATGAATCTCCATGCATATATGCATATGCACTCTCTACACTGATAGACAGGTAGCCTCAAATAATAGGTACCCTCACAGCAGCACACCAGTATTTTGACACAGGCCTTAACCCTGCAAGAGAAATTTTTGGGTAAGCTTCAAAATAAACCAACTGAAGATACTGTCATTACATGTCAAAAAAAAAAAAGCATCTGTACAGTTGTTCACCTCTAAGAAGACAATACTACCTGCATTTCATGTATGTTCTGAACAGCACAGCCAGGCTTCCCATTGGTAATGGGAGAGGCTTAAATAACTGAGATTTCTGCTAATACTGAACAGAATTAAGGAATCAAAGCTCTCATTCACTGACCATCAAGAAAACTGTGGCAAAATAAAACTCTGTAGTGTAAAACATTGTTGCTATTAAAACAACGCTCCATAAGATGTTATTATGAGTTAGAAATTGCCCTTCATTACTGCATGTACATTTCACTTTAATCATTTCTATGTGGCTGAGAATTAAACTTTCAAGAACCTGACTGCATGAACTAGTAGATTTTCTTCTCATTGCACAAACAGAAACATGATACCACCAGGACACGTCATGTCTAGAAAAGAAAAAAAAATATATTATTCCCTAGGGTATATTCTGCATATTTTACAGAGATAAATCCTGTTCTAGACTATTAGGAAATGACTCATTGATCAAGAAAGGTTTTTCTATTTCCTGAGCTGTCAATTTGCACAATTTATCAGAGGGCAGTGCTAATCTGATGTTTTCTTCAAACCACAGCCTTGGCAAGGAAATGTCATGCAAATCTCAGCTTTCTTAGCACAGTTGAGGAGAAATACTTGTAAGCATTAATCAAAAACTGGATGGCGAAAAAGGACTCAAGATGTATTTCTTTATAACTTACAGTGTGAATTTAAGAACTTTCCTCATGATATCTGAACAATTGCATTTGTGAATTGAAGTCATTTCTAACGTAACCAACATTCAAATGTCGCTGATACTGATGCAAGAGAGTTTGAGGTTGGGCATTGCCAAGGAGGTCTCTAAATAATGGTTTTAAAGCTCTGGGATACATTGAATAAGGAGACTGATGTTTCTAAGAAAAGGTTAGATAAATGTCTGTCAGAAATAGTTAGAAGTAGCTGGACCTGGTATGCAGCAGCAAAGTGAGCTAGATAACCTGTTATGAGTCCACAAAAATAGTTCTAATTTAAAGGGAACATCTCCAGACAGAGAGATTCAAGGTACAGCTGCCTCAAAGGGACAGCTTCAAATAGAAACCAAGCTGCTGAGAGGATGTCCAGCTGGCTTTTGAGCATGAAAATGTACGTGTGGCTTTGCCACACTGACCCATATATATACAGACAACTACCCTATCTCATATACCAAGAACATACTAGATATTGATGAAACCTGGTTGTAAAGGAGTTTCTCAAGTACTTTAAACAAAACATGATTTTTTATAACGTACAGACCTTCTTCTGTGGTGTTCTTGTCACAATTTATATCTGTGAAAAAATGTAAGTCAGGTTTAATGGAGTGTCTTACTTAGTGCTTTTTTCTTCCATGTTCCTGTGATGCATGAGCACACAGGAATGTATGTATACTTTTATGATAGTATAATGGAGTATTTTTGAAACATCTGATGCAAATGTTGCCTTTGTAGGATTCAGAACAGAATTAGATTGAGGCCATATGTACTTAGGCATTCATAAACCCAGCAGCTGGCATTGAGTTTACTACATGAGTTGATCCAAAATGAAAGGAGTAGAAAGTCTGCACGTTTCCAGCAGACCAGGAGGTGCACTCAAGTGAACTAGTGAACTAGTGAACTAAAAGCAGACCCATAGCTCACAATACTTCTCTGCAGGCAGCTAACATTTCTGAGATGTACCACTGGACATTTCATTTCCCTTTTTAGTGGGTCCATCCAAGGAAGAAGAGAACAACATACTTTCAGCTCAAGTAAAAACATTTTTGATGTGCATCTTAAGATTTCTTCAAACAACATTTATATAGTCAAGCAAATAAAATTTCCCATGAAGCCTTCTTTATCTTGTCTTAAAACTAGAAGTTTAGTCAATTACAAAGGAATCTGATAATGCAGCCTGGCTTCAGAGAACATTCATGAGCAAGTCACCCTCCCCACAAATTTCACAAGATCCTACACCAGGTTATTGGCACATGTACATCCTTCCCTTAGCACTAATTAGTAAGCCAGCATTCCCTCCTGAAGTAATGTAGCAACATGATATTTTGCTAAGTGTATGAAGTTGCAGAACAGAGGCCTGGAGCACCAAGGCTCAGAAATGTCTGTGAGGTGCTAGCCAAGGGCAGTTCTGTTCCCATGAATCAGTCACTAAAAATAGGAGGAGCTACCTTTTCTAAAATTGATTGTAAAGGACTGTGGTGTGAAGGGACTCTGCTGGACATATTTATTGTAGTGTCCTAGCAGGAGCCTCATTTATTTCATTTCCACTGGCCAGAGTATTCTGGCTGTTTGGGTTCCCCCTACCCCTCTTCTGAAATGGCCACAGGCTGAAGTTAGCTTCAAAAACTTCCTGATGAACCCATGTGGAGAGGCAAGAAAAAGCACAGCCCACCAGCTGATGTCTCATGATCTTGTGCTCTAAGGCTCTGGCTCGTCTCCAAACAGAAGTTCCTGAGGGAAATGAGTGTCTAAGCATCAGCTTCCAATCTCACAACCTCCCCAAGGTCTCCCCAAAGTGATTTCAGCTACTGGCTGATTGGGTTAAGATAGCAGGGCTCTGCTTGGAATCAAGAGCAAAGATAAGAGTGTTAAGTGTGCTAGAGGAAGAGCTGAGGCAATAAGTGTGCTAGAGGAAGAGCTGAGGCAATCAGTGTATTAAGCTATCATCCATACACACTTCTCATGAATGTGTTGCAAACAGAAAATGCAGGAGGGTCTATGGATAATGGGAGTTTGTGTGTCAGATGGGAAATGGGTGGTTGTTATATGCATGAGTAGCAGAAGTAATGAAATGTAGAAGTTTCTGGCCATGTGTAAGAAAAAAATCATTAAGCCATTAAAATTTTGTGTTATGAGGCCATGACTAATCATTTCCAGGCCACCTGCTTTGCTTGCTGATTCAGCCCCTCATCTCCCCTTCCTCATCTCTGTCTGCTGTATTCTTTAACAGGTTTTGTAGAAAGCATCCATTCATCCAACACGTGTAGATTTTTATACATCGGGAACTAGAAAATCTGACTCTTAGTTTAGAAAATCTGGCATTTAGAGCAAAAATCACAGTAGACAATGATCGTGTCTGCCTTTGTGTCTGTGCAGCATCTTTGCATGATGCAGGCTAATTAACAGGTGACATTCCAGCTGTGATCAAGGAATGGGCGACAAAATCCTGCCTGCAGGCTACGATTACATACGGGGCCAAACGTTAGTATCCCTGTGGCTGTTGCTCTGGACTGGGGCATAGTAACAAGCACTGCTGTCTGGGGACCACTGCATCCATACAGTCACAAGAAAACTGCTCTCTGTCAACGTATTTGAAGCCTCTTTGGCCCTAGTTCCTTTGCACATCCCTAAGGATCTCAACCACAAGGCTTGAGCAGTGAAAGAATCATGTCGAGCCTGCCACACAAGGCGAATTTCACCCCCTTGTTTGTACAGCATTTTGCTGAATGCTGCCATTGAAGTGAGAATTACTATTACATTTTACTGTTCATGAAAGCAAAGCTTGACATATTGTTTGCTTGGAAAATGCACTGAGTGCCTCCAAGCACATAGCTTTTCACTGCATCGGTACCCCACTGGTTAAATCTAACATTGTTTTCCCTGAAGTGGGCTCTCTAATGCAGTATTAGCACTGCTGACTTCAGCAACATCTCAGCAGTGTGCTGCAAATGCAGTCATCAGAGGCAAGGCATTCAGCTAAGTATGGAAAGAGAGACAGGTAAAGGCAGAAAGGGCAACTGACATTAAACCAGAGAGATTGAATGTGCTGTTAGAAATAAAGTAGCACTCATTGCTCCCAATTGCTCTTGTCCCGGAGTGGGGTAGGGAGAAGGCACGAGGAGTACAATAGGTTATAAAACTGTAGGTCATAAAGTCGGTGTTTCCTTCCTAATACAGTATACTACTACTAAAATACAGGGAAAGTTCTCATATTGAGTTGTCTCTGTTGGTGGGAAGAGAGATGTCAGTAATATGTACCAGAGGGAATCATGCCTAACCACTGCCTTGCCACCCCTGGCAGCAGCTTTGGGGAAAACGCTATATAAAAAGGCTTCTACAATTTTTGTGTCATTTGTCATATAATCCCAGCCAGTGCTTGAAATTATGATTCTCAGTAGGTTTCCAAAAAGAAATCTACATAATTCTGCTGTATCAGTTATAACTGAGACATACTAATTAATAGCTGTTGGAATAGCCCAACTGCTTAATTGATTTGGAATGCAGTTTTTACGAGAAAAACACCGATGTTTTATAATGTGGCTTTTGTCGTTCTTCTTTAGAAAACTATAGTTCAGACAAAACTAAAAAAATTTAAACAGCCAAAATTGTAGCATGGTTGAAAGTAAGAGTCTGAGTTAATGTGTCTCTTTCTGTAGTAACAGCTTCCCAATAATCAACAGAGTCCTCATAGAGTAGGGATGCTTGTGCACTGGAGATCAGAAGAAATTAAAGTGTCTTTTCTACTCCTGACCAGTTTCTTTAGTGGCAGATGTGAAACTTAGCTATGCAGCAATTCATCAAAATGAATCTACCACTAAAAGATGCTGTCACACCTATCTGACAGTTTTATCCAAGGGACAAATCTTGTGGAAGCATTCTTCAGTTTCTACCACCCATACTACCACAGTATCACTGCTTCCATTTTGCTGTGCAGCAAGCTGCCTGATTAAAACCACAAAGCAGGCTATGTGACCTCCATGGCAATGCATTGGGTTTAGGTGGCAAGGCGTTGGTAGGGGTGTTGGACAAGGGTGGTCTCTGTGGGAGGAAGCCAGGGGCTGCACCATGCTGAACATAAGCAGTTTCAGCCAGCTTCACAACAGACCCATCAGTGAAGCTGGTGGTGCCTCTGTAAATGTTTATTCAAGAAAGGTCAAAGTGCTGCATATAAAGTGAGAAGTGAGGAAAGAAAAAAAAAAAAAAAAAAAAAAGTTTGAGAAACTACCCAGCAGACATCAAGATTAGAGAAGAAGGAGGGGAAGATGTGCTCCACATGCTGTAGGAGATACTCCCCCTTCTAACAGAAGTTTTGGAACAGACCATGGTGGAGCAGGTGGTACCTCATGGAGAGAACAATGCTGGAGCAGATATCCACATTGCATTTTGTGGAGGAACCCACACCAGAGGAGGTGGATTTTTCCTGAAGAACTGTAGCCCAGGTAGAGCCCATGATGGAGCAGGTTTATCCTAGAGGACTGCAGCTCATAGAAAGGGCCCATGCTGGAGCAAAGGAAAAGTGTGAGGAGGAAAGAGTGGCACAGAGGAACTGTTATGAACTCACTGGAACTCTGCATTCCCTATCCCTGCTGCACCAGTCAGAGTGGGGAGGAGGATGAGGAGTTGGGAAAGAAGTAGGAAACCTGAGCCAAGGAAAAAGAAAGAGGTGGGAAAGCATTTTAACCTTTGCCTTTGTTTCTCACCACCCAATCTATTTTAATTGGCAATAAACTAAATTAATTTTCCACAAGTGAAGTCTGCTTTGTCTGTCACAGTAATGTGTAAGTGATCACCCTGTCTTTATCTTGACCAAGAGCTTTTCCATCTTATTTTCTCCTCATGTCCTGAAGAGGAGTTGGAGTGACAGAGCAGCTGGGTGGGTGTCTGGTAGCCAGCAAAAGTCAGCCCACCACAACAGCTTGCACAAGGGACAAGAGAGCTGAGGACACCATTCAGTTTGTATCACTCAGCAGTTTTACCTCTGTCACACCAACTGTGGTGCATGTATGGATTTTGGTGAAAAAGCCATCAGTCCATTACCATAATGCTCTAAGAATATCAATGTATATATCAAAACTTAAACTACAGTGATGAGCAGGTGATAGCTACAGAGAGAGCAAGCAGCTTTCCAACGGCAATGCCTTTATGTCATTAACTACTGGAGTAGGGTCAATACGGAACAAAAACATTCATTTGTCTTATTGAATGGATTTGTTTTTTTCACTTTTTATCACCTTTCCTTCTCATTTTTCCTTCCCCCAAATAAGCATTATATTTTACTCATTTTCCATACACATTTAAGGAAATGGCGGTTGGCAGCACACATTTTCACATAAAGCTAAATGTCAAATTCATTAAATATTTCATGCTGGCAGGAGCTGTGTACATTCTTAACTAATCTAGGCAAAGTAGCAATACAATGTGAGATCTTAGATTTTTTTTTTTTAAAATCACTGTCTTTGCAGATAATAAATGACTAGAAATTGGGTGCTATGTAAATTTGACCAGCTGTAGTGTTTATTAATCTAGTTGTGATTAGTTTAACAAGTGTGTAAAAGATTAAAGAATCTATGCAATTACTATTCCCCTGAGCTCTGCCATGTCCCTTTTAGTTGATTTCAGCAGATTTTGTGAGGGTGTTGGAAGACTTTCTGGTATTCTATCATTTCGCTTTAGCTATTCTGAACCCAGCCTTTCTAAAGAGATAGAAAAGAAGTATGTAAAAGCTAATTTAATTTTAGTCAAGAAACTATAGTGTGAGAGAGGAGGGTCTGAATACCATATTTATGCCTATTGTATTTCTGAAAGGTGCTCCTACTTCTAATTGTAATTTCTTTAAAGCACAGAAGAACGGCAGTTCAAGCACCCAGCTCACATGGACCTTTTAAAGCAGGGAGAAGAAAACCTCACAATGGTTGCTTAGAAAAATAAAAAGTCTGTAGGATGAAGATCTCAGTGCCCTTAATTTTCTTTTTTTAAATAAAAAGAACTTCACTAAGTCAACAAATCAAATACTAAATCATTTTTGTATAGGTCCTGATTAATAATTACGTATTATAATTAATTATTTCATAGAGAATAAACTCTTCAAAGCAGGGGCCCTCACAACACCAATGTTTAAAACTGGAGTGCCATTGCGTTGAATCTATTCCAAATATGAACAAGTATTACTACATACCACTATCTTTCAGATCATTCTGGAAAAATCATGATACTAGCCAACAATCATTTTCCTTGATCCTACATGTGAGAAGTTCAGAAGTATTTCTAGGCTCCTTCTTGCAGAGTGATTCAATTTTCATTAACATTTGCAAAGAAAACAGGATTAAGCGCAGAAAAGTCAGGTAGTTTTTTAAGCATAGCACTGTGCTTCTGTTTATATGCCTATAAAAAAGGTCTACAATAAAACCTATTAAAAAAAAGGGGGGGGGGGGGGGAAACTTGTGCTTGAATTCTTTAGCTTTATGTCCTTAGAATCATAGAATCATAGAATATCCTGAGTTGGAAGGGACCCACAAGGATCATTGAGTCCAACTCCTGGCTCCACACAGGTGTACCCAAAAATTCAGACCATGTGACTAAGAACACAGTCCAAACACTTCTTAAACTCTGACGGGCTTGGTGCAGTGACTATGTCCCTGGGGAGCTTGTTCCTTTTTTGTCTTCAACATAAACTTTCACAGTCACATATAGTTAACAACCAGTGAAGATGAAGATATGCTGTTCTTCAGAAAAGGGCACCAAACTTTGAACGGCAGAGAAAAGGCTTCTGTAGTCAGCACCTTTCACTACTCTACTTATCACCAAAATATTGAATGGTCACTAAATATCGGCATGCGTCATTGTAATTGAGTGTTAAGAGTGTGGGAAAATAAAAGGAAAGAATGAGTTAGCAAACTACAGGAGGTAAACACCTCTCCATGCTTTAAGAATGCAAGAAATATCAGTGTCTTCAACCAATTTTGATTAAGCTTCTATCTTGGTTTGAACAACAGTAAATCGAACTCCATTGAATATTCATTTATCATTTTTCCATGCAAAATGATAATCAGGCATTTTTTCAACATTCCACTTAGATTTTCATTGCAATATTCAAAAGTATCATGGAATCATAGAATGGCCTGAGTTGAAAAGGACCTTAACAATCATCTAGTCTCAACCCCCCTGCTCTGGGCAGAGTTGCCAACCACTAGAGCAGGTTGCCAAGTGCCACATCCAGCCTGGCCTTGAATGCCTCCAGGGATAGGGCATCCACAACCTCTCTGGGCAACCAGTTCCAGTGCCTCACCACCCTCTGATTGAAAAAATTCCTCCTAGTTTCTAAACTAAATATCCCTTTCCTTAGTTTAAAACCATTCCCCCTTGTCCTATCACTATCAACACATGTAAACAGGCATTCCCTCTCCTGTTTATACGCTCCCTTCAACTACTGGAAGGATGCAATGAGGTGTCCCTGGACCATCTTAATGTAAATGAAAATGCTGTTTAGACCAAGTGCAAAAATGTGAACTGTAGTTCACAAACAAAAATAAGACTTTGACCCAACAAAAACAGTGATAAATTCTTACCTAGATCCCTTAAGAATTGGCACAACAAATAACTGATTAACCTGTTTCTAGGAAGAAGGGGATTGTATACTAGGGGAAAAGCCCACCTACAGGGATAACTAAGCATGGCAACACCTACTGAGATACCAAAATCTCCTTCACTGGGAAGTTTCTAACTGGACATTTAATCATCTGCCAGAAATCATTTAGGTGTCTGAATGTGCCCTGTATACCTGTAGGGACACAAGAAGAAAAGCAACCAGTGAAGGGTAAATAAGAAAAACAGCCTAATGCTGTAGGCTGTATTCATCATCCAGGACATGTAAACAAACCAGTAAAATGTTAAGGGTATTAAAAAATAATAATAAAATAAAATAAAAATAATTCATCTCAGTATTCTAGTCCTGACTCACAGCAGGAAAAATGCTGTTGAGATTCTTTCCCTCCTCTTCTGTGTAAGATAGTCAAACGCATCTCAGCATTCCTTTTTGTACCAGTCATGCCAAAAGTCTCTAATAATCTTTCATGATTATATAAATATCTCAAAGCATTTTACAAATGATAGACAAATCCCTGTGACACCTGGGAAAACTGATACTATATGTATTCATAGTTTGTCTCATGTAAACACTGACACAGCTTTTAGCAAATGAATTAAATGAATTAAAGAATAATTTCAAAAGTTGATTAAAACAAGGTCTTTGTTTTATATGCATCAAGCAGGTACAATTATTTGTCATCCATGTATTAGCAAGTCTTCAAGCTCTTTCAGGGGACATGTTCTTTTCCACTACACATGACACAATGGTGGTCTGTCTGTTACAAGATTAATAGATAACCACAAATGAAATTCCCTTCTACTGTTGGTCATAAAAGAAAAATACAATAACCCTAAGTAAGCTACTCGTGTTGGTTATTTACAAGAACTTCCAGGCAGATTCTAAGCCAGCCTGTCTGACATCAGAACTGCAGTCAGAGCCTGCCCATGAACCTAAAATGGACTGCACAAGACCTACTCTAATGCAAACACAGCCCTAGCACTCCTGCGCACTGAGGCTATGCAAATTGCAGGGAAATATCAGGAAGCCCAAGCATGGCTTGCACAGGTATCAGCCAGAACTTACGCACTGACATAAAAAAAATCTCAGCAAAAGTAACAGTCATGGGATGCTGGGATACTTTCCCCTCCCTCGCCCCTCTCCCAGGCACTGCACTTTTCTGAGGCATACGTGACAGCTCACTGGTCAGAAGGGTGGGTGTACAGTGCAGAGTGTGAACTCCAGGAACAGCTGAAAGCGTCTTCCTTTTTTTCTTTCTGGCTTGACTTCAGGACAGCAATCCTCAGGGGTTCCTAGCTAACACTTATTGGCATTTCCATGAAGATGCACTGCTACTGACACCATTTGTAGTGCTACTTACAGAGCTGCCAAGTCCAGACGAATACGTGAGGGAGATTTGCCTTGTGCTGGAGTGAGATTGCACTGCTGGAGAGCAGTTTGAATTTTGTTTCCCCTGCTTTGCTTTCTCTCTCTCCTGACCTCCCTTCCACCCTGCCCTCCTCCAAATCCATCCATCTGCTCTTGTCCTTCACTTCTCTCCAGTCGTGCTGGCAGCGTGGGAGGCAGCATACCTGCATCTTGCTGCTCAGCTCCTCTTCTCGGCACTCTGTACTCATCTGCCCTCTCCATTGCCTGTGACACTTGAGCCCAGAGCGAGGGGCCAAGCACATGCCCACATGTGACGGGACTCAATGAACTTCCTGGCAAGGTACTTCAGGTATTGGAAAATAGAGTAGAAGAGCATTACAGGAGGTTTAGGAAGAGCAGAGGGGAGGTTACAAGTGATTGGCAGGGGCAAGTCCCAAATAGGGAGCCCCTCCTGCTCCAAGAGTGGTGACCGTGTTTGTTCCAGCATGCTCACTGGCAGCAGTGCTATCAGCAGGTTTATAAAGCTATTTATAGAGAAATTGAATAGAGAGAAAACCACAAAAAATTCTCACAGTCCCCTTTCTAAAATAAGATTAAAATGAATAGATCATTGCTAAAACCTCTTTCCCTAGCATTAGATCAGTATTTCTTGGGAGCCTGGGAGCTAGTTGATGCAGATCTCTGCTCTGTCAAGAGGCAAATCGGAAGCATGTGCTTTTGGCTCAAGGTCTTTGGGTATAGTGATGACTGTGAAAAAGAGTTCCTCTCAGAAGAGATGAGCACACAATTGTTTTTTGTTATTAGGCAGTATTTAGAAAATGTGCTTTCTTGTCAGGATGTCACAAGCCTCAAGTACAAACACCAAGGAATAAGCAGCTGCTCACTGGTTCTTGGCAGGCTTCATCCTTAGAGGAACAAGGCTGGTTGAAGCTGCTTATCCACGATCTTCTCTTTAAAGACTAATTTTAAAAAATGACATTGAACTACAACATGCCATTGGTTGAAATGAGTCAACTGCATTTTAAGGGTGACGGAGCACTGGAACAGACTGCCCAGGGAGGTTGTGGAGTCTCCTTCTCTGGAGATACTCAAGGCCCCTCTGGACGCCTACCTGAGCAACCTGCTCTAGGGAACCTGCTTTGGCAGGGGGGTTGGACCTGATGGTCTCTTGAGGTCCCTTCCAACCCCTACAATTCTGTGATATTCCTCTCCAGAATTCCAGTAACATCTAGGAAGAGTCAGGATCTCCCACCACAAGATTTCAAGATTTTCTCTTTCAAAGTGCTTAGGGTAATGTAGGGTCAGGGTTTAGCTGGTGTCCTGCTGCTGGAGCAGCCGGACTGGGATCATTCAAATATCCTGTCGCAAGGATTCACCAAAGATATTCAGCTAATGGTCTTAAGGCCAGACCAACCAGTGAAGGAAACCTAGTCTTGCAACAGTTTAGCATAAGAAAGCCTGTGTGCAAAGGGAAGAACATTCTTAGATAGAAATCTCTGGCAAGAGAAGCAAGTGGGGGAGACAAACAACAAAGCAAAGATTCACGCTGTCCTTTCTAGGGAACTATCTAATCTGCATTTGAAATGTGATTGATGGTGGCTGTCTGCCAGGGGTACAGCATCACAGCAGCGTGAAGGAACCTCTTGTGAAGGAATCTCTTGATCGCCTCATGATCATGTGAAGGGGAACTTTAGTGGCAACACATATATCCTATAAACTGGAACTGTAAGATGCCAATACATCACCCAGCCAGGGCAGTACAACATCTGCTGCAGAACTCTCTTAAGTTAATGGAAAGGGAACAGACCTTAGACCTTTCACATATGAATAAGGCCAGAAAAACACATGCACAACAAGAAGAGTGTCAGCACCTTCAGAGATTTCTTGATGCATCCTTAGGGATGTATCAGCACATTACTGACCATACCTAGGGAGCTCACATGATGCTTCTCTGTAAAAACAAGTAAAAATTCCTGCATTGGTCTACTGATGTTTCCCTCAGTCTAGCAAATTATTTGAAATTACAGAAAAATACTGTGAATTCAAGCAAAACTTAGTAATGATCTACTATTTCAATTAAGTTAGGATTTCTCAATTTTTCTGGGCAACAGCAATAAAAGTGGATATTTCAGCATGCGGTAATGGTCAGAAATCTTTTAAGAAGCACATCAGTTGGGCTATTTTTTAGCTTATTGGAGATGTGCTATTTGTATATACTGAGGACTCATTCTGTTTAGACAGTGTTAAGTTCCTGCCCACAGTAACACAGTCTTAGCTGAAATGAATGAAGGCATTACTGTGCTTTGAGAACCTGTTCTGGAACAGGTAAAGAATACATATAAGCTAGCTATTACAGAATGCCTCTGTGCAGAAAAGACTTTTCGTAAGTGAGAGGAAGTTGCTGTTTGAAATGCACTTGTTCAGTATAGCCATTTTTATTTTTTCTATAATTCTTTATAACACACACATTTTTCTTTACTGCTTTTGGTGTGTAAGTTGCTCCAATGAAGATGCCACAGTCAGAATGATTTACCTGTCCCGCCTGCATGCAGGACAATTATTAGAAAGTGAGAGTCAGAAAGCTCAGGTAAGCAAAAGGAAGTAGGTCAAAGAGACACCAGACTTATTATGCTGAGCATGGCAGTAAATCACAAACAGAACAGATGAGCAGTGTCACCAGTCAGGCACACAGAGCTCCAGGTCAATGCCAGCCCAATTCTGGCTGCACAAAGCAAGGTTGCTATATATTCTACAGTTTAGGGTATCTCGGATGATAAGGAGACTGGTACAACTAATAAATTATGCAATACTTTATTGTCTTATACTCAACTTTGGTTCAGATAATAGTGTAGAAATTCACGTGCAGTTTGAACTATGATAAAACTTCATAGCCACATGAGAATGGCATCAGCTGATATGGTGCAGCCAGCATCTAGCATCTCATAGCACTTCCCAGTGTTGCCATATTGCATCACTGACACACAGCTACATGCATACAGAAAGCAAACTTATAAGAGACAGCTGTGGCACCCTAGTCACCTTTGCCCCCAGTGAAATTTCATTTAGGTAAAAGTATGCTTGCACAGTGTATGGCAGGTGCATATGAACTCATTCTGCACTCAGAGCTGGTGAAGACAAATGAAATCACTACTGATAATGCCAAGCTCAGAGTAGCAACTTACAACTTTTGGCAGAGCTGCACTAAGGATTACTGTATAACTCCTTGTAACTCCAAAGCCCTGGCAATATGAAAATGAATTCACCAGAAGAGTGGTGTCCTCTAAATCCTCCTAGTGAGGAGGAACCCAAAGTTTAAATAGTAGTACCACCAACTTGTCAACTCTTTCACTTGCTGTGACTGAGAATACATCCCATTAGAGTTAATACAGATGTGGCCAAATTGGTCTATGCAACCCAGGGAATGACTCTGCTCACCCTAAAACAGACATCTCCTGAAGGTTCTCCAGGCTCCACTGACCATATTTGACTGTATTTCCTCTGACCATAGCAGGTCTTTAGAAACTTAGAACATATCTGTATTTCATTCAGGTACTGACCTATATTTAGGTGGTTTATGTTCAAACTAAGTCACACCCAGATGGTATAATTCAGTTGCCCAAACATACTATCTAGTACCAAGTGAGAGGTCCTAGGGTATTCTACTTGGCCTTAATCTGCTGCTCCAGAAGGACAGAGGTCTCCCTTAGGTCAATTAGCATATGTAGCTGTCCTATGTAAACATCTCAGCTTCCTTACCACCACTTAAATGGAAGCCGATGCTCATTTTTAGAAAATCAAATCAACAAATAACATCCACTGGTGATGAGAAATCCAGATATCAAGTCTACATAACAGTGTATCATTGTAACCAAGTAATGACCTCTGTTTCTCAAGAAGGCAAATCAGTATGGTGTCTCTATCATCATAAAGAGGTGGCTCTGGTGTTGTTTTTTTGGCTGTCATGATTGCTGCTACCCAAGGCCTCTCTGCATGACCCTTTATTGTGCAATCCAAACTCAGCAGTCTTAATTCCTAAGAAATCAGTGATGGATCTGAGTTAACCTAGAGGAATGTCTTTGAGATGTGTTAACTCTTTCTTTCATCTCAGCTAGGAGTTTCTGCAGTACCATTTCTTTTATCATTCTGTCATCACTGAGTTTTTTCAACTTAGTAGCTAGCGACTTCCTTTTTTCTTTAAAATGAAACACTGATATTTGAAAGTCTAAAAAACCTGGGCAAGCTGTCAGTATGTATTTGCTGTTTTCAAATCATGCTGGTACTTTATATTACAGCATCGGATAAGAGAAGAATAATCCAAGCACCTTTTAACAACATACTGAATCTTAAGAATTTCAGTGGTACAAGTTTACAGCACCAAAATCCCAAATACTTATCCATTAAACTCGGTAACTTGTTGTTTCTCTCTCTTAGGGAAGAAGAGATGAGTCAGTCCTGCTGAGATATGAACATATGGCTGTAACAAATCTAGGTACTCATAGCCTGATGCTTTAAACACTGTGATGATCCTGTAGGATAGTGGTACCAAAATAACTTGCATTGCTTTATAAGATGTTTTTTAGGATAGGATATTAACTTTTGTTTACTCCTAATAGTTAAACTGTCTATTATTTATACAGATTTTGACAACAGATTCTATATTTCATTTAAAGACAGATTCTGGCTTTCAATTTCACCTCTAAGATTTATCCAAACTGAAATTTGCACCATAAGCCCAAAATCTTACCAGTGAATTCCTATGCTTTTCTTTTGGGACATCTGAATAACACATAGTAATACAGGTATGTGGGACAGTGCTCACAACCTTTGTCAATAATAACCTGCATAATGATGTGGGAATATTATTAGCACTTAAAGATGAAATATGAATTCTTAGTCTCAGCATTCTGAGGCCAAGGAAATATCCCCTAAACTCTGGTGGTTCATTAACACTGTAAAAGAATCATAAAACTCTTTTGAAATATTTTGTTTAAATGATCCAAATTGATGTTTGATTTTAACTGTGAAAAGCAACCCAGAAAATATGATGGGGGAATAACAGTGGACCATGGAACAAAAAGAGTTGGGTACATGATATGTTCCATTCTCACCTGTTGCTTTATTTCCCTGGGTTAACCAGTTAGAGCTGCATGGCAGGTTATTTGTGAAAGTCAGTGGGTTCATCTTACAGCACATTTTCTATTATAGTTAAAGTGTTTTTTTATATACAAGCTTCATGGGCAAATCAATGTCTCAGGAACTAGAATATGAGCAGCTGAGCAGCCTCTGAGAAAGACCAGGTTCCAGGATGTTTTCAATTTCTTACAGAAAACAAAAACCAGAGCCACTCCAATAAAGTGGTCTCCAAAAGGTAGTATTTAGTTTTTTCTTGAATGTCACTTTTTTCCATACAAATTATAAAAAAAAAAAAAAAAGGCAAAAAAAAAACCACTTCTCAGAAATTATGTTTACCTTTTTTTTTTTGCTATTATACTGGGATTATTACAAAAGAATGGTTAGGCATACCGATCACACTGAACTCTGCAATATTCTGTAATATTACCGTTCTCTTTTCTTGACTTCCTCATCATTTCCTTCTTGTTTCACCCCACACACTTACCTGACTTACAATATAATATCTAGGGCCCTTGTTCTCCCAGTGATTCCAAGTACCCCTTTACTTTTAACTCATGGGTACAACACAATTCTGGTACATTTTAAATGAAGAATTTCATGTTGCATGCACTGAAGTGAGTAAAATTTCTAGCTCTGGGTTAAATCAAGAGGGTAAGATTTAAATTGTATCACTATATACATACACTGCTTTGTGTGTATACACAATGAAGCTGATATAGTCTGCACTAGCTAGATACGAATGCTGTATGAATGCCAACAGCTAAACCAAAAACTACCCAATTACAACTGATATCATGTATCTTTCTCCCAGAATCAAATTCTAACTCTTCAGGTAGCATCAGTTTTCAAGAGCTGCCCAAGACACTTTTCCATCCAAAAGCCTATTAATGGATCACTGCTGTACATATGTGGTAAAAACAGCATAAGTATTCTCCACTGAAATTATGACTCCATCTTAACTTCTCCAGCTGCTGACAACTCCACTGCTCTCCTTGTCTGAGATTTACAGCATCATATTGCCTTTGGTTCTTTTAATTCCCTTTTTCTCACAATATAGATGGTATCTTAATAACACCCTACCATTCATCTCTCTTACCTTGACAAGAGTTGAGCTTTTCCTTACTGTTACTACTATAAGAAAGTTGCTGTCCAATCTTGTACTTTGCTCCCTTTTTATTACTAATTTGACTTTTCTACATCCTTATTTTTTCTATTTCCAGGACTACCTAAAGACAAAATTGATTAAACTAATAGCTCTCTGCTTTCTTCCTCTCCTGCTGATTTAGTCAAATCTTCCTACTACTTAGCAGGTTAAAGTCCACAGTATTCATCTGCCTTTACCTGCAAACTCTGCATAGGCTTTAGGAAAGCACAGATTTCTTAATTCTGTTATATGCCTCCCAAACTCTTCATTTTTTTCCTACCTTACTGTATTTTGCACTGTTGTGTTGTGCATTACCAGGAGTGTCCTCCTGTTTATCCAATTTCTATCCTCCTTCAAATCTCTCTTTAAAATCGACTACTTAAAGGCGTTCTGCAACCCATGCTTACACTAGGCACAGCAGAGTAGTGATCGTCAGAGGGGACAGTAGCATATATGATTTTGTGATGCAAATAACACATGGTCATTACCCTGCCTTCATTTGCTGGGATCAGAGCTACCTTTTTTACACATCATAGCTTTCCATAGCAAAGTCTTCCTACACTGATCTACTAAGAAATGACATATCAGTGCAGAATGAAATTAAGTAGCCTAGCCATTAAGTAGCCTAGCCCACAGCTGCGGCTCATGGAATAAACCACACCTTTTTATATAACTTCTTGAAAAGAAAGGACAGAAATTAACACCCTCATTCTACTCATCTATGTCTTTATAATGAAGTTTGCCTTTTGCATTAGTCTCTTTGACATTAAATGACAGAAAAAGCAGGAACTGCAGCGGTTTGTAACACTCTGTAGCCAGCATCAGTTTCACTTACACTGAGTTGTCAAAGCTGAAGATTTCTTCCAACGGTCACCAAGAGATGATCCAATTCTGCCATCTGCACAAAGACATTTGAGACTCAGCTCAGTTGCCTCACATATAGGTGTCCAGTGCCTCTTGAGGTGTCTCAGGTGAAGTGAGAAATCCCATGGAATTTGACACAAAACCCATGGAAGACTTGTGCCCCTCTGGAGTGGCAGCTGGGGAGTATCAAATGGCTCTAGATACCTCTAATGGGAAAGTCAATTGAGTCTTCAGTGTCTGTAACGATGTGTAAGTAACACCAGTTTCCTCTAGTTGCAAAGTGAAGAGAGAACCTTACTTCTTAAATGATGTGATCAAGACAGGCTGTTTTGCTCCCTCCCAGTTGTTTTAACATTTGATTGCAATGCATATATCATTCTTTTAACAGCAGATATTTGATAGCTCTAAACAAGTTAATTATTTTTCTCAGCACCTTTGCGCATTAGACAAGTATTAATATTCCTATTTTGCATTTAGGGAAAAAGGGAGGAAAGGGTAAGTGGCTTACTGAAGGTTAAACAGTAAGTCACTGTCAGAACCTGAAGAACTCCAGACTGTCAACCACAGCTTGAATTCCTCACAGACTACTAACTCCCACATAAAATGTAAGGATGAAAATAAATGCATGATTTTAGGGTTCCGAACTGTAGAGAGACATTCTACATAAAACGTGTTTGTGAAAGGACACAGCAACTTATATCAAAATTTCTAAGTTCCAAAAGGTCAGTGCAGAGATAAACATCTACCTGGAAATTCAAACAGCTTTGATAATCTATATCACTGCAACGATGGCAAAAAACTGTAGGCACAAAGGATGGATTAAGATAGAACACCATTTTCTGCCTACTAAGAGCATCACCAGGACAGACATCCTTCCCTTGGAAAGGACATAAACCATCACCCTCCAATATACTCATGCTTGGGGATAATTTCTGAGCATATTGGAAATGGTCTCATCTTCCTTCTTCTCTTCTACAAAGAAACAGCAATTTTAGGTAGATGAATAGTAGAAAAAAATATAATTGCTTTAATATCCAGATGTTTCAGTCAGGATGAGGGATGCAGTTTCTATTAGGCATTGCATAAGAATACATGTCCAAAGAGTTTATAAACTAATTTAAGCACAGAAAATAGCAAGAGGAGTGTGGGAAACATGAAGGACAAGAGCAATTATAAGAACTAGAGTCTTCATAGGCTGCTATAAATGCAATGTTATATTCTGAAATGTCTAGATGGAAATTTGTGTGATATATGAAACTAGAAACATGATTTTTCACTAATTTCAGAGAGGACTGCATTACCTGAATTGCACCAAATGGAAGAAGCAAAAATCAGTGATAGGTAGAATAAATATTTAATGATTGTCTAAATCCAGTTTGATTTCCACCAGTAATATATATAGCAGGATTTTTTTTTTTTTTAGTGTGAGATCAGATATGGTGAGATGCTGTACCCCTACTCAGTGTGTCCAACTCTCCTTAAAATGCATATATTCTTCAGGTGCCTGCTTGGGATTTTATTCTTCTGTTACCCAATTTACTCACTGTGTATGAATTCTATGTAAATTCTGATATTCTAGCACAGCTTTCACATTGGACTGTTAGGGACGAGTCCTAATGATTCTTGGGATGAAGTTTGATCTGATTATGAATGCAATTATATAGTCTGATTGCCTGGAATAGAAGAGGGCTCGAGTACGGGAACCTGTACCATATATACTTCCAGGTTTATGAAATATTTGATTTATCTAGAAAACACACTCAACACTTACAGGGACTGCACAAATACACATGAGATGAAGGATGATCATAGAATCATAGAAACACAGGGTTGGAAAGGACCTACAAGATCATCTAGTCTAACTGTCCTCCTATCACCAATACTGCCCACTAAGCTACTAAATCAAAGATACTATACAACAGGATAAAAGCACAGTTCAGTTGCCTCCGTTCTCTATTCAATACAGTCTAACAACTGAGAAATCAGTCCCCAGTTTGTTGTCTGTAAGATACAATCCCTCATGTCAAGTCTATTCCTTTAAACCTATTCTCTCCACTAAGTCTTTCTACAGTATATTGATCTTCACTGATGTGAATTCAGAATACCAGGTTTAAGCCAGATGAAACCTACCAGCAGACTCTGTTCATCTATTTAAATACTTCCAGTACAGTCATCATTATGGAGTCTGACCATTAATTCATTTCAATGACTATTATTCTGACCTGGGTTCAAACCAGCAACATAACTGGTCCCAAGCCAGCCATATCACCACAACAAGGGCCTTGGCCTTTAGAAATATTTTTATAGAAAAAAAATGTTTCTAGAAAATATTGCTTGGATTAATCTGATTTAAACAAGCTTTGAGATACCACAGCTCTCGCACACATTTTCAGACTGCTAGCTTGCTTGCCAGGAACATCAGTTGATATATTTCAAGCAGTTAACTGGTAGCACAAGTTAGCACAATTCATGCTAGACAGAACTGTGCAAACTGCATGTTCTCAGTCTGACCAGAACAGAGCACTATCATACAATGCACACTGAAATGAGCTGGGTACTTGAGTGTGAAGGTTGACTGTACCTGAGTTCTGCTTTTAATACTCAGGACTCTTTGTATCCTTCCACTGCAAGATTTCTCTACTTTGATCTTTGCATCTAAGGAAACAGTAATCAAACCGTAGCATCATTCTTCACATGTACATGCAGAGAACAGACTACATAGGTAACATTAGACTATCCTGCACTGACTAAAGGATTGGACCTTAGACAACTTTTCCTTAGCAATTTGTTTTTGTTTTTCCATTCCACTGACTTTTATCTATTTCCTGAGTCCCCTGGAGAATTAGGAATTAACATTTTTTGCTTCCTTCCTGAGTATACATTAGCATCCTTGCTGCCTGGCTAATGAAGTCAATACACTGAGGGGAAATAACAGGTAGCATTCTGCAGTCCTTACCAGGGATTCAGCTTGGCAGAGAGAAAACCTGCTGGCTCTGAGGTCTTCAACCTGTCACAATACCAGTGGTTCTGGGCACATTAGTAGCTTGTGACCAACCACCTGTTGGATCCATATGCTTTAAAACTGATTGCCAAGCAAGGAGGCTGTATGCAGAATGCCAGCAACACGGCTTCCTCTGTGCCTCATCAGGGGAGAGGAGGAAAGAGGTTTTCACAGTAGAAGGCTTTTTGCAATGCATAAAATGGCATAAAATGAAGCAACAGCAAACACAGATTCGGAAATGCGCCTGGGAAGAGCAAGTTTTCACTGCAGATAAAGAATATACTGTTATTAAAATAACCACATCTCTGTTAGCGCTGCTGCCCATGTGTTCCTTGTGAATCTGAAGGCAGAGGATGCTGATGAGTTCATTTCAGTCTTTACCTAATTAAAGATGTAGTAAGGCTTAAACTAAAGCTTAATTGTGTATACTATTCAAACAGCACAACAGATCTGCTCAGCAGAAAGATGTCTGTTCTGCTGTATTCTTCTACACCAGGAGAAACTGCTTCTAATGTTTCATTTTGTAGAGGTGAAGGCACGGAGGATGACAGACAAACTGACCACTAAAACCAAACCTGTGGAATAAAGCTGTATAACCAACACCCATGCTATCACTTCAGACTTCCTGCAAGCACTGCTGTACAGCGACTGGCTGCCAGCAGTTTTGCTGCAAACCTAAGCATATGGCTTCAAGTTGCTTTGCTCCTGTACCAATGCACAGAAATATGACACACCAGTATACACATCAGTAGTTTTTTTACAGTCACTTCTTCTGTAGGATGCATATAAGCCTCCTCCCATGTCAGGAAGGGAGAGCACTTCATTACAGTTTATTTTAAAACACAACTTGGATCATTTTATTGAAAACCACTGCACTGGCGTAAATCTCCTGCCACCATCACACAAATGCACTATGCACTGCCCAAGACAGACTCCAACCCTAACTATAGAGTTAATCAAACTATCCACTTGGGCTGATCAATTGTTAACATGACAGTGTAAAAAGTCAAGGAGTGCCTTGACTTTTTAATGTCACTATTTAATGTCTTTTTATACTGTCCACACTATGGGTTACACTGCAGCAGCATCTTGCTCCAGTTGTTTGCCAATAAACATTTGCCATTGAGGAGCTCTGAGCAAGCTGTCACATCTGTGTCCACTCCTGTACCACCCATTTAGCAGAGACAATGATCACTAGAAACAACAAAGGAGACACAGATAAAACAAACAATGCTCTGAGCCAGGGATCACAGCCATCCCAGGCAACTTTGCCAGGAAAATACTCAAGAAAAAGGGAGGGAAGTGAAGGGTGACATCAAATATAGAACTGCAAACTTACACCAAAAAGAGGCTTTACCCACGCACCCACCCAACCTCACATCTGAGGAGTGTTTCCCAATGCAGTGATAAGACTTAGCAAGAAAGCCTGTGCAGTGCACATGGGAAGCAGACGAGCACCCAGCGTCTCCTCCCATTTGGAGTCAAATAGTCCCCTACGAGTCAGTCGACAGAAGGAGTAACAATAATAATTGTCATTATTGCAGTAATGGTAGTAAGAGAGATTCACCAACCTTGAGGATCCCAGTTCACCTGTTTTCTTGGAGTCTCGATTGGAAATTTCATCGCTTCCTTTTTGCACGGGGAGGAAAAAGAATTAAATAAATTCCCAACCTTCCTGTCTCGATGCTGCAGTCAAACAAATTAATTTCAAATTATAGGGAGCCTGCGCCGTTTGACTGAGGGGAACTGGTGGTTGCCAAGGCAAGAAATACACAAATAAATCAAAGGAGGTGGGGAAGGGCGGGGAGGGGAGGGCAGTGCTGGGGTTTGTACCGGCGAGGTGAGGACTGGTGCGGGCACCCTGGCACGGGGAGGGGAGCGGGGATGAAGTGGGGGCTGGAGGGGACGTGGGAGGGGGAGAGGAGAAGGATGGGGTGGGCAAGGAGTCGGGGCTGCCGCTGCCTCCCGGGGATGCTGCCGGCAGCCCCCTGCAGAGGTCGGGATGGCGGGGTCCCCGCTGCAGCCCGGCCCCTTTGCTGCGCCCACCTGAGGGGGGCACGGCGCTGGGGAGCCCAGCCCAGCCCTGGGGACACCTCCCAGAGGCAGATACCCGCGCTTCCCTGGTCAAAGCCTCCCCAAAACCGAGCCCACCTCGGCTCAGCCCCGGGCAGGGTACCCACAGCCTGCCAGCGGGGCGAGCGGCAGCCGCATGGCCGGGGGAGGCTGGGCACCCCCAGCTGGGTGCGGGAGGAGGAGGAGGAGGAGGAGGAAGGAGCCACCCTATAGCTTTGGAGGGAATTCACCGAGCCCCTCCGTGCACTGGCTTAGGAAGGGGGTGGGCAGAGGCTGCCGGTCCCTTTGTAAGAGGCGGCGGGGGATGGAGGGAGGCTCCCGGGTGGGGGTGCTCCCGCTGGTACTTACTGGGTCCCCTTCCCCGGAGGAGGATGCAGGCTTGTTTGGCGGAGTTTGCAGCCGGAGCCACGCTCGGCTAGCTACTAGCAGCAGCAGCACATGGCAGGAGTACGGCAGCAGCCAGAGGCTCCTCCGCAGCGCCGGGAGAGGGGAAGGGCAGGGATGCTCGCAGCCCGCTCCCACCCTGACTGGGCGGCCAGGCCCGGCCAGCCCCGCACCGTGGGGGTCCCTTTCCCCCTGCCCACCCCGCACCCTGGGCACGGACAGGCGGCTGGCAGAGCGGGGAGACGCGGCCAGACTGCGGGGAAGGGTGGGAGGGGTGGGAGGCAGGCACAGGGGGGCTCCGGGCCCTCCCAGGCTCTCAGGGGGCTTTGGCAAAATGGAGGATGCTTGGGTGTACCTTCTGCAACGACCAGGCGCTCGCCACTTGGCCAAGCTGCGTTTTTCTGCTCCTCCCTCCCACTCCAGGCTTTCCCTCAAACCCAAAAGAGGCTGCGAACTGTCCACACCAGGAAGGTCTCCAGTTCGAGTTACAATATATGCCTCGGCTTCCCTCCCTCAGCCAGGCGAACAAAACCCCAGTCCCTCTGGGGACCTGAAGGAAGAGTGTGCAGGGTTAACCCTGTCCTGCCTCCTCTCCCTCACAGTGGAGATGAACTCATCGAGTGAAGGGGATCACTCACTTGTGATGGTTAGGGGGAGAAATCCATCTATTCACATGGGTCATGTGTCAGAGACCCATATCAGAATCAGTGGTGAAGTCCAGGATCTTTTGAATTTTTAGGACACAAAGCTGTAATCTAAACTTGCTGCCTAGGACACCTGCTTTTTGCCCCACACTTCCCTTTACCCAATTGCCCTCTCTGTCTTGCTTTCTTGTCTCTTGCTCAGATGTTAGTTCACCTTGTAAGGTGGAAAGGAGAAATCTGCCTGAGTGAAAAATAAGGCAGTCTGAAGTGTGTGGCTCTCTTCAGGAAACTCTTATTGTGGAGGTTGGCACACTCTTTTCACTTCCACATTCAGAAGCTAAATAGATAGCACACATCCCTGTCTGTCTCCAGTCTTTGTTCAACTCTAACCAGGAAGGGAAAATCAGTATTTGTGAACCCACAACTGAATGAAGGTGTGCAAGGTCCTGTGAAGCAGTAGGTAGTTTGAAGGAACTAGATGCAGTAGTGAAAGTTTTCCTGGGGGGAGGTGCTGAAGTCTGTTCTTTCCTAATCCAAGCACCCCTGCTGCTCTTGTTTTGTGTTGTACAGGAGGAGGCGGGAGAGGCTGCTCTAAGGGAGGACATGGTGAGAATTATAATGAGTCTGAGCTCAGTCAGACCTGAATTTGAGATGATTGCAATGATGACACCAGGAAAATGAGGTATTTCCTTTGCAAGCACACCACAATGCATTCTGAAGCGGCTTTGGGAATCCTGTTGACGTTACCTCTTCAAACTGAATGGAAAAAAATGAGAATAGGCTTTGTTAATTGTGCATTATCATCACTTAAGTCATGATTGGGAAATATTCTCATTATTCTAGAAACCAAGAAAGACTTCAAACAAGAATTCTGAGCCCCTGGTTCTGAAGAACTACTACTGTGTAGTTCTTTATGAGTATAATGTTTATATATGTATGTACACATACACATATATATATGTTTATGCATGTATATAACTTTTCTTCAACATTCAAAACAGTTACAATTTTACTGGTATCTTGTACATTACTGAGAAAAACTTATGTTTGGACATACATTACGCAATTGCCATTAGGAGTTCTGTCACCCTAACCCAAGCAATACTTTGTCTTTGTGCCATAACTACTAGCAGTTAACTGATGAGGTGGGTATTGTTCTGTAGACATTTGTCCACTGAGAACTCAACAGGCTCCTGCAAGGCCAACAACATTTAATACCTGCTAACATAAGCAGGAAATAAACCTACAGCCTGGAGGCGAAATCTTCAGGCAGTTTCATTACCAAGCTTTTGCAAAAAACAGATCCTGATTGTTACTGTCTAAAGAAGAATAATTTTCATATGGCCACAAGAATCTTTCAGTATTAAACTAAAAAGATATCTCATTTGCTTGACTTACAGTATCATGAAAACACCAGGTTCCTAATAATGACAAAATACCATATTCCTGTCTCTTGTATCTTCTTAATGTTCCCATATTGCCCAAAAGTATCTGTAAGCTCTACACAAACATCTGCCTGGTTCCAGCTATATGGTTTAAAAATCTTGTGGCAAATCAATTGTGATCTGTCAAGTACAGAAATACAAAATGTCATATAACTGTTTTGCAATTTTTTACTGTGTTATGATCACGGAAATCTTGCTCAACTATTTCAATACCTCAGACCTGCAGTTTTATCTATTGGGCCAATTTATTCCCAAAGTAACTCATTGAAAATCAATAGGGTTACTCCAGAGATGGATTTGGCACAATAAGCGCATCTTTCACTGACAGCACAGCTGTTGCATAGAAACATAACTATTATCTTATGCAAATAAAAGGCCTTTCACCCCTCAGTGATGTTGAATTCTCATGATAGGGAGAACTGGTGCCTTGAAGCTATAGTGTTTCAAGCTGTTACTCTGTCAACTTTTATAAGCTAAGTGAATTCAGTAATGTTTAATATTTAAATGGGAGACCACTAGGAAAAAAACTAAATATAGCACAATCAATCTACTTTAGTACTTGCATATTTTTTTTCAGAACTTGACTTTTTATCAGTAGTTTATCAAACTGGTCTGCTTAAATTCACCCTTTTCTTTTAGGGCTCATTGTTCAGACCTTATGGCTTCAGAGTTGGCTGACAGGAGTCCCCAGCGGCCACCATGGACCTTTAACATTTGTGAAAATAGAGAGGTGAAAATAGGAGTGTGTGAGCAATTATAGGTGGCTAATTTCTTACATTAGGAGTGAGTTTCTATATCTGAGTAATTGGTAACGACAGACACGGAGAAGGCTGAGGTACCCAGCACTTCTTTGCCTCTGTCTGCACGGGTAGACGGGCTTCCCAAGTCTTTCATTTCCCTGAACCCATAGATGGAGGCTGGGGGATCAAAGTCCCACTGACTGTCAGTGAAGAGCAGGTTTGACAGCACCTGATGAATCTAACAGGTACAAGTCTATGGGACGTGATGACATGAATCCCAGGGTCCTGAGGGAGCTGGCTGATGGAGTTGCCAAGCCTCTCTCCATCATAGTTGAAAAGCCCTGACATTTGGGTGATGTCCCTGGTGAGTGGAAAAATGGAAACGTCATGCCCCTACTCCTCAACAATTAAAACACAGAATTGAACAAAGAGCACCACTCTTCAACAATTAAAACAATGAGGAGACATTTCTTCTCAGAAAGAGTGGTCAGGCACTGGAACGGGCTGCCCAGGGAAGTAGTTGAGTCACTGTCCCTGGGGGTGTTCAAGGAAAGGTTGGACCTGGCGCTTAGGAACATTGTTTAGGGGGTGACATTGGTAGTGGGGGGATGGTTGGACCAGATGATCTTGAAGGTCTTTTCCAACCTTAATTTGTCTATGATTCTATGAGTGTCTTAGAGGAGTGGTCCTGTGACCATCACAACACAACAGACAAGAGACTTTCTATTATAGTCAATCCCACTGGCAGAAAAATAAAATGCTAAGTACTGTTTTACTGTTCATTAGTAATATGTCAGTGATTTAAAAGCTGTTCTGATGCAACTGAAATCTGTTCACCCACAGGTGAACAGATGAGTAAGTAGACCTTATACCTACTTAAATCCAGTGAACAGGAACTGAAAAGTGTATTTATAGTAGATAGAAATCACCTGTAACTTGTATGTTCCCTTTCTTGGGTGCACCAAAGGGATAAGACATGGTTAGATGGAAGTCTATGGCAGTCTTTGTGTCATCACTTTGCAATATGCACATGTGCATCTAACTGTTCAGTTTCTGGTTAACTATATGGTTGTTTGAAATCTGGTATTTCTGACTGTGAAGATTTTTCTTTGTTTGGTTTATTGCCTGAAAACTGTTCATATTTAGACTCAGACCAAGAAAGCCAGAGAATAACCCAAGTGAAGTGCATTCCAATCTTTAGTTCTATTGACCCATCCTTCCATAGTATGAATTTGGACAGGATCCAGTGCAGGATCCTTTTATAGTTCTTTATTGGCTAGGAAGCCTTCTGTCTAGGAAGACCTTTAAAAGCTTTCTCTATAGAATGACCTGAAGACCTTCTGAAGGTTTTTAGAAGTTTCAGTGTAGGCAGGAATCACAAAGGTAACTAATTATCAGGACTACTACAAACTGTGCAATGAAAACCAGTCTACTATTGTCTTCTACTTTATGCAGTTTCTTAGAAAGTGTTAAGTCTTAGCATGCAGTGCTGTGTTTTCATTCATTCAGAAAAGAACCCATAGAACTGTACATTTACTTCTTATTGGCAGAAATGGTTTCAGTGAAATCAGTGAGTTTACTTGAGGCTACTACACCACAGTAATAGCCTTTGCCAAGATAGGATCTATTCAGGTCTGAGCTGTTTGAGTTACCACAGCTCATATGAAAGTTCCTTTGGCAAGTGACACTAAACAGAATACTCTATGGATCCCACCTCTTATATCCTAACACATGATTCATATTTCCAGCCTCACTGTAATCATCCACCCCTGAAATGCCTGAACTGGGGAGTAGGTATCTAGTTGGAAGTTTGTCATTATCTTCTTCATCCTCAGTTCTTTCCTGGTAACCATTTTTCATTAGCCAGACTTGAGCTTTCAGGCACCTGTTATATCAATCCCTTTGTATTGCCAGCAAGAACTCAAGTGGAATAGCTACCTCACATTTTTATTCTATCTATCTGAAAAAGTGCACTACATGCACATTTTTTAGTATAATAATATAATGTAGCATTTTGTGCAGGAAAAGTTCTGCCATGTAGAAAAGCATTAACTCAAGCTGCATAGTACTGAGTCTCTGTCTGAACCCACTTACATCTGTTTCACATTAGTTTAATTTGACTTCAGTACAATTACTCCTGAATCATAGTCATGGGAGAATTACAATCTGGCCTTTAGTTTTTCCATGATGTCTCCAAAGAATCATCATAAGATCAAAGTCTGATACGTGACAAAAATAGAAAGCTTGATTAATAAAAACAAGCAACCAAATACATTTTAGAGCAGTACTGTTCTCTCATCATTTTTTTTTTTAAAGATTTCTTACTAGATAGCTACATGAAGCTGTACCTTAGCAGGTTGATAACTTTCCTCTATATTAAACAGGAAATTTAGTGTTAGCCTTCAGAGATGCCTATGTTCCTTTGCCATTCACACCACCAGCAGAGTCACAAAGGGGAGGGTGGGTGCAGAAGACCATCCAGCCTGTCGGTGGCTTTCAGCACCCTGGACAGTTGAAGATCCCCTGCAGCTCGTGGCTGAGGGATGGAGGCGAGAGGGAGCCAAGCAGCTCCCAGCTCCCTACTGCATGATCTGCCTGGCCCCGGGCACTGATTTTCCACATCCCAGGCGACAGTCTGGCCTGCCAAGGCAATGCAGTGCCAATGCAGAGGCAATGCAGACTTTCTAAAGCAATGCAGGCACAGGGAAAGAGTTGCAGACAAAATATCTGGACAGGGAAAATGGAGACAATGGATGAAGGGAAGTGCATATCAGAAAAATACTGACAGGATTTGGCATAGGTAGAAAGAGAATGGGTAAACCCAAAAGCTTGTGATGTGATTGAAGGACTGGAGAATAAACGACGTGAAAATGGCAAGGAAAAGTGGGTGGGACACAGACTCCTCAGCTTTAAGGTAGAATGGTGGATAAGTGAGAGGATGTGTTTAATGTGCTACTGAAATATATTACATCACATCTGTGCACAAAGGAGTAATTCAAGAGGTAGTCTACAATTGCCCTACTGAAGTAGATCAAGGAAAGTAAAACCAGATAACATGATTTTATGTATACACTTGTTACTCTAATATTTCTTTGTTTAATGCCTACAGATGTAAGAAATGCACTTATAAAGCTTTGTACTTAGATCTTGTGGGGATCTTGGGCAAGGCTTCTGTCACAACAGCTTCCTATTATTGTCCTTACTGCTGTATAGCCTATTTCCTACCTAATCTGCAGGACTAGTAGAACTAATCCAGCCACTCGCATATCCTGTACTATGACTCACCTTGCAGCAGATGTGACAGCAACCTTATCAGCCAGCAGGGCAAGGGCAAGGGCCAAAGAAGTTAATGCCAGTCAGAAACGTTGTCTCAGCACCCATTTTAATGAAAATTTTCACCATTTCTTAGAATCAAGCATGCCAGTAACTGCAGCTGTTCCTTTCAGTGTTTTTCAGTGAAGTGCATCATCCTACCAGCCTATTAAATAAGGGGATTAATGCAGCTATAGAATAGTTAAAATAGAGAAACAGGGAGGAACAGTCTGCACAGACACCATTCACTGTGACCAGTCCTCCTACAGCTTTTAGTTGTGCCTATTTCTTTTCTACTCTGAACAGCAGGGAAAGAAAGAAGCTATACTGAGCATTCAAAGAGCTGACTACAACTCTTGCATTAATTATCATCACTTTTACAGTACTCATAAGAGCTTTACTACTTTCTAAATTAAGTAACATATTTTTCACATGGCTCATGTAGTAAGAAGCTGTTCCCAAAATATGCAAGTGATGGTATTTAGTATGGAACTGTGGAATAGGGGATGAAATCAGGCTTCCTTTTCTGTTTCACTCCCAAAATTCTCCCCTATCTTCCGCCAACTTTGTAGCTGAGCACACATGTCTTTCATCCACACCACACAGATGTAGAACTTTTGCAGTCAGTAGTTTAGCCATTGTATGAAGGGTAACACTCTGAATTCCCTAGGGCTCTCTCTCTGCACACTACTGGCACCCTCATTGCTGGATCTCATGGGGAAAAAAAAAAAAAAAAAGACTTTGAAATAGGTTGATATTTCAAGAAAATCAGATGAATAAATTATTATTCTGTTGTAGGAAGAGAGGGGGCTATGTTCTGAGTGCAAATTAGAAATTATTAATATTTATTACAGAAATAGTATGCCAAGCACTGTCATAATAAGGAGAAAAAATGCCTCATGATGGAATATCTTAATATACTAGCAAGGAAAAAGATCTATTCCCACATTTTTGAAGACGCATCTCCTAGCAGTAATTTGAGTTTTGAGGCATCCCAATCTGAGCTTCTACACAAGTCATACACATATATATAGCCGTGAATAAGAACTACAAACAAACTCATGAGTGGAATCTAGTGAACTTGGTAAAAAAAGAAAGTAATGAAATGAGAAGATCCATCCTAGTATATACCACCATCTACATCAACTACCCTGATGATCGTATTCTCCATTTTATTAACTCTTTCATAGTATATTGTGAGATAAGATACAGTGGGATTACAACAGTTTAGATGTAACATGGCAAGAGACTGCAGTGCTATTCACACATGGCATACTCTCACCAAAGTGAGAAGCTCACTGTGAATCAACCCATAGGCAGTGGCTTCTCACAGTTAGAAGATCTGCTACAGCCCACAGACCAACAGGTGACATGCATTTCATATTGCTACCCATGAAAAGAAATGTGTCACCCTATATAATTACAGTAAGCTTCTGGACTATGTGTGTAGTCTGGGGATATAAAGGTATGATGAGGTTATGTAAATTGGGAATTGTACTGAGGTAACCTGTATGCTAAAGAATGGAAAAATGTATAAGCTTCCTAAACTAACAATTGCAGGTTCGCTACAAGCGGCCTCCTTTGTACATTGAGATTTTGAATGCATATATTATTTAAGCCTTTTATGGAGTAATTCAGGTATGCATTCCTATGGCTGTAAAGCAGCTGCAGTAACTTGTGTATGTAAAATATAGAAAAATCTTGGGATCTTTTTAAAAGGAACAACATAAACCATTACATTTTTTTCATCTTTACATTGTATTTGTCCATAAAGATCCCATTTAGTAGTTCTAATTTGCTTCATTACCATACAAACAACACAATGTGGGTAATCTCTAGCTCAGAGATTTAACATGGTTGTTGAACAGACAGATCAAAATTACTTGTACTAAAAAATCCATGTACAACTCAGATAAGCACTCTTTCTTTTTTATTGTCACAAGTAGTTTCACAAGGCTGTCTATTAAAGGAAAGATCTCCCCCTCATTTAGAACACTTCTTTAAGATACTAAAGAGTATTGGGGATTGGTGACTGCTTTATTACAGCAGCTGTCAACCAAAGCTTTCGAAAGTGACAAGTGATTTTCTATCCCCAGATGAAGAAACCTTGGGAAAAAAAAAAAAAAAAAAAAAAAAAGGCAGCTTTCAGACAAAGATGCCCCTTTAAATCATCTCCAGTTGACCACTCAAAAACTCAGGAATCCAAAACAATTATTCCTGATCCGTACTTATAAATTACTAGAGCCCAGGTTGCCAAAGCTACTTAAGCAACCAATTCCAAAAGAGTCAGTGGCAGTTGGGCACCTGAATATCTTGTGAATCTCATTTTAAGCACACAACACCAAATCCCTCAGTACTGTAACCATGCTAATGGAACTATATAATTATATTGGTAAGCATTTTGAGTAAAGAAAGAAGATGGAACGAATGTAGAATCTGTCATCACCGTAATTAGTTACCTACAAAGACAGTGGTAAAAATTGACCCTATTGTAGAGTTCAAAAGTAGTGTAAAACTGTACATTTATGGTGCAAGCTTTCTGAATGCCAAGCTGGAACTCAGTGCAGCTATGATTATATAAATGTTGACAGAAATTTGATGCTACTAATATTAGATGCCGCTAAATATATAAAAAGGCGTGGAAGTTTGCCATTACAGGTCCCTGTTAGATAGATCAATAACTTGCCTTTGCCAATGCCTGTACTTGATTCTGCAAGGAGAAACATAATACAGCTAATTCTGTTTCTTTAGCATCTTCACACTGAGTATCTGAAAACTCATCTCTAGCAAAAGAGGATCATGGAAACATTTTAGAATAAGTATTATTATGACCATTTACAGATGAATATATTAGCATATATAATGTTCTAGCATCTCATTTAATTTCATGATAATCTTGAATAGAGTGAGAAATGAAAATGAGATTTTCCAAAGCCCAAACACTTAGTCAGAAAAAGGTAAATTTATGATGTAAGAACTCAAAAAGGCATATTGAAAACTACTGTTAAAAAAAATAATAATAATATATGAATCAAGACATACATGTATATGTTACTAGATTTTGTTTGATAAAATACACACCCCTTCCAGCAGTTCATCCCATGCAAAATATGCTATGCATAAAACTACCTTCTCTCTCAATTACCACAGATATCAACAAATTATGCATGTTGGCTACTCGAGTTATAAATCAGAACTCCATATTATTTTCTGGCAATTTAGCATCATCCTTTAATTATAATTAATATCTCATTCTTGATCTTGTAACAGTCTAAAAAGAACAAATAATAAAAGCTCTTTAATTTTTCATATTATGTAATCACAGAAATACATACCTGTCAATTTATCTTTGTATGTCAACTTCATTTTTCTCACTCCCATAATTCTCTTTGTTGTTTCAATCTTTATTTCACTGTCTTGAAGAGCTGTAGCCAAAACTGAAACACAGACATGCTCATTAAAAATCTACCGCAACTTTTATTGCTTTCCCTTGCTTTTTCACATCGTAACACATTTCTTTCTCTAACTGGATAAAGACATATATATTCAAGGCAAATTACAGAAAATCTGGGATCCTGTTGTCTCCACATTAGTTACAGGAAACTCACTGAAGCAGTGAAATAAGTACTCAAGCAGTGACAAACCCTGAAATAAAAGAAATGGTATTTGACTCTTGAACATGTTTTTTTCTGCTTTAGAGGTGTGACATTTTTATGGAAGATAGAATTTGGTTTGGTTCTGTTGCACTCTGATTTTGGATGGATATTTAAAGAAGTTTGTTTTTTTTCTTAAAAAAAATAAATAAATTACAAAACAACAAGTTTTAAGATGCCGCAAATATATGCCTTGTGCATGAAAATTCTGTAAGAACTCTGTCTTTCATGAAGTTTTCAAAAATGAATATTTAAAGTTTGGCTTGAGCAATCATGTTGCTAAAGCAAGGATCTATTTTTGGGCTATTTTATCCACTACCGTCACATTCATTATTCATTAATCAGGGGTTAGTAATAAAAGGCAGTCAACTTGTTTTTGTTAGCAGTTGTTTCTGATTCACACATAGTAGTAGGAGGAAATCCAGCTGTTGCAAGAATCGGATACACAACAGTCTGACAGCCCATAGCATCTTCAGAGCTGCAGAGGCTGGAACTGACTCAGTTTTCCAGACAAAAGTAAACTGATATAGCTATATGTTTCATTATTTTGGAGAATCAAGTTTTCAGATCAGTATCACTGCAGCAGCCACAACACAGAAACACACAAAAAAAATATGAACTCTTTACCAGTAATGTGATCCACAAAACTTACTGAAATCCAAAAGGAATGGCCACTGACATCTACAAATGAAAATTACAGAAAGACAAACAAACAAAACACTCTTGTTCTAATTTCAGCAAATGAAATGGCAATCATTTTCTTTTTACACACAAAAACAAGAATTGAAAGGGCAGCCAATCTTCAACCCCACTTCTGATTTTTTAAATCAAAGATTTTTCTGTTGCCTCAGAATTACTGAAAGGACCATCTTTTCTTCAGACAATTCCAGAGCAACAAGGAAAATATATCCACACCTGCTAGTCTAAAGACAACAGTCTTACACAATCTTGCGTTCACCTCCATTTTATTTTCAAGAGGAGTGCTTTGCTTTATACATGTCATCTTTCTTTCTCAGGTATTTTATTCCACGTTAAAAATTGCTGATGTTGTTAAGGTCAGAAAAAACTGTGGCTATATAAAACTTGCATAAGTTTTAATAAATCAAATAACTAGTGTCTTAAACTGCTACCTCTGCAATGCCTAGACTTAGAAGAGTGATTAACAATACTACACCTCCAGTAAATTCGATAGAAATTCCCTCCATGTAACTTCTGCCAGAGTGAAAAGAACCTGCTAATATTTTCCAACTTGTGTTATTTATTCATGTAGCACTTATTGGGTACTTACTGAAGGGTATGTTGCTCTTTGGCTGTCAGGTGTCTCACCTCTTTACAGATGAAGGACATTGGTCCTTGTCAATGAGACAGAAAGAGCTTAGTCTACAACTGTTTCTCCAGAAATCCTTCCAGAGTTCCAAGAAAACTGAAAGATAGAAAAGAGAATTGCATGGGGAAGAGGAACATGACCAAGCTCAAGGTGAAACCAGACAGCCACAGAACTGTTAACACAGAAAAGAGGAAAATGATCCAGATAGTGACAGGTCTGCTAGTTTGACCTCAAAGTTATTCAGGGATATACTTAAAAAAAAAAAAACCAAAAAAAAAAAAAAAAAAAAAAAAAACAAAAAAAAAAAAAACACAGAAACCCAGGACATGTGAAGTAATTAGTAAGTGAAATGTGACCCAACTGGGTTTTATTAATAGTTGATCATGTCACACTACTTCAACACCTTGAAGCAAATTTAGTACAGCTGTCTTAATCTACCTACGTTTCAACTTTATAGAGTATTATGGGAAATTGTTACTTAAGGTGCAGAATGTAAGAATGAATACAAGTACTGACAGGTTTTTTTGATAGGTAACTTACAGGGATTAGAGAGAGGTTACTGGTGCTGGTCCTTGAGGACCAGTCTGGGAACATTTCTGGTATTTGCACAGTATATTTTTTAAGAGCAAACTGTGCATATTTATAATGTATAGAATATGGGAATGACAGAAGTTGGAAAGTATTGCCAATACTGAGAAGGAACAGATCACAGTTTAGAAGGTTCTCATTAGTACTGCAAACTTGTATGGTACAAATTAGCATAAAATGTATTAGTAGCACTAACTTGAAAGGCATACATTGGAGGACAAGTAAGGATTGTTATTATAAACCGTAGATGACAAAGGAGGAAAGAGATATGGGAATATTAACTGAACATGGGAAGTCTTGGAAAAGAAAATACACATGAATCAGATAAATGTTTCTAGCACAGATCTTACTAGAACAGATGAAGAAAACAACATGAATTGGGGGAAGGGGAAGTCTAACTCTAGCCACTTCTCAGTGAATGGAAGAACATGAAAAATTATTTAGCATTTAGACAACTACTGGTACAACATTAACATACACTCATAATGAATTTAAATATTTCTAGTCATCTAAGAAATTTAATATTTGAGCAAACTTTTAAACAGGGCTGCAAAACTAAAAGCATAAAACTATTCAGGCAGAGCTTGAGCAGCTTATGAAAGAGATTTATGTGATGTTATTGCCTGTCATTACAGAAACCATAATAGCACATAAAATTTCTCCCTATCCTAGTCATATTTTCCTTTATTTCTATATTCTGCAACTGGTTTGCTTACTGAGAGTAATTTCAGCCCCTTCCAGTCTTGTGTGGAATTGCTATACTCCATTATGATATCGTTTTAACAGCCACTGATATTCACATTTAATATTAAAAGTCATCCTTTCCTAACTGGTTTCTGTGGCAGTAGATTAAAATATACATATATATATATATAATTCTATGTTTAGCACTCATCCATATCATGTAATCTGCAGTTTTGATATTTGTTACTCAAAGAATAAGTGTCATTTCTGTTTCTAATGATAAAAAGCACAGTGCAAAAAGACTCATCCCAAATATGCAGACAAGTGGGCTAACTCTTAAGCATCTCCATTTTTACTACAAACTATGAATCACATTAAGGTGACTTAGACTGCAACCTACTCAGGCACCCGAATCGGTGTGTACACAAGGTCACACAAGTCACTGACAGGCTGTAAACAGGCTCTGAGCATCCTGACTGTTGGGCCTGTGAAACATCCATCAAACTGAACTCCCCTTTTTTTATTGATGCATGTAACATGTTTATGGGGAGGGGAACATGTTCTTATACCAAATTCAGGTTCTGTCTCAATTGGAACATGGATACTCCTGAAGTCTTATGATGCCAGTGTCAACTCAAAAACTTAACTAAATAGCAGATTTTTTCCTTGGAATATAAATTTTAGTTGAAGGAAAGTCCTAGACAATGTAACAGAACATACACACTGTACTTCTTGCTGTTTTGTTTTACTGTTAATGAAATGATTCCACAGAAAAAATACCCTTAGATGATTTCATTGCAACAGTTAAATTTCATACCCTCCATTTTGATTCTTGCCATTTCCTTGCCCATTGCTTTCTTTCACACATAGTTACAAGTGGTTAAGATGACAGAAACTGCTATTACTTATGAAACATGGCATGCAAGATATTTTCTCAGTCTGTCATTTTCATCTTCCAGTATGTATAAACACACAGGCAATGTCATTACAGTGCCTTTTTAATTCAAAATAAAAACCACTGTCTACTGTAGAAAATTAGAGTACATATGTATTGTGTTTTGTAGGCAATTCTAAAGCTACCCTTGAGAATCCCTTCTCTTGACCTTGTCAAAGCTAAAGGAACTCTTTTGAGCACACAGGACCCCATTTGTTCAAGCACATGCTGCTAGGTGAGTGCAAGCACACTGTAACGGCTGTGTAGAAGGTAGATGGGCCACACCAGATGCCACATCGACATTCTTCTGTCTGTCTGCTATAGGCTGGGTAGACATAGACAACCCATCTTGGCCAAGACAGGAATACATCCACTGAGTTTAATACAGGTGTGTATATTTATATATGTCAAATTTGAGTCTTATTATTCTGTTATTGAGTGAAATATGAAAATATGTTTTCATCCTTTTTCTCTTTAATTACTATGAGTAAGCATTTCCATGTGATACATACAGGTATATGTGTTAGAGAATAAAATATCTTATGGTCTAGACAACTGGGTTATGACATTTACATATTTTTTTCCCTTAAAATTCAAATTACAACATTAGTTACTGTAGTCTCTATTCTTTAAAATCAATAGTTCAAATAAAGTAATGAGAAAAGAGCAGCTCTCAGGCAGTTAGCGCTAAAAAAGGATAGTTTTTCACATACAAGCCTCCTGTCTGTAAACTTTCATGGGAACAGCAGATAAACAGAAAATGACACAGTGTAAGAATAAATATAATCAGATCTTGAGTCACCCCAGCTACTGTTTATTACATTATAGCCAAGAATAACATCTTCTACAATTTATATGTTTCTTCCCTGCCACATATAAAAAATATTGTTGTATCACAGGGATAGATGCATGATAAGACGCTGTATAGAACTGAAGAGAAAGAATTGATGTACAGAGCACTTCTGCACAGCAGCTTCCTGAAGGGAAAGCATGGGAGACCTTTTCTTCCAAGGTGACAAGTAGTATGGTGGTTTAACACTGTGCTCATAGAAACCTTAATACATCCCTCTAGTTCCTCTCATCTTCTTTATCACATTCTGTCTTAGCTTAAGCTAGCTCCCTTATTGCATTCTAAATTACAGAATATTAAAACCTGAAGTTTCTAAGTCATGGACCATCTCCTCTTAATTGTTTTGGCATCTTCATTCTTCCCAGTAGGGCCCTAGTCTTTACAGAAATCTCTAACTACTGTAGTCATACAAGCAATAACAAAACAACTAAATGTGATACCATGAAGACGTGGAGTCTCCAGCCCTGTCAGAAAATGTAACTTTTGTATTATTTTGAAAGTAGCTTAGATATTTCAAGAGTACATTATTTTAAATAACTCTAAGGACCGAGTGAACAAAACACATGCAGCACAATGGCAAACATGAAGCCAAAAAGAAATTCCTTCTAGAAAACTGTGCTAAAAAAAAAATAATAATAATAATAATAAAGGCTTTATTTCAGTAGTTACTTCAGTCATTTCTTTTTTGACCTCATACCAACTGTGTGAGAGCTACTCCATTTGCCTGACACATGAATTTCCTAAGTAGGTAGCAAATAAATCTGCTCAGACAGCCTGTTTAAAAGCATTCAGAAAGCACTGCTTCCTCTGATGTTTCACGGAAACGTTTTCCTTTCTAGACAGTAGTAGAGCGGATTGTGAGGGTAATGGTCTGAATGTGCCGGCTGGGGATTGCTACAAATCAGCAGCTGCCTGCTGCGAGCAGCAGCCAGTGTTTTGGAAGGCTGACACCCTGAGGCACAGGCGGGTGAGGAAGCTGCACGGATACAGGGCACTGCTGCCAAAAATAAGGATCGTGGATCTAAATAAAAACTCAAGGAAACCCAGGAGAGTTATTTCCATCATAAAGTACACAGTGTGATGAATTTAAGACTTTTCTGTACGAATATGGTGTGCAGATCTTTTTTTTGGGATGTCTTCTGCCTGCATATGTAGGCTTACTTTGATAGACAGCTGTAAGGAAAACATAGCATGAAAGAAAATCAGTGGTTTGAAAAAAGCAAAGTCTCTCCAAAAAACTGCAGACTTCAGTTCTCCAGTGTACATACAAACTATTTTTTCCAAGAGGCCAAATCACATAAACATGGAGTTCTGACATTATGAATTTCTCTCTGTCGCAAATGAGACGGTAACTGTTTGAGGTTCTGCCTGACACACACACTTTTTCAGAAGAAACCAGGCTTGTGTCTGTGCTAAATGTTCAAAATAAAGTAAGCATCATATGGACTGTTTTCTGGTTTTGGCATCCTTTTCTCCAATGACTTTGTTTCTTCCACAAAAATATATACTACCCTGGTCTTAAGAATACTGTTTTGTTGCTAAATACTGTCAACTGTAAATTTACTAAACAGTAGGTGTCTGTGTCAGATGCTGCACTGGGTTGAGGTAGTATGCAAGCAGGTAATGTCACCTGTGAGGGTGACAGAGCACTGGAACAGGTTGCCCAGAGAGGCTGTGGAGTCTCCTTCTCTGCAGATAATCAAAACCCACCTGGACGCCATCCAGCACAATGTGCTCTGGGTGACCCTGCTCAGCAGGGGTTTGGACTAGATGATCTCCCCCCAACCTTGACCATTCTGTGAGTCTGTAATAGCCCTGTAAGCCCATGTCTGGATAGGGACAGGTACCCATCTATGCTTGCCAATGTGACTCACATAACGTATTCCTGCTGCTTTCATTCTCACCCAGTGCAGGTGCACTTCAAAACCATGTTCTTCTGAAATGCATTCCAAGGAAAACAGGAAAATGCCCTCCCGAAAAAACAGCCAACATCATTCAGTGCTGTGTTTCCTCTTTCCAAACTGAGAAAGGACAAAATTTACAAGTTTTGTCATGTTATTTCTTTGATAATGGTAGGCTCTCTGCAGCAATTCATTCTATTTATTTCTGAACTTACTTTGATGGATCAAAGCCCACGACTGAATCAATTTCTTTTAAGTCTTATTTTTATTTAGTACATGTTGCAGGACATGTTAATGTGTGAACACACAGCTATATAGTTGGGGTACCTTTTAATTACACTTACAGTATGTAAGGTCTGCGAGTCAGACCAGTTACAGACACTCAAAGCTCTCGTATGTGTTGCCATTGGAGGTCAAAAATTTCAGAGCTGGGACATTTCTAGGATGCTGCTGATTGAGAGGGAACTAGTGGAAAATGCTACATTTCCTCTGTGTTGCCTAGAAACCAGGGGAACAGTTGTGATATGTTTCTAAAAACGCTCACATTTGGGTGTTTTAATTATCTACATGGTGGAAATTATAGGAACAATAGGAGGGATAGTATGAGAAATATATTATTAGGCTCACAGAGAACAGACTACTTACAGTGTGTTGGGTACAATACACTGAGAATTCAGGAAACTTAAATTATGAATTCAGACAGTAAAACAAACAAACAAAAATATTAAGTATAAAAATATTACTATGAGCAACTCATTTGGAAAGATACATATAGAGAGATGTTTTCAGCAGGACGATCTCTGCAGCCAATACAGCACATTACAACTAATGGTCAGGATACCACAGAGAGGTGACCTCTCATGTACTTAATGCTTTCTGTTGTATCATCTTATATGGAAACTGTTTTAGGACTGTCTCTACCTCCACAATCTACTGGTTTAACTATGTTAATTATTTCAAAGAAGTCTAAGCCCAAGGCACTGGAAGACTAGGGAAATTGATTTCCAGAAATCCTTTCCCCTAATTTTACATGCAATCAAAAATCTGCTTTGGGTAGGGTGGAAAGAGAGAGCAAAAATGAGAGAGCTGTTGGATTCAGAGCCGTTTGGATTAGCAGTTTGTGCAGTGAGGAGTTGACAGATCAGATACTCTCCATGATACCACTGCCCTACATCCAAAAGAGACATAAGAGGAAAAAATGTTATCAAAAGATTTGGTTTTAACAAAAAAAGTAAGGTATATGTGGCCTAATGGCTGGCGGAAGCCGAAACACCATGAGAACAGACATCTTATGAAAAAGTCAGGAAGACACAGGGGATGGGGACCATGAGGCTTTGAAGGCATGTATTTCCTCTCCTGTCATCTCTCAGACAAATTTTAAACCTACTAACTTTAGAGCTGATTTTACAGAAAGTGGTATTAGATTATCAAAATAATCACTATAATGTGGAGCACAAGAACTAAGGCCACATCCAAAGAGTACCTCACACAGCTAATGGGAATATCTAAAATTATCACAGACAAACTAACAAAGCTTTGAAGTGAAGCCACAGGCTGCACACCAACTGTTAGGTGTTAACAATAAACTTCAGCTATGCGGGCAACATTCAAATGTTGGCTACCGGAAAGTTTTCTAAAATATTTGGTAGGAGGTAGTATCACACAGAAAGTATTGGGGTAGATAAACCCCAGGTTTCATCCAGAATGAAGATTTTTGCCTCCGTGACTTCCTGGGAGTTTGGAATGAGACAAAAATAAGGAATAAATTGTTTAAAATATCATCTTCCTGTTTTTGCCATGATTGTGAACTACATTCAATCTATTTTCCTGGAACATAAGAAAGGGTAGCAAATTACATAAACACCTGTATTTTACCTCTAATTCATAGAATATCCGAGTTGGAGGAGACCAGTTAATAATTGCAAGGGAACAATTAATAATTGTTGCCAGATCACGAAGGAGAATGACCTACAGGTATAATGCCTGTACTGTAATTAAAATGCCTTTCCTTTCAACATCTCTTCAACAACTCATGTTAAAGTGTGAACAGTTAACTGAAGCACCTTCATACTGGCAAGAAGAAAAGCCTCTTAGCGGCATTTCTTTCATCGCAGCAACTTTCTAATTCTCTTTGGATTGGACTAATTACTGACTGACAAATTCCTAGAAATTACTTGTTAATTACAAAACTGAGCTAAAATATCTGTAATTCCTTCAAAATGCATGCATCAACTAATGCATGGACATTGGTTTTCCACATCAGAAACAAATACATAGATCTAATTTCATTATTAATGAAAGACATCACTTTCCTAAGAAACTGATACAAGTACAAACCTTTTCTTCCCAAACCTCCTCCCTCCAGCTGGAACAACACTCTTTTTTGAGGTGCCTGGCTGTGTAGATGACTACACTACCCTGCCTGATCAGTGAGCTTCACTCAAAATGAAGGATTTTCTTGCAAAAATGCTAGGGAGATTTCATGTTGGGTAAAACAGCAACCTACTTGACAAAAACTAAATACAAGCCTATCACTTCTTCAGAAATTAAAAACACATCAGCATTGATACTTTCATCACTGGTAGGATCAAATGCTGCTTTCCAAAAGTTCATGTTTGTGGATCATTTCTAAAGAGCTGTTTATTTTGAAATTCCATGCACCACACTGGAAATGCTGTAGGTTCTGTATTTGCCATTCTGTCCTCTAAAATCTGAGTAATTTTGAGTAGTTTCGCTTAAGTTGCTCGATGACAGAGCATATTCTTTGACTTCCAGTCAAGCTGCACGCAAAACAACCTGCACACCTTTCACTGAGGTGGCAAAACTTTTGCTAGACAGTAGCGTATTGCTCCAAGAGGCTTCCAGCCACCGGCGATTCCCTTTTATCCCCAGTTACGGCACGAAAACACGCACACGGCGGGGCCGGGCCGGGCCGCAGCCCATGTCCGGTGAGCGCCCGCCGCCCCCGGGCCCGCCCCACGCAAGGCCGCTGCTGCGCGGCCCCTAGAGGCCGCGGGCTGGGCGCCGCGCCCCCGCCGGCCCTGCTGTGGCCATGGCAACCCCCGCCCCGCCCATCTGCCGCGGGGGACTTGCCGCGGCCGCCGCCATCGGGCTGGGCGCTGGGCCCGGCCGTGGCCATGGGAGTCGGGATGGAGAGCGGCGGCGGCAGCAGGCGGGGCCGAGGTGCGGGGCTCGGCGGCGGGGCGAGAGGGAGTGGGCGGCGGGCGGGGCCTGCCCGATCGGGGGAGCCGGGGCCTGCCCCGGAGCTGCGGGGAGTTGAGGATTGCCCTGCCCGCAGCTGCTGCCTTCCCGTAGGGGGGCTCCGGTGGGTGCCGCGGGCAGGCGAGGCTTGGCCCCCGTCTGCAGCCGCTGTGGGCGGGCTCGGGTGGGCTCCGTGAGCTGCCCCGTTGTCGGGTGCTGTGTTTCGGCCCCCTGCGCGGCCAGCGTGTCCCTTCTCCCGAGTCGGTACGGGTCTGGAGCCGAAACGCTTTTTTTTTTTTTTTTTTCCTTCTTTTTTTTTTTTTTTACTGCGGATTCTGTGTGCGCAGTACCACTGAGGTGGCTTTCGGGTGTGGGTCCGAGGGTTGTGGCCTGGTGGGGTGTGGGTGCAAACGTAGCAGAAAAATAAAAGGCTTGAAAGCTTTGAAGTTGGTAGGAAGTAATTCCTTCCCCAGATTGATCGGCTGTGGCTCTTCCTGTGAATAGTCATAGGGGCGTTCACCATACATGATACGACAGACATAAGGATGAGAATATGTCTGCACAAGCCAACTCTGGCTCTTGGAAAATACCTGAAATATTTTTAGATGGGATCTCGATGGCATGAACAGTATAAAACTATGGGCGGAATTACTCAGTGCTGTGTGGCAATGTCAAAAGTATACACGGCTGCATAAGGCCAGATCTAGTGAGATAACATTGTGCTTTCAGAGTGCGTCTTTGTGGAGGCAGATCACGTCTTGAGTTAGTGACAGGTGTCACTCCAAAAGATATCTGACATCAGAGTTGTAACATGAGGTCTAATACTACAGGATCTTGTTCATCCATATTTATAGATATATACATAAATGCTATTTCAGTCCCCATAGTAGATGTTTTTTTACATAGTGTGAAAGCAATTTTATTACAAATCTATCCTTTCTTTGACTTGGATTCATTCCCCTTCGTATTCCAGTTTCTCAAAACATTTTTATGGACAATCAGAAAGGATGCTGATTGTCTATAAATCATAAAACTAGAATAAATAGGATAAAAGATCTAAATTTCATTCAGATTGCCACAAGCAAATAAGAAAGAATATAAATTAGCTCAAAATAGGAAATAATGTTTATTAGTTTCAATGGGAATCTATTGCTTGTGTGCATAGAAAGTTACACAAAGTATTTTGCAAGTGGACGGCTTGATGTCCAGTTTCACAGCCACACATCCATGCAGACAGCAGGGATTAGCACAGGCAAAGATGTTCATTCCTTACCATGCTAACCTAGAGATCTGTGGGCCTGAGCAAAATTGGCAGAAAAACCACTGAATTGCTTACACAGTTTATGAAAGAGGTGGAATGCATCATATTTGTGAATAACGTGTGAGATAGTTGTGTCCATGCAATGTCTGTCCAGAATTAATGCAGAATAGGCGGAATATCTTATTTCTTGTCCTGTTGTACTTCTTGCAGAGTTTCTTGTTCACACCTGGGTTTATCATTGTAAAGGAGGAACCAAAGTTTTGTACATGTTTCATATCAGGGATTCTGTTTTATCTAGTGAGGTTGCTAGAGGAAAACAAAAATATTATAGGTTTAGCAGCAAAAATAAAAAATCATTATTATTACTTACTATACTACTTAAGATTTGCATGTAGATCTTTTGAAAGTTCAAATAAGGTTAAGATTTTTCTCCATGAAAATACTGACGAATTAACCCTGTCTGTTTCCCTTATTCTGGGCATAGAGCTCCAAGTTATTTCCTGTAGTAATTTTAGGAGTTAATGTAGTCACAGATTTGTAGTATGACCTCAAATAATCTGAATACTGTCATTCTAAACGAGCTTTGTTATTTTAATCCAGTCTTCTGCCTTGGGGTGTTTAACTCCCACAGCCAGTGATTGGCGCATACTTGAGCAGCAATGACATCATGCTTATTGTTAATCAGTCACACACGTTTCGGTCACTTTTATGTTATGGAGCTGGGAAAGTCATCATCATTGCTGAGTGGGGGCTGCCGTTATGTTTAGGCAGTTTGTGCAGGCTTCAAAGATTCTAAAAGACTATAAAAATGCTTCATATATTTACACTCACCACCATTTGATTTAGATTTTTTCCTGCATTGCAGAAAATCCTTGCACTAATCGGAAGGGTGTTCTGGCTGTTAACACACCTGTGCCTCCTGAGCTGCTGTTTGTTTTGTTTCATTTTGTTTTCCCCTCTGTATTCCTTTATTTGCTGTTTCAGCAAACAAATTCTTTCAGTCGAGCATTGGTTTGGTAATGCTATTTTGATTATTCAGAAGCTGAAGTTGCCTTTGACTAGCAGGGAGGTAGAATAGTAATATTTATATCTTCAAAGAAGGAAGAACCTTCAGAAATTACATTTGAATCATAAGCGTGTATTTTAACAGAAACTGGGAAATGTTAATCGCTGTTCTTAACTTTTTACCAAACTAAAATCTCTGCTCAGAAATCACTTAGGTGTATCCTTGATTTGTCTCTTGGTCAAACAGCCTACTAAGTGACTTTTAGTCCCACAGTAAGACTAATCCCACCTTCATTCAGCAAAGAATTTAAATTGCACTGGAATTTAAGTATCTGATCAGTCCCATTTCATTGCAGATTTCTTGCGTGCTTCAAAAGAAATATGTTCTGAAGTAAACAGGATTCAAATCATTAAACCTACGTGCTGTTTTGCTCCAAACCATACTCTGCAACATCCTCTGCAGCAGTGGATCAAGGGTTCCCCGATCTGCATTCTGCATGGGGCTGGCTGTGTCCTTTCAGTTAGAAGTATGAGAAGGTGGAAAATGTAACGCTGATGGAAACGGGGGAAGGATTCCATGTAGGCACAAATTAAAATAACAGAAGAGATCTTTTCAATCTGTACAATACAAACTAAATAATATAGTGTGTGTGTCTCTCTCTGTGCATATATATAGATGGTATGTGCTGGTTGGTGTGGCAGTAAATCTTGAAACACCTTCAAAATGCAGGTTCGTGGGACTATATAATGTTGAGGTTATTGAAGTAGTAGGAACCAACACAAGTTCATCCAGCAGGACTGAGTTTTGTGCAGCTCTCTCTGCTCAGGTCTGAGAGTTCTGGGCAAAGCTGTGCCAGTGAGCTGGTGCTCTGCTCACCTGAGTAATGGTGCCATGCCCACAGAGACATCTCCTGGATGCTCCTGGATGACACCGTGATGTCTTGCACAAGTACAAAAATTCCAGTGAATTTTTCTGATTAGGAACTTTTCAAGTCAGACCCAAGCAAATTCTGATGGGATTAACTTCACGGAATTTGCTTTTGTCTGCAATTTTTATCACAAAATGTGCTGCTGACAGACACAGTCATTTGTTTGTGCTTTGGGAGTAAAAATAGAGGAGTAACTTTCATCCAAAACTTTGTTTATTGGTCAAATGAAGCCTATAGTTAGGCAAATTGTAACATTTTTCAAGAATTACTTCATTAAATAACTCTTGATTGGCCTATTTTAAGTCTACTGTACACTACTATTTCACTAGATTTCTTAAGTCAGAGGGGGTTTTGAAACTTAAATATAACTTTGGTTGAATAGTAGTCGTATTCTGCACAAATGAAAACATTATTAGTCATAAAGGACTGAGAGACCTAACTCTTGCATATTAAGAGCAGATGTAAAGAAGAGCTTTTGTGTAATCCAGCATAGTCACTATTTATACACTTATTATCTAATTAATGGCTTAGAAGATTATGTATAGTGCACATGTTAGGGAATGATTCATTGTATTACTTTCATAATATTTTGCCTCTGACGCAAACGATCCCATACAAAATTCAAATGGAACATTTGGGACTTCCAAAATTTCAGAATCTGGCTGTTGTAGCTTCTTGGGGCTTCATTCATCACGTTTCGCTTCAGAAAATTTAGAAGATAATGATTATATTTTTTCCTGTGGTTGGTATTCTCTCAAATCTTAGTAAGTCTTGAAGTTTTGTTAAAGGCAGCTTCACATCTAAGACTTTGTACTCCCAAAATTGATGGGAATTTTTCTGTCACTGAAACCAGAAGTGGGTTTAAGAGGTTTCTGTTTAGCTTTCATGAACACGCACAAAAATACAAGTGTCATTATGAAGCGTTCAGTTCTGCCCTGTGTGACTTTTTTCAAATAAAATGGAACACTGTCAGTGTATTCTGTAACCAGCTCAGTCTCAAGCCGTGTGTCAAGTTACCTCTTGTGACTGCACAGATGCTGCAGAAAAGCAGCAGAGGCTTGCCACGTTTTAAGCTGTTTTCCTAAAAAAGGAGACTGAGGGTGGGTCCCTGCTGTCTGCCAGCCTTTTCCTCTTGCCAGTCCTGAATCTGTTAGCCAATTTCACCCAGCTGTGAGTAAGGAGTAGGAGACACAGTGGTATGAATTGCAGTGATGGAGCAGGAAAAATAAAATAAAATAAGAGATATTTTTAGAGAAAGGCATTCTGTTCTGTGGCAATTCCCAGATAAGCAACAAGAAGATGAGCAACTAGTCAGCCAAGGATAAGCAACTCTGTAAGTTAAACTAGGTGACCACTTGTAACATATATAATTAGACATAAACAGAGATAAACCAGCTGACAAATGATAACATGGACAGCGCTTCAACAGCCACAGCTAAGCGAGTAGGGGATGGTAGGGTGAGGGGGAAATGACTGCGGGTAAAGAAGACAAATAAGGGAAATCGAACAGGGTTTACAGGATTTGATAGGAAGATGTAAGCCACATTGATAGGAAATAAGGCCTTTTTATTTTTTTTCTAAATAATATAATTCTAATAGCATATCATCATTCTAATATTAAAGAAAAATAGAGGTTACTTTCTTATGTAAATAAATTTAAATCCAGTGTGGATTTTCATAACAAGGTTAATCTCTTAACATAGATACAACAATGTTTGCTCTGGATGTTTGTTTTATTCGTATGCACAACAATTTCTTTAGGAAAAAGAGAAAATGGATACTTTGATTTAGAAATCCTCATAGTACCAAAAATAGAGGAACCTATTCTTCATGTCCTAATGTCATTCCTTTAAATGTGACCTTTTCAGAAGCATTGGATTAGATGCTTGAAGGAGTTTTTATCATTACTCCTAACTTATTTGGGATTTCACTCTTCAGTTCCTTCCTCAGCCTGTGTACAGCATTAGTGCTGCAGTGTACTGTAAGTGTGTACGGAGTGAGAAATGAATTTGTAGCAGGAATCACACTGAAAAGATATCCAAAGTAGACAGAGAAAGGGCAATAGAGCATCCTTGACTTCTGTTAAATTCCCAGCACAAACCCCTCTGCGTGGAGCTCCTGAATTACCCCGTTGGGCAGAGATGTCTCCCTGTTATTGATTTAGAGTGTCGAGGACTGGGGAGGAAGAGAGAAGGAGCTGGTGATGGAAGAGGTGGCACAAAACCTTTGGAGATCGGTGTAGCGGCTGCAGTACTTGCAGAGTATTTGTTTGGGTTGAATGTCCTCATTGGCCTGTGGGAGATCCCCGCATCTCATGCAAACGCTGCGATTTTAATCCACCAATTTTAATACCACAGAGGCGCTCCTACAGCTCCAGCTGAGAGGCCGCTGTGCGGCTGGGACTGCTGGGATGCTGGAGCCCTGGAAAAATCCATCTCGCAAAAGGGTTGGTGGCCTTGGCTTAGTTCTGGGCATGTTCCTCTGGGACAGATGGAGAAAACAGACTTCTAAATCCACCAAGGGCTAGGGGCTGTTTGAGCCTCAGCTGAGAGCTGTAAGGAGCTCTTAGCAAAATACAGTGCTCACACAAATCCACGCCGTTAAGTGGAGGTTTTGCGGCTTGTAGTGCTGTGTTCAGGTGCCTGAACCCAATATCTCACCTTAAGTCTCTGTATTTTTATGGTTTATCTTTGAAATAACAAGGCTTGGTGGATAAGGGTAGCCTGATTGAATTTTTCCAGTATTTTTGATTTGCGGTATCTGAAGTATAAATATAGCAAGTCTCATAGTCGTGTTTAAACTCCTTCCTATGAGAGCGTTATAATGAAAGCCTGGGCTTCTCTCCAGTACAAACTAATGTTCCAAATCTGAAATGGCTTTGTAGAAAAATAACTTCCATAAATTCTGCCTGTCTACTAACAATTAGGAAACAAAGTACCAAACAGAAACCACCACTTCCCATCCTTTTTTAGGACTGTAAAATTACAAATAAAGATAGAATGCATATTAAATAAAAATACAATTTGAATAAAATATATCATCAATCTCTTTAGAACAATGTAATTATTATTTATCTCTGATACCAGCTGGAAAAAAATATTCGCAAAACTGTGTTTTGTTGTTTTGTTGTGTTTTTTTTTTTTTTTCCCTTCACAGTCTATTACCACACTTGCAGGGAAAGCCTACAAGAACAAGCAAATAGAAGCACTAATAAGAAATTAATTAGGACCTTATAATAAGGTCATAATAATATGAAGGAACTAAACAAAAAACATTTTTTTAGTATTTTTTTTCTCTCTGTATTGTAGGAGAACACACAGCATAAGAACCTTGGTGTTATATTCATTTAAATCTATGAGGAAATGTATGTTTAGATCATGCAGGTAGATGTGTGGTATATTGAAGGTACGAGTCCATTCTCAGTATACTTCTCAGTTTCTGAGGAATAAATCTCAGAAAATAATTTCTTGAACTGGAAATGATCTTAAAGAGTTTCCAGTCCAGTTCTGGAAACCTATTTACGTAGATTCCCACTTTGTGAGCAGAAGGTTTTTTTATTGTTACTATTTTATTAAGCAGCAGAAAATGTGTGTTTCAGTCAGGGAACTATTGCAAAAGCTGCTGTAGTACTGCAAGTACTGGGTTCGGTTTGGCTGAGCCTACTTCAGACAAGTGGTCCTGTTCCCAAAGAAGTTAATATTTTAGAACTAAATTCCCTCAAAAACAGTAGAAGAGTTTTCACTGGAAAAAATTTCACTTGCATGAATAGGTTTGGAAAAATGGAGGTGAAGTAGACAAAATGCATACTGCTTTCACTCTGTTCTCAGTCCAGGTGCTGATTGTAATGTTTAAACCTGTTTTCATTTTATCAGGTTTATATTTGGTTACTATGCAATTTGCTGAAAATCCCACCTTCTTCAAAATTCTTTTCTCTCAGCCTTCGGTTTAGGTTTAGTTGTTGCAATTGTGCAAATAACATTGAAAACAAACTGAATCTAAACAAATACCTGCTCAAGTCAGCAGACAGCCTGAAACTATACTGGTGAAACATTTGAATGCTGACACCTTCTACCTCACTTGGATTGTTTCAAACAAACACCAAAATAAAGCAGATCTCCCTCACATACCAAGTCCTCCAGTTTCTCCTCTGGCATTAGCAATGTATATATTTTCAGTGAGAATATATAAAAAGGTGTTTTGAGTTTCAGATTGCAGGTTTAGGGAGGATCATGTCAGTGGAATATAATGTAGAAATGATAGATAGATAGATAGATAGATAGATAGATAGATAGATAGATAGATATGATAAACTTGATGGAACATCTACCTGAAACAGCCTCGGCCCTAAGAAAACAAAGCTTTATGTAGTATTCTTCACTCCTTTTTCCAATAGCACTAATCATTATTTCAGCAAAATTGATATCTTTGTGGCCTTTGTGATAAGGTGAGTACCAGTTTTGTGGAAACAGGTGGCTGACAGAGAGAGGGAGCCTCCAAATCCCACACTGATGCAAAGGTCACAGAAATGTCTCAGTGGCACAGGGGACAGAGCGTGGGACAAGGCACACAGGATACCATGCGAGGACTGCAGGAAGCCTTTTTCACGAGTTCTGCTGTTTATGGAAATGTTTTAAAGTTCAAGATTGGTCTGTGCTATTTGAAGCTGTAATAAAATGAACGGTTTGCCGGGCAAGAGGACCCAGAATACAACTAGATATTTTAAAAAGTTGCTCAGCACCAGCAGTTGCCCAGCAAGGCAGGGTTCTAAACTGAAGAAAACGTCCGTTGGTACTGGTTCTAATGGCTGTCAGCATGTCCAGGTGCTAGTGGGCCGTGAGCTGCACCTTTCAGGGATGCTTTTATTCCAGGACTTGGAATAAATGGATCAGTGCCCAGGTAGTTCTTAGAGGGTTTCAGAGATACCTTCAAAAGGACCTCTTTACCGGTGGTGGCATGTTTCCTCTGGCTTTGGGACTTCTGCAAATTGGGGATTTGGGAGTTATCTCTACTCTTCCCAAGTGTCTGTAATCAGAAAATGTGGAGGAATCTGTAGAATATTTCTCCCTTCTGACCCTTTCCAAGGAATTTTCTTGCCTATAAAGTAATGATGGAGAATGCTGGGGGAGGAGAGAATTTTTGTTTTATATACTTGCCCCCCATGTCTGATACAGATAAATTTTAAAGGGCAAAAGGAGCAGATGCAGTAGTTCAATACGGTTTATCTGTGTGCCATCTGGTGGCGATGCAAAGCGAGTGAACGTTTCAGAATCGCCAGATTTTTCTGTAGTGCTGGAGAGAGACCTGCAGCTGAGGACAGTAAAAGCAACAGCTTTCTGAGCCCCTTCGATGATTTTCAGCTAAGGGCCAAGGCATTTAGCTTACCTGGAGAGAGTCAACTGTAGATATAAGAATGTCTTTGTACATTTTTCAGATGCCCTTGCTTACCCCTCCATGTTTATTTCACATAAAAATTAGTTGGAGGTGGTTTTATAACTGTTCATCCAACGGCATCAGGTCTCCTTCTAGAATTATGATGTGGCTCTGAACCATGGAAAATTTAGGTTACTTTGAGCAACTGTGAATGAAAACCTTCATATTCGTAGATGTCTGCTATAATGTAGAATATTGACTTATTTCTGGTTTGCACTTTTTTATCATTAGGATAAGTCTTTATATTAAAATGTTATAATTTAACAGCTTAGTTAACATTAGTCATCGCAAAGACTTTCATTCTTTAGAAATGTGAGTGCTGTAAATTCAGATGTCATGATTTTCAGGATAGTTTTCCAGCTGGACTGTGAGTACCACTTTGGTAGTGTTACGGTAGAGAAATACAATACTTAAACAAGGAAGCAAGCCATTAGTGACAAGGGTTTGCAATCATTACAGAGGCAGTCTTTCTAAATCTAATGAATTCTTGCTGTATGTTTGGAATTTTAATACTTTTAAAAATCAGTATTGTTTGTCCTTATGTATGTTCAAATCACAAATGGGGAATTGTGCCACAAGGGGCATTTAAAAAGAACCATTGAAAGGGACACGGAAGAGTAGGAATGTTGTCCTTTGGCTTCAAACAAAAGGTTGTAAAGAAAAAACAGTTGCAGGGTAGGGCAGAAAAAATCTACGGTAGTGCTTTTTCCTTTCTGATCCCCTCACTAATGCTGTTCTGGCACCCTCCCAGCTGTGAGGGGTGGGGGAACAATTCTTGCAGACACAGCCACTACCATACAAAGCCTTAGAGAAGCCCCTGCTGTATAACAGCAGGTTTTTCTAAGGGCAAAATCCTCAGGCTAATTCAAAAATGCCTTGATATTTGTTGTGCCTTGTAAGAGTGAGGATTAAGCATGTTGATCCAGTTTTAGCATTATTTCACAACAGAGTCCCAGTAAAACTCTCTGCAAATTTCCACATTCGCTAAGCATTTTCCCTTTATTTTCTCAAGGTACTTTTTGTTGCTTTCCAAACTAATCCTAGTCCTAATTCCTTTGAGGGAATTATAAAAATAAATAAAACATTATACAATAATTCTGTAAGTAAACATTATGTAAATAAGTCATTGTTAAAGAAACCCTTTATTTTGACACAATCTCTGCTAACAGCCCAGCACCATGTTAACCATCATGTGCAACCTGCTGTTGCCCTTAAGGTCGAGCTGCAAAACGTAGTAGTTGCATCTGCAGGTGTACTAGTACAGTAAGTTATTATATAATGGTAGGAAACGGGGAGGGGAGGCAGGTGCTGGCCGTGTAAGAGGTAAAAAGCTGGGAGAAGTGGAATTAAGGGGCTTTTTGTGCGTGTGTGGCATAAGCATGGCTGGGTCTTTTGGCGTTACTTGCACCGGTCAGCTTGTAATGGCATCTGCCTTTGCTGAGCCAGCTGGGGGCTGCAGTGAAGAGATGCCCACACTTTGCTGGTGGGTGCAAGCTGCTGCTCCAGGAAGGGTGCTCGGGGCTTTGCCCCAGCGCACGCGGACATGGCGGCCGCGGCCTACCGAATTGACAGAGGAGAAGTAGGACAGGAAGGGGAAGATCATCATCATCATAATGTATTTGTTGGTATCAACAGTTCTACAGTTGGTTTTATGCATGTGTGGTATATTTATTCTCTTAAAGAAATCTTGTTTGTTTTGCTTGATATTTTGAGCAGAGCCTTGAACACCTTAAAGGAATGCTTTGCATGCACTAGTATTTGAAACAATTGCGTACCTCCCGTTAAAATTTGTTCCAATAATGCTGCGGATTCTTAATAAAATTGGCTGTGGATTGATAAATCAAAGGTCATATCACAGACGGTGGTTGTGAGCCTGACAGTACCACACTTTTTTTCCAGGAAGGAGATACGGCTTTTAGCTCACATCTTTCATTTCTCAGAACAACGGGATGTTCAGGTTTAGTCAGCTTCTGCACTAGTCTGCAGAGTTACCACTCTGCAAACTTACAGAAGATTGAATGGCAAGTGAAATTCTTCTTAAATTAACAATAGTTTTTTAAGATTGTGTGTTCTCACTGGTAGGATGATTTCTCAAACAAGCACAATTAATTTCTTTCAATCTATTAAACTCTTATTTTAGTATGGTTCTAACCACAATCATTCCCTACATGCAGAATATTTTTCACGTTAGTCATTTGCTGTAATGATAAAATTTGATCAGTAAGCTTTTAAAATAAATTAGAGTTTACGATAGGTACAATAATTTGACCATGTCTCTGTGCAGTTTAATGAGCATTGTAAAATTCAGATTGAAGTAATCTAGTGGTCTCTTCTGCTGTTAAAGCCCCTGAACCAATAAAAGTACTACCATCATCTGTTACATTTAGATTTAGGTGCTTAACTAAACTGCTGTGTTTTAGTAGTAGTATAACACTTAAGTATCACTTTTCCTCTATGAAAAATGTACGCTACGATCATTGAAGAGTTCTTTGGGGAAAGATATATTTTATTGTTATTATTATTTGCTTTATCTTGTCTTTCAAAATACGTATTTTCTCTGTTCTGTTTGGCATTTCGTTAAAGTGGATGAATACCCAGCTGTGCTCATTCCCAGATGTGGTCCAGCAAGTCCATTTAAAGGACAGTTAAGTACTAAGAGTAATGGTAAGTAACACACTTGCTTTCACTAGACAGTTAGCATGGTTCCTTCTATGTGAATTAATTGATTTCATTATTAAAATATTTATATAATAAAAATCTTTGCATTGATCTATATTGGTGAAGTTTAATAGTACTTTCATTTAGTATACATTATTGAAAATAGTTTTGGGGATTGAGTTTTGCCTTGACTGTTATGCTAGCTAACAACTGTTAGCAAGTATATATATATTTAGAAAGAAATGTTGTATCTATATTAGCTGGAATATGTGAGTTTCTGCTTGAAGAAACACTTGAAGTTAAAGCTATTCAACTACAGTCAGTAGTTGAAATAGGCAAGTATATAGCTCTGTGCCTTAGTGCCACCTCAGACATTTCTTTCAAAAGATAGAATGGAGAAACAAGTTTCCATGCTGACATTTTCATAGTCCAACTTCAGCTATGCCCATAACTCCTTTTGGGCTAATGTTCAGTGGGGATTAAAAAAAAAAAAAAAAAAAAAAAGTAGATAAAATGATATTATGTGATAGTAGCTGGTAGAAAAATGGTTTCCATTGAGCAAAGAAGCACATGTTAATTCTAAGTTTGTAGTTTCTATGGAGCTAGATAGTGAGTTTTCACAAGGCAGAAACTACATGTCCCAGAAACAAAGCTAGGTTTGAAATCATGCATTTTTGCACACATGAAAATCTTTCAGAGGCATGATGTTGGAACTGGGTCTTATGAAAGCAGAGTCTTATCTTGGCACTTGTTATATTCATTGCTGACAGGATAAATGTTAAGAGCAAAACCATTTGCAGGTTCTTTGGGCTTTCATTTTTCTATTAATGATTGACATCTGTACAGCTATTATTTGGAAATAGTGACTTTCAGATTTGAATTGCAGTTAGTAGCTGTTTAAAATTTTAGTATTGTGCCTTTATAATGTTCAAATATTTTTTAATCTTGCAGCTTTCTGCATTGATTCCACACGAAGTCTTACTAACCAGTACCTGATCAGAGATCACATGATGTTTCATTATAACAGAATCCTTTCAGCCAAAGGTAAAAATGTGCATATATGAATGAACTTAGTACTCCTAGGTTTAGCTATTTTTTTTTTCAGAATAGGCACGTATGAAGAGGGAGTGAATTGGATTGTCAGAAGCCTAATTTTCTTCCTGTTTCATGCTTGGACCAATGTCAGCAGGGAGATACAGCTGTTACTTAAGACTTTTGTATTATTGGGTTTGAAAGTTTTGTATGAAAACGTTTTGCCTCAAGTGCTACCAAAATTATGACTTTAATTTTAGGGTACTTTGTGCTGTATTCTTTTCATTCTGCTGTGAAATAATATGGTGAGATAAAAAACATGAATGTAACTGCACTAGCTAATATACAGAATTTATTTCAGGAATGAATGCAGAACATTCTCAGTTAAACCTTCTCAGGTTTAACATTCAGTTAAACATTCTCAGGCACCACTGTGCCTTTTTTTTAATTTTCAAAAATGTTTTTTGTCTTTTGTTCATATTAAACTCTGTGGCATTAATGAATTTTAAGGACTTAGAAAATTGTCTCATGTTCGCAAATGAGAACATCACATTACTAATCTGTTATTAAGCACTAAAAATGCATATGAATTTTTGCACATACTTTAATGTTAGAAGGTACTTAGGTTTGTCAAAAGGCAAATGTGAAAACTGGAACTTAGGAGCTTGTTGAACTTGTACATGTTTGTATGTTTCTTAATTATGATGAGATCCCAACCAATTTCTTTTCAGATTTAGAAATGTGTGGTTATTCCCCTCTGAAATGACAATACCCACTGTCATTGCTACAACTGAAAACAATTATAGCTGAAGTTAATATTTTTAAGGTCATACGAGAAGTAAGAATTACTGTTCAAGTTAATATCGTGCACAGGACTAAGAAAAGTCTGTAGATAGCTGTTAATATTGTTTACAGTTCACAGCCTATTTTAATTTTTCATAGCATAAACTTGTCTTGGGGATTTCAGTCCTAGAGGTATGAACGCTAGGGCTTGGCAGGATGTACTGAGTGTCTAAATTAAATGCTTAGAAGGTTGCAGGGTCTGGGTTATGAGATAAATGATTTTTGAATGCCTCCCAAAACATTATATACTCTTTCTAGTTATTTTCAGAAATAGTGTCTTGGAGGTGGTTATGCTGGTTTTCCTCATCATCCCTCCCTTTCTTAAATTTTGTTTAAGAGAAGTGCACTGAGGCTTTTGATTCTGCCAAAGTCCATGCTCAGAACAAAAATACTGTCATTTCTCTACCACGTAACGTACTCAGTATCATTGCAGTTAAATGCAGTCAGCACAAAACGTACAGAAACATTTTGTAAGGAACCTTCATTTCAATTATGATTCTTCCTTCAAATATGTATCTTCCTTGAACATAGTTATCTCTAAAATTCTCTGACTGTATAAATTTAAATACATAGTAACTTTAAATACACAGCAACTAGCATATTTTAAAATACAGTGTATGGGAAAAGTCCGTGTTCTAATTAATTAATGTGTATTTTTTTGTTTTATTAATGCATTTCTTTCTAGCCATGACAAATACTAAGTAAATGCTCAACTGTTCACATCTATTTTTCATATTTTCAGCAGCTGTAGACAGCTCAGTACCCAGAAGTAGGTTGACCAGCATCAAACGTAAGTATCTGCAATGCATTAATTCTGCAAAAGCTTCTGTGAAACTCACTTAAAAAAAAGCCAGAGGAATAGAAGAGTAACAACAAATTATGACCCTTAACCAAGCATATGTGTGTCTTCTTGCTTCTTCAGCTTTTCTTATCCTGCCTCAACTATTTGTAAGAATCTGCAGTGAATGTAAAGCTAGTGAGGTGGACCTAGTCTGTGAGTGATTAATTGTGCTTAGGATTATAATTAATTTTTCTTAGAATCTTTTTCATCAACACAGTGAATGGAACAGAAGGGGAGAATTTAAGCATTTTCTCTCTATTGTGATATGATGTGAGCTTGAGCTGTCAAGAAGAGAGCTTACCTAGTGCAAGGTTAAGACAAATTTTAGGAATGTGGACACCTGGGAACCAGGACTGAAAATTACGGTTTCATTTCACAGAAAGCATAGCCAGTCATAAATGCACAGCCCCACAGCCTGGATGCACAGCCTGGATTAACCTGCAGTTTCTTTTCCTGGGAGTTGTCTCATTTCTTAACACTGTTTAAAGGTGTCAGTACTGTAGCCTTTCTTTATAGTGGTAGCTGAGGAGCAATACTTTCAAGTCATTGACTTAAGGAATACTAAATGAATTATTAATCAAAGGGGACAAGTAACAACTGTTTGTTAAATCAACAAACATATTTCTGTTATTTGATGTCTTTAATTCAGTTACAGAAAGTTCTTTCTCTCCAATTCAATATACAGTTAGAACTGCTGAGATACTGGAAAAACTTAAGGCATTCATTTAGATACATCTTCTGAGTACAGAATACTTTGTGGTTAGTCTCATACCCAGTCAAGCAGGAGCGATACTGCATTGTAAAGTGATTAGAGTAACTAGGGTTGATGCAGGAAGTCTCTCATCCATTACGCAGATAGATGTTAGTATTTTGTTACAGTTTTTTTTCAGAGCTTGTGCGTAATGGATTGTGAGTGAATTGAGGCAACAAGGTGCACCAGGATCAAAGATATTTTATGTGGACGTGTCTTCTCTTGCTTTCAAAAGGTTCAGCACAATTAGAAACAGTATTGCAAAGATTTTGGTAGTCTGCAGATGGAAGTTTGGATTTTCAGATCACCTGTTCTACAGAGGCATCTGAAAAAAATCTTCCTTTCTGTAATCCAGCTGTACAAGATTTGCTTTGAATCAAGCATGAAAACACAAAGTTGATATAAGAAGAAAATGTACACCTACATATTGTCTAATAAAAGCCTCCTGTAGTTTTTCTTTTTTTTTTTTGTCTTTCTGCACCTGCTGGAATCTTTCCTAGATTCCCTAATGAACAATTATTTTCCCACACATTTTCAGGTCTTTCCAAACACCAGCAAATGCCCGTTTATTTTAGTCTTCTGTTTTTCCAGATAAAATGCTTCTGAGCTCAGAGCTTTTGTGTTTCACAGGAGAATGAGTTTCCCTGAATAATATGTTCATTTTGAAAGACATTTACACTGCCTTAACCCTAACAGATAATTGTCATGACACTAGCAGGTGTGCTCTGTAGTGAGGAAATTTCCATTTCAGATAGCAGCAGGCCTTTGTGCAATCTGTTTCTCTTTCAGTTCATCTTACTGAAACTAGTGTCTGACTATGTAACTATGGCCTAATCACAGACAGAACATTAATCTCCTATACAGAGTGTGACAGAAACATTTCACCTTTGTATCTGCTCTTGCTTTTATCCATCTGTTTGATAAAATTTGTACACTAAATCTCACTAATTTGCTCTTTCACCTATTTTCAAGCCGGACCGGGAAAAGCTGCTGCTGTTTTTTACCTTATTAGAATGCGCATATAACCAACTCCGAGCTAGAAGTAGTCTCCTTTTTACAAAGGAAAACAACTTAAAGCTAGGAAAAAAAAAAAAAAAAAAGATACGGAAAAAGACCCTTTATATTTCAAGTTTCCTACTGTTCGATCCTAAGACTTGAGAGTGCTAATTGTTAATGAGTTGAAATTTACTGTATTCTCCTGAAGTAGAGCTATATCATAAAGTGAAGCTGAGAGTCATAATTCAGGGACTGGGATCCTAGTCCTAGCACAGAATTCATTGGGAATAATTTTATCCGTCTCTCAGAGCTGAGTATCCAGTGTGGTTACAGCTTTTTATCCTTAAATTTAGCTTAGTTCTTCTAACATATGTTTTGTTTGCTTAATGTTTTTCATTGACAGGAATTGTGCAATTAGAAGGTGACAATGAATTTGCCATTTTTTATAATCTATTTAACAAATTAATAAATATTGTATTTTCCCCTGAAAGTGGCTTCTAAAGACAATGTTAGATATCTACCCTAGTTTTCAGGTTTTATTTGTGAGGTGGTTTATGTTCTGTAATAAAAATGAGAGGGGCAAGTGAAAGACAGAAAGCAAAGTAATAACGAAAACTTAAGCATACAGTATCTTTTAATCAGAATATTCATTTAGTCAGTATTTTTACTATACAATGCTGAAAAAAGTTCCCAATTACATTTTCATTTTAAATACTCTGGATAAAAACCCATAACTACTGATTTGTCTTGTTCTAGGAGATACTTTTTTTCCTGTGAGAGGAAGAGAGTATTTTACCGTCTGATTTCATCGGAGTTTAGAACACTTGTCACTTGCCTGACACAAGACTATAAGTTGTATAGCTTCCTTGCTGGTTCTGTTAGCATTTCAAAAGAGGATCTTTCACCAGAGAGAGATGAACATAGATTTTTAGATTACTCGTCTAGTAATTTTCAACAACTCAATCAGTATGCATTGTAATCTCTCCTAATGTTTCAGAGATTTAACTTCTGTCATGTACCTGCTTTCATAGAATCAAAGAAATGTTGATTGTAAGGGACCTGAGGGGCTCATTTAGTCTTTATTGACCAACCTGTTCAAAATAGGACTTTGGCTAACAGGTGAACAGTCATTCACGTCTTCAAAACCTCCAGGGATGGGGATTCTGAAACCCTAGTAACCTGTTCCAGTCTTGTGATATTTGCGTAGCAAAAAGACTTTTTCCTGATGTCCAGTTTGGACACTGTCAGGTTTAGAACTGAATTTACTCAAAAGTGTTTATCTTGGGAATTCCAGTTTTAAAAAGCAAATTTTAGATGGTGGAATATAAGGTTTTCAGGTGCCATAGTTGAAAATGTTGCTTCATAATGGTCAGTGCAAAACTGTCTCAACCTGAAGTACAGGATGCATTTGTACGAGATACTCAAGATTATCCCTTCCTACTAAAGATCTTTGAGGATTAATGTCCTAAATGTGTGAATGTAATTGACATTTTTTCTGACCTGCTTTTTTAATGTTTTGTCACCTGAGTGTGATCACTTTATAAACAGATAAGAAACTATGACACAGGCTGAAATTTGTGCGGACTTAGCAAAGGGATAATTCCATGGGGCACGTTTACTTTCAACTTCTTTATTACTGTTCTCACAGCCTTCAAGGTATTTAAGGTTAAGATATGCAGTCAGACCTCCTTTGTCCAGTGTGTGCCCTGCACTTACACACTCTTAGAATGCTTAGGTGGTCAGAATGAAATTGGAAATTATTGCTACTTTTCAAGTTAAAAAAACAGATTTGGAAGGGGTGTTAAACTCACAGTTTGAAATGCTGAGATTTATTAATAACGTAGAGTTACAAAACAAAATTCCTGCAGGTAGTGTTAAAAAACATACCCTAAATATGTGCTTCACGTACAGCTAAAATAGCAGGTGAGTATTTCCCTTTGGGGTTGTTGCCATGAATCAGTCATTAGTGTTTAAGAACTAAACATGATACTGTAGTTGGCATGCTCCCTGGACAACTGAATGCATTCTGTCCTTAAAGTGGATTTAGTTTCCACTGTTCTTTTCCTGGTATCTTAGCTGGCAGCAAAGTAGGCAAGCTGCCATGCCACTGGGCTAGCAGTGAACATGTTCTTGTGTATTAGATCAGCCTTGCTGACTTAAAATAGTTGTTAAAATGTGAAACTTCTTGAAATGTGAAACTTCTATGTTCAGAATTAGTCCAAGCATGTTGATTGATACCGGTGGCCATTAGAAGTCTGTGGTTGTGGAATTTGTGCCAGAAAACTTGACAAAAGCTGTGCCAAGTAAGACAGCTGCTGCTACACATGCCTGGTTTCTAACAGTACTAGCTTTCGACCCATATGTTTAGAGGTTTTTCCACAGAGCATATTGATAGTACAGCCTGAACCCAGTGATTAGTGTGCTTTGGAATGCAGGTCTCTTTGATACTGAAGGGGGGGGAAAAAAAAAGGAAAGTATTTTGACCACCATACCCAGCAGAAACCAATTTTAGCACTGACAGAACCTGAGTACTTGTGGGGAGCAGGGGGTGAGAAGACAGTTCTCAGTAATCAGACCAGTAATGTTGGTTTTTGTTTTACTTCTTGAGGTGTCAGGGATTAGAATCAAGTAGAAAGATCAAGAAATGGATATTCTTATATAATTCTGTATTAAACTTAAAATTTTCATGTGATCACATAAATATTTTGCATCATCTTTGTCTACCGTTTATGTTATAGAAAGCCTGCATCTATGGAAAGCTCAGTATCCTGTTACTGTTTTACAGAAAGCTTTCACTAAAATTCTCACTTTTGATTTTTAACTTTTCTGTTAAGTTTTGTCTTTATGTACACATTTCTGAAAATGAAAGTTACAAGCAGCTAAAATAAGTCTTTTAAAATGAAACAATTCTAACACTAAAGTTTTCAGAGTTCAGATGTGTCTTTAGAAAGGTATCCTAGCATATTTATCAAGCCTAAATTTTGAGGGGAGCAGGAAAACCCACCATGTAAAATTATTTATCAATCTATACTTTCAACTGTAATAATTCTAATATATTTTTGCAAAAGTTATTTAGTTACTTGCTTTTGTTTCTTCTACTGAAAGTTTTTTTTTTTTTTTAATGAGGGCTAATTCATTTTAAGATGTATATTCATTATATCAAAAATACACTTTTCTCATAGTTTGTGGTTGCAAAATGACATGAGATCATTTAGTCTGACATCATGAGTTAAGCAAACCAAAAATTTTATCCAGCTGTGCTAATATTGAACTCAGCAACCATATTGAATACAGTTAATAAAGCACACAAACAAGAGAGGCCTGCAGACTTGATTTGTAAAAGTCAAGGAATAGGTAAAATATCATTTCCTTTTGTAGTTGTAATTATTTCAGTCATTAATCATCATAATTATTTTTTGAAAATGTGTCCCAGATTTTTAACGGACTTTACCTGGCTTGAACACCTATCTGTTGTTAGGAGGTGGGGGAAGGTGGAGGGCTTGTTGTTGTTAGACTTTTTTCTGCTGTTAATGAGGAACACAAAATAGTCATGGCATGCCAGAAAGCCAGAACAAAATTACATTTTCTACCTATCCACCACATTAGCTTGGTACAATATGTCTAAAATGTTTCTGGGGACTGCGCTATTGGTATTCTGAGACAAATCAGGCCCAAGCCCACATGGAAGCAAGTCAGACCTCTCTCTAGAATACATGAACGGAGGTTTACCTTCGTGGGCTCAGAAGTTGGCTCCAGGCTTCAGTGTTGGTGCAGCAGTTTCACAATTTCAGCGTAGTAGGCTGTGTGCAGTCTGCTGTATTATTCATACTGCTGGCAGAAATGTCTATGAGATGTCATATGAGGACCCCATATGGATCAGAGGTGGATGGATTTGGGATAATGCTGTGCTTCTAGCCTCTCTTGAAATTCCTTTGAAGGATTCACGTCTCACTGTTAGGCTTTACTTCCAATCTTTAGCAATGGCCAAATTCTGCCATTGGTAGCTTTGCCAAGGAGTATTACATTTCTTAAGTAGATCGATCCCCTGATACAAACATTTCTTTTCTGGGTAACATTCCATTTGATACAAGCAAAGCTGTGGGTATCAAGCCCTTAATAAATCCTTTGTCACCTTTCCTCATCGTGATTCCTTCTTTATTTGACAAAACAGTGTTACTGATCATGGATATGAAGGACTGCAGAATCATGTCTTAGAGTTATGAAAATTAATTATTTTGTTTAAAAAATGGAGAAGTATACTTATGAGAAACTATAACTTCATACCAATGGCAAAGCGCAATTTGAATTTGACGAGAACTCACCCCAGCTGCTTAAAGCATGGTGCACTGGAGATTTGTGCTGAGCTAGGAAGTGATAGTAAAAGCTGTTAGCTCTTATGGAAGGAAGAGCTTGCTTGCAGTAGTAATACCACCTACTGCTATGCTGTATGTTTTAATTATGGTCACTTCAAGCTCAGCATGACTGAGGTTGATGCAAATTTGCACTGGTAATCAGAGAGAATTCTTAAGGGAAAATATTAACCAGAAGTGTGCTAATGTAAAAATAATTGATATAAAAACACATTAGAGAAATGCACAATGCTGGATAATTCTTTTTAGTTATGTTATTCTGCAAGCTGAACTCGATTTAAATCTAACATAGTATTTTGTTGTGTGTCATGGCTTATTTACATCTATAATGAAATGACTTGAAGGTTAAATCTGCCAAGTGTGCTGTAATGGGGCATATGATAAATTTAGAGATCAGAAATTCAGAACGAAGGACAACCACTGTCATTCTGAAACATACTGTCCTTTAGCACAGAGCTTGCAAGCTGCTTAGGAGTGTGATAGGTATGATTATTTTGTTTTCTGCCAGGTTTATGACATGGTTTTATAATTCGAAGCATGTCTTTATAACACTGCTGCAGCCTTTTAAGGAAGGAAGAATCGAGCCTGTAGAGGGAGCATTCTAACAAAGAAATATAACAATACAACCTCCGCTTCAGGAGTGTGGTGTAAACTTTGTGAATGTGTATTTGCCCCTGCAAAAACGTGTTACTTGTCTGAGACCGATCAGTGTTTTGTATTTGTCTCTTTATGGAGAATGCTACAGTTTAACCTCTTAAAACTTACAGGTTTTCTTATGCTTCCTTTAACTGCTAACAGATTTAAGAGAACAGATTGATGGAGTGGGTGGAATAAGTTAGGGAATTTACTTAGTTTCACATGTTGAATGTATCTGATATACAAAAATTACTGCTTTGTTTATGATGTAATACACTGTTGCTTTGCTGTACATTTTTGTTGTGGCTTTGAGCAGAGAAGTTAATGAGATACGTTAATCTCAAAGTCTCTACTAAGTCTAAAAAAGAGACTCACATTATTAGGATCTATAGACTGTATTTTTTATTATTTTATTTAGTTTACCCCCTTCGAAATAGATGGAAAAAATACATATATTTTTTCTTTCATCACAAGATAGTTATTGTCTTGAACTTCTTCCGTATTTACACAGATTAGGTGTTTCTGGTGCCAATGTACAGTAAAACGTATTTGCAGTGAAACTACTAAGTATCTATTAACAAATTTCAGTTAACAAATTACTAAATCTACATTTGACAAGTGTGCTTTTGACACAGTGGACTGGTAGGAAGTAAACATCAACTGAATTTGTTAACAGGTACTTGATACCTGACTAAAAACTAAAGAAGCTTTATCTTTAGTTAATTTGAAGCAGCAGATATCTGGAACAGAGTGGAATTCTTCCAATTAAGAGATAAATCTCCCTTTCAAAACTGCGTGTTTCTTCCTGAATGCTCTTCTCATTCTTTCTGTGAGAATGCCCAGAAATAAATGCACAGCTGCAGGACAAGTGATTGTATATGGCAGCCCTGAGGATCTTCAGCTCCCATCAGTTGTGATGTTACTTGCAATTAGTGCTTCAAAGGTTCAGGCCATTTTTAGGATGCCATTTTCTGTCTGGCTGAAGCCAAACAGAAAGACTGGATTCTCCAGTCCCTGCTTGAGGAAATGATGTGTGAAGTAAGAGTAAATTAGCAGCATGCATTTTTGTGTCTGTACCCTTGTCTTTGTTGCTTGCTGACTGCTGCAGGGCTGTCCTAATTTACATCTAGTTGTCTGGATTTGTCTACATTAACTCTATTCAAGAGGGATTTCTTTATCTCTGAATCTGCTGGTTTTACAATTCCTAGCTTTTACAGCAGATCTAGCCTGAGAGTTCCCTAAGGTGGGGACAAGGCTGGTACACTGCAAGGATTTTCTGCCATTCTGTTTTGCGTGTGTCTGCTCTGCCTTGTAGTATGCATGAATGACTTTATAGCTTTTGGAACACACTTAATGGATTAGCTGAGCTAAGCTCAATATATCATTGGTGTGAGGCAAGGGCTTTACATCTTCCATGTAGGTGACAGTAGTCCTGATGGGTCATTCTGACAACCAAAGATAGCCTTAGCATCCTGGCATGCTCACTGATCTTTTCTTTCTTTACTCTTTACTTGGGCACAGGCCATATTTTGGCAGAGAAGAGTCGTAGCGCACAGTGCTGAAGGAGATCTGTGAAAGTTGGCTTATTTTTTGAACTCCAGTAGTAAAGACCAAGTCTGTTGATGTATGTTAAATCTCAAACTTATCTGGTAAAGAGTGGAATAGGGAGGGACAACAGAAGTACTCATTTTTTCATTAATATTCACACTGCTGTACACTTTGCTTAGAAACTCCTGGTACGCAGTGTTGTGCAGGCTGAACAAGCAGTAAGGTGTTTGCCTCTGTTTTAATAGATGAACCTACTTTCTACCTAAGCACTTGAGTATAAGGAAATTTATCTTTCAGCCACTTACTTGTGCTTACAAAATAAGACACCTGTAGTTCTGTATGATATGCATTCTTGATTTGTAGAGCTCTATCATTCATTCATTCATTCATTGTTTCCTTAGATATTTATTCAATACTCATGCACCGTTTTACCCAAGCAGTAGGCAAGACTTGAATTTTTTACAGCTTCCATTCATGTGCGCACACAGCCACGCTCTGTTGAATCACTGTAATTATTTATCTCAAACATATAAAACTTGTGACCTGTAGCAAAAAAATGTAGTGCCCTTCTGTAACTTTTAAGACAAACATAATTAGAAATAAAAATAATGTGGAATAACTACATAATAATAATTTAGTGTAGAAAGATAAATATTGAGTTTTAATTATTTAATGGTACAGTATATTTTTTCCTTCTATTGTAAGTCATATTTGAATTCAGTTTTGTAGAATTTAGTATATATTAACTTCAGCTAATGCCTTTCCAGGAGTAAAAGCAACTTTATATTGTAAGTACTCTAATGGAATATACTGAATAAATCAGTAGCTGTAAAATAAATTACTTTGTATTTTACATATCAATTGTAAGAAGTGAAAGACAGAAAGGGATTTCCCTGAGGAATGAGAGCAGGGGTTTTGCATCTGAAGGAGTTACTTCTAGTTTAAAAGGGGACTAAAATGTTCAATAAAATTAATACATGTGCTTAATTGAGTCCTAGAGATTAACATGTCCCTTGATTCTAATAGACACAGTTGCATGTATGGTAAAGGTTGATTAAATGTCCCCAGATTGCTGTAGTTCTCAGCTGTCTAGAAGAATGTACCACATCAATCCACGAAGTTATTTACATTTCCATGCGTTAAGTATTATAAGCTTTGTGAAGGTTGGGGTCTACCAACATGATATAAATACATTTTGAAACTGAAGAAGAAACTTGTGAAGGCCTTTCTGTCTGTGTGTGTGTCTCAAACAAACCATTCATATGCTTGAGTGAGCATTTAGTGAATGAGAATTGTAGTCAAGAGTTAAATGTTTCATTATGTATAGACTTCAAAAGCACACTTGCCTCTTCATTTCTGTTTGGAAATTATTAACGTTTTTGATCAGTTTTATTTGGATTTTTCAACTTTGTCTACTTCATCATCTGTAGCACCTGAGTGCTTGTAATATACAAAAACTTACTATGTTCTATGCAAGATACTGGATAAAGGTGACTGTCAGCAAACACAGACAGAAAACTTATCTATATTTCTTTTGGGCTTCTTTTATCTGATGGCATACATACCTAAATCATTTTCTGTGATACAGGGACACCATGAATGAGGTCTTGCACTGCAGACCAGTGCAGACTGATAAAAATTTTCCCTTCTGATCTGGCAGTGGCCCTTTAACAGAGTTTGCTTACATCATTTATGTTCTTGGCTTGAACATGCTGTTTCACAATGGATTTCTGTACATGGAAGACTATTTTTACATTATTTGAGCAGATTTTGTATATGGCAAATTTACTAACAGTAAACATGTTGTTTCTTGCTAACACATTGGATGAGAGTACAATTAGAGGAGTTCTGTCCATAAAGTTTGAGAATGAACTTGTTAGTTTTCAGTTAGGGTGCTCTGTTAGCATTACTGATCTTGAAATTTCCACGCAGTACTGTATTACTTGTGGGATACGACAATACCTAAAGGAAACTAAGGTACGGCTTCAGCTACCATGATATTCTGATATTTTCTTCTAAAAAACAAATGTAATTTTTTGTAATTGCCAAGTGGAGTAAACCACTTGGTCTGTGGTCTCACTTTGCTGAGTGACTGGAACCCCTGTGACATTTTCAAATCACTTAGGACAAAATAAGAGTAAGATTTCAGATTGGACCTGACAAACTTTATCTCTTTCCTAAGTTGCTGACCAGCAGAGAAGAGAGAGACTGAAAAAGAAGATAGCCAGGTGTGAAAAAGAAATGAGCGTGGGCAAAAATGCCTCACGATCCAGCTCAAGAGAGAGTGGAAGGCTGCTGTCAACCTCTTTTGGACAGGTAGATATTTTAATTTTGCTTAGTAGATACCATAGTCTGCTTGCCTGCCCTAATAACAGCTGATCACCAATGTGGCATTAGTTCTAGAGGGAGGGCTAGCATGTTTCAAACAACAGAAAATAGACAATGGTCTTCCTGGCATGTGCCCAACACTGTGTCAACCTTCTGATGGAAGTGGCAGGTATGAAGGAAATAACAGGTATGAAGAGTGCTTGTGGTAAAGACAAATTCTAGTTACCCTTGAATTCTCTCTTTCATCTCAGCTTGAATCCCCATGTTTCTCTCTCTTCATTGAAAGTGGAAATTAATGGTTAAGCCATCAAGATGAGTGAAGATTATGCTTTTCTGTCTATATGTGTAAGTTCACTCATTTTGACTGGCATTTCATCCAGATATCTGACGTATATTTCCAAATAGCATATAAATAGCCTAATAAACTGTAGAATCATTTTCATCGCTGTAGAAGAGCAATTCACAACTTAAAAAAGAATGCTGTCTTAACTTTGCTGATCTTAATACCAAATGCTTCGTATGTTGTTTAAAGCATATGTAGAGCTGGAGTACATTTCCAAGTAGATCAGAAAACTCATCGGTAGTTTTTCTGTGTGCCTTTTTTTGCAGTAGGCAATCTGAGTATGACCTTATTGTAAAGTGGAGAAATAATGCTTTGAAATTCAGTTCATGGCTCTTAGGGATGAAATCACAGACATGTATTAGAAAAAGTAGAAAATGTCATATTTAAGATCCAAATCTTATTTTTCAGTTAAACCAACTGAAGTGTGCTTAAAATCTTTAATTACTGTATAAATTCTCAGTTCTATAATGAAGGGATGTAAGTGTGGTATTTAATATAGAGTTATGAGAGATTGTCATTCTTCCCTTGTTTTAATCCCTTCCAAAACAAGGTCCTTCTAAATAATCTGTCCAGTTCTTCTAATGATTTACAGGTGTCTTCCCATCAAAAGTTGTCCTAAAAGTATAGTTTTTATCATGGTAAGAGAAATTGCAGTTTTCCTTATCTTATGTTATCCTTGGAGTGTAACTGTAGTTACACAAAGTGCAATTTTCGGATATAATGCCTTTTATCCTTCTGTAACTTTGTTGGTTTTGTTTTCACTTTACATAAGCAAAGAGTAATCTTCGGTAAAATACAATTTGGCACTTTGTTAGTCTAATCATTGATGATTATGTTGCTGTTTTTACAAGATGTTTTTCACTGGAGTATAAATCAGAGCAGCAGCAAGTTAATAAAATTCTACAAATGAGCCTTCTGGCGGAAGGGTAAGCAGTGGAAATAATTGGAGGTAGTGGCAAAAGTAGAATGTGGTCCTGTTCTTCATAAGCATTTTATAACAGGAGGATTATAAGAATAAAAGACAAGTAGAGTTCTGCTGGCTTTGCCAAAGCTAAATTTAAATGTAAGAATACTACAGCTAAAGACATGACTTTAATAATGCATAATTTATTGAGTAATAAAATGTTGCTCTTGTAAAATGTATACCAAGAGTAACATATACATTAATAACCATTGTAATTTCAACAAGGTCAATGTCTGAATAGATTATAGGCTAAATATGTGCTAACCAGCTTTGATTTATGCACCTGACTTTTTATTTTCAAAAGGCTTCATTCATTAGCATTCACTTTTTATGCTTTCTCATAAGTCTGGTGCTTTTATTTCATCATTCTTCATTTTTTTAACAGCTGCTTTTATTATTATTTAATGCTGTGATAGAGCACAGAAGCTGTTTTCCATTGAGCCTATGCTTTGTGCATCATAAAAACAAAAAGAGCTAAAAATAATTCTTCTGAAAGATATATGTTACATATTTCTTATAATCTCTGTCATTTAGTCAACATATTTTATTATACTGAGAGCTGAATATGAAACTGAGTATCTATAATGTCTTGAGCATGACTAGCCTCCTCTTTCACTGTTTTGTGTGAGGCTTTGAATGCACAAGAACCGTAAATTCTTCATGTGTAATATCTATTTATAATTATAAAGTTACTGTAATGTAAGAATCTACTATGATATGTAATGAACCGAGGAAGCTATTTCTGTTGCGGCTACCTAGATGTTATAACTGATTTCCATTAAAAGGAGAGTATTTTCATCACTAAGATGTAAGTACTCCATGTTGACCTGAGGGTTAAGATGCAGTAGATGTTTATGGTGCATCATGCATGAGAAGACGTTAAGTGTGAGAAGCTAAGGAGCAGGCACATTTTCAAAGGGTACAATGGAGCAGTCTTTTGATGGGATCACTAGCAACTAAGTTACTCCAGGGACAGCAGTTTTTCTCAACATCAACCAGAGGGACAGGGAGTGTGTAGGATGTGCAGTAGACAGCTTTACTTCTGTTCTTTTTCCATGCATCATAATGATGATTATTGACACCATGTGTGAAGGTTAATCAAAATGGGGTGATAAACTACAGATATGGATGCTGAAAGGGCTGCTAACTTGTGTGTGTATTTGCTAACAAGTAATTTTAAGTGAGTATTCAGTCCTACTTAGACTGAGAAGCTTGAGGGTGAATAAGCAGCACATCTGTGGGTATGCAGTCATTTATCTGTCACCAAATTAAGTGTACATACTCTGTCTTAAATCAATTACTTGAAGGCATTTTTTTTACAACAAAAGGGCTGTTTGATGCAGCATGGAAAACATTGTGTCATGTATGCAAAGAATGCCACCTACCACGTAGTCTTTCTAACTATTGTAGTCCCTAGACTTTATCTTATTTTTCTGTACAAAGCTGATCTGTGTTTTTAAACAGTCTTCTGAGTGAAGCTTGGTGAGTGAAACTATATAAAGCTCAATATGACTTAATTATGAAGCAAAAAAATCTGAATTGAGCTGGCCATGAGTAAAATCTCTGATTTGAGTAAGACTTGCTATTTCATATCCCATGTTCAGGTAATCCTATTAATAGGCATTTCTGACTGCTGAAGATTTTTTTAAAGAAATAAATCTGTGCCAAAAGTCAGTTGAAGGGATCTAAACCACTTTAAGCATAATTGTCGTTGCTTTTGGAGTCAAAGAACTGCTTCATATTTCAAGATCTGTTTCAGTCTGATTTTTGAGACATTTTGATTTCTTAAGAAGGAAGGTTATGACCTTTCTTATGCTTGCACTTATGAAATATAGATTAGGAAACACCATTAACTGTTTCTAATCTGTTGTTAATTTTGTATGTAGTGCACATGTATGGCTATGTGAATTACTTGCTCAAATGCTTTGTGTTTAAAGATTTATCATATGGTTAAGATATTAAGAGTCTGAAGATGTATTATGCTTGAATTAGTTCTGTCAGAGTGAGATATGTGAACAACTGAAAGGGAACAGAAGAACCTTTGGAACACCAAAGAAAGATGTTTTCATCAGGAATGTTCTGTACAGATTTCCTTGCTGGCTTCATAGCAACAATCACCTCTCATACTGGTCGTTTCATTTAATACATTTCTTCATGCACATTCAGTCATATCCTTCTTAATAGCATCGGGCTCCTTAATGGAAATAGGGATGTATCACGTTATACAATTGAATAACACACAGACACAGGCACGTGCACACATAAAGAATGTAACAAGAATATAATTTTGAATGAAAAAAATTACTGTTCTTGATGACAGTATGCAAACTGATGATAATTCACTCAGGTCGTACTTGTTCACAGTTTTGTATGAATAGTCTCTCTCATGTTTCTCTATTTTGAAGTAAATATCAAAGTATATAACAAAATGAATATGACATACAAAGTGTTGTGGGAGCAGCAAATGTAAAGGCTAGTTGCTTACCAAATGAGACCTTTGCTCTGTCCAAGCAGCAGAGGGCAGGAATTCAGTTAACTTACAGCAACGTTAGTGGCTTTTAAATTGAGCTGTGTTGAGTTAAAAGAATCAGATGTTCATTTATTACAAAATTGCAGCTTCGGCATCTTGGCAATATGGTTCATAAAGTGTCTCTGTGAGCTCATTTTACAATGGTAGATGAAGTATTATGAAGTATATATAATGTCAAGACCTAAACTCATCAGTGGCCCCAGTGAGAGGTGCCTTTGGACATCTTACATGGAGATAGACTTAGCAAGCTTTCCTGTGTAACCTTGTTTTTTTTGCTAGCAGCTGATACATCAGTGTCTTTTGAGTTGAGAAAGTAAACCTCTCTTAGGAAGTAAAAGTAACTTAAAGACAAATCTGGATTCTTTGTGTTACTGCTCTTGTCCATCAGACCACAGCCTTATGCTTTGATCTGTTTTGACTGAACCTTCACAGACTCCGTGAAGATTCAGGGTTCCTATCAATATGAGCTTGCTGCAAGTAATATTCCATTTACCACAGAGCTGTGATAATTAGTAAGTAAATAAATATTTAATTCAGTAAATCTTTTTAAGGGGGTTATTATTGCTGAAATGTATCATTGGGTAATTTTTTTCTTTCAAAACAAGTTACAGTTCATTCAATCAACAGAATAGGTCACTGTAAGTAGCATAATTTGGAGTCACAAACAGTTTTTGCTAGTGCTAATGTCCAAATCTATGGTACTACCATTGAATATTTTTTTTTTAATTGTGTCAAAAGAATAGAGTGAAAAATTCAGTTAGTGTGTTTCTGCATATTTGTAGGCCTGTTTCGTCTCTTTTTTCCAGTTAAAAATCTGATGCTTTTACAGATACAGATTAGAGAAGAAAATGGACATACTTGATTACAGCTGATTTGCCTATACCGAAAGAGACATGCAAATAACTTTCTGAAACATTAACGACAAATTGCAGACAAACATTATCTTGCATTCCTTAAAATCTTTTTGAAGTTAGCAAGATTATTTAGGCTGTGCTCCCTGCCTGTTTCTGTTTGGGCATTAAAGGTTTAGGCCAGGAAAAGGGGTTCAAAGACATCCTTCTCAGTACTCGAATGCATCTCAAGATTGACACAAATATGGCTGTGGTTTGTGGTTCTACCAGCTAGTCACTACCTTGGCTACTGTTCTACTTATGACATGTTTGAGAGGAAGAAAATTAATGTCCTAAGCTTCCTCAAAAATAAGGAAAGCGTAAATTTAGAATATTGCCACTTTTACCATATCCTTTTGTCTTGTTTTAGAATCAGCTGAACTGAATCCAAGAAACAGAACATGTGGCTTTCATGAGTAGTTGACGTATTAATATCTTCTGGTTTATTTACATTGTTGTTATTGTTTTTGTTGTTTGTTTATTGCAAGGCACCAGTTGTCATCCTATGTTAACAAATGCTTCTACAAACTGATTTATTTTTTAGCTCCATGAACTATTTTAATCACTGAGAGTAAAAAGGACACAACAAAAATTAAGCTGTTTATAATACATACTGAAGAGTGTGAAATTAGCTTTTCAAAATATCTATATAGACAGATTCTGAAACTTTCCAGTCTTATCTGTTTTCTGTAGCATTGAGCTGCCACTGCAACTATTTTATATGCAAACAATCACACTGGTAAGCCTTATTATGCTGCTTGCTAACACAGACATTTGTTTAGCATTGTTGCTACATGCTATCAGTTCAGCATTTAATTGTGCTGTAGTAGTAAAATTAAGTTTGCTAATGTGAGACACCATCAAGAAAGGCTTATTTTGGCTCAGCTAACTAAAAAAAAAAGCCTCTTTGCATCAGCAGCTGTGCACATTTTGGGGTACTGGAACAGCATGGACAGATATTAATGATTTGGGAGGAAGTTGTGTGAATTTGTGAAGGAAACATACAGCATGACAGCAGTGTATTCTGTGATTTCATTTTGATGGTAAACTAACTGTGTTTTTTAAATATTCCTCTTAAACAGCATTTACTACAAAATGTGTATTCATTATTTTGAGTTTCAGTTTAAAATCCCAAGCAGTTCTGAAAGGAAAAAAATAGAATAGTGTAGATTCAAAGTAATAGCCATAGCACTTTATGAGATGATGCAACGTTTATACAGTGAGAGTCATTGCTTAGAACTTTTAAGAACACCCCTTCTAGAAATCAAATGGTAGAAGATCTGTGCATATTTACAAGCTATACTATGTATTACATAGTTTAATATATATTACAAGCTTACTAGTACTATATAATTATCCTACACTGTATATTAGGCTTCAGTGTCATGAATTTTCAACAAATGTACAAGGATTTCCAAGTGTCTTTACTTTTCTGGCAGCACACCTACATTCTCCAAGTGGGAGGCTTCAGAAGTCTCACAGCAGCTATTGATTATCTTGCAAGATTCCTGTTATTTGTTGAAATGGTGGAGCCATATCTACAAGTTAATTTCTCTGTTAGAAGTTGAATTTTCTTACGAAACACCTCTGTTTGTATACATCTATTTAAACCTTACAGCATTTAGTGAAGCAGTTGCCGTGGAGCTGTGTGAACTCAGCGTAAGGAACAGTAAAATCACTGTTTTAAGAGGTCTTACTATTTAATTAGACATGAACTGAATTGATTTGGGTTTGTAGCTGTTGATTTTGAATTAGGCTTTGTCAGATGTTATTTTATTTTAGCTGTCATTTTGTCTTGTGTTATACTGCTTGCATGGTATGGCCATGACATTTGTCCCACTCTACTCTGCATTGATGTTGCCTCACCTTGAGTACTGTGTGCAGTTTTGGGCACCACAATATAAGAAGGACATAAAACTATTAGAGAGCATCCAAAGGAAGCCTACAAAGATAGTGAATGGTTTAGAGAGCAAGATGCATCAGGAGAAGCTGAAGTCCCTTGGTTTGTTCAGCCTAGATAGGAGGAGGATGAGGGAAGGCCTCATGGCAGCCTGCAGCTCCCTCACGAGGGGAGCGGAGGGGCAGGCGCTGAGTTCTGCTCCCTGGGGACAGCGACAGGACCCAAGGGAATGGCATGGAGCTGGGACAGGGGAGGGTCAGGATGGGGGTTAGGGAAAGGTTCTGCACCCAGAGGGTGGTCGGGCACAGGGACAGGTTCCCCAGGGAAGTGGTCATGGCATCGAGCCTGCTGGAGCCAAGCAGCTTTTGGACAACATTCTTGGATGTATGGTTCAATTTTATATGGTAGTTCTGTGCAGACCCAGGAGTTGGACTCAATCCATGTGGGTCCCTTCCAACTCAGGATGTTCTTTGATTCTGTGAGATGAACAACATTACCTTCACAGATTCTGGACCTCACTGTGCCAGTACCTCGGAGCAAGCACCTTCTCTGGTAGTTGTACTGCTATGTAGCTTTCATACACACACGAGTCATCTCTTCTCCATCACGCAGTTGTGTGTAACAGAACTTGAATGGCATAAACGCATGCTGATGAAATTAAAATAGTTTATAGAAAGTTTTCTTGCTTTTAGGCTTCTGGTTTAATTTCCTAACTCTGCAATATGGCCATCCTTGGAGGTCATAAAATGTCATACATACCCTTCACTGATAACATTTTCGATGCATGGTTGTATGTTAGGCAGGAAAAGTATGCACGACAACTGTATTGCTAAGATGTTTCCTAACTGGTCAGACACGTTATAAAGCACATTTACTAGCACACGTACACTGCCCATGTATTTATACTTTCGACTTGGAAATTTTTCAAAATTCGCTTAGGAGAGAAATCAAATTTCTTTCTGTTGAATTGTTCCTTCTTATCTTACCAAAAAAAAATCTTCAAATGCCAGTTTGATTTAGCTATGTTTCTGGCTTAGCTTTGGCACAGTGTCATAATACAGTTCAGGAATATTGATGAATGTTTAAGCATTAAGATTTTCATATTTTTTTTTTTCAGAAAGCAGAAAAAGACAATACGGTCTTTCCAAATAATTCATTCTTTAACATTTCTCAATGACCTACTTAGTTTTCAATTTTTGATTTCAGGTTATTAGTTCTTTTCTCATCTCTGCCATAAGCATGGTGTTACTCATAATGCTTAGCCTTACTAAAAGTGAAATAATTGCAAAAATTTTTACAGCCCTACCAAAGATGTGAGCCTTCTACCTGTAGGTAAAAGAAGAGGGTTACACAGGGACTAAACAGCTAGTTACAACTTTTCTTACTTTCTTAATGTGTCTTAAGTCACATTACAGTAGTTTCCATCAGCCGGTGAGTGGTGCCCCTTACCAAATGTACATCTTATAAAGATAGCTGGCATGTGATAAAGTAAATAGGATTTGGAGAGAAAGGCAACAATTCCACGCTTGAAGAAAATCTAGATAGTGTGAACTAATCACCAGCATAATTGTGGATAATGTCTATTTACCTTTCTTTGCCCGGGCAGTGCAAACAGAGCATACCCATATAAAATAATGTTCCTCAATTCAAGAATTATTAGTTCCTTAACTTTTAAAAATGTATTCTGCTTTTGGACTAAAGTGATTGAACCTCCTGGTTTGATGTAGCCATCGCTATTCTGTAAGAAAGCACCCATCTTTTCACATAAAGGTGTTAAGACTTGTTAGCTCTGGAGCTGCTCTGAAACCAGTTTGATTTTAGGAAACTGGATTTTTCTTACAAAGAAAATACCTCCAAGTTGGTAGCAATAATAACTGCAAGTGCCAACTTGAAAAAAGCTGGTAAGTTGCAAACCAATCAAATCTTGTTTTATTTTTTTCTAGAGTCCCTTGGAAGCAGAAGACAAAGACAGTCTGTTCCCCTCTGATCAGCATGCACGGTACCTGTCAAGAGCACTGTCACCTTGCGGCGAGCATGGCTTGGTTCACTGCAGTCCAGTAAAATGTACCAGAAAACATTCTCAGAATACATCTAACTCAAACTCAAGTGTCAGTACATCGAGTACACCAAGAAAACACTCCAGAGTTTCAAGCAGTTGCACTTCTGATAGTTTTGTGAGCATCGGTCGTTCCCAGAGACATCAGGAAAGGAACTCCAAAGTATACAGTGGGGATCTTCTAGACAGGCACTCTGAATTATTTACTGGAAGCCGAAAACCTTTTACTCCACGCACCTTAATATCAGATGCTAAATCCATCCTGTCAGAGTACAGGTATTACACTCCTGCACGAAGGAAAAGGAAAAATCGCTGCAAGCGGCATGTGGAAGCTGAAACACAGACTGATGTGATCAGGTACTGAACTTAAAACTTTATTTTGAAACCATGGCATTTAGCTGTTAATCATAACTATATCTTAATAAAAGTAACAAATTCTGTTCCCATTTACCTGTATAGAGGCAGAATAATTATTCAGAAATTGTTTTAGATATACTATCTAATACATCTCTAAATTTTGTAGCTTTCCAACTACAGACAAAGCATCTGGGAGAAAAGTTATGACTGAACAGCAGAAGATGACAATGAAGGTAATAAAATCATCGTCTATCAGTCAGGATACTTTTCCCACACCATTCACAATCATTTTGGGGTATATATATATATATTTGTGTTCATCTCTGACATACAACTGAATTAAGTTTCATTTTCTTTATTGTCATGAGATGAACTAGTTTCGTGGAGGTGAGAGTTTCAGAAGAACGAGCAGAAACAGCAGGAAAAAAATATCTAGATGTGTGAAGAGAGCTTGGAACATTACAAAATGTTTGAAGGGTACCCCCTTCCCTGAAGTGTTACAAGTGCACCAGTGTACTTAATTAGGGACATAGATAATTGGTACGTAATTTTTCAGCAGAAGAAACTGTGTCTATTACAACAATTTTTTCTCTATTTTTACATTGGGTAATGTATACATAAAGCCTTTGATGAAAGAATTGGAACCAAGGAATCCCTTACTCTGAGTAAACAACCAAGCCAGCAAAGTGAGGATATTTTTCTTGCTATTGTTTGCCTTCTGTCTTGCTTAATATGTCTGAATTTTGTAATGAACAATCATACCACTTCAAATTCTACCTGCTCCTAGTATTTTATATTACAGTCACACAGATATGTTCAAACTTTCTTCCTGAATAAGGGGTACAAGGTCAGACTATTTGTGTCTCTGTCTTAATAAGACAATTAATTATGGACGAGATGAGAGAAAATGTTTTTATAGCTTTACTGAAAATGGAAGAGTAGCTATACCTGAATTGATCTACATCTGCAGTTGACCTCATTGAGAAATACAAATGATTATTCAGAAGGCTTCACACCAGTTTCATGAAGAACTTTTGATTTAATTTCAAAACTGTTACATCTGCTTTTTTCTTTGGCCATTGTAAGTTACAGCAGTAAGTCTGTAGCTTTACAGTAGTTTTTTTCAGAATATTACAATTTAAAATGCACACAGTCAGCAACTTTACTTTCCATCAATTTTGTGCATGCAGCTCAAGAGATGTGATCTCGACTGCCATTTCCTGCTTTTGCATTCCGTATTTTTGCTACTCTATGGTTTTCAGAGGATTATTTTTGCCATTTCAGGGCAGAAATCTCTTACATCCCCTGACTAAACTTTTAGATGTCAAAGCTGATGACTCATTGCTTCCATGTGTTTCAGTTTACTCAAAATGTCTCAGAAAGAACATAAAATTTGGAGGACTGCTTGGTCACAGTTATTAGGTTCGTTTTAATGGTAGAATTTACTGTGTATTTGCATTGATAATAAAGATTTTATTTCTGTGTTGTAGGCTGGAGATAACAGACACGATGTGGATGAGCCTGAGAGAGGAATAACTGCTTTTCCATACTCCTTCCTAAGGTGTGTGATTTACAGAAGGAATAAGTATTTGAAGCATTCCTTCTTGCTTTTTATGCAGCTTCTTCTTAGGGCAATAACCCACTCTGATCATTTCTAAGTTTCTTCTCACAGAACTTGTTCATTTGTTTTAGATCAGTGGCCTTTCCCAGCTATAGAATTGTTTTCTAAGAAGTTCCACTGCAAAGCCAATTAAGAAAGAGAGCTCTGAAATACAGGATTTTTTTATCATTACTATCATTATTTTGGTTGGGAGTGAGACTGATGAGAATTTATTACAGCTGTTAGTTATGAATGTAAATCTGAGCTTACAACCTGTATATGTCATATACGGTGCTACACCTAAATACAGTTTTGGTATATCTTTCCGGAAAAAGGGTCTGCAGACAGACTTTTGGATCTAAGATACGCCAGAGTTGCAAACCAGAAGCCTTTCATTTTCTAAAGCCATATTTTTCTAAAGCTGTAACACTGGGCATTAGAACATTGTCTAAAACACAGGAACAGCATTGGAAATCAGGCCTGAACCCAGGGCTCCCAGCCGATTCTCCCTATTACTGGCCTCAGAATCATGCTTTACTTGCTGATTTCCTCTCTGACCTTTCCATGGAAACCTGTAGTGCATGCTTGTAGATAAATGACTTGAGCATTTTCCTGCAATCTCCTGGAATTTCCATGTTGAAGGAGGGAATTGAATCTGAGGAGCCAGCAAAATCTTTGTGGTTCCTAAAGGAACAATATAACTACGTAAGAGAAGGAAGGTGCATCAAGAGATATCCCAGGTTCATGGAGGTGCATTAGGGCAGTCCCAAATTAAGGAAGTCCTAACTCTGGAAATGTGCTTTCAGATATAAACCTGTACCTGGCATTCGTAAGTGTTTAGGTTTCTCGCAATCAGTGTAACAGCAGGTATTTTAAAAAAATAATAAAAATTTCAGATGGTTTTAATCCTTTGTTGTGTGAGGCACTCAGGTGCTAAGTTACTTAGATATATAAACTCTGTTCTTTCAGTTGCAGACCTGCAAACTCCACATAGTATATTTAAGATAGATCTGTCACGATTCCTCTATAGACCTCATCCAAAGATTAGCACTTGGGCTTTCATCCTCCCTTTTTCTACTTTGTACAGTCCTGTCTTCTTCATTTGTACATCAGCACCTGGTGACACTGTTTTTATCCAGTACAATTTGTATGTTGTGCGCTCTGTCCCTTAGTGTACTTGTGTTTGATGTTTTGTAGAGTAGAGCAATAGTCACAAGCTACTCCTGAAAATCTGTTGTGTGTCAAAGAACATAGGAAGTCTTACCTGATTAAGTATCAAATCATGTTACACTAAAATCACTTTTTATGGATAATGGACTATTGTATAGCATCTGAAGTAACACTGACGTCTTTCTGAGTTACCAGAGCACTGCATCTAGTGAGGTACTTTAAATGCTCTTGAACTATAGTCTTCAGACTTCAATGTAGGCAGTGGGTTTTGCTATTGGAGTAGAATTTGGCAGTTTTTTGGTGTGTTTTTTTTTCTTCCAAGAAGTAGTAGGATAATGGCACAGGATGGCTCCAAAAGAGAGTGACATGCAAGGTACTACAAAGGGTTTACACAGTGTTGCTTTCTGCTATTTCTTACTCTTTGATTTTCTGATTAGAGAGACATTGCTGTATTCTGAGCAGCCATCAGCAAGGACGAATATTGAGGCCGAGTAAGTATACTTGCACCATTTTGCTAATTTGCAACAATAAACTAGAAATCCTTCCTGAGAACTGTTGAACTTGTTGAACTTCAGAACTCAGAATAAGCTGTTGTTCGCAATGTACAGTAACACTGAGATGGAAATGAATTGCAATAAAATAGTTTATGATCTGGACTACTACTATCCAGTGGCTGCACTTGAAATGTTTCCGGTTCTTTTCTGTTTTGGACTAAATCTGTTTGAAGCAAATGTTAGTAAGATAAAACGTCGAGTTGAGGGGCATTCTTAATAAATTTTTGCTCTGAAACTTGATGACAATTAGAAGAGGTTTGAGTTGTATTCCGAAACACTGCCACTGCTTTCTCCCGTGACCTTGGGAAACGTGTTTAATTTCTTTATGCTTTAGATAGGCTTGTTCTTCCCTAACTGTAAGGATGCATTATAGGTCATTTATCTTTCTTCTTTGACTATAGAGGGAACCAAAATTACAATCTTCAGACTGGATGACAGTTTTTGCCTAATCATGCAAGCTGTATCATATTTTTTATTTTCTGTTTAATAAGACTGATTCTGTTTATTAAGGATGATTCTGTAGAGCTTGTTCAGATAGATATGTTGGGATATTTGGAAAGATGCTATGAAAGAACAACAACAATATTGAAATCTTTTATTTTCCTTTTTTTTCTGAGGGGAGGAAAAGGGAGTGAATTGTTTTCTAAGCAGAACTTAAAAGTTTTGAAGAGTGCCCCATTTAGATGGCTCAATTGGCATCAGTCAGGTTTTAAGTGGTATTGCCAAAGGGGGGAAAAGGAGAAAAATGTAATTAAAGAGGAGAAAGCCACCTATAACGAGGATTTGGAACATCAGAGAGTTGTTGTTTGAAAGGAATAGAGGCTGTCAATAAGTAGCTATTTTTCTGAGCTCCCACTGAGTACTAGAAATTTCAAGTTGCAGTCAGATTCTCCAGAAGCTCCTTTGGAAGCCTTTTACTCAGAGCACCAAGCTGCAGTATTACACTTTCTTCCTTGTTTGTATACCTTTCTTTTTGAGTGCAAAGCAAGTTGTAAATGCTTTCCAAGATTTGGCTGTTTCCTCATTGGGGCTCTCATTGCTAGTTTATACCATAACAGGAAGATAACAGAAAGATGGTAGTGATCTTTCAAGTATTGTGACATTGTACACAGTTTTTTTTTTTTAATTATTTTTTAAATTGAATGAAGGGCTAAGTTTGTCTGGTAGAATGATCTTTTTGAAAAATGGCCATTGGTGCTAAGATCTATATGATGTTGTTAATAACATTTCCCATAACGGTAATCATACGTACTGCATCATCTGATCTGTACATTGAAACATTTAATATTGGGTTTTCTGTTCTTCCTTCAGAGAAGATGACCTTTTATATTTAACTTTCATTGAAGATGTAACAAATGAAATTCTTAACCTTGGGCTCTTTTCTAACAGGTAGGTTACAGTTGTTTTCAAGTTCATAATGCTACGTCAGAAATACGCGGAACTCTGTAAGAAAGGGAAGCAGTTTTTAGTAATCATTGAGTTGCCTTTAAGAACAGATAAATACCCAGTTACCTTTTGCTCTTGCTTTATCTCCTTTTCTTCTTTTTTTTTTTCTTTATTATAAAAAAAGAGGACTGGGAAAGTCCTGTGGGTCATCTACTTTGGTCTGCTGCAATGTACCATGAGATGCAGCTTCTATTAGAAACTGACCCGAAAGCCTGTGTGGAATAATGCTAAGAAGAAATGATTTTACTCTGCAAGATACGTTTTATTAAATAAAATATTTTTTTAATCTTTCACACAATATGTCCTCCGTTGCCCTTCTGTCCTTGTTCCTGTACCAGTATGAATCCAACCTTCACCATGGGTTGTAAGGATTACATACTGTTCCAGACAAGGGTTTACCAATTACTAAATCATTTTTTAAAAAGTAATTAAACAGTAAGGTATTCCACAATTTGTGGATTTGAGTAGTAGTCACAAAATCTTTACTTAACCTGTTGGTCTTGATAAAGAAGCCTCTATCACATTCTGAGAAATTCCAAGAGCTGTCTCCCTCTGGTACTATTTTTTTTTTACAGTAATGTCTTCCCTTAAAACTATTTTTACACTTACCCTTTTTTTCCTTTTATTTTTTTAAGAAAAAATGAATTTCTAATGTAAATTACATTAATTTCACCTGACCTAGAAATCTGTTCCTGTGACTGTGTACCTTGGTTGCCACAGGACACTTCCTCTGTGTTGAAATTTTCTCTTATCCTGTCACCATTTCATAAGCAGGAAGAAGGTTCTCAGGGCTGAGGACTTGTCTCTGTGTTCTTTCTGAACCTGGATTTTATTCCTTCCCTTTACTTACACTTGGTATCAGCCACTGTGGTGCACCTTGGCGATTTGGGGTGCTTCAGCATGGCAGCAGAACCTCCACTGGACTACTGTTTTCTCCCACCATGTAGTTCCAACAGAGCAAAACTACCCAGAGCTGTGCTACCAATTGCCCCATGGTTAGTGTCTACTGCCCAAAGCTGGACCTGCTGAGCACTGAGTCCAGTGGGATTCAGGCTCCTGGTAGCCCTCTTTGTGGCAGGGCATAATTGAAACAATCTTAATGGTTCCACTCAGTTAAGAAATGAAAATCAAGAACTAGGGTCATCAGTTTATATAGACTTCTAAAAAGATCCTTTCTTTCCTGTTAAGTGGTTTAATTTTTCTTTGTAGAGTTCTGGAACAATTGTTTGAGTGTCATATAGAAGAAAACAAGAACCATTTGGATGAGGTAGGTACTGCCTCTAGAATATTCTCAATTTCTGTATGTGACTTTAGTGATGTTTTACAAAGCACAGAGGAAAGCTACAGGCATATTTGCTGGTGTATGTAACCAGAATGCTCAGTGGGGAGCATCTTTCTCTATCAATGAGAGATTTGCAGACTCCTGATCTACCATGTTCAATGGTAGATGGCACAGTCACAAACAGTGACAACAGTCAACTCCGTTTAGTGCCTGTTGCTGTATAATTGGTTGCAAGCAGCTTCCATCTCATTACGTTAGAATGGAGCCCTGAGTTCTGGGCAGATGGAAAGGTGTCACCCCTTGTTCCTTCACACCCTAGAGCAAGATGCGGCACCTGTTGGATGTGCTTAAAGCAGACCTCAGCTGCAGCACTGAGGAAATCCACACGGACTGGAAAGCTGGGGACTCACTGGGCCTGGAAGAGTTTAATATGATGGAAGAGCCTGAGTTGACTAGTAAAAGTCAGAGGCAAAGGAAAACTACAAAAAGTGAAGAATTCCTTACAACCGTGGATTTATTATTAAAAGAACCAAGCACATGTGAATTGCCAGTATGCAGTGAAAATACAAAGGAGACACAGAGTAAGGATGACTTTTCAGAAGATGTTGCTGAAATGAAGAATGCTGAGGCAGAGTCTCACTCTTACGTGAAATCTGAAGACCCAGACACTTCACCCTCATGTGAGGCAAATTTAAACTTGATTACTTGTGACAGTGATTTGGAAGCCAACAAGGAACTTGATGATCTTGAGGAAAACTTTGCAGAGGTCCTTCAGATCTCACATGACTACTCCTAACAGTAGCCAAAATTTAGCTGTTAAATGGGGATAAAGCTAGTTTTGTAGAGAACTGCCATTTGTTAAATAACGAGTAAATAGTTTATCTTCAGTATTTCCGTTAAAACACAGATAAAGTCTGTCTAGCAGAATATCAATTAATGAGCATTAGTCTCTGTACTAATGTAGACTGTAATGGGTAAAGTGTCAGCTACAAAAATTCTTTGTATATTTTGCCTACAATTGTACAACCCAGAACTAATTTTTGAGAACATTAAAATAAGATGTATATTTTTAGAAAGCTGTAAGTTATGAAATATTTATTGCTTTTATTTATAACAAATAAACTAACTAATGACATTTCTAATGGAACTGTGGTCTATTCTATAAAGATCCAAAATTTTTGCAGTTTGCAAGAATTCAATTTACCCACATCAAAAAATGGCATACTACATACCTGCAGAGCAGAGAGAGATCTGTTTTTCCATGCTGGAGAAAGGCAGCATTTTTTCCTCACTTAGTGCTCAGCCCATTGTTTGATGTAAATTCCACTGGAACATGAAATTCTTACACCTTTTTTCCAATACCTGTAGAACATTAGAAACATGCTATTTCCTTGTATTACTTGGGATGAAATAAAGCATGAGTGTGGGTAGGCAACGTCCCAAACATAAAGATTTCTTTCTGAGGCTGCTGGATGATGATTCCTTCTTCCTCTCTCCACTATGAGCTGAATTGCCTTATTTCTTGTACCAACCAGCATGTCGAAAGAGCCACTTTGCAGTACTGGCTGCTGTCATTGTTTGCTTAACTCTCTGTCAGCTTTCCTGCCAGAAAAGGACATTTATCTCTACCTACTGCATATGGCAGCTCTTAAGCCCTTTAATATGCAGCTTGCTTGTTTGTGTTACACACAGCTCTTGAGCTACTTAATCCTCATCCCTGATTCAGCTCGTATTTCTTGAAAGTGAAGACTTCAACAATTGTCACACTGCAGAGAACTGAAATGCAGTAAAATTTCTTGCATTGATGGCAACCTTGGCATAGCATGCTGCAGTGAGCTTGGACTTTGATTAGCATTATCTAGTAGAAGAAACGTATCAGGCATCTTGTATCAGGCAAATGGGGGAGAGGTGATCTATTTTTTCTTTAAAGTTTAAATTGAAATTAACACATGCGTTGCACAACATCAGCTGAGAGTTCTTTGTCTAACCAGAGTGCAGTTATTACCTGGGACTCACATTACTGCAGAATGAGCTCAGTAACTTCTGAGGAGGGGCCACGAAATTAACTGTCTTGCTGCATTTCAGGAACTATAAGAAGCCTTAGGGACTGGATAAAGCCTCTTCCCAACTACATCTTAATGGTGGTCTTAATCTGCTCCTCCAAGGACAAACCCAAATGGTCACAGTTCATCCACTTGCACGTACAGCTGTTACCACCTGCCTCTCCTGTGGCTCAAGAGGGTCTCAAAAAGATGATCAATCTAAGTCACTGATTGCAGTGTGGTGTAGCAGCACACTGTTAAGTGGCAAATACACTTTCCTGGTTGTCTTGGCCGTGATAATAAATTACACTTGTTGACAATGACAGCAGTGTGTTTTATTTTAGCCCTGTACATGTGGCTGAGCAGATGGGCACTAGCCTTTCATCTGCTGCTCTCAGCTGGCTATCTTGTAAATCTGGCCTGCAGCTTGAGCGCCCTGGCTCCCTGAAAAGTAGAAAGATAATGTGAGGATTTTGCATCCATCCATCAGAGCTTGTCTCATTGAAAATATTTGCAGCCAAAGGACTGACTCAGTACAGCGCAGGGAGGGTTTCTCCTTCCTCACAAGTGACTGAAACCCTTTTGCCATCCCCAAGGCATCCCCGTTATCTTGCCCCACAGAACCGAAGGGTAGGATGCACCTGGGGAACTGCTGTTGGCATCAACACAGGGTGACTGGCTAGGTCAGTTAGACATCTCCAAATATAAAGCCTCCTTGCTCCTCTGCCATGACTTCACTGGCGCCTGGGTCCCTCCCTTCTGAGCATTGCTCAATAAGGGAACTATTTTTTTCCCTATCACTACATTGTACAGCTTGCATGTCATCAGAAGGATCACTCAGCCAACTTTGGCTTGTGGTCAACGTAAGTCTGATTAAAGATAAGATTTTCACATTAAAAGTCTGAAAATTATAAAACAAACAACACAGCAGTGAAAGTACTCATAACTTCAGCATACAAAAAGGTGCGAGTAAGGACACAGTTATTTCCTGGAGTATGAGTAACACGAAAACAAGAACAGTTCCTTGACCACGTTTTCCTGTGATGAGCTGTCTGTCTGCATGCCAGTGATGTTTCATCTGGGTAGGTGGTAGCTAAAGAAGTAAGTAAATTCATTAAAACTGACTTTTTAGGAAGAAAGCATCTGTCTGCACAAACCTTAACAATGAACATGTTTCAGGTACCGTGTGGGTACTCACAAAGAACCCCAAGGTCGCACGACCCTAGCAGCTGGCACAGTCAGCCCAGGTAGGGACCGGGTTTGTCATTATGCAGCCACTCCAACCAGATAGCAGGGGAAAAACATTCTAGGTAAGTGTTATCAATATGAAATCAATTAGCTTATCTAGCTTATAGAGCCAGAAGTAAATCAGGCTATCTAGAGCTTAAAACCTTCTCCTTTTTATGCACATTTACCTTAGGTGGTGCTTCAAACATAAGCTGTTTAAGCAATTTGATACGCAAGCCAGACCCACATCACTGATAAGATTAATCAACAGTGCGAGCTTTGTTTCCTCTCTGAGATTTTGGGTTAGTTAAAAAAAAAAAAAAAAACTGGGGGGTGGGGAAAAACTTTTCTTTTTGTTGCTTTGGTCTCATCACCTTGAGTTTCCTTTCATTTGAAGCTTCACTCAGGTCTTGGCACAAGCCCTAGTGGAACAAGGCAGTGGCACCACCACCACAACCAGAGTTTGCTACTAACTGTTAGTAGCAGTCAGTGGCTGTGATCTACTTACTTCTGCCCAGACGTACGTGGGCGATAAACACCTGTGTAACAACATCAGTGTTTACTTCAGATGACCAAAAGCTCACTATTGTTCCTCTGCTCTTTGACACAACAGTCTCTTATCTGCAAAGCCTACAGTTTTGTCATCAGTGTGCTTCTTTTCAAAGGTAGGATTCTGCTTATTTACAAAGCAAAGCAGGGCTTTGGGCATCTGAAATAAAGATTGATGAAAGAAAAAGGTGCTTAGATGTCCTAGTGATTTCCAGAAAACAAAAAGAAAAACCTGTAAGCAAAACCCAAACTGAAATTTTATCCCTGCTCAACCCTGTGTCTAAGACACCAACGTGTTCGATTTAGGCTTAGCTGCAGATTGACTCTAGGGACCTGCTTCTCTGCTTTTGTGTACATTTTTACATCATCTATAGCTACGTAACAGCTGTAGAGTGATGCAGCCCAACCGATAATACTGCACAATTGAAACACGAGTGGCTCCGTCAGACCTCTCCCCAGTGATAGGCAGAATCCAAAATTTTGTGCAGAAACGGGGATTTGGGAGGCCCCCAGCAGGGGCTTTGCATGTAGCGGGCGGCTGGGTTTGGGTTGCCCTTGGCAGGGGGTTCTCAGGCAGGGCAGGCAGCAGCTGTGGTGTGGGGGCATCGCGTGGCTGTTGTGAATGAAACAGAAGCAAAGACTTAGTAGAGGAAGGTAGCCTCAAGGTCTTGTGTTGAGAGGAAAAGGAAGAAAAAAAAATAAAAGTCAGACCAGGGTAAAAAGGGTTACTTTTTTCTCAGCAATGGTCGGGTTTAGGAACTGGAACAAGAGTATGAGAGCCTTAGCATAAATACTCCAGGAATTTAACTCATAGCACCTAATGAAGGCTGGTTCACTGCAGTGAGAGCCCAGCTTCTGACCAACAAGGCATCCCAGAAGCTGCCTTCAGTGCACAGTTCCCCTGGGCCTGAGCTCCCCTGTGCCTAGGGGAAAGAGAGAGAAATTAACTTTAAGAGAATGTGAGGAAAGGAAGGGGAAAGAAGAAAATTGTTAGTTAATCCACCTTTAATGAAAATGCTAAGAACTACCATCAGGTAGAAGTGGATAAAGAATAAAAGTCGGATGAGCTTGCTAACACTGACCATTAAAATACATTTTAGAGCTCCCTCAATTTTTCCTCTTCTGTATCGTAGCATTTGTCCACTGCAACAAAAGCATTTGAGACCTAAACAATATGAGTAAAGGGAACAAACACACGTCTGTAACTCGGGTTGTATTTCAGGAAGCATCTGGCTATGGGAAACTGGCATCCCCCTTTAGTTTCCGACCATCAAAGGCAGGAGTGTCTGCTGATAAGCAAGCACTGCAGTTACAGGCTGACTCTAGAGCCACCAAACCGTTCCTCCTGGCCCTTCCCCAGCAAAGAACCTGCTCTTCCTATGGACAGGCCTGCTCTCAGGGGCTGCCGTCTGGTATTGGTGCAGATTATGAGGAACAGAACAGCAACCAGTGATTCAAATAACAATTTCTCACTCCAAAACAACCGTGCTAAATACTCACCAGCAGTCTAACCTTCCTGTTTTCTTTGTCAATAGTGAAATCTGCTTCATTTGGAAACAATCAACAGTTTCCATTCCAAGCAGCCAAGCCATTGATACGCAAACAGGTGAGCGGTAAATTAATCCACTGCAGCAGCAGCCCTTGCACACTGCATGGGTCGCAACCAGTCAAGGGATCCAGTTTCAAAGCTTGTAAGTGGGTCCTGGGCCAGCGGAAGCTGAACATGTCCCAGGGAGAAGGGAAGGGAAAGCAGCAGCAGCAGTTCTCACTTCCATGGCAATTCATCATTTGAGCCACAGCGGAGCTGTAGCTCTTCTCCACCTCAACCACCTGAATGAAAGCCTATGAGGACTTTAGGATGTTGGACAGCCCATGAGAAGCAACAAGAAAAGTTAATTCAAGTGAAGGGAACTAAAATTAAGAATGCCATGTCCACTGGGCCAGGATTGTTATCTGTAGACAGAAAGCTTCCGAAGTGGCTGGGCTCTCTCTTTATGCCTCACAAAGGAACTCATCTCTTTAACCACCCACCTCACTAATTTTGGCAGAGAGCAAAGGGCAGGAGGTGTGCGGGACACCAAGGTGGGCACACACAAAAGTTCCAGCTGCACTCTTTTAAACTGTTAGAGTAGCCTGCAAAAGCTGAGGGATGCTGGAGAGACAGGACACACAGCCCCACGGGGAATGAGCATGGGCTACTTCGTGCAGCAGTTGTTCATGTTGCAGGCTGTAGTACACATGGCCTCCTGCACGGTCCTTCCAGCCCTACTGCACTGGTGGAATGAAATTAGACCTTGAGAAGGGCAAGTAAAGGCTACATAAATGGAGCAGGGAGGCATCTGAAACTTGAGAAACTCACACACCACCTCGGCCTGGCAGGCCACAGAGCTATGCCGCCCCATTCTCACAGGGGACGGGCAGTGTGATCTGTAGCACGAGGTGCAGAGCTCTTTGCAGTTATCCCAAGAATTCGGCGAGCCTGTAGGACTCCCCTTACAGTATCTGTGCGAGGGCTGCAGCATACCTAACATCTCGCAGCAGCCAGCAGCCAATTCCAGGAGATGAATAACAGAACTATGAGGTGACCCCCAACTCTTCCCAGCTATCTGTTTCTCTCATGAGCATGTTCGCATGCCAAACAAGAAACTAAGCAATGTGTCAAAGGCCATCAGCTCTCCTGTCAGCCTAGGAATTCCTCACAGGACCTCCAAGGAGTAGCCTCTACAACCAGAAATTCAGCTTGGAGGCATTTGGCACCCTGCATTTTCCCAATGTTTAGCACAAGCAAGACCAGAGATGACACAGGCAGCTCAGGTTTGGGAGCTGACTATGGGGCTTCCCAAGCGCTGGACACAACCATCTTGGGTAAGAATTGTAAAAGAAAGATTGCAGAGCTCCTCAAGCTCTGATCTGCTTTCCTTTCCTCAGAAACAAATGTGCACGGTGTGTCCTCCCCTCCCATCTTCAGAATCTCCCAGCCTTGCACAAGGGCTTTCAACTCACAAGTAGTCTTCCGAGGGTCCCCACTGTGACTTTCTACGGCATGCATTTTCTTCAAGAGTCTTCAGTATTTGAACTTCTCAGAGCCTCTGGTTCACTTCATAGCACAATCAGATCTCCCCAAAGCATTCTTGAGCACATCCCCTTCATGACCAGCTCCTTGTGGTCAGAGCCTTTACCCAAAGACGCATCTGACAGGTGAGAGACCAGCCCCCGCCACCATGAAGCACCCCTGGACACCACGCTCCAGTCACAAAGCTATGGGGCGGGTCAGAAACAGGTCAGGCTATCTCACAGTCAAAGTCATATTCACAGGGATCAAGGCAATTCACCCGGTAATATTGGTGCAGTATTTCCAGTTTCCTTCAACAATGTCAATTAGCCTCAGTTCCGCTTGTTTGACATTATTCAAATACCAGCGTTGTCCGGAGGGATAAGGCTGACCTTCTGTCCTGAAAACACACTCAAACAGAGCTCTTCCAGCTTGATGGCATAAATGCGCTGAAAGTGCTAAAAATCACCTTGGCAGCCCTCCTGACACCAGGACACTGAGGATGCAGGCAGAGCACACAGTCAGCAATGCTCCTTGTCTTGGGCAGATTGCTTCTCAGCAGTGCACCTGAGCTACCCCCTCATACCTGCTGCTTGCCATCCTATTGCTCTTCTGATTAGGGTGGCTGTGCACCAGCTCCTTCTGTCCTTTAAAGCCCAAGAGCAACTTGGGAAGAAGGCAAATCCTTCATCAACCATCTAAGTTTGTTTCTATTTTTGATGAACAACTGTTTTCCTCCTCTTTCATAATTACGTTTTGATTCTGACTACTAATGCAGCGTTTCCCCTCTCCTTATGGGGAAAACAGATGTCCCCTTTTGGTCAGGGTGCTGCTACTTCTCTTTTTCAAGCAAGAAGTAATCCCCAAAGAAAAAACACTCCAATTTGCTGATTATTGTAGCTGGCCTACCTCTTCAAGAGAGCTTCCAGGGCTACTAGAACCAGGAAATAAAAATAACTTGGTATTTATAGTATGTCAGTGAAAGGATAGATCTTCCTTAAACAGGAAAATTGAGGCCGTACAGTTCCCTAAGATTTATAGTTTCAAATTAAATTGCTTCCCAAAATTAGGGAGAGAAGTAAATATTTGGTGACTGATTGAATGTAAAGTGATGGAGACCTACAGCTCCTGGCTTTCCAAAGACAACCAGTATTTTTGAAATACAGGGTTAGCACCAGCTACTTATAGAGGCTCAGAGATCATCAGCTGAGAGCAAACAAAATTATTTTTATATTGTTATGGTGCAGGAAACTCAGAAAATTCCTGATAAATCTGTTAAAATAACATCTTAAACATTATCAAACAAAAAAACTGTCTTCAACCCTCCTGAAGTTTTTTTGCTAAAGGTTTTGACAATGGAAAGACATTTTCAGCTTCAATCAGTCATGAATAGCATGGTATGTAAGCAGGAGACATCAGATACACATATGCACACACCGAAGTATGTGGTTCCTTCAAATCACTGATTATCAGCATTAACCAGGCTTGACAGGGGCTTTCTTCATAGGTACTTAACACCAGTGAAAATTCTTCATCTGCCTCTGGGTATGATAATTCCAGGTCTGTTCGTGGAAGGATTTGATGTCCTTCTAGATTTACGTAAGGCACATGATTGTCATTTTAGAAATGGCTAATAATAATAATAATAAACTGAACTAACAATCTTAAATTAAGAAACCTCATCTGCAAGCCCTCCAAATCTTTTCTGGTTATTTTGTTTACTGCAGCAGATATCTAAAATCCACAGAAAAAGCAGGGCAGTAAATAATAATGGTTGGTATGTTGGGGATGGCAAATGTTTGGCTAAAATGTAGGTATCTGTCTGCAGGATTGTCACGCAGATCTTCAGATCACTGCTACGTAGCTCTGAAAGCAAAAGGTGTTTTGTGATAAAACAGTCCCAGGGTCACCCATTTCCTACTTACTCTTGTTTGTTCTTTGAATTAATGAGGCTATTGCAAAGCAATTGCCTTAATGACAGAACTAGCCTCTCACTATCACAACAAGCATTTCCCTAAGCACTTACATTCCCCTGAAACCACAATGCTGCCGCTGCCGTCACCTACATGCAAGTGCTGACCACAGAAGGTTCACCTCGCCCAAGAGCCAAGAGAAATTACAGCAACACAGTACCTTGCTTAGTTCAGAGCTGATGAACATCCATCTTTCATCATGGTCTCACTCAGCTCCAACTCTCCTGCAACAGCTTACCCCTTTTGGTACCTGCCTCAGTGACATCTTACTTGGAATCGTGACCCTCCACCAGCAGTTCCCTGGCTGCTGCAGGTAAACTGGCAACGTCTTCCTATGGCGCTGTGCAGTTTCTGTCTTCATGCTGAATCCAGCCTTCCAGGGATGATTGTGGCAACACTGTAAGAGAGAAAACACAGATTTATATGTTGTCATTGATAACTCAGGGAAACATGTTTTAAAAAAAAAACAAAACAAAGCCATATCCTGAACAGAGCAACTGTCACACACAGAGCTTCCACCTAGTACCTAGCATTGATGAGTTTCACACAAACGTCATCTATCTACAGCCATGCTAGATTTAAACAGCCCTAACAGCAGCATGAGAGCTACTTCAGCTCTCCTGAGTCTCACCTGGTTGACGAACCTCTCCTATTAGTTCCTGTAGTTCCTCTTGTAGCAAGTTCTCGAGCTCCCCTCCAAGGAACATGCCAGCTGCCTGTGCCGAACCCCAGAATCAAGCCACTTCGCTATCAGCCGGCTCTGGCCACCACAAGGCTCTGCTGGCGATTTTATGGTGGCTGGAAAATAACAGCTACAGTCCAAAAGGTTAGAGTGATTTTCCATCTAGGGGAAATTTTGGTTTCTAAGAGACCTTACCCTCAGGTCCAAAACCAGTACAAATAATAAGTTTGATCAGAATTGCTGAGTGTTTTTACCATTGCCTAGGACCCTGAGAAGTCACGCTTTCCTCTTGATCTTGAATTCATGCCAAATAAGAGCATTTTGCACACACTGAACATTGCACAGCACATTCCCCAGGGCTTGGGAATCAATCAGACATGTACACAGATGGTTGGTACGTTATCTTACCTTTAGTGGCTTAATGCCATCAAATTGAGCATGCCTGGAAGACAACTTTTTATTAAAAGACTAGGATTTCCTGAAATGGGGAATTAGGCAGTGCATTTGGAGTTTAGGAAAGACAACAGCTATACAAATGGCCAGTGTGCAATTGCAGCGTCCAGTATAAAATTTACTCATCATCTTGTGCCTTTTGTGTTACCTCCCTTTTTGACTAAATATCAATATATCAATTACAAAAGGAAGAAAACTTCACTATTAAGTATTGCTAGCAGCTCCAATGAGACTAAGTATACAGAGATTGTTTCTTTTCTCACCTGTTTTTAGAAGTCTTTTCAACTTCTGAAACATTTTTATCCCTCCTCTGCTTAAAGGTAAAAGTGACATTTAAAAAAAAATCTAAAATTGTGATAGGGTGTCAGTCACAAAACTTTCCTGCTGTAAAGACAAGAGCCATTAGTATCTGACAGGGTAAGTTTTATATTCATATTAAAATGCAGGACAGCACTTGCAGAGCTTTGACAGAGGGATGATGTCTTTGTGTATGGAAGGTGAAGTCCCAGACTAGGGATGCACATTAAAATGAAGTTCACTGATTTTTCTTTTAATAATGGAACAATAAAAACTCATAGTTGCTTCAAATATTTATTTTCATGGCAAAAATAGACTATTATATATTCATTTCACATATATTACATTCAGTAATACAAGCTTTTCTGTCTATGAAACACAATTTGTACATTGCTTTACAAACCAATTTCAGTTTTACAAGAATTAAAGCTGTTTTGATTATACATTTTTACAGTATTGGTGGCAAGACAGCAAAAATAGACGTGTTAACCACTAGCTTAGTACTAGAAAATAATACTTGAAAATTCATGTTGCTACTTTTAAATAAAGTCCCATTTAAATCCTCGCATATTGGCTCAAATGAAAATGGAAGAAAACAGAGCCAGATCCTGCATTGCTCTGACAGCAAGGACTCAGTCCTACACAACCGCTGAAAGGTCTTCAAACACAACTTGCTTTAGCTGCAAGAAGAGATTTCAGCAATGTGCAGGACTGTACATACTGATCTGCAAGTTCAAGTCTCTAAAATTTCCACCTAGTCTCCCCAGATCATCCATAAAGAGAACACAGGGATTTGGGGTATTTCAAAGCAACTTAAGAAAGCATCTTTGCAAGGGACAGCATGTACACCTTGTCTGCCAGAGTTATTCAGGATTAGTAATGTGATATACGGGAGGATTTTACATGTTATTTTCCTATCAAGTTTCCTATCATCTTAAAAATGAACAGTGTTTGCAAAGTCTTTAAATACTTTTAAATCCCCTATTTTTTCTTAAATATTTCCACATGGAAAAACAGCATTTAAATTCCCTTTTTAAAGGTGAGGCGCCTTCTGAAACTATGCTTGTAAAAGTAACGATTTGGTAGTTTTGATTGCCACCTATCTGAAACAAAACAACATTACGGTGTCTACAGACTTACTCTCTAACTTGCCACACGCTGGATCTGTTGTAAACTCTGTTAATTCTTTGCACTTTATTTCTGCCTTCGTTCCCCAGTTAGAGCTGAAGAATGGACTTGTAAAGAGCAAATACACTGGAGGTTATTCTTTACCACTGAATGCAGCATCATGTGGAACAGCAAAGAATAGAATCAAAGGTCATTTAGCAACTGTTTTTTGAAATGCTCATAGAAATTAAGATTTTTTTTTTACAGTCCTTGTAGACCTTAAGGTAACATATGTGATGCCAGCAAAACGCACTGAGTTAGCTGGTCCCCATTAGGATCTTCATAAGAAATCTTTTTTACAGACATATTTGCAAAAGCTGTTGAAAGTTTAAGGTATTTTCCCATACCCTAGCACAGTATTAGAGATTCTCTGAAGTTTTAATGTCAGTGTATGGCAAACACTGCACTGCAACATATTTGTAAGCACATGTTAAAACTCCACATCTCAAGGACCTGATTCTCAACCCAACCTTAACCTGGTGTAATTCACGCCTACAGTAAACACCTAGCTGCATTCACAAATTCTTTAAACTTCCAAACAGTCTAACCTGCATCCATTAGAAATTATCAGTGCAAATTTGCATGTATGCTTATTCACCCTGCAGTTTGCACATGGAAAACCAGAGACCATGGTTCGAAAACCTGACCTTTAGTGAGTAAACAGAAACTGAGCTGACAGATTGCATTGCATCTATTTGGAAAAGAATATGTTTAAAAATAACACAGCTTCTGAAAAAATATTTGGAGTTTCAAAAATCACATTTTAAAAAGCCTGTAAAAGTAACACCTATGACTACATGCTCACTTACCCTACTATGCCATGAAAAACATACCATATGAATCAAACCCTTCTAGCAGTTCTGCTGTGGATACAACATGTTCCAAATCCTCCTCCAAATGCCTTCAGTCATTCCTCAAATCCACGTTCTCTGGTTCCAACATTTTGTACTTTTAAAAGAGAATTTCTTCCAAGCTATTTCAGCTACTTTTCCTTTTAATGCTCTAGCTTCATGTATGCACATTCCTGCTGCATTCTTTTGGTTAATTCTTGTAATCTGTATTTAAATTTAAAGTAGACATGTGAATATTCATGCTTTAAGGGCTCGAACTTTCACTGGCAATAAGCATTTTTTAATTCCCACAGTATCAGGAAGAACTGCGAGAATTGTGTGTCTTGCAGGACTGGGCTCTGGCTTTGCATGAGTTTTAAAGATTGGAAAAAAAACAACAACAACACCTAAAACATGGAATTATTAGCAATTGAACTGTTGCTCCTTTTAAATTAGTAATTTGAGCTAACTATTGCAGTATAGTAATGAGTTCACTATTTTAATTCCAGGGTTTTAGTAACACTACTGGTATTAAAACTGAGGTCCCATTACACAGCTAACTTGTATGATAAACAACCCTGCAGTTCCCGAGTTTGGTCCAAAGGCCATTGAAATCTATGAGCCACTCAACTTTAGCAGCTGCTCCAACAAGAAAAATGTACCAGCAGCCTCTGGTAGCCTTAGTTACTGGATTTAAGAAGCTATTTTTGGAGAAAACTGCTCCAAATGTCATCCACTAAGAAAAAAAAAAAAATACATACCTTCTCAAAATGCCAATAATTTTTCCATTTTAGCACACATTTTACTCTTATTTGTTATTAATTTACTTATATATATAAATGTTAATGATAATTTAGAACAACTTTTCATCTTCCACAGAAATTACAGGAACTCTGCCTTTCTCACCTGCTTTTAACTACTTACATTTATAAATCTAAGACGCAGTGCCCTGCAGCTGTAGAATTTACCATTCACTTGTGCATGATGAGAGCAATGCTAAGGTATAAAAGTTGTGCTGTTCGTGGAGACCACATGCCTATGTGCAGCAGAAAAAGGACAGCGCTGTACTGCAGGCTGCAGCAATGCAATGCCAAACTCCACTGTGCAGCAAGGATCTTCTCCATCACAGGGCGAGTGAGACGTGCTTTGCAGCCTACAGTAAAGCCTGCTAAGTCAGCATTACCTTTGCAATCCACAGGGCTTTGAATTTTGTTTTTAGAGAAGAGCTGTGGGCCCAAGAATACACAGATTCACTGGCCAAACAATCTCTCCTCACTGCAAACAAGATAGAAATCAAATGTCAGAAGCCCTTACTACAATTCATAGGTTCTTCTCTTGATGCTTTGTAGAATTTGATTCTAAAAAGCATTTTCCACCTAGCCCACAAGACAGTCGAATCTGTCTCCTGGCAGTACTATAGCACCTGTATTTACCCCTGAGAAGTCTGGCATTCCTAGAGACCTACATCCTGCTCTTCATCATGTACTTCAGGAACAGCTTCACGCAACTTTTCCACTAAAAAAAGTCAACTCAAATCTTATGTGGTAATTATCCGGTTTCTTCCCCATACAAACAGAAGCGTATTTGGCAAAATGGACAGGCTTATAGGGGAATTTTAAGCTTCTGACAGAAAGATCCACCTGCAGCTCAGGCTACAAAGCATCCAGCGCAATTATGTGTAAAAAGCATCCCTTTCAAGGCTCAGAACAGCTAAAAATTGAATGTTCTTTTAAAAGAAGTTATCTGAGAATCTAAACAATGCTTTAAAATTAATGTTATTACAGGAGGTTGTGGAGTTTCACTTCTTTTGGTGTCTTCAGAAGAGAAACTGCTCATTTTTAATGCTCACTTGGAGACATATGCTTATATATAAGAACAATCCTACTATCTTCAGTAGGAAAATTCACACAAAGTCAATGCAGAAATGCACTGCTGATGGAAACATCTGAAAGCTGAAGTAGAGAAGGCAGCAGTGTTATTGCTTAAAAATATCAAGACTGACTACCAGATTAGAGAGTGACCACCTCTAAAAGTGAACTCAGTTCCTCTCAGCAAGACAGAAAAGATAACCAAAAGAAAATCCTTACTTCCTCAACCACCTCAGAAGCCACCACACAAGTTTGGAATTAAATTGCTTATTTTAATTGCTCTTTTTAATGCTTTATATCTGATGTAACTGCTGAATCAATAAAAAGTGTCGCTTGAAGTTGTGGCCATGCATAATTTCATTAAATGCTGCAGGTATCGTGTTATGTTCACAGTTCAAACTTTGGAAATGGTACAAACGACACTCTAGTGTACCTTTCCACTCAGCAATATTTCTGAAGACTTAGGTGAACTGTGGTAAAACAGAAAAGAAAAAAAAGCAATGTTTTTAGAAACAGGGCACAATACAAACAGACCAAATATCCCTGTTTCTTTCACTGATACTTCTCTTAACACAGATGCATCAAATTGGTTTGCTTGCAAGACAGTATATAAGAATCAGTCTTCAGTAGCTGGTGTCCTCTGGAATAAGGCATTATTTCTTCCGGTTTTACATCTGGTAGTTAATACTTGCTAGGCACTTCGTAGTTAAAGAAAGAACATTTCCCCCATCTAAAATGTTCAATCTTACTGCTACTGAGAGTAGAACAATTTGGACTGTCTGAAAGATGACCAAATGCACTAGCTGAATGTTATAGTGTATTTTAAGCCAATGCATTTCTATAAAGCAACATATTAGCACAAAGTCATTTGGACCTTGTGTTTATCTTTATACAAGTAGCTTATTACAAAGGAAATTGAGGCAACCTATTTATGACTATTTTAATTAACGCTTTGAGAGGACAATCATTGTTTTGAAGAGGCAGGTGTGGTGGGGTAATTAGTCATAATAGTTTCCAAGCCCTTGAGGCAGGTCAGAGAAAAATAACATCACTTCACCAGTGAAAAAAATCACTTTCAGTCTCATTTCATTTCGTTAAGCAGGTATCATGAGAAATGGATATTTAAACACACCTGCAGACTGGTCTGCTCTACGTTTTTTTGGAATTGTACCAGATACCTAAGAACAAAGAGCTCACTTTTGTATAGGGATTTTCAACTCAGCATCTCAAAACACTTGAAAAGGCAGGTAAAGCCACGCTGTCCCCATTTTAAAAACACAGACAAAAGAGTATTCAGGGATACCGTCATTAGACCAGACCCACGCTAGTCAGGGACAATGCAACTAGTGGAGGCAAGACATCTTCAGATCCTTGCCACAACCACTGACTGCCAGCTGTACAGTTACCAAAATACCCCCATCTCCAGTGTTACCTCAAAGAGTTCTTACATTCTGCAGGCATTCTCAAATGGCTCCTGTGAACATTCTTAATCGCAACGCTGCACACCACTAGCAAAACCTGTTCTAGCACTAACAAAATAATACGAAGGATTCTACAGAAACTTCCAGTGCTTTAAAGGCTCTCCTGACTGGGAACATAAACATTTTTAATGGTCATCTTTGCACTGTGTAAACCATCAATCATAGCTGCCACACCTCCTCCATTATGTGTTACAGGATCATTCCCTCTTCGCCACTATGCACCTTCTTACTCCAATTTTGGTTCTCTCACTTCATCAACTTTAAAGGCTCTTCCTAAAATAACAGGTTAGTAACGGCATATTACCATATGAAACAATATATGATTATAGTTTCTATGTTTAACTACCTAAATAACAGAGCAAAAAAAGTGCTTAAAACATTTGCATCCACTTTGATTTCAGCCAGTAAAATCAAACTGCCCTCTAAATATATGAATAATACTGAATATGTACTTTCTCTCATCCATTTCCTTCCAAGACATTTGTAGATAATTATAGTATTTTTCCCCTGCTTGTTGCCTACAACTCCATAGGTAAACTTGCTTCAACTCAAATGGAAATTATCAACAGTTAACTTGATCGTTCACCTGTAAGTTCTATTACACAGCACTCTACAACTACCTATTACCCTAGTACTTTCTGCACAATTTTTCAGTTCAAGCATTGTCAATCATTTCCTCAGAAAATATTACGGTGTTTAAAAAGTTGTTTAAAAAAATTACAAAAATAACTGCCCTTGAAGCAACCACTTAAAGTATGTAAGAACTGCTAATTCTGCAAAGTAAACCAGAGGAAACCAAAAGTTCATCTTAAAAAATACAGGTGTACTGCTCTAAACATAAAATTGAAAGCAGAATGACACTGTGTAAGACCTTGACATTCCCAAGGAGCATTTTTCTCTCCCCATGTGCATCCACATATTTTAGCTTTTGCACAGTTAATTACATTTTTTTAAAAAGTTAGTACAATTGTGCCATGTACTTCCATTCCATAAGATATTTATTTTGCCCAAAGTAACACCACTGTAAAAAACGTTCCCAAGTACTCCAGACCAGTACAAGTAAAATCATTCCCTAATATGGCTGCAGCTGAACATGGGAAGAATTTAGTCCAGCGAAGATCCTGCTTTGCAAGGACTGTTACATTGACTTTCATTTAACAGTCACATACCAGCCCTAAAAGGTAACTGTGTGATTCATCATACAAAGAAAAAAAACAGCGAGAGCAGGTCTGCCTGGACAACTGTAATTTTCTTTCTGTAAACTCTTGCAGTGTCCCTTAGGAAGTGGAAGGGATTATATAAGTCTTGAGCTTTTGAGAAATTGAATGAGAACTCCATAGACAAAAGTGTACTGAGAAAGAGTCTGCACCATCATCATTCTCTGCTGCCTCAGCATGTCCAGCACTCGTGGGATGTCCAGCATCTGGAGGAAGAGAACAAACGATTACAAGTAACTGGTAAGCAAGGAGACTCGCTCATCCTCTCTCAGCAGAGATTCAAGACAGTACCAGTGATCTGGAGACTGAATCAGCTGCTCTACTTTCAGCTCTGATAATTCAGCCCATACCTACAGTATGGGCTTCATTACACTGCTGGCCATGCCCACCTCAGCTTCCTCATCTGTGAAATATTTGCCTGTCTCATGGGGTATGTGGGTCCTCACAAACCTAATAGCTGCAAAAGTCTGTCACACCATTATGATAAGGAAACAATAGATGGAACAATCAGTTTGTTGAGTTTCAGGCAGCACATAATGTTACCAATTGCTTTACAACTGCTCACTTCTGGCTAAAGACTGGTAGGACTACGTTTTATTTTATTAAACTACCACTTTGTCCTCTACTGAGACTTGTGCTGCAAGTACTATTACACATAGGAAGAAAAATGTTTAATAACAAGCACAAGAGACCGACTACGAACATGTTCTTGAACATTAACTACTAAAACTAAGGCATGAAGTGGTAAAGCTAAGGCAACATCCTGAAACGTGCTCTGTAGCCCAGGGCATACCTTGTTCCACTCACTGATTCAACATCCTAACTGAGCATTCCAAGTGTGGAAGTGGGCAAATGTAGAGGATTATTAACTCTGTTAAATTGCCAAGACTGCTTTCAACCATAATTTTAAGGGCTCTTCCAAAGGCCACTGAGCTTTTTCTTGGGAAAGCTCAGATGAACAGCCATAAAATACATATTAGGCAGATTACTTACTCTTCCTAATATTTACTACCTAATTATTTACTACCTAATATTATTGAAAACATGAGGGAAAAAAAAAAAAAAGAGATCACCTCATTGTGTTCCAAGCAGGCAATCATGATCTCTGACAGTATGACCACTCCTGTTCGTCCTACACCTGCACTGCAATGCACCAGCACAGGAGGATTAGAGTTTTTAGGATCTGCAGTGCTGTTCGTATGGCGCCGCACTGACTGGATCTCTTCCAAGTATGCTATTAAGTTGAACAACATAAGAATGACAAATTTAGGAAATAAAGTTCCATAAGCCATGCTATTACACTGCACAACCATTGGAAAAGTAGTAATTTAACAAATGACATTCCACAGAGAAGTTATACATTATATACATCACCAGTCGTAACCCAACCAGAGCAATACAGATATACAAAAATCATCCAACTTTTCCACGGATTCCCTTGTTCCCCCATCCCCCACCAAAACCAGCTTGTGGCCATCTTGCTATTGCTGGCACATATTCAAATGTGTGACACTTAGTATAATTATGTTTTAAGCTAGATGAATTTTAATAAGTTATGTATTTTGCTTTAGATTGAAATAGTCACTTTAACAAACTGGCAGGTGTACTCCTATCTGAAACACAATTCAGCATATCTTACAGCTGTAAAGACACCTTTTGCAGTAGAGTGCTTGGCATGGCTATCAAAAGCTAATTCATGTTTAGCAGACATATTAGGTGGTGTAAAAACAACAACAAAAAGCTATTAAATAAAACTTACAGAGAAATCCCTTTAAATCCTCTGGACAGCCATGCTCTGGCCAGTCAGTGTACTGCAAATGCCAAACTGTTCTCTCCTGTCCCGTGAGAAGATGTTTAATCTTCAAACCCGTAGTTGCATAGCAGCCTGAGTCAGTACGGAATCGTGTGGTAATCTTAAATCTTCCGTATGTTACAGTGTTGTGCCTTGAGCCAAGACGTGGCCAATATCTGAAGCTTTTTTCTCTCCCGCTTTCCTTAAAAGCAAAACACTTCCTTAACAAGAAACATGAAAACACTCACACAAGAAACATTCCTTTAAAAACTGTATTTCTCCTCTGTTAAGCGCTACTACAGTGTTCTGGCTTTTCACTGAATAAACCCATTTTCCGCAGGAAAGAGTTTGCAAATTTAGAGCTTTCTGCCAAGAAAAACAATACAGAGTGGCAAAGGGCTCACCAGAAAATTATCTTTAATCTGTTTGTTGGAGCAAAGATCCTGTTACTCTAATGGATCAGAACAAAATCATTGCATAAGTTTCAGCAATAGACCTGACTGGGTGTGTACTCACTTCCTCTGCTGTCACCATAGCTATGATGGCAATTCCTTGTTCCCAGATCATCTGCCAGAAATCCTGACATGTATTCTGCAAAGGGCCCTGCGTAGCAATGTAATCCCACTCCATGCCACCAACCGAGATCTGTAAAAAGAAATAAACTCGATTACTAATTATTTAAAACCCTTTCCCAGTTCCAACGTCAGCCATTTACAGATGCACAAACTGAAACAGACAGCAGCACTGCAGAAGTAGAAGGACACTGTGATATATATCTGCCTCCCATTTTTTAGCTGCACCTTGCCACATCACATCAAGAGAAACAATGTTTAAAATGATATAAGCACATAGCTAAATAAATGTATTTTACATGATAAGCATAATTTTTCTTTACTTATTTGTACATTATATTTCTTTTTTTGTGTGTGAATTTAAGGTATTCTGGCCAATTCGGGTTTAAAGAAGCTTTCATACCCTAGTGAGGCAAATGCTATTATACAGACCAGAAGAACTGCCTTGAAGGTTTTTGAGGTCACCCTGCAAACTTTTTTTTTTTTCCTGCGAACTGTTTTTAATAGAGTTTAAAGAACTAATGCTGGGAACAAGGGTCAACTTAACTTAAGCAAGGAGCCAGACTACTGCCTGTTGTGGATCTAGCCTGAGAGTACAGAAGAGGATGAAATAATTAGTATTGTCACTGCAGTTCTAAACTGTTATAATCATTGCAAAGAACCCCACTTTAATTAAAAGTTATCTGCCTTCTTAACTATGGAAAGAATGGACATGCCTTCTATTAGTACCGATCAGGAGAGAGATGGAAGAGATGGGAGAGAGATGAACAATATAAAAGATCTCTTCAGCATAGAAGTGAAAGCCAAAAGACCTCTCCAATAATTAAATAACCCTCTACTATTCTAAGCAGCAGGGAAAAACAGGTTCCCTCTTTCCCCACAGAACCCTTTGTAGAGGGAGGAAAGGATTCTTCGTCATCTGACAAAACCACAATGAATTGCCAAATCCATTTTTATTTACCATATAAGCTGGAAAAAAAGTCTCCAACAGTCTTTCTCTCACCTTGATATGAGATGCATTGATGTAACCCGTGTTATTTTCTTTGGTTGGGACTAGTTCTACTCTGGTATCATCATAAGGAAGGACGTCCTGGAAGCGGTTTCTCTCAGCATTTTCAGGAAGCCGAGCTATTGAGCACTCACCATCTATAAGTCTTTTCTTCTGAATGCGCTCATATTCAGTAAACACCATCCCCTGCTCTAACCGTTGTTCCAGAACTCTACACTAAAAGACAGAACAAAGATAACCACACAAAGTCACATTCTGATACAAGTCTATTTTAACACAGAATTCATGAAGGATAAAGTGTATTTATTTTCCTCTCCTATACACTTCTGCAATGCTTTCCAAGCTATTACTGGTTTTACAAGCATACCAGAACAAATTAGAAGTAATTCAAACTAGCAGGATTTTTTTTTCCAAGTGAAAACTGTCTAAGAATCCTGCTATTCTTCACTCAGTCACAAAGACTATGGATATTAATGGTAAAAACCAAAAACTACTTCTTAGTTTCTATAAAGACAACCTAGCTGGAAAACAAATATTGGATCAAACTAGGTGGTTATACTACAGTGCAAACTGGCTCAAATACATATGAACTCATACTCATTAATCATCCTGCTCAATATAGCACATTGGATTAAATAATTTGAAAAATCTCATTTAACCGCATAGTCCAAAAAATGAAGTCAAATTTTTGTTTAGATGGAGGAAGAACTCTATAGATGTAAAACCAAATGTTTGCCTCATTCAGTGAATTTATCCTTCACTTCCAATACTCCACATTTTCTTAGGCTGAAGATATTAAACGTTGAAGACAGCAGTAAATCCTTCTTAGAACCTCCTGCTCCAGCTCAGATATAAAACAAGGATTTTTTTCTACTAGTACAATTCAATCTGTTTTATTTAATTAGCCCACCAAAAGATTTATTCTTTCAAAACCAAGTTCTTTCTAAATCATAAGACACTTCTGGCATTTCAACATCTCTTTGCCAACAATAATTAGAGGAAAAATATGTGAGATTTCAGCCAGAAAATTTCATCTATGTCACATGTCCCCAGCCTCTCTCAGCAACTGCTCTGCAGTATCAGATCAGAAAAGTATCCTGTATCAAATAACTCTGATGCCAAATGCTGCAGAGGAAGGTGTAAAACCTCCATCGTATGTAATTTACACTTCAGTACATTAATTGTCCAAACTCCTTTAAATCTTTAGGCTAAGTTTTCTCATTTCAACTAATAGCAACCTGAAGCTGAGCAACGACAGAGACATCGAAGCAACTATAAAGTCTTTGTCTTCTAAATATATCAGTAGTTTGGACTTTCATGTCACATCTGACTTCTCCACAGCTTTAGGAATCACTCCCATTTCATGATAGCTATTCTTCCTCTACATGACTGCCTGAAGAGAAGGTGTAGTGACTTCCATCCTCCTCATAACATGACTTTACAGTTTCTGCTTTTCCCTTAGCACTTTGGGAAAAACTAGCTAAATAGTACTATGGGTGAATTAAATGAAGGTCAACCAAGGAAGAGATGACAGATACAAGTAAGAGGAAATAACTAACATAGGTACTAAATGTAGAAGAGTATTTGAATAACACAATGTTAATTTATTTTCTCCCCTACCATCTTTAAGGAGTACATATAGTTCAAAATGCTGTTTCAACATAGCTGAAGTAAACAGTCAAATCTCTCTCCTATAGATCTCAGTCCAAGCCTTCAAAATCCAAGACTGAATTTCTACTATGTAACTTGAAATCAATTTTCTTGGCCTGTTCCTTAAAACTGCAGCTGGTGAGAGCGTGACCATTCCCTTCAGGTTCTAATCTTGCTCCATGACTGTCAGGAAACTGAAGTAGATGGAGGTCTGCAGCTGAGGGTGTCTGACCATGCTCAGAAACAGATTCCAGAGAGACCACTGGCTGCAATATATATACAATAATCACCGCAAACCTTGGTGTCTCTAGTTGCTCCCCTGTTTGATGTGTGATGACAGCATTGTTCTAAATAGTCCTTCACAGGCTGGGTAATGACCATGTTTCAGGCTTTTCTGCACCCATTTATGGGTGTATGAGGCAGGCTGAAGTATGTTTATTGACATTGGTTACCCTGACACAAGTGAAGTCTTATATTACTCAAAGAACGATCCTGTTCTAGAACCTCATGTCCTCTCAGTGATCTGAGATCATTTAATAGATTTAAAATTTCAGCAGATCATACAAGTTCCATCTCCACTTTCAGGCATCTGCCTGAGGAAAACATAAAGGCAATCTGCACAAGCCGTACCCTGGGGATGCAATTTAACCGCAAAATATATGTATATATATATATATATATATATATATAATTCACTAATCATTACAATTAAGTTCTTGCTCACACTCAGACCTTTAAGTTTAATCTGTTTTCATTTTGGAAAATACCCCAAAATTAAGAAAAAACAGAAAAACTTGGCATAAAAATGTGTCAGTAGATATTAGTTAATTTGCTCTATATGCAAAGAGTAAACTCTAACTAAAATCACTGTTATCTTAAATCTTAAAGAAAAATCTGAGTTACACCCAATACTTCTAGCAACGACTTCGCAAGCAAAGGTTTCAGTCTGTTTTGTTTCTATCCTCAGTGTTTGAGTTACTCTGAATCAGAAGCATTTTGAAGTTGACATAAAGCACCATTCATATGCAATTCATTTTGAAAAATTATTAGTGTAAAAGAAAGCATGAAAAACTTCACCATACCCGTTCATCATTTGTTGCTCTTGTTGATTCCTCCTTCCCCTCATCTGGCAGAGGCATTCTAGTCAAAGTTAGTCCATTCAGGGCAGCTAGCTTTAGAGGCCCTATTTTTTTTGCATCAGTTTTATTCTTTTTCATACCCTGCAAAAGAAAAGCTAGAACTTACAAATATTCCTAAACAGTTGATGAAGTTACCAAGCAGAACCCAGATGAGCCCCATTTAACCAAGGATACTTCTTTGACCCCTTCTACAAACAGCTCTGACCCTTTTTTTGATAAGCACTGCAGTGAGAGATTAGGGTGGTGGGACTACATTCCTCCAAGGACACAACACAAGTCTGTCTTCATTCCAGACAGGTTAATGAAACTGCATGAGAATGACAAATATTGTTCCCTACAAAGCTCACAACTGAGGGTGTGAGGCAGCTGCTCTGGATAAGTAACATTCTTGGACAGAACTAGAATCAGTATCCAACCAATAAATACATAAATGGTTCTTTACTGGACTACACAATCTGCAGACGCATCCCTACAAGTGGGCATTAGAATGAGACTACACCTTTAAGATATCTGGATATAATAAAATGTTTGACTACATTTACAACAAGCTGCACGTACAAAACATGAACACAGGACTATGGGCAGATCTGAACCCTGAAGCAGACTATGAATCTAAACTACTGTAGTGACCATTCTTTATTTGAGAGAAATATAAGTGGGAGATTTTTATGAAATAATAAATTCAGATGATTCTTTTAGAAAGCATAAGTGAGAAAAAATATTCTTGCCGTTGCTCAGTCTTTTTTTGTTAAAAAAAAAAAAAAGAAAAAAAAAGAAAAAAAGAAAAAAGAAAAAGAAATCACAACACTGAAAATATGGGTGAATATGCTGCCTGAACAGTGATCAATGCTTCCGAAAGCCAAATGGAGTAAGGAATACAAAGACAAAGCTAAGAGGATGAGACTGCATTTTAATATGAACACAAACACAACACTAAGAGCTCATTGGAAAGCAAAATGCATGAAGAGTGGTAGGAGACACTTTTGTTAGCAGGTAATTTATCTCAATAGTGAATACAAAATGGCAATTTTCTATCCTGCAAGAGCAGTCTGAAACATTACTGAAATACAAAGTAAACAATTACAGTGAAAGTTTTAATATCAACTTTGTATCAAAAGATGAATATTTACATAGCCATCAGAATGAAAAGGCAGGGTATGATTTTGGTAGACTCAGTGTCTGAAAATAAATCTTTTAGAGAAAAAAATACAGAGTATATCTGCATGGGAGTACAAGAAGTTATCACCTCTTTTTTTTTTTTCCCTATATCCACATAACACAGGAGGAAGGAGATCTAAGAAAACACAAATAATTTTAAATGAATCGAAGCTGATGAATGTTAATTTCACAGTGTTCAGCTCCATGCATATAAGAAGTCTGACACAAAAAACTGGAAGTACAGTAACAATTTAAATATGTCATTTACTCTACATTAGCTTTTGAAGCATCAGCTCTGGCAGTTACTACAGCAGCATACATTGTGCAGTAGTTCCACTGCAGTCCAATTCGTGCAGAAAACTATTTGACACTAACTCAGGCAGGCAAAGTTAGCAACAATCAGATTTTAAAAAACACAAAATAGTAATAAAAATTGTCTTCCTCTAATAGGGTGTAAAATATGGTAGGCTCTGCATAAAACTAAAGAAAGTGAGCAGTAAGGACTAAGAGCCGTTACTGAGATACATTCCCAAATAGGCCTTGGGGTTCCTACAAAGTAGGAATTATAGAAAAAGTGAAACTTGCAGTTGTTCAGTTATTTCTTTTAATGGCTTCATAACGTTGTAGTAGGATAAAGGGGCATCGCAAGCAAGAAGTAACTTCAGTGAGATAAAACCAGCTTAAAGGCAAGGCAAAAGGGAAAGGATATGAAAAGAGGAAGGAATGAAGGAAAGAAAAGAAGAGAATACCATGGAAGAATTTCCTGCATAATGTGTCAGATTACACTCTTAGGTCAGAATAAGAGCCTAAACGAATCAAAAATGTAAACATTCAGCTACATCTGATTTTTCAGTGAGGGAAATTCTAATATTAGAAAGCTGGTAGTGGAATGCAAACACTTTTGTTCCAGATAAGGATAGGTAGGGCAGAATTTGGGATCTACAACTGACTTTAAAATAGCTAATTCTCCAGTTGCTGGGTAGTTTAAGTGTGTCAGAAGGAGGGAGGCTGCACAGTTGGATTTGTGTACTCTACCAAACACAATTCAGACATAGCAGAGAAAGATAAAAGATAACTAAACAAAGTTAATGAGAGAAAATAGAAAAATAAAGATAGCTTTAATTCACACATTTTAAAAGCATCTCTCAGGCTGATAAAAAAACAACAACAAAAACACTTAAACAAAAACCCCACACAACTCTGGTCACAGAACAATCTGAAACAACACAAACCAAGAGAAATAATATCCACTTACACCTAGTGGGGGAAGGCCTTCCACAATATTCTTCTTCCCAGACAAAAGATCAGACACAGGTCTCTTCTTTATCGAATCTTTCCTTACTCTGTATCTCCCTGACGTTGTAAGGTCAGATTCTGACATAGATGGCATAAGCAGTCCTTCCCCTCTTCTCTGTACCTGGCTTTCTACCAATAAATGAACCGGGCTCATATCTTTTATTCTCTTTTCTGTCTCTGTAATATGTAATTTAGGCTCAAGAATATGCAAAGGCCCAGCAGATGAAGCAACAGAGCTATAGGGGTAGTTGAGTACAGGATCATGAGAATAACCAGCACCCATTATGGATGAAAGTTGGGTTTGATCTTCAGGGAGAGGAGAGAGACTAGTACTAGCTTTGTTTTCTTCTTCGAATTCTTCTTCTTCTTCACTACTGTGAATCAGCATAGTGGCATCTGAAAGAGTTTTCTTATGATCACAGCTCACACCTTCATCTTGCTCATTTTCTTTTTGCTTTGTTCTCTCCATCAGAATGTTGGGCTGTGACCCTTCTGAGATAACTCTTGGAAGAGCCACATCTGCTGCAGATGCTGACATGGTCCTCTCTTTTATTCTTATTCCTTCAAAGCTGGGCGTCAAGCCTGCTATTTCAATACTGTTCCTTTTCTGCAGCTGAGCATGGCGTGCCGATGTTAGAGGTTCACTGACTTCCTGTAGAGAATGTGCCACAGGCAGGCTGTCTTCCTGAAATGTCTGGACAGAATGATGCACTCGCCTCGTGATAAGATCCGGGTTGCTGCTGCTAATGTAGATATGCCGGGAAAGGTCTGGAGTACTATTTGCAGGTCTTGGGTAAGGGTATGGGGGAGGAGGTCGATAGACTTGGGTCTTCATTATATTTGGTGCTGGATAATCCTGAGCCTGGAGTTGCACATTTGTCAGCTCAGGCACACTGACTGCCCCAACAACCGGGCGCTTTTCAGCAGGATAGGGATAGGGGGACTGGCTATGGAAACTGTAGTTCAGGTTAAATGGGTAATGGTTAGACTGCGGCGAAGCAAAGTGTGCATGTTCTCTTATTTCAGGTTGACTGTAAACTAAGGCATCAGGCCGGCTGTAGGCATACGTATTGCTGATGTTGAGATTTCTCATTGAATGACTCTGTCTATCTGTGTGTACCATTCCCCTTTTGAGCTGTCTCATCACAGTTTCATAGTCTGGTGTGGGCCGATAAGAAGGTGGTATTAGCGCGCTGTGTCTATGCGATGGGACATAATCAGTCCTGAGGACATCGCTTCCAGTAATGCTTGGGTTAGAGGACATAGGGGACGGCTGTAAGTAATGCTGTGGATTATTCAGGGAGTTTGTGCTATGTGCACTATAGACACTACCATTGCGTATTCGACCACTGTAGTCATGAGGGGCTCTATCCAAACTAGTCTGAGAGTGACAGTAGTATCCATTCTGATTGCTCACAAAGAGGTTATCTGAAAGTAAAGTTTAAGAACAAGCTTTATGTCCAAGACCTTGAACAACAAAGATAATCTCTATTAAGATGTAGCTAACTGAGGCTTGAGACTTTCAAAATCTCAGTTGTTCTTAACTATGTCTTGAACTGGGAAGAGAAACAAGCAGCTTTTTTGGTGTTGTTGATACCTGAGGTATATATAACAGAATGACCTGGTATGCCCATTTAGATGATGCAAACTCCTACTGGAAAACATTATCTCAGTTTAAGGAAGGCTTTCTTCAATTTAGGATAGGTTTGCTAAGTTTAATTCTAAGTTAAACAAATCTGTATCAAATGATAAACCATTCTAATTGAAAGAAAGAATGGACATTTACACCAAGGTTTGTACTAACCTAATGCTATCAGCTTAGTTTGCAAGAAAACAAACGCACAAACACACCAACACCCTCTCTCCTCTTCAAAACACTCTCAGGTCATAAGTAGATACAGTATCACAACAGCTTTAAAAAAATCAATTTATCATTTTTGCAGAAAATTTGGACACAGTTTAAACAACAACTACGTAGTGTTTGTACATTAACATATACCCACTCTGGTGGGTAAATAAAACGTTGTAATAGTTTATGTACTATATGCATTTAATAGTTTAACAATTACTTCATTGGATGTACAATTTGCCAAGCTTCAGAAAAGAACAATTTAGTCATTGTTTAGATGCCTCTCATGACCCAACACCAAGTTCATCATTGCACACTTATGTTACTGAATTGCCTGACAGCCAAAAATTCTTCTGTTTGTTAAAAATAACATTCAAAAGTAGCACGATATGAAGCACGATAGCATTCACTGTGTCCAGCAATGACTCCAACACCACATTGGAAACAATTCAGGTACATTATGAATCTACATATCTGTACCCTTATGAATATTCATGCAACTATTTACATTGAAAACGTGCTCGTTCCCTTACCAATGAGTTATTATTAGTATTTTTTGATTTAGCTGACTTGTAGGACTGGAAGGTCCCCATCAAAACTGAGGCAACTTTGCAAAAAATGAGATTAACCTCTCTAGGGAAGCAACTTTGTAAATTACAGACATTGTTCGTAACCATCAAAAAAGCAGAGAAAGCAGCCATGACTCCACTGTGAAACTGCTTAGATTAGGAGTGTGCATTCCTTGAGACTTTTTTTTCCTTTTTTTTCAAACAGATGTTTACAGTTCTCAGCCTTTCAATTCCCAACCACCACATAAGTCTAGCAAACTCAGAGAGAAACACAACTCATCCTACATCCTGGTTTTAAGCAGCTATTAAGCTCGATATTGACAAGGATCTTGGAATTACATAACATACCAGTTTGGTACATAAACCAAAAAAACTAGTCAGTTAAATTCATGCAAGTGACTACAATCAACAGTTGCTGTATTTGCTGTCATAACTACCTTTTCTCATATCCGACTTTTCACATCAGCCCACACACAGAGAAGCAGCAAGCACTTTAATGAGTGTTGCCATGCAAACCTGACCCATGATCAACCTGTAAATTTTGTCCAGCTCTAGTTAAATAGCTAAAAAATACAAATTACAGCATTAACTCTCTGAAGTGGTGGGCTTCATGAAATTTAAATCACAAGATCTCTGTTTTCCACCTTGTTTAAAATTATTCAAGAACTGGAAATTTTCAAATCTGCTATAAATTACCTTGGGAGGATGCATATGGTTCAGTATAATGACCGTTGTAATGCAGCTGAGGTGGTGGAGGCATCATGTAAGCTTGAGGCTTGGGCTACGAGAGAATTTTATTATTAAAGAACTCATGATTTATTTTAAATATAGAATTCTTGAAATTTACATGCATGCACAGACACAGAGTCTAAGTCTTAAAACATTTCTCTAAATCTGCAAGTAAGTTTCTCCTGAGAGGTCACACAAGAAATACATTTGAAAGAAACACAAAACCAAACAAGCCAGGATTATACATTAGAAGTCAGTTTCTCACATAGTAGACACTCATCTTTTTCACTGCTCATCTTACTTCACTGAAGGAAAGTAATGTCTGTTTCATAGCCAATTTAAATCAGTAAAAATGCAAATATGAAACTATTTGCTCTCCTTACCATGGACATCCTGGAAGAAGACCGCCTTCTAACAGGATTCACTGTAACGGGCTGGGTTTGCCTACAAAAGAAATATTATGGTAAGAAATTATTCTTACAACACCAAGACTTATTTCACACTTTGGAAGGTCGGTTAAAAATCAATCCATATTTCCTGGAGCTTTTTTAAACAGTCCTTTAACAGTCTGAGAAGGTAAGAGCTCACTGCATAAGCCCCCACTGCTACTAGCAGAATCCTTTATATGAAGCATAATAAGAAAGTGGCCCTGAAGCTGTGCAACAGGGCAGAAGGGGACTAGTTCCAAATTTGAACCCCATAGATAATCTCACACTAAAAGTTCCCTGTTCTACAAGACCATATATAAAGTTGTTTACAAGGGGTCCTTAATATTTGCAATGTTAGAGGAACTAAAAAGCATGAGTCCAGTGCAATTTTTATGCTCTAGTTTAGCTAATGTTAATAACTTTTTGTAATTTTTGTAGTGCCTCCATGAAACCTTAAGCTCCTTTTTCCTCACCCTATACACCTGTATTCTGCATCTCGCAGCAAGACAGAGCTCAAAAAAATGGCAGAGTTATACAAATGCAAGACCTGACAGATTTTGGAAAGAAATATGATTTTTCAGCTCACCCTTTGGGAAGCGAAGGACGAGAAAGGATTGGAAAGCGTGGAAGGGAAAGAATGAGGGAAGATTTCTGAGAGCCCTCCTCAGGTGGAGAGTCCAGGGAATCTCTAAAGACAAGGTACGTACAGATAAAGAAAACAAAAGACTGAACTTAATACAGGTGTGCGTAAGACAGTTTTCAGCAGCAGGACCAGATGATAGGAAGTTATAGAACAGAGATTATCAGAAAGTTCTTTTGAGGACATTTCCTATTAGTAAAACCATGTTGTGGTGAAAGGGTCAAAAGTAGAGAGTCATCCTACAAACTGACATTCAGTACAGAACTACAGAACTCTACAGACCCGACATTCAGAATACAATGCACAAGTCCCACCAATGCACTACTTCTACTCCTCTCAAAAGGCAGCCAGGCTTACAAGTTTAGAGATACAGGGGCTATTTTATTCCAAATTAATCTTCCTCTTCTAAGATGAGCTAGCACGAGCCATGCTAGGGAGTCATCTGTGGTACAAAATATTCCATTATCTTTCCATTGGCCACAAAAAATTTTGCATCAGCAACTCTATGGATAGGTCATTGGAGGCCTACGTACAAACAGGAGGAATGATACATTTGGAAATCACTTTGTTCTTTTTATGCCAAGCTGTTCAGTGGATCTAATTCTCTATTTTTGGCTGAAGTAACTTAACTGAGGGAAATCTGTACCAGTGGAGAAGAGTAGCTCAAATTCCACCCCTTGATTTACAAGTTGGAGACCAGCCCATTTAAATTTAATTTGATGAATTGTATTAAATTTACTTCGCACTAGTGCTACTTGAGCTATACAAATTCCATGGATATCCAAAGGACCACATACCTCTCAGCTGTCAATCCAGCACATTTCAGGCATGCTTCACATACACTTCCCGCCCTTTTAAAGGCCTTCAGAGTGTCCTTTCAGAGCAGTTCACCCAAACACAGGCCAAACCCAATCCCAGTGATTCCAACAAACATTCTAGGACTAGTAGCCTTCAAGTCAACTAACGTGTGTCACTGCACTGAGATCCAGCAACAGGGCCCAAACATTACTACTTTTGGTAAGATTTTCAGTGTTTAATATTTTCCTCCACTATGAACCACACTAAAGTGTAAGTTTGAGAAATTGTTGACAAGAAAAATTCTCAAGAACGATTAGGGAAAAAATATTAGTCATTAATTAGTATAATCTAAAAAGGACACTATGGACATTACAGAGATTATAATACACTTCACCTCCCCATGGGAGTTACAAGGGAACCAAGAGTTCTCCTAAGGTATGTTACTTACAGGCTGCATTTATTTAGTCTGTAAAATTTGTGTCTAGCTACGCACATCCTCCACACATATTTTGCTGTTTCCATATCTTCCTGTCAAAAAAAAACAAAAACAAAATTTGCACATTAGACAAAATATGCATATCCATCACTTGCTCTCACAGAAGCCACTGAATTTTTTAAGAGTAAACTGGTATTATCTGATTTTGTTTCAGTTAACTTCATCGGATTTTCTCTAAAATCATATTTTGCAGGCCTAAACATACGCTTTAGCCTGACAATTTTATTAGATTTTATTAGAAAGCTGAAAGAAACCTTCTGTTGTAGATATCTATCTACTATAGCACAAACACATTTTGTGGTATATACATACATCAGATTCAACAGCTGCCTTCTTCACAAAGGCAAGTGCTAGATGCTACATGAACTTGATTTTGCAAAGCACATTGTGGCCCGTTCTAGCACAGCTCTAAGAACATGCTCATCTTCAAATGCCACCAACTTAACATTTTAAGAAAACATGCTATAAATTTTACTGGAATGGATGAAAATATTTATGACCACCTGAACAAACTTTGTCAATATACTCCTCATAAAAGGTCAGATTTAATGCCTTCTCCTTTCTGAAGCACTTTCCCTTAGAAAGCTAACCAGAGGCCAGATTATTACATTTGACTCACTCATATAATTCAAAGCTGCTAAACATATAAAAATAATTAATAGGAAAAAAATTAGCAGTCAAATTGTGGCTTTATTTACTTTATTTGCTTTATTTAATGATGTCTTAATGAAAAAAATCAAAACAAAAATTCACTCACAGTTTGGAATTGGATTGTCTCTTCTTTGTTTGCCAGCTCTAATGCAAAAAAGGATTTGTTGTGAGACATGTTGGCAATGTCATGCCACCTGCAGACAAAAGGGACAGAATGTGACTGGCAAGCCCTGATTTTCAAACCACGAAAATGCAACTTACAGAAGCTTCTGTGTCTACAATTTAACTGGTGCAAAATTAAGTAACAGACTAACTAAAACAATGTATGAATTCAAATACTGACACAAATTGTATCATGTAACTCTTCTATATTTCTTTTATATATAATATTTGAAAGGAATTATTGGATACTTTCCCAAGTGAATATTGCTAAGTAAACTGGTGTGTACATCTTAGGACTTAAGATTTTCTGCGTTCATAGTTGCTCCTTTTTGACTCAAAAATTATTTTGCAATTGACTGCATATTACACATTCATCTCTTAGAATTAATCCAGTTTAAGGGGATTCATCCTACAGCCAACACACAGAAAAATTTCAATGAAATTCAGTGTAATTGTACTATAAAGACTAGTGGACTATGTCCAGGTTTATCAAATCAATAAGCACACATCGTATCTAAGAAACATCCATGCTAGTGAGGCACAGGCACAAATCTATAAAATATTACAAATATATTTTAATAAAGAACAATACCAACCTAAATACAACAGGAGGACGGCCATTTTTATGTTTCACAAAGATACCATCAAGACATGCTCCAATGAATATGTCACTTCCTTGGCTGTCCTGTTAGAAGTTGCAAAAAAATACACACAAACAGAAAAAAAAAAAAAAAAAAAAGTATTTGAGAGCAAAGCTGCATGAGAATCAACTAGTTTTATAATTTTGGAGGAGAGGAAGTGTTTGTGTTTTGTTTTGGTGGGGATGGGGAGAACAGGCTTATTGCTTGTTCATTTGTTTTTATTTTTGGCAGTAAGTAACACTTTTTACATAGGGAAGAAAAGCAACAGAGCAAAAATCAATGCCCCATTTACCTTTGCAGGATAGGTCTCTTCACCATAGCCATCCATTCTCTCTACTTCTTGCATATATAACATTTCTGCATCAGGAGGAGTAAGGCCTCTATGAAAATGAAAACAACGATAACATGATCAGCTAGTACAGTCAACAATCAAAAACCATGCTTGTTTTACTCTGAATGTCACTGTTAAAGCTTCCAAAACACACCCAAAACACCCAGGCAACCATCTAGACAAACTGTTTCTGTCTATACCAATGGCTGATACACTTGTCTCAGCCTTTTGATCTCAAAGAAGACATTATCTCTACCTGAAAAATCCTGTCACTCATTCTTATATCTCTCAATACTTTTGCAATCATAACTCTTTCTATTCCTTCACTTTCTCTTAATGTTATGCAGACTGTTTTTCCTTTCTGAACCTTAACCATTTAATGCGGTTGCCAAAACATTTCAGAGACAAATGGATCTGAAATTCTCAAACCTCTGTTTTAAAATAATACCAAAAAAAAACATATCATTATTACTAACATAGTCACAATCGCTTTTCACTGATAAATTGACAACAGAGAACTTAACTTTCCTTTGTCTTGGACCACTGTATTAAGATGCCTTTTACTTAGACCATAAGCATTCTGGCATGGGGAATGTCTCTACGCTTCTGTTGCTGAAATACCTGCCACCATTGCCCATCGATAAACCTCCTAACTGGGGACAGCAACTTCAAGTTGTAAACAAGTTTCAGAAACATTATACAGGTTAAGTCATGAAATTTACCTCTTTCCCGTATTTTTAATTTTCAAGCAATATTTTCTCTTTCATTTTAGCAGTTGTTAGTTCTCTTTTCACTTTCATCCAGCAAAGATTTGTATTTTGACACAACTGTATCAGTGCAAAGCTCATTTAAATGAGAGGTGAAATTAGTTCAGCTCCTGAGATACCCAACTTGATGAACAATCATGTTAAAAAATTAAGCAATAAAGTGTTTTAGAAATATTACCTGTATTTCTGATGTAGCAAGGCAACTTTTTGTGTCGCTTCTTCCAGTATTTTTTCTTCTTGTAGCCAACCCTTAACGTAAGATAGCATTTATAGAATTAACTACAAAATATGCTATGAAATAAAGAAACTAGAGCCATTTTACACAGAGAAACCAACCCTTCACTCTTATTTTGGAGCTTAGATGCTGGATATTAACACAAAGCCAAAAAGTACAAACTGTTTTGAAGTGGTTTTACTCACTTCTCTGTCTCTACCCCAACCTTCTTTTCAGTATAATATACAATAAAACTGAAAAGATCTTGCAACACCTTTGCTTCTGTGCAATATACTATATCACATCTCACTACAGCCCCAGAGAAAACTTTTTCTGAATTTGATTATCTTGGGAGCAGTAAACTAGATGAATCACAGCATTTTTAATAATGATTTGTATATATCAATCCTGTATTTGTCTTCAGTACAAAGGAGGGCTCTTCATAACACAGTGTATTTGTGTTCAGCAATGCCAAAAAGAGCATTTAATGAAAGTACTTACAACTGGAAACAAAGCAAATCTTTGAAGAAACTCCTGAGATTCATACTGATCGTAGTCTCCAAAATCAGCTAGGAAAAAACAAAAATAATTCAATAACAAAATTCAGTAACAAAATAATTCAATACCTAATTAATTGCGGAAGATCTCCAAGGAGCAAATCCCCATCCTATTGAACTATGATCTGAAAGTAAAGCAATGGAATACACTAACCGGTAATGTTTATGAAGAGGAAATGTAAAAACACACTCCATCTTTTTACCAGAAAAATTGATGAGACTCCTCGTGGATATGAAAGGAGAAGAAATGATAAAATGAATACTGCTGATCCAAGTTCCTTAGTTCCTTGGGCTTTTATTTGGTTGTTTTTTTAATCACAGAACAGTTGAGGATGGAAAGGGCCTCTGGAGACTACTCTCTCCCCCCTGCCCAAGCAGGTCAGCTCCAGCAGACTGTCTCAGGGCCTTCTCCAGTCAGATTTTGAATACAGAGGATGGAGACTTCACAGATTCTCCAGGCAACCTGTTCTCATGTCTCACCTCTCTCACAGCAGAAAACATTACGTTGAGATGAAATTCCCTGTATTTCAGTTTTTGCCCGTTGCCTCTTATCCTGTCCCTGAGTACCACTGGAAAGAGCCTGGCTCCATCTTCCTTACTCCCTCCTGTCTGATACTTGATTATAGAGCACTGCACTCGCAGCACAGAGCTGACAAGCTGTTCTCACTGCTGGGTTCTGAGCAGCTGGAGCACCCTGGACACTGCAGTTTCTGCTCACCAGCCTTCTACAGCTCCCTGCACAAAGACATGCAGAAAGTGGGACAAAGAAGCTTTCCTGACTCAAAACTATGCTCAGAACAGATGTACAGCGTTGATTTCATGTCACACCAAAGGGCATTCCAAAGAATTTTTGTTACGTTTCCAAGAAAAAAGGAGCCAACACTTCAAAGAAAGTAGTTTAAATCAGAAAAGTTATGTGCAGTCTCAAATGAGAAACTGTTCTAAGGAGTAACAGTCTGCAGGGAACGGTTTTTTCAAACTATATAAACATAATCTCCAAGTACATGGATCTTATTTACATTATCACAGATTCTCACCTACAATGGTATAACTATAGTGACATTTAGGAATCTAATTTTTATTATGCATTAATGATTACTATGCAAGTTATTCACAATTAAAGGGGAGAACTTGTGACACACTTGACCAACTAAGCACTTGAGACAAAGTAATGCTTAGAAGCAGCCTATTGTAATTATTTCAAACAAATCATTCTTGAAATCAGTTCACTCAAAACAGCAAACAACTGCTTCTGTTAGTTCACTAGCTAAAATTAACTGACCTACCTTGTATAAGCTACTTCAGTCATCGGAGTGCATTAATTTAGAACCTGCACTTTTTCTAAGTTGTTTTTTTGATCATGTTATCAACACATGCAGTTCTCTACCCAAGACTGAAAGAGGAATGTGTAAGCTAAAAGGATAAATATTTTCCATCTGGAAAGAGGATTATATCAAAAGATTTCTGTAAATAACTTACTGAGCAGAGAGACATTTACACTGTCCAAAGATATGAAAATAACAAAGTAAGATTTTGCCAGTTGAAGACTATTAAATCCTGGCTTGGATTAAACAGATTCACTGTTATATAAACAAGGCACTAACATTATTAATCCTACTCCACTGGTAACTATATTCTCAGAAAAACATACTCACAATCTTTAACATGACACTACCAAAACACATAATTAAAACAAAACACAACACAACAACAAAAAAAACCACCACTAAGTTGCATGTACTGGCAGTGACTAAGTCCTTCTCAATTTTGGCAGTTTTACAATTGCTGCTAGATACACTGGAGTGGCATCCACGTCACATCCACTGGAGCAAAGCAATATACAAACACAACAAAGCTGTTGCCATTAAAGCTTGTTAACATAAGAGATTTAAGATTCAACAAGCAGGTTAGCAGGGAACACCAGACATGATCAGAACCCACAGACTGAGGACTGCTGATTTTTTATGTACTTTATCCCCTTTGACCCTAATGAGGAAAAGTAGCCATTTTCATGGAAGTATCAGAGACAGGGATCTTCAGGAAAGATTTGAACATAGGGACTGTTAACAGCCTTGTGTACTAACTTGATAATAATAATCTTGAATAATCTTTGGTTTGGGGATATTTGGGACAAGAAGTGGAGATACTAGCACTACACTACATTCAGATTTGCTTATTTATTAAAATATGTCCCTTTCTCTTGTGACAATGTCAGAATAAAGAGTCTTCAGTGACACAGACAAAAGCTCTGCTGGTGTTAGTAGACAGGTAGAGCCCTTGCTCCCAAAGGAATTCAGATGTCCAAGTTAAACCCATCTCCTGAAATCTCCTGAAAATACATGTTGGATACCTTAGTACACCTCTGAGGGCTGTGCAGAAATCCCAGCAAGTGCTGGGCCACTGATCCCACTGCCCCCCTCCCCAGCCCACGCTTTGGGTGATGAAATTCTAAGGAGCAAACCTTTCTTACCACACCGAATGGAACTGCTGCTGTGTTTGTAAGGCTGCCAACTGAAAACTAAAATGTGCTTCACAGACATGGAACATATACTGGAAAGCAACTACCTCTTGCATTTTTATTGCAGCAAGAAAAGGGCTCTGTAAACAATAATCAGAAAGCATGCAGTAGAAAATACATCACCACATTTCCAAAGTAACACTAGCTAATTGGCATAATTGCCTTACTTACCTTGAACAGCTAAACCAGCCAAATGTATTGCTTGTTCTAGTGTGCAAGGAATGTTACCCTCCAAGATATCTTTCTTTAATTGCAAATAATACTGATACCTGCAGGAAAAAAAGAAAAAAAAAAAAAAAAAAAAAGATAAAGCTAATATTGGCTTCTTAATTTTAAGAGACTAGAGATTAACATGCCTTCATTTCCAATTCCTCTCTACATTCACTAGTCTCTGTGGAGGACTGTCTTCCTCATCGTTCAGACCCAGTATTTTACGGTCATTATCAACTTTTCCCTTCACTTGCTTGCTGCAGAATCCAATTCTGCTCTGTGGTAAGTCAAAGAATGTCCACGATTTCTATCTACTAGCATACCCTCACAAATTGTTTATTTTTGTCTTCCCTCCTTAATATCCTTATCATCTCTCCTTTACAATGTCCAGTGCACTGCTGTTGCGTTTCTGCATTCCCTTCTAATAAATCGAATATGCACATCCCTTCCATCACAATAGTTACTTCCATTTCTGCATTACAACTCCTGGGTACTCACTTGTGAGGCACCACACTTTTTTTCCTTTAATCTGACCTTTTCCTGGGTCATATCTTGAACAGGCAAGCACTACTAAGTGTACCATTTGTCCAAAGCCTGAACCATTATTTTTAAAAATTCTTCTGGCCCTTTTGTCCAACCATGGTGCACCCTATCTTAGCCAATACACGTTACCCCCAGACACCTCAAGACTCACAAATGCCAGTACAGCCACACAGATTTGGCCAAGAAGGACGTTTGTCTTCTGTAGGTTGAGTTTCAAAAGCTTCTTAGCTTCCTCATATTGTATGGTAACTATTGTGAAGTAAAGCTTTAACACTTGAGAACACAGAAGCACATGCCACTCACATTTTGATCATTAGAGGCCAAAAGACAGATCTCTGCCTTCACTAAACTGTTAAATTCTGTGGCATTTTATAAAAATTGTTTATACTTTTCCTGGATCCTACTTAAAAAAGCACTATGCCGCATGACACCAGATAATATCCTTATATAAAAAAAAAAAAAAAAAAAAAAAAAAGGTAGAACAAAAACCCGGGGGCCAAAAAACAAAAAAAAAAAAAAAAAAGAAAAAAAAAGTCACAGCACATCAAGGCACTTGGGAAAATAAATCTTCACCAGTCAAAATATAGAATATAGGCTCTTTCCATAGGATAGCTATTGAAAGCAGACATACATACGAAGGATCTTGACACTACCTGACAAGAGTGCATTTTGTTTGTGATGTTTCCTTTTCTTGGTATACACTAAATGTACCATTTGCTTAAAGATGCTCAATTTCATTTATATTGAAAAGGCCTGGAAAAAAAAATCCCTCAATATACAGACTTCTCTGAAACTAAACCAGATTCTCACTATTGTAAATTAAAGCAAGTGCCATCCTCTAGGACAATAGTGCAATGCTGCCATGTAAACTCTTGCAAACACACTGCAAAATTGCTGTTAAAGCTCCAGCATAGTCACCACATTATTTGAATAAATGCCAGAGAAGAATAATAAAGGTTTTTCAGGCAATGTTTGTGATCTAGTTACTGGTTTAATACTCGTCTGTTAAAAATAATAATGAAATCAGAACTACTACAGACTTTAAGCCACTAGAAGTCCATGTATAGGCCCACAGGAATATTTGGCTAGTCCACATGCTCAGCTTGACACTTCTGCAGTTAGCACCATTTGCGTGATGTTCTCCAGATTCACAGTACAAACGGATACATGATAGCAAAGCTAATATCCATCTTTGTCACCCAGTGAAAGTCAAAAATCATAAATTCAGGCTCAGCCAGAAGTTTGCCAATATAGTTGGTAAGTACCAGAAAGTACTGAGAGTAAAATAAGGAAAAGATCTGCATGTGCTTTCCACGGGATGGACTTCCCCCAAAGCAATGTATTGCTCTTCAGAACAAAGAGAGAGACTGAAATGAAGGGACTAAAACAGTTAAAAAAACTGACCATGCAAGTATTCCTACTATCAAGAACAGGTTTGAATAGATTCCTAAGACCACTGAAAAGTTCACTCTTTGCTTAGTTTATAACATATTTTAAATACTCAAAAGGGAAATAAACATACAATTGGAACATATATTCTGCCTAAAGTACTAATTTCTGTATCTAGAAAGGCTGGGGAGGGGAAGCAGACAATTTGTACATGAACTATACATTTTAGAATGCTGAAAACAAAATTACAGGCACGTGTAAGAAGTTTACCTGGTAATCTCCTGCTGAAGCTGAGAGACAGTAGGCACATAGAACACTACTCCAAAATACACAGTGGGCTCCAAGGCATATTTGTCCAGCTGCTTTTTCAGAGGCTTGTCCAAATCTACCCATCTGCGCTGGTTCTGCTTGTTGTAATACCACAGACTGAAATACGTAATCTGAAAGAGAGGCATTTCGGTGATGAAACGAAGTTAAATAGATAAATGTGTTAGATAAAATACATTGCTAGAAATAAAAACTTTAAAACACTAAGGCTGTAGGTTATTGAAAACTTAGAGAACCGGAGAGCCATTTAATATCAAAACCAGGTGTTACTTCCAGATAAACAATCCATGTATGCACAGGCCCATCCCTAAGATACTACCAAAACTGATCTTTCATTTGCAAGCAGTCCCCCAGCTGGGGCAGCTCACAGATGTTAGCAGTAAGCACCCATGTGGAACAGTGAAAGTGAGGGAAGCAAGAAGACAAACAGAATAAACACACGGGACCAGGGAGAGCAGAGTAAGGCTTGTCTGACAAACCAGATGCTGAAGGACAAAAGGGCACAGGAAAAGTGGTCAGTCAAAGACAAGGTCATTAAAGCACACGTGTGGGTATGGTTCATCCCACTGAGCAAGAAAATGAGCACCTAAAGCAGCGATCTACCTTGCTTGAACAGACAACTCTTGCCCATACAAAGACATGGACACAAATTGCAGCATGAGCTGGAACAGACTGCCCCAAGCAGCTGAGGGATGTCCTTCCCTGGGATGTGAGCAGGCAACTTCCTGAGCACCACAATCTACCTTTGATTAGGCAACATAATCTGCTTTGAAAGCGAGTTGGACCAGACTATTTAAGTGATTTTTGTTTTCTCAATGCTTAAAAAAAATAAATTAAAATGATCATTACAATCTAATTGCAGAATCAATATGACGAAGATAAAAAAAAAGTTACAATGAAAGCTCCTCTGTAACCTTAATTGAGATTCCTTCTGCAAGTTGTAAGACATCACTGGTCCCACTTGATAAAAACACAGGCTGTAATACAAGTACTGAGTTAAGTTAGAACTGCTCATAGAAGAGTGGCAGCTTTTCAGTCCAGTGAAAGATGTGTGGAGCAAAGATATTCTGATAGATAGGAAACAGCTTCACGGCTACTAAAGTTTAAAAACCACCACAGAGCAGCAGATTCCATTCCCATGTCACAAACAGTTCTCTTGTAAAGCAGATTCCTTAAGATCCCTTAAGATGTTAATATTGTAACAGTAGTGCCACAGAAACTTCACGAAGGAATGCTTGTAAAAAAGGTGTATTTCTCTTTCATTACAAGACTTCTCACTTGTAACTGCAGACACACGTAGGAGCCCAGGTGAGGCTGTAGTTCTGATGCTGTGTAAACCCCGAGTGCTAAGGATGTAGTTTAAACACAAAGCGAGAGGGTCAGTGAACAAGAGGATCACCAGTAAAACCAGCTAAAGCTGAACCATCCACCACGAGCTGCTGGACCTTCCTGGCTACGAAGAGCTGAAAAAAGCAAGCCCACTGTGCAGGCCCAGCTGGCGGGTAACTGAGGGCCAGACCCAAAACCTCGACCGCAGCCTCCGGCTGCGAGCGGAAGCCGAGCAGACACCGAAGCCAAATGGTAACAGGACCTACAGAAGCACACCATCAAAGCTGAAAGATTTCTATAAAAACTACCAGGTAAAAACTTCTGGAAACCAGCTAAACATTTCTAAGCAACCCTCAGAGTAAGTTTCAGCAGCAGCCCTGGTGTATTTCAGCCTCAAAGAAAACACCCATTTGGAACAGAAAGGAAAGGAGAGGATGAGCACAACGTCTGATAACAGTACTGCCTGTTTCATACTCTCCGAATCAAGATATTCCTGCTCCTACAACCTCAAGTTTAAACTGAATGTACAACTTATTTTTAAGCAATGACGATTGCTTGTGCTGGTCCATTTCTGTAAAGTACTGACCTTACCTACACACAGAACTGAGTTGTTACTGGCACCAGACTAAGGAAAATGTTTCCGCATTTTAAATCATACTCTGGAATCCAGCATATCTTTAAACAAGATTTTTCTGTCATGGTATTTTCCCTTAAAAACTCCTCCAGTTTGGATTATCAAAAATAAATAAAATGCAAGCCAAGGTAAACACCGTGGCCCAAAACCCGTCTTATGACTTGTATGCAAACCTTTCATTCGACTTCAAGGGCAGAACTTGATCCTCTGAATTTTCATAGGAACTCAGGCACGCTGGAATACTTGCACTGATTAAAATAGAATCCATTTTTATTCATTGCTAAAACATTTTATTAGTAGTAGCACAGGACAACACCCAATTCTAGCAAAGAATGTAATGACACAATTCCTAAAATATGTTAAGCTGTTAAGATTAACGCTATTTTGAGGTTCATTTATTTTAGCGACTTATTCATCACCCAACCCCTTTGAAGAAAGTCAAATATAAATAAAAGGGACTTACCATTTCTGCCGCTGCTTTCTATCTAGCTGCCTTCTGCCACTACAGACAGCAACGTTAAGCCTTTCTGTATAATATTTCAGGAGTTACCAAGAACACAAAATTGAGAGAAGCCTGACATGCTGGCACAGCGGGCAGGGCCGCAGGTTGGGGGGGGGGGAGAGGTTCCCCCACAGTCATCCCCACCAGACTATCAGCAGCTCCATCAGCCACGCTGCCACACAACTGCACCACCGCAGGAGACCATTCGGTCTTTCTGCTGAATGTCTGAGGGAAACCTGAGAAATGAGGCTGATGAGTCTCCAGAAGAGACGAGGGTAAAATCTTACTGCTATCCCCATTTGCCGGATCGCAGGGTAGAGGCGAGGCAGAGCCAGGCTCTTCTGGGGAAGGACTTCCAGCGAGGGATGCTGCATTCGTGGGATGCAGCGGGCACAAGGTTCCTCCTGACCCAAGCAATTAGGGGATTTTGTCAGTACAAAACCAGTGCAGAGAAAGGAACAACCAACTGAGCATGTCTTACATGTAAATAACATATTTCTTTAAAATTGCGTATTACCCTTCAGCAACACTTAAAAAGAAGAAGAGCTTTAAATACTTATATTCTCACATTTCCACATCAGTATTGAGCACGCTTCGTTACTGCTCAACCATTTTATAATTTGAAATGGAATCAGGGACAGAGCCTTTCTTCCCTGTACCGACAGCCTGGTATTAGTTAGCTATAATTAGCCGCTGTATTTCATTTTATTTTCCTTAAAATGGACCGGTCTCATCCCCAACATCATTCCACTCCGTTTGGCTCTAATCTAAACATCATTTATACCTATCTGTTATTCTGTTCAGCACCTTAACAAAGTTTTAATAAAGAATCTCAGCATCTATTTCGGTCACAACTTACAATATCTAGAAAAGAAATCTGAATGACAAATGCGTATGTCAGATATCAAGTGTGGAATAATCTCACTTGAACTTAACAGCACCTGTTATCATCCACAGATCTGATTGTGTCTCTGGCTTGCAGCAGCACAACACACCAGGAAAAGTTATATCCTCTGGGATTTTGAGACAACACTACTACTGCCATCTTTTACACGATTATTCTATAGAGATTCTCAGATAAAGACAAAAAAAGAAAAAACTTTTGTAGGTTTTTTTTTCCTTCTTTACATTGGTACAAACAGATAAAACAAGCCTTAAGACTTTCCTGAAGAGAATGCTGAAAACACTGTCTCATTACTGAACATAAGCACTGCAGCCAGAGTTAAAAATCCCAGTTAGCCCACGGACTCCACTGCGTCTCGCTTTATCGTATGCTTGGATACAAAGCAGCCCCTGCCATCAAAGTATCGCAGCTTAAATGAACTGCTTTCAGAAGAGCTGGGTCAATAATCTTGTACTATGCACCACGGCCAGATGCCAAGTGAGAGCTTTACTCTATGTCCAACGTTAAGAACTACAGAAGGAGACAAAAGGTCCTAGAAAATCTCCAGAAACTTTCCTCTTATCACAGCAGACAACCCCCTCCATAAATCTTCCCAATCCTTAGTGGAGAAAGGTTTTGGAGCAGCCTGCACTGGCCAGCGCACAAGATCCAAGACTCCTTGGAAGCAGGGGAAAAAGAAATCTCCAGGTCTTGCCACGTACCTGCCACCGAACGGGAAGTCGCACCCCTTACATACCTGCTCACTGGCCTCATTGAAAAAAAAACAACACACAATAAACTCTTTTTCCCATCTTGGAGCTAGTCACTTCAGGGCACTTTGGCTTATCCTATCTTCATTGTTCTGACAGGATTTTCAACTGGAGCTGCCCGTAGGGAGGATTCAGCAGGTAGCTAGGAGAACGCAGGGAGAAGTCCACCTGAAGCCTTTGCACTTTCACACAGCAAACCTCTTCTCCAGCACAGCCTGCCCCAGCCCTCGCAACGACTGCTCCAAACCGTACAGGAGTCGTCAAGAGAAAATCACAAATGCTATTTAAACAAAGCAGCTGCCAATTACAGCTTAAATCCATATTGCAGGGATAAGAAGAAAAAAATAAACATTTTTTAAATCAATACTTTGCAAGATAATCTGCCATACTAATTTACTCAAATTAAAACACGGCAGAAATCACAACACAGTGTGTTTTTACCCCCTTCAAATAACTTGAATAAACGGATTTCCTCTGACAGGCAAGGTGGGTTTTACTCATCAGTATGTTAGACAAAAATAAATTGCCTAATCTACAAGCTAAAGAGCAAAACCTACCTAGCATATACAAGACATTATATCCCATCAAGACACATTTTCATCTCTTGCAGAAACAGGCCAGCTTTCAATCAACATGGTCCAAAAACTTTGAAACGTACTTTTTTTCTGTAAATCATGTTACTTTTTTCCACCTCTGAGAAGGATGGACTCACATACCTGCTGTTGGCTCACACCCCATACAGCGTTGATGTTAAAGCAAGTATCGCATTCACATGCACTGGATTCTGAAATCGTGATTGCTTTACAAGTGGGAAAAGCAAAATTTCAAAGTAGTCTAAAAATACTAAACAATAAACTAACATGCCTGCTACAGAAATAACAAAAACCTTTACTATCAAAATTAGTATAAAACTATACTGCTATTCACAGGGATTGAGACAGGGAAAAAATACATTTAAGGGGTATACTCAAATCTGAGCCCACTTTATTAAAAAGCTACAGAGCTCAGGGGTAACATTTCCTAATTGCCACTAAGGCTTTCATGGAAAAAAAAAAATGATTTTGTGGTGCTCAGAGTAATAAGCTAGACTGAACATAAAGTTATACCTGAATGCATGGATTTTTTTCCTTCAGAAAAATGAAGAACTAAAGTAATTGGACTGAAGGCAAGTGCTGATTTTTTTTTAAGCAATCTGACTGCCCATCCTTCTTGTCCCCTAAATTAAAATTTCAGCACATTTAAAATTAATATGTTTCAGATGGAGTCAATTTTGTTTTGCAAGGAATTTGTGTTTTCTATATTAATGAGATTACACACCAAAGGCTTGTGTTTTATCTGCATTCCTCCATGATCATTTTTCTTCCTTTCCTAACGCTAAGCAAAATTTCATTCCAAGCAGCAGCCATTAACAGTTCAATGATCAGCCCTTCTTGCTTTGTTTCCTCAGCATTAGCCAAATCTTTGTCAGCCTTAGATACAAGGCATAAACATTATTATGTCAGTGACCCCTCCATCACTACTTGGCCCAACTTTTATTTGCCAGTCAATATGCTTACTAATACATACACATGCACGAGTGTTTATGGTTGTATTTGTTTTTATTTTGAAAACACTGTTTACCTAAGTAAACACTCATTTAATAAATCACCACACTGAATAAAGGTATTTTTCTGTGTTTTCTCCGAACAAGAGCTGATACTTTGGACTGCAGAGCAAAGCGTTACAGAACACTGAAGCACTGTTTCAGAACTTCCAAGTTATTCGGAGTCTGGATAACCTTGATTCAGGCTTTGCCATTCATGTCCAAAACAAACACAGGAATTTGCATAGACACCACACATACTTCACAAAGAAGTTCCCTACCTTCTTTTTATATCATTAATTCTTGTACTGGTGTACTCTCTACCACACATCTGCACTTATGTCAGATTCTGCTGCCATGCACTAGCAGAATTGGCCCCTTTATTCTGGTATAGAAGCGTTATTAGAGAACAGAATAAAAAGAAGATCCAGCAAGAGAGGTAAATCAGTTGTAACATCTCCTGCCAAATATCTATAGATGCCTACCTGTATTAACGTTTAGAAAACATTTTTATATTTTCAAGTACCTGATTTGTATAGTCATGCCCTAAATGCAACGTGTGCAGTGCTATACATACTTTTCAAGCTGGTTAACAATCAGAGCTCTCAGCGCTTTTTCAAAACTTGCAATTCCAGAACAGTTTTCTGCAACAAATACGCAGCTTTTTGTATAAATCAAGTTTGGTTGTGGTCCTCTCACAGGATAAAAGACGGGCTGTGCTACAAAGGGTCAGTAACTTATGTTCCCTCACCCTCTGTCCTTTTTCCCCAGTTCCTCAGTTTGAGAGGGCTGGATTACATACCCATTGCTGATGAGTCACATTCTGGGAATACCAGATATTCTTCTTAGTTTAATGCACTCATTTCACTTTTTTGCAAAGCTTGCCATTCAGTAACAAAATTGACAACATACTTAGACTTTCTGAACTTGGAAATCAAGAAGTATTAATTGGAAAACAGAAAGAAAAAAGGTGTTTAGCTACACACAGCATAATTTGAAGACTACTATTTAAAATAAAGTGAGATCTGTTAAAACAAGTATTTTAAAATGTGTTACAGCACTAAGAATAAGCCACTCAATTCACCACCCAAACTCAGTGATTGCCGACTACACCAGAAAGAAAGAGACTTTTGTAAATTTTACCGTTCAATGTCTAAATAGGTACAGACTCCACTCATACCTCCTGCAATAAACTGCTCTGAGGGTGCATGGGAACTGCATAGCCCATATACAGTAATCTGAAACTGATGCCTTGGTTTTCTTAACTGAGTTAAATCTCAGTGCTTAAATAAACAGTCATATTTTCTTGTTTACCACTTTCAAGTCACACGTTAAAAGGTGTGTAGTGCATTAACAACACAGAGCATTTTATAGAAAGTACTTTGTATTTCACAGTATCGCTAATACTGTTTTTGCAGTTGGAAGCAAATGCGAAGCCGTTTTTTCTTCCTGAAAACTTTGTACTAAGCAAGTGGTCAGAAATGCTCCCGGTATCTGCTTGGCAAATCCGACTAAAGGCAAAACAACATTTCTTGAATGCAAGCTATGGAAAGTAATTTATATCCCTGCTTTCCATTCCCTTTTATTGCAACACATTTTCCTGCCAAAATAATCCATGCAAGAATGCATGACCAAAAGAATCTGCTCAGAGTTCAGTAGTGTAGTGTCAACTCCCTTAGTCTGATATATGACCCTTAATTGAGAGAACTGCCAGCCCTTTTTTTTTTTTTTAATCAGATTTTAGGAGTAGCTCCAGAGAAAGAGATAATGAAGAACTGTTGAAAAAAGCATGCATCTCCAATGCTTTGTAAATAGTTCAGAAAAAGCTGGCAGCCATTGTTCAGGAAGACAAAGCCTTCACATTTTGTAAACCAAACATAGTCAAGGTCTTTACCTTCTGTTGACTTACCAGCGACATCCAAAAATCGATAGATAAAATTGACATACTCCATTCAAACACAACTACTAAATTCTAGATACATCATACCCGATGTGTTCTAAGTAAATGCTAAAGCTATGAGAGTAGTTAGATTTTCCCTTTTCTAGAAAGAGCAAGAAAACAAAAGTAAAGCCACGCTGCCCTATGGAACTTTTCCTCAGTAATTGTACAATTAAAGACAATTGTACAATTTGGACAATCTAGAAAAAATCATACTGGAACTGAGAACATACACGGTAAACAAACAGAGATGAACGGATTCACACCTTTTTATTATTCTCCAAACAGGAAAAAAAAATCTGAAAATTACTGACTGTACAGAGCGTTTCCTACTGAGGAATTCTACAGTAACACATGCTGTGTACAGTAATAAATGCTTGCAGAATAGTCACCAAATGTGTGATTACGAGTAAATTTCAGTTGCAAAAGCATCCTTCATAATACCTAGCAAGAAATTGGAGGGGGCGGAAGCTGTTATAGAGATACATACAGATACAGATAGTGCAGACCATGTTTCTCCATGGGGATAGACATCAATAAATGATGATGTGCTTGCCTGCAAACAAGTTTGCGGTAGGTATGTGAACAAACAACACAAGTAGTTTGTCACTGGTACCCATTTCACATTTGTGCTTCAGGTTCTATTCACAGTACTAATCCATTAGAAATATAGGTACACAATTAGCAGTCTCTTTCATATCCTAATCCAGAAGTTGTCTCAAGTCTCTCAGTAATTCTTAACCATGTTGCTTAGGCAGAAATTAGGTGCTCAGACTTTATTTTTTTTAAATGACATTTTCAGCATTGTCACATTGAAAAACAACCACCACTGTGGCTTTTTATCCTTCTAAACTGTTCACTGCCACTTCTCACACGTCGTTCCCTTGGGACCTACTCTAGCTCTGTAACATAAGTTTTGCAACTGTTCTGGACCAATCCATGTCCCTCTCAAGACCAGAATGTGAAGAAACAAGGGGTACAAGGAAAAGCTGTTCCAGTAAACAAACTGATTGCCCCAAACGGTAAGGATTCACCACACAGGTCAGCTAACACCAGAGACAAAGGTATACCTTAACTTGACAGTTCTCTTACCTCACGCAATTCAAGCCTCTGAGCCACTGCTTCAAGACTTTCCTGGCCCGTGCTCTCCACAGATAGCGTGAACTCCACAAATTCATTGTTGAGCAGCTGGATCCGAGCCACCAAGCAACTCTTGCTGGATACTGTATAACGTCGAGTTCGTTTCAATTTTAACCCAAAAGGTAGAGGCATCTTCTTTTTCCACACTGATAGTTAGAGATAAAAAGCTACCACCACCACGGACTTGAGAGAGAAAAAGTAGTGATCTCCTCTCAAAAAGTAAGGAGCTGTAAAGTCTCCAAAAATCAACCAGCAGCAGCAGTATCCATTAAAGATAAGCAAGTTTTCCACCAGGATAAAAGTAGAGGGGGCATCCACTGGAATCCTAGCAAGGAGCAAAGAAGAAAACATTAATGAATCAGAAAAAAAAATGACAAAGTGGAATGAAAACAAGGGAAAACAACATGTATATATGTTTTTAAATCTAAATAGTCAGCCTACTTCTCCAAAATGCAGAGCTGTTATGTATTCAAATAAGCACCAGAGTTTCTGGTTTTTCCACAGACTACAGCAGTCTTTGGTAAGTTTTGTTTTGAACTTGCAAGTAAATAATGAGTGTCAATTAAATGTGGATTAAATACCTTAAAATAGGAAGTAAGTTCTAAGTGGAATTGATATTTAAATTAAAGACTTCTATAAAGTCCAAGTTACCAAAGGTACTAGTAATGTTGAAGGAAAAAAACAGCAGCCCAGCATTATTTTCCAAGCAGCATGCAACCTCAGCCCCTATCTGTTGGATTAAGCACAAAAACAAGCCCCATAAATGATTACAGGAAAAAAAAAAAAAAAAAAAAAAGAGAGAGAGAGAGAGAAGAAAGGCAGGAAGAGAGGTATTAAACCTCACACCTTAGCCATTTCCTACCAGACAATTAAAATCCAATTCCTCTAATTTTCCCTGAATTACAGCTAGCTGAACCATTATTGCTTATGCTAAACTGCTCTACCACGTTTGAGGTTACAGTTTGCCTCACCAACAGAGTACGCCAACTCTGAAAACAATTTATTTTCTAGTTTTTCCCTAAAAACACAAGCAGGTAACGCACTTCTCCCAAGTGGAAAAGTTCCCCACCTTTTGCAAACACCCTCACAGCTGCTCTCCTGTCAGCTCCACGCTGTGCACAGATCTCACCTTTCCTCTCTCCCAAGCGCTTCCTTCCCGCTTGCACCCCCGATTAAGAAACACGTCGCTCTTACAGGTTTACACACCACGTGCACAAGAAACACGGGCTAAAAACAGCTTTTTCCTCAGAAGTAGGCACGTTCAGGGCGGCTGCCGCGGCCCGGCTGGGCGCTGGGGCTGCCACCGCACCGCGCCAAGGCGCTCCAGCCAGGCGGGGGGTGCCACGGCCGCCCTCGGGGGGTGCAAGGGGAAAAACTCCCACAGCGACGAGCCCCGGGGCTCGGGGCGATGGCCCCCACGGGAAGATGGCCCACCCGGTCCCAGCCACCGGGACACACCGGCTTCCAGCCCCAGCAGCCTCGCCCGGTGCCGGGCTGGGGCCGGTGCCGGGCTGAGGGCGCCCCCGCCGGAGCATTGCCAGGGCCCCGTGGCGTGAGGGCCGCGTCTGGTGGCAGCGCCACCTCGGAGAAAAAAGCCGTCGTAATTGGAAAAAGACACAAAACAAAAGGCTTTTTTTCAGGCTGGTATGTTCGTAACGCATTTTAAAAGAAGTAGTTTGGTTTCTGAGGACTTTTCTAAGGTATGGATAACGTGAATATATCCATTTGTTTGGGATGGGGGGCTCACTAATCTTCCCAGCACACCTGATTTTAAACTCAAAGGTATAAACTATAAAAGATAGTCCCACAGCGTTTGCATATTTATGTGCATATCTAGAAATTTAATTGTATTCAACACAACTGCCGACTCTCTAGGTTGAAACTCTCTCCAGACCCCATGCTCCCTTCTTTTACACACCACGGCCGAGAGGAAGGCGCTGGAGGCTGGAGGAGCATGGCATTTGTCCTCGATGACACCTTTGCAGCTCCACTTCAAAGGATGACCAGAAGCAGACTTCATGACCATGCTTCTAACAATCTGGAGGCAGTTTACCACTGTACACAGTCCTCAGCCTCAACAGATACTATCTAAAATCTTAATTACAACTGATTGAATAATAAAAAAAACAATAATAATCCAAACACCACCTGATGAATTTTTGGATGAGGCTACAGAACACATAACAACTGACAGCAACAAGTTTTCTTGAAAAATTTAGGGATACTCAAGTCTCCTCACTTGATTACTTGCTCTGCACATTGATCCTCCAAATCCAGCCCCCGAGAGCAGCATGCAGGGAATGCTCCACAGACAGAAGCTTTTAGTTTCCTGCCCACTGCCAGCAGAATCTCGCACTGGGTTTATTCCTGGCAGCGAAGCTTTTGGCTGACTGACCTTAGCTCACTTCCCCAGGGCCCATTTTCCAATACATTCTGTGCACAATTACGCACATTTTCTTTGGTGCTACAACAATGTGCGAAATCATCTTACTCTTCTTTTTGAAGGCTGCAATCACAAGTTCAGTGCTGTTTTAACCTCATTTTTACGTACTGAACATAAAAGTCTATGAAACTGTTATATCCCTATCAGGCCCTTAGAAAAGTACCCTAATACCATGGAAAAATATCAGGAAGCAGTGGCTGACCTGACAGGTGAAATTCACAAGCCCCCTAAACGCTGACTTTAGACAATCTGAGACTTTCAGTTATTCTGTGCCCACAGGTAGCAATGCAAGCGTAGGGAGAAAGTTTAGATCAGAATTTTCTGAATATGCCAAGTATGATTGGCAATGCTAGGTGCTCTCCTATTTGCTTTCTGTAATATTTTAAGTTAGGATACATCTGCATTGTTACAAAGCTACTTTAGAAAACAGGAACTACAGTCTGCTAAAAGTTGCAAGCCCAGATGACTCTCTAAAATAAGAAGCCTTTATTTAGCAAGCCAGGAATTTTCATGCAACAAGTAAAAATGTCTTTCATGGCCAAACTGTACATTTATATTTCAACACAAACATAGTAGTTTTAAAAATGTTATATTAGAATTTCAGCAACATGCTCATGACTGAAGCACAACTACTGAGCGCTGTGGTATCTTTTCCCTTTACCTACATCTCCCACTTCCCATTTTCACCTCAATAATTGGCATTTTACTCTTACAAGAGTTTTCAAACAGCCTGCATGAATGACAGCATGTGAAATAAAACTGCAACATATGATGATAAAATAGGTTTCCTATTATTTTAAATGCTCAAAATCCGTATATTTAGTTCAGAGATATTTGGAGCCAAAAAAAAAAATACTCCACCCTCCCCTTGTTTTACCAGTTAATCTTTGACATGACTTTTGGACTAAAAGAGCAGCAGTAAGTGCAGCAGATCTCAAACTTCCCCTGCCTCCCGAAGCACAGAGCTCTACAGCCTTCCCTTTCCCCTTTCCCAAAAGTAAACGCTTGCAACTCCTCAATCTTACAGTACACAGCACAGAAGATCTCCCGCTATGTTTTACTGTGCCTGCTGTTTTTGCATTACCTTTTGCTGCGATCCAAAGACACTGAGTCTCCTTTCACATACGTGTAGCTGAAGAAAAACCAGAGCGCTCTGAGACTTTTTCTTGCGGAGCCATCTCATCTGTATTCCTTGGGGACTGACTTACTGTGTTCCTCTCGTACAAAACAGCTGCTATCTCGGCTAACCCACCTTCTTCTCAGATCACTCATAGTGAAAACATTCCTCACTTCCTGTCTCAAAAAACTTGCTCTGGATATCATTCCACTGGGTAAAGAGCTGGGGGTGGAAGAAAATATTGCAACAAAATAAACCTGTGCCAGCCAGCTCCTCGGACAGCCTCTTTCATGCAATGCTGTGCTGCGGGAGCACAAAATCGCGTTCTCTGGAATATTTTCAAATCGCCTGTCTCTGTGTGCCTGTGTGTGTGTGCATTTAATTTCTTTTCCTGGAGGCGTTCCCCTCGCTCTATCCATGCGGAAGGATACGCTGAAAGAATTAAAGCGAAGGCCCGTATGCTTGCAGCCCATTACCTCAGAGAGTTGGAATGCCTGGCAGGGAGAATGTCAGCAATGAACAGCTGCTTCGCTGGCTACAGGGGCATTACAGAAATAGGGGTTACAACAAATAGCAGGCAATCCTTGCTTTTTTAATCATATGATCATTTATTTTAAGCCATTCCAATCAAGGCAAATCTCTTCCAAAAAAAATCCATTGGTCTTCTGTTGTTGTTGTTGTGTTTTTTGTTTGTGGTGTATTTTTTTGTTGTTGTTGTTTGTTTGTTTTTTTACACAGCTTGGAAGTATTTTCAGGGTTTAATCCACATGTGCCATCCTATGCACATACATTTATGTCTGCAGCTAAAAACAGAAGTCCTTGCAAAGTTTCAGCTGTTTGCAATATACACAGCAAGAATATGCAGACTAAAAGGCTAATCTCTCAGCTCTTGCTGAGACACAAAAACTCCCAAAGGCGCCAGTAGAAATTATTAATAATAACTGCCTTATCAAGCATTAAGTGCATATTAATTCAGTGATATTTATAGCGTTTAACAAATAGAATCATCATGTAGGGGGCTGTACCCTAGTCCTACAGATCTATGTGGACCTTAAAAAAAAAAAAAAACAGCAATTGTTGTATGCTATCTAGAATTTTAAGGTTCTTCACTTTGTGTGAGCCAGGCAAAAGCGTATATACAAACTTGAAACAGGCGAGGGATGAGGAAAAAAATAAAGCGAGTATGTGAATGCTGATTCACAACTGTAAAACTTAGAAAGTATTTTGGTAATGTAAAGCGAACAAACATGCTACTCTCTGAGCAAGTCTAACTTGCAGATCTACTATGCAAACTATGTTAGTACTATGTTACTTGGGAGGACACTAATCTGAGATGAAATATGTAGGCAATCTTGTACTATGATGAATTCTTTTGAGTTATTTCTCTTAGACATGGCAGTTTTCTCTTAGAGACGACTCTGATCAGGCAAATATCTCTTTTTCCTCCCATACACGAACCATAGTTACAATGAACAGTCCAAGCCATAAAAAGAACTAATTCAGAGGAATCTTATATCGAGTAAAAGAAACCAACTTTGAGCTAAACTAAATGGATACCCTTTTCTAAAGTTATCCACTGCAGGCCAGAACTGTAGCTACTTGCCTAGGAAAACTGGCCAATACAATGCATAACAAATTCAAGCCATGAAAATCCAGGGTAATAGAGGTGACTCCTATTTCTAAACAATTCATGCTGGAAACAATGTCTCAATGCTCTTATCTGTTCCATTTCCTATTCTAAATCTTGATCACACCCATTTCCTGCCTGATTCTCTGCCTGGAAGTTACATTTATTAGAGTTTTCTAACTTGGCATAGTTACTTCTTGCTGTATTTTCTCTTTTGCATTTATGTTGAAGAAGACGCAACATCTTAAAGACAGGTAGTATATTGCCAGTATGTTTCTCTAGAGTTTACGTTTTCTCCTTTTGAAGCTCATCAAACCTTTATTCCTGAACTCCATTTTTTAATTCTGCTTTCTATAACCCCAATTTGTATCCTAACTTTGTGTTTTTTCTGTACTTTCTCCATTTTGCCCTTTCTGTCTCATGTTTTGCCCCATCAGCTCTCCATTACCTGCTTTGCTCCACCTTTTGAGACAAATCTGTACACCAAAACATGATGATCTCCTATAGAGACACATCAGTGAGACAGAGCCTGATTGCCTCAGGGCACTATACTGTGCTTCTTCTTCTCCCCTTCAATCCCTGGTCAACTGTCATGACGTGCATGGCTAGAAACACCCACATTCTTTTCTGTACTCATTTCTTTGCTCTCTTGTTGAAGGCCAATGGGAGAAAGAGGCAACATCCTACAGACAAATATTGCAGCCCTTGTTCTAAAAGGAGATGGAAAAGTTTCTGCCTATTGGATTGAATAACACCTGCCCATAGTGGAACAGGGATAATCCCAGTTTGATCTTATTGACATCTTCCCTTTTGGACAGTTCTGATTTTTTTCCATTCTGGTTCGAAGCCGTGATTGCAGTTGAGCATATCAGTCAACAGGGTGAAGGTTGATGCAAATATTCACCTTGGTCTGATTCTGGGAACTTTGCCCTAACTAAAAAGAAAGAGAGAAACTTGGAAGCGAGCCCAATAGGAAGCAGCATCAGCCGCTCTCCAGGCAGAAAAGTGGTATGCATGTATTTTTTCCTCAGCCTAGTGGAGAATTATCCATTTGTGATAAAAATACAAGATAGTCCAGAAATGGTTCCCAGGAGCTAAACTATTCCCAAAGGCTATTCCCAGGATGCTAAAACAATGAAGAATTCACATAGAAAAATAATCTTAATTTACTCACTAGCCATGCAAAACAGTGACTTCATGAACTGAAAAGACAGAATACGTCAGACTCTTCACATGAAGAGTCATGTGATTATTAAAGCTATTGTCTACACAAATTCACTTTATTTATCACTTCTATGTTTTGGCTCTGTGAAACTTCCATGTTTTTCATAATTTGTTTTATTATTTGTAAAAAAATTAAGAGAAAGCTTGGCCTTGATACATCATTACATGCTTCTTGAAGGTAAAAAGAAACAAGGTGGAATGAATAGAAGGGTCTAGAAAAATAAGCATACAACAGGTCTACTGTATGCTTGAAGCCTGAAATTTCATGCTTGCAAGGTTTATTTTTATATATAAGGCACTGTAAAATAACTAAATAAACTAAAGTAACTAAAATAACCAAATAACTAATAAAAGTGGACTGTTTTCTTACACATTATACAGTGCTGAACTTGAAGCAGTGAGCTTCTGTTATTAGTCAGAAAAGATGCTTTTTTGAACATATTTTTGTGAATTTATAAATCTATTAATTAGTTGATGAATATATTTATTTCATATTTATGTCGTTCAATAATTTTCCATTCCAATAATAAAGTAATGGAACATATTTGAAATCTTAACAGAGCAAAATGTATCTGTTAAAGGTTAAAATTGAATGTTATAGTTAGGCTATTCTGTTACTTGTTGTATCTCACAGTAATACCGGTATGTTTTAAGTATGGTCAGGCAAACAGTTCAGATCATTAGCATTAATTAGTATAGGCTGCCTCTGTATTATACTTGGTTTGTATTGGGAGCAGTGATGCAGAAAGAGATTAATACAGCTGTTGCCACTGGGTAAAATAAGCTCTAAGCATTGGTACTGTTTTAAAAGACCTTGTGTATGTACATGCTGGGCTTTCTGTAATGGTGCTGCCCACTAAATCAGCGCTCCTGGATGAAGTGAAGCTCCAACACTGGTGCAGGACATAAAGGATGTGACTGGAGCATGATTTCTTTTCTACTTACTGTGACCTGCCTTGTAGGGTTTCTTCTGCATGGCTCCTCCTCCCTCAGCAAGTGATCCCTCATGAAAAGACTAGGAGTTGATGAAGCCTCTTTAAGACAGAAACTTTACCTTTGTCAGTGAAGTTGTGAAGAACACCAAGTTATTTTAAGGCTTCTTATTGATGATTATGTTACATTACATACACATTCTTATTGATCCTTAGAATCATAAAATCATTAAGGTTGGAAAAGCACTCCAAGATCACCTGCTCCAACCATCACCCTACTACCAATGTCACCCACTAACCCATGTCGCTAAGTGCCAGGTCCAACCTTTCCTTGAACACCCCCAGGGACGGTGACGCCACCACCTCCCTGGGCAATGTGCTCCAATGTCTGACCACTCTTTCTGAGAAGCAAGGTCTCCTAATTTCCAACTTACACCTCCCCGCTGCAACTAGAGGCCATTCCCTCTAGTCCTATCACTAGTTACCTGTGAGAAGAGGCTGACCCGCAGCTCCCCACACCTTCCTCTCAGGTAGTTGTAGAGAACAATGAGGTCTCCCCTGAGCCTCTTCTCCTGACTAAATAACCCCAGGTCCCTCAGCCACTCCCCACAGGACTTGTGTACCAGGCGCTTCACCAGCTTTGTAGCCCTTCTCTGGACGCTCTCCAGGGCCTCTTGTGGTGGGGGCCCATTACACTACAAAGCAGGAGGCGGGTGTAGGCCTCACTCGGGCACTGGCAGGGGAAGGGGACAAGGACAGGCGGGAGGCAAGCGGGGCTCGCTGCGGGGCTGCCGAACGAGTTGGGGAAGCTCCGGCCCGGGGCTCGCCGCCCTCTCGGGGCCGGCAGCGGGGCCGGGCCGGGCCGTGTGAGGGGAGGCGGCGCGGAGGCCGGGCCGCGTCCCGCCAGGGGGCGCCGCAGGCGGAGGCCGGGCACTGTGCGGCGCTGCCGGGGTCTGGGCGGGAGGCGAGCAGGGAGGCCGCGGCCATGGAGATCGGCACCGAGATCAGCCGCAAGATCCGGGTGAGAGGCGCGCACCCGGGCCGCGGCGAGAGGCCGGGATCCCACCGGCGGGGCGAGCCCGGCCGGGGTAACCGGAGGCTGCGGGAGGCAGCCGGGAGGGTGGACGCTGCCGCTCCCCCTGCCCCTGTCCGGGGGCTTTGCGGCCCGAGCCTCCCGGCGCCCCCCGGCCTGCAGGGGCTGCCAGCCGCTGCCTCTGGGCGCTCACACGCCGCAGACCCCGGCAGGGTGCCGGTTCCGAGCCGGGGATACCGCTTTCCAAGCCTTCCGGGGCTGTTCTCCTTTATTATTTGTGTATTCGCCGGCCTCTGCGCGCCCCGTGAGACTGGGTGGTCCCCCCCCTGAAGGAGGGGGGTCAGGAGCCGGAGGCGCTGTGGGGAGTGGAAATGGGGCGGGGGGCTCGGCTGCCGCGGGCCTCGCCGCCCTGCTGCTGGCAGCACTCTGCTGCGAGCTGCCGACGGGAACGGGGCCTCTGCTAAGCCAAAACCTTCAGTAGGCAGCGAGAAAAACTTCATTGAGCAAACCTCGCGCTGTTTTGCAGTTAAAGGTACTTCGTTGTTCCGTCCCTCACATGCTGTTTCATTGTGTTCTAGGGGGCTATAAAAGGAAAGTTGCAGGAGCTGGGGGCTTATGTCGGTAAGTTTTACTTCATGGTCAGCCATCACCCCAAAGTTTGTTGTTGTTCAGCAGGAAACAAGGAGCTAGTTAATGCCATTCGCTGGATCGGTGAATTTACCGTAATTAATTATGTTACTGCATACAGAAACCTCAAGTGTAAGGTGAATTACCTGAAGTGCTGGATTAATATATATATTAAAAAAAAGGCTTCACAAAATGTGTAGTCTAAGCATAAGAGGACACTGTATGTGGACACTGGTGAATGAAGAACTAAAAGGAAATTAAGCTAATAGTCTCTCCCCCTTCAGAGAGATACAATTGCAAGGGATTTGAAAGAAACAATGATGTGTCTTCATGAATATTTAAGGAAGGTTCTATGAGGTGCAAGAAGAAACATTACATAAAGTGCTTGCTGTCATATGCAGTTACCTGTGTCCACTCTGAGATGGAATTATTCTTTCTTAGGTGTCTTTTCAACAGGGTTTTGGATTTCAAGTATTTGTCAGAATTAAGAGAAAGGATATTACAGTGAGGCAGAGTTGGGTTCACTGTTTTAGAAGTTGGAATGGCCATGTCAGAAACAATACGTAGCAAAGCTCTGCAAAATGTAAGATCTTGACTGTTAAGGAGAAAACTAAGAGCTACCTTACGCTAATGTTGATGAAATACGTGTAATGAAATCATAAAGATAGGATCAAGACTTTGTTTTGAATGTGAAGAGACAGGTACGGGCAGTGTGGAATGCCCTGAGTTGATTTTCTGAACTCAGCAGGTTCCAAGGAACCATGTTTAGAATTCCTTCATTGTGAAGTCTTCTTTGTTATCATCTCAAGTTATCTTTTCCAGTGACCTTTTTTTTTCTTTTATTAACCATCATTTCATGTTTCATTTGAATTTTTGTCTGCTTTTTCCCGCATTTTTGAAAAAAAAAATCTTTCTTAAATCTCATACAAAGATGCGAGTAGAACACTAGTGATCTGATTCCAATTATGGTTAATTATTCCTTCTGTGGTTTTGTTTTTTCCCCGTTTCTTGTTTTCAGAAGGCAGTTCCCAAGATCTTCATCCAACGTCTGCGTTTTCTTCTTAATCAGCTTCTGAACTTCAAATAACTCTTGTATTCTTTATTGCCAAGTCTGACCTCCCTTGGCCTCTTTTTTGTTTTTAATCTACTGTTTCCAAATTTCTGTTATCTATCAGCTTTCTTTTAATGACTGGAGCGTTAGGGACAACTTTCTAAGTAATGCTTTTCAAGAATAGTCTATTTCTTCTTGTAGGAAACTGGTAAAAATCTTTTCTCCCTCATTCCAACCCCTGTGAGCAAGAACCATGCTTTTGTTTCTGTAACTGCTCATACTTTTTTTTTTTCAGAAGGTCTTCTAGACAAAGACATGCTGAAAATAGTTTTGTAGAACTTACAAAAGAAAAATTCACATTGTCAAAGTAAAGGTAGTTAAATACTCATTAACTATGAAAATTATCAGAAGGCTGTAATTTTACATACAATTTAAGTTGACATAAGCCAACACAATCACAGAGAGCAGCAGTCGTTTTTATTTCTGTCCTTCTTCAGTTGTCCTGTTGCAAGTAATTGTGCTAACTCATGTTTTAATCTATACTTAAAATATCTTCTCCTGTACTTTATATATTGAACCACCTGAGGAGCAGGTCAGGTGTAAAAGTAACTTGGCTATAAATAAAATCAAGTTTAATATCAGTGAGTTCCTTTATCTGGCTACCCATCCAGCTTGTGCAATTTGAAGCATACATTAAAAAAAAAAAGGAAGAAAAGTTATGGTTTAGGCTAGCAATGTGTTGTGCTGGAACACCTGAGTAGTGACAGTGGAGCACAGGTGCAATGTTTTTTTTTTCTGTGCTCTAGGGTACAGAGATATAGAATAAATGCAATTCCTTTGATTTATAGTTTGATTTCTATTTAATATTTTTAATTTTTAGGTCTTTATAATATTGTATACAGGTTTAACGTGATGAATTGAGTACAAGTATAGTAGGGTCTTAGTGCAAGTTCACTATTTGAAGTGGATTTCCAACTATTTTCACGTTCTGTTCTTAGGTTCATGCCATGGATCAGTATTGGAGAGCATGAGGTGTTTGATTAAATAAATTGAAATATGTGCTCAAGAAGCATACCTAATAACCTCAAGCAACAGTTGTCTGTTCAATCTTTCAGAGTAGACCAGAGATAAAGAAAAACACCAAACACCAACATCCCCAAACCTTTAATGTATTATCGTTAGATTCCCAACACTTTCCTACCAATTCTGATTGGTAGGGGAATCCTGTGTCAGATGGTGGGAGTGGATTTCATGTGGTGTATGAAATTGCATGCAGTGGGGAGATGGAGAATCAGACTCTCAGGGTTGCTGGTTTTTGTTTGTTTGTTTGTTTGTTTGTTTTATGGCCTGATATTCAGTGTTTTTGTAGGTGGAAAATCTGGAAGTTGCTATGGCTTTGATTTGTTCAAAGGAATATTTATTAGTTTGGCCTTTCATAAGGCTAAGGTGCTGTGTTTGGCAATATTTGAAGTCATGAAAATCATAGACGCTTGTTAGTGTTCCAATAAAAGGATTCCAGCAACAGAGTGGCTTTCTTTTATCTTCTCCTTTTCCTATTTTATTTACTTTTTAAATGCTTTGATCTTATTTTCAGCTTCTGCTCTACTGAAGTTGATCTTTTATTTTTCACGTGTGGCTGAAAGTTGTATTAGACCTCAGATGAAATGGAAGCCTTGTTAATTTCCTTATCTAACGATCTGCCTACAGAGGCCTTGTAGAAAAATTGGAAAAAAAAGCTCTGATAACATGTTTAAAGATCTATTTAATCTTTTATGCTTTCTTATATTTATAACAACGTATTTCTCTTTCTATTAGATGAAGAACTCCCTGATTATATTATGGTTATGGTGGCCAACAAGAAGAGCCAGGAACAGATGACAGAGGACCTTTCCCTTTTCCTTGGAAACAATACTGTCAGGTTTACTGTATGGTATGTTTGTAAGCTACTTGTCACACTTCTTACCAGTAACTGGGACTCTTTTCTATAAATGAGCCATGAGAATATAAATAGTTATCCCCCCATTGTGAACTTTACTTTAATAAAACCTTTTTACTTCAATAAATCATTTTTATTCTGTCAGTCATTAGGCTATTGCAGTGGTTATTAAGTGTCGAAGGAGACTGGAGGGTTTATATTCTTTGTTTGCTCATAAGTGCAGTCAGATTTTTGAATGAAGTTTGAAATGCTCAGCTAAGTGAGGGCCAAATGTTGACTGAAAAAAAATAATCCTGCAAAGCCCATGCTGAGCATGGGAGTTCTGTATTCTGCAGTAATTTCTTTAAAGGTAGTTCTTTAAAAAACAGCTTACTTGCTTTTATGCTAATAATGCTTCAGATTGCTGTAGTACAGAGGAATTAGAGGACAGATGAGCAGTGACTCTAATTCTGTATACCGTCTTTGACAAGGCTTAGCACCAAATGTTAGGTATTCCCACCTCTCAGGCTGTTTATTTATCGCCAGCACCCAGCTATACAAAACAAAAGTAGAACCCCAGAATTGTTGTGAAGAGGACAAATAAGTAACAGGTGAACTCTTTTTTCCCCCTAAACTCGTGACAGTTGTGAATTAATTCTAATGGTAAGCTGTATGAGAGATTTAGCCAGTACTGTATTTCTCATGCATTTTCTACTACTTTAACTTCCAGGTTTCAAAGTAGCCAGGCAGACTCTTCAAACAGATGTCACCCCAGAGATTTTTTTCTGGCTTTCAGAGTTGTGTATTTTATCAAGTTAATCTTACTTTTGAGTCTTTAATCTAATATAGTCTTAAGGAGCATTACTTTGATTTGTATAGATGAGAGTAGTATTGCATATTTCTTGCTTTTTTTGATTGCTTCCTTCATGATTTTCATGCTAAGTGATTACATTCATTTCCAGTATGTCTGTGTGATTAGTCAGGTTCTTCTTGGTTAGGAGCTTTTATGAAATTAAATAGCAAAGAGGAAACATTTTACAAGTTGGGTATGTTACTGAGCCGTAAACATTGACAAAGAGTAAAAATTAGTTCCAGTTACAACAGTTAACAGTATTAATTATTTAAACCAAAGTATTTCTATGTGACATGGGTATAATTTAAGTTTGTTTTCAAAGTTTTCATTTTTTTTGGCCTTTGTCAAATATAATAAAGGTGAGTGCAATTAACAATGTACCCCCTTTTTTAATGTAAAGTTACAGTGTATATACCTGCTTTGTTCCTTCTTTTGACCTACCAAGATAAAATTTTTGGCATTTACTGTGGCAGCAAGTCATGCAGTTGTCTTAGAGTAATATTGGGAATCAGTTAGACAAATGAGGTTAACAGACTGAAGAGTTTAACTCTAGTACTAGGGTTTTCTCTGAATCTCTGCATGCTAAGAAATAACACGAAAATATGTAGCAGAAAACAGTTATGGCTTTGGAGATTAAACTGAAGCTTCATTAAAAATAATAATGACAGAGAAAATTAATTTTGGCAGAAGAGAGAAATCATTTTTTTTTGTATTTGGAAGTGGATATCAACTATACGTAGATGTTACACCTTCTGCTGGTTTTGATGATTCCTGTTTAAATTCCCCATGTAATGAGTCTTGTCATTCAGTTTAGGTATTGGTTAAAAGAAAGAAAAGAGATCAAGATGAAATGTATGTAGTAAGCTATACAAGGACTGGTGGAGAAAAAAGTTATACAGTGGTATAGTTGGGAGCTTTCTATTTATTTATTTGTTAGTGTTTGTTTTTGTTTATTTGTTTGGTTTTGTTTTTCCTTTTAAAGGCAACACAGAACTATTCAATTCTTAAGCACTGAGTCCCTGTCTAAGTTAAATACTCAACAAGGTCTTCCTTCCTTGGCAGCTCTGTGTAGCTGGTAATTCTGGGTCATCTAGCAAAAGTTTCACAGCAGCTCTGTGGCAGAGCTGGCATTCCTGCTGGTTGGCCAGTGCTTCATACTCTGAACCAAGTGTCAGGTCAGATATCCATAGATCAGTGTGAAAGCTGATACACTGTGATCACATCAGCAGAGTTCAGCTGACAACATTTTTAATAGCCTTGTAGCCTTCTATATAATGCCATGCAGTTTTACTTTTCCCATTTTTCAATATGATTTTGTTCCTTGACACCTTTCTAATACTCAGCCTAAATTATGGAGGTACCATATGGCCAGATTTGAATTCTAACTAGGATTTGCACTTAAATGTTGTTTTTTGTTTGTTTTTAATTTTTTCTCTCTGCAATGAGCATGTATTTTTAAAGGATTATTTTCTAGGCTTTTGATTTTCTGTATTGCTTCAGTTTGGTGCCTTTTTCACAGGCAAACAGCAAATTTGGTACCTCACTGAAAAGTTTTTGCTCAGCAATATTGTTGATATATGCAAAACATGTTAGAAGAATCCTGAGTATATTAAGTGCTTTGAATTGTATGTTTTCTACCTTGCATTTAGAATAACTTTGCTGTGTAATTAAAGTTTCATATATGAAGTAAAATTCTAGCCTATACCCTAGGACTATAACTTAGTTTGAGTCAGTCCTTTTGAAGACATTTAATTCACACTGTTGATTGTAGTGGAACAGTAGAAAGTACTGGCTTTAATTTGGTAAATGAACAAAATGCCAAAAGTAGCTGATGTGATGAATACCCTACCTGCATCTGTGAAGTTCACTCACTGGAGGCAAGTTATTTAAACCCTTCCTTAAACCCAACATTATCAGTTAATGGAAAGTGAAGCCCTGGATAAGTAAGATGCTTATTATAGGGTAGGGAAAGGTTGTTTCTGAAAGATGATTGTTCTGATTTAAAGTTCTTCTGTTTCTCCTTTTTCTCTTTTGCTTACTTCTCTGTCCCCTGTCTATTTTAGGCTTCATGGTGTTTTGGATAAGCTGCGATCTGTGACTACTGGTAAGTAAGAAAATGAATTTTGAGTGAAACTGGGTTTATCTTTTCAGTGTAGTGTTGCACTAAGTTAGTTTCCACTAAGATCTTAGCTGACTGTTTTTTTAGTTTTAAATTTCAGTGGTATTTTTGGGTCCTAACTTTTAGAAGATGGGTTTTTATTTTTCTTTTGAGATAAAGAATTTATTAGAATTAATCCTGAGTGTTTCTTCCTGATGTTTTGAGCTCAAAACTCTTTCAGATTGTTGTGTTTTCATCTGGGCAATGTGCTGTTTGTTACATTTACCTTGATACATTTATTGCAAAATCTGTATTGCTGTGCTTTGATATAAAATGAAAGGTACCTGTTTTCTCAGAACCAACAAGCGTGAAATCTTCAGAATCTAACATCTTTGAGAGCAACCTTCCTTCCAGCAAAAGCAGTTCATGTGCAAGTGATGAGAGGAGACGTGAGGATGTCTTGCCACCTCTTGCAGTTTCCAGCACTCGGACAGAAAGACATGACTCCAGAGTTTCCACCAGTTCACAGGAACAAAGAAACGCTGCTTCACGGTAAATCTACTGATCGCTTCCTGACACAGATTAAGACTTCAGGAGTTGTGTGACTGTGGTAGTCATTGTGAAGCATTCCTATAATTTGTTAAATAAAAACATTAAATCAGGAACTCAGTTCTATTTCTTTAAGTAACAGATGTGCTTAGATTAATTAACCAAACTAAAAATAGGGATCAGCTTGTTAGATACGTATGAGAAATAATACCTTCACAATTCTTCCCACCTGGCTTTGTTTAAAAAGCCAGATTTTTCCAGAACTTTATTTGCAGAGGTAATATTTGGCAATTTCTTATTTTAACAGGCAGTCTTCTGAAGATGGTTCTGCATCCCGCTTAATGTCTACAGTCAAGCCTTTGAGGGAACTGTCACCTTCTGAAGCTGTAATTGACATTAAACCTGAACCAGATGATCTAATTGATGAAGACCTAAACTTTGTGCAGGAGAACCCTTTGTCACGGAAAAAACCCACTGTAACTGTAACTTACGGTTCTTCTCGTCCTACTGCTGAAATCTACCGGCCACCAGGCAGCAGGAGTGCAGATGGCAGTGTGCACGTGCACAGATTGTCCCAGCAGGGCACCTTGCAGGGGAGCCGGCAGTTAGACACGCAAAGCTGCAGGTCCTTGGAAACAGTCCAGCTGTGCAATCCAGAAGCATTTGGCAGCTTAGCAGAGAGTTACAGGCCCACCTCCAAACTCAGTGCTGATAAAGTAGGCAGCGAGGTTAGTATGATCTGAACTGTTGCTGTATTTCACGCTTGCTAAGAGCCTAAATTTCTGTGTACGCTCTTCCCATAAAGTCTTCACCTTGGAGAAATCAGAAGATTTCTGCTACTGGTACGAGTAGGCTTGGGATTTCATTCTCTAGGTGCAATGTTAAGTAGAGATTGCATAGCTTAGTGTCATCGCTTCACAGATTGCTGTAGAGCTGAGTTAATTAGCTTGTACATCTTCATGCCTTATTGAGCTGGACTAATGGGCTGGCACGTTGTTATGATGCGTGTGACGAATCAGAAGGAATCATTTTGATCTCTAGCTCATTGGTGTAGTGTGGTGTTTTGTAAGTGCTGTATAAATCTCCAGTTCTGTAAATCTGTGTTTTTTGGGGTGCTGTTTATTTGTAACTATGCTAGATACACCTTAGTCTCTAACACCCTGATATATTGCTTTTTAGTAGTGTTTTACAACTTAGAGCCATGGCATTTAAGCACTTCTTGGGGTGGGTTTTGTACAACCATAAACTAAAAGCTGATTGCTGCCTTACTAACTGGAGAAACCAGACAGGCAGGACGACAGTCCCAGCTGATGGTTTTAAGACTACCTATATGGAACAGTTAAGAGCCCTTTTGTGAGTGGAATGAAGATCACTACAGCAGCAAATTTTGTGATGAAGCAGAAATTTGACTTACATTGTACTCCAACTGCATCTGTGTTTTCTACTGTGTATATTGTTCTCTGGTACTACTTATACAGTTCTTTAAAGAAGAAAAGTGTTTTTTATTCGGAAATGTAGAATGCAGAGATGTGTGCCGATGTCCTTATTTTTGGAAGTGACAATGAGAATACAGTGACTTATTTAAGGCTGTACATACATTCTCCACAAATGAGAGTTGCACCTCTCCTTGACAATGTTAAAAAAAAAAAAGGTCTTGTGACAATTTTCTTCAGTTACTATTTCATTAATAATGTCTAGAAGAGGGCTCTTTCAGAAGTGTTTCTTAGAACTGTGGACCTTTGTACTCTGCTGGCTCTGCAGACAAGTCCTTGTGGTTTGGAAAGTTTGTTCTTTAAAAAAGTATTTTATTTATTTATTTTAATTGCATGCATCTTATGTATCAGTGTAGTCCAAGTCAATTCCTTGGGATGTTTTTTCCTCTTCGGAGGATACATGATCAGTTAAAGGATACCGTATACAAACCTAGCAGCCAGGTGCCTCATTGTGCTCTGTGTAGATCAGTGCTGAGTGATGGTTCTTTTAGGAAGTATTGATATGTGTTTGCTCCAATGCTTTTGCACAGGCTAGCATTCAAATTTGTCACCATTACACGCATTGTAGTGTTGGTGAGTGGCTCTCAGAAAAAGGAACTTGCACTTCCTGAGCTGGACCACGCTGACTCCTCTGCAAAGCAGCTAGCATCCTTTGGAATGCTTGCTAGAAATTAATCTCTGTACTAATCTAAGAATTAGAGTTACTACAGAGGAGAAAGTCATTCTCAATTATTTCACTTTTTATCTGTAAAACTTTTAATAGTTGAGCCTTGAAGGCTGTTGTGAGTTGCTTCGAAAAATCCTCCTTTGTCTTTAGATGTATGATAAATTGTCTTCTTTAGTCTTTTCCTTTTCTAGGGTTATTTTACTTTCACATTTTACTGTCACATTTTTAATGAGATTTTAGTGTAAGTATACCTGATTTTCATGCCCTTTAAGTGCTGTCATGTGTTTCTGTACATAACGTATTAGTCTTAGCTTCATGCAATTTGAATGGAAGTTCTCCATCTTCTGGTTGTAAGTAGAATAGCAAATAGAAAATAGTGTTTGCTGTCTTACTAATGCTTTATGCTAAATATAAATGTGTTGGCTGTTCTGTTTGTTGTAGGAAGAAAGCTCCAGGAAGAGAAGGTTGCCTGTTGTTAGCTCAGTAGTCAAAGTGAAAAAATTCTGTAATGATGGTGAAGAGGAGGAGGAGGAAGAAGAATATGGATCGCGAACAGGAAGCATCTCCAGCAGTGTGTCTGTACCTGCAAAGCCAGAAAGAAGGTACTTAAGATTTCAGGGATTCCATGCTGTTTCCAGAAAAATTTAGGGAACAAAAACTTGGAAAGAAAAAGTTGATGAAAACTGTTTGCAGTTTTGAAAATTGACAGAAAGAAATCAGTAAGCCATTCTTATATTTCATACCGGCTCACACCTCTGTGGGTGAGATGTCTCTTTATGGTACCTTTTTTCCACTAACTTTAAAACCTGTTTTTATTGTTGTGCATAAACTGTAACTTGAGTGTGAAATTTTACACTATTTGGGAAAAGTTTACTGTCAAGAGAATATTAATGTTGGCAAGTTTCAGACCAGGTATTTAACGTGGTATCATAATTTTCCTAGGAGTTTTGGTTATTTTCTTTTACTTCAGGAATAATTTTCAAACCAAATGTCTCTGATCAGACAAATCTGATTCTCTTGTACACTAAGCCTTTTGACATGGTTCCAGTCTCTGTTACTTTAAAACAAAAACAACAAACAAGTGGGATTCATGGATATGTTTCAGTGAAATTTGCTTCTTTATGTAGCTCTATTTTTTAAGATTATTTTATCTTTTCCAAAAAAATGAGAGATTTTTTTTTTCCCCCTTTCCAATCCTGTCTGAATGTCAGGTGTCGGTCAAGGTCCATCAGTGGTGTGTATCTGACTTCAGCAGTAAGAGGAAGAATGTTTAAGCTAGGGTAGAGTTGGTTCTACTGATCTGCAAGGCTAGCTTGTAGAAGATTTGTACGAAGCTGATACACCTTATTGAATTGATCTTCAACACCACAGCATGTCTGATTTAAACTTCCTTATTGTCAGTGTTCAAAGAGAAACAGAAAGCTTTTTTTTTACAACTAACATGTTTTTGATAGTCAGTTTTCCTCCAGATCCTGCTGCCTGACACGGCTGCATAATTATCTAGTGCCAACACAGACTTGGTAACAGGAATGTGGGGGGCAGAGGCAGGAGGAAACGAATGGCAGAAGTTGTGCCTTTCAGATGTTGCATGTTTATACAGCAGCTTACATGCGAGGTAAAATCAGGCCTCTGGACTTCCACTTTTGAGAGCATTTTGCAGATCCCTTTTCATTTGGAGAATAGATTAACAAGTTGAAAACAAACATCCAAAAAGTGAAGATTTAGATGCTGATTTCTGTCTGTGTTATGTGTAACTTGTTAATGTGTTGAAATACCTGTGTTTAGCACAGATGCAGTTGCTGTTGCAATTCATTTACAGTTACTTTTTTTTCATCCCTTAGACCTTCACTTCCACCTTCCAAACAAGCCAATAAGAACTTAATACTGAAAGCAATCTCCGAAGCACAGGAATCGGTTACAAAAACTACTAATTATTCCACAGGTAATTAGCATCTTTTTTGTTTGTGCTGAGCTTTAATACTTCCAAGCCCTGTTCTACGAATCCAAGCTAAATATAGCACTTAGAGATCAAACAGAATGTCAGTGCATGTGAGTGATACACATAAAGCATTTTTCATGTCCCATGTACGTTACAGTAATGTTCAGTGATGAATTATGAACGCATGAACAAGGGAGGAAATAAGTTTTTAAAATACATTAATCAAGATAATAAGTCTGTAAAGTGCATAGAGACAAATTGGAAGCACCAGAAGTTTTTTGAGGTGTGAATAGTTGCTGAGGAGAAAGTGCTCAGTGTTAGCCATGTTGGAGCTAATTGTTTGCTGCTGTTTTTCTTTCTTTCTGAGAGGGGAGGAGAAAAAAGCCAAACAGCAAAAAATCAAAATGCACTATATATAGGTAATTAAAGCAACTACTAAATGATATATCAGCCTATGTCCTCTTCAAGTGAAGAGGTTGCAGTTTTAGTTGAGTGGTTTTAGATACAGAGTTGCACTTGGTAGAGCAACAGTTAGCTGCCTGTGTGATGGCATTCCGCTTTCCTAGCTAGGAAGGACTTCAACTGAAGAAGGGCACATCTAGGTGTTAACCTTGTGTGCTTTCATTTTATGGGGTGTTAATAAAACCAGTGCTGTCAGCATGAAGCATTGCATGTTGGTGGCAAGGGAGCATTCACTGAACTACCCAAACCATGACTTTTATGCTGCCTGAAGCAAGTCTGAGTGCTGTCCAAAATCTCTTGCCTGCTCCCTCTCAAAACCTACAAGCTAACTGTAAGAAACACATATTTTCCTTCCACGTTAACAAACTGACAAAATGTCATTGTGAACTTGATCATTGTTTTATTGTAGTTACTTGTATTTTCAAGGTTGTTTGAGTGCTGGTAAGTTGATTTAGAGGCATGAGATACGTCATGGAGTTTTCAGTGTTCAAAAGCTCTTGAATTGGAAGAGATGTCAGTGCATGTTAGACACTGGAGATAGTGAGCTAGTTTTAAATCATTAAATTGTATAGATGAGTAGTAAAGATTGTTGCCAAACTTAGAACTGAAGAAAAATTAACTAAGGATTGTTCTAATGAACGTGATTTAATGTAGAGATGACTTCTGAATATTTTCTGGAGTGCCATGCAGGTACTTAAGCGGTAGTATTTCATATCTGTTTATTTTGAATGGAATATAGAAATTAACTAATTTGCAATCTGTGGGAAAACAAAGCAGTAAGATCATAAATGATAAACCCAGTACTAAGCAATATCTTAATTACATATGTCAGAGGGTATGATGTGATTTTCAGCCAAGAAAAGAAAGCTTAGCTTTTTACAACAGTTCTAACAATCCTGGCAGAAGCTAGGCAGAGATGCCAACCTGTCATCCTGTCATACCCCCAAATACCATGCTACTGTCATCAAGTTTTATATTCTGTTTGCAAGCAACTTAGCATAGGGTTTCTGGGACAGTGTGAGAAGTACATCTTGATAATCTAAGATTGCTCATATGGAGGAAGGTGGAATAAAAAGTAATTTCAGTACTAGAAGAAAGTTTTTAGCAAATTAGCTCTGTGTAGAAGTGATGAATGAATAGGTGAGGTCACTCTAACCCTTCTCATGCTTCATCTCAGCTTTTGGTAGCAGATTTAGTTTTGTCTTACAACTAGACATTCAACTAGATGAGATACAGCTCATTGAATGATCTATGCACATTCATGCATGTGCTTTCACAGTAAAGATCTTATAGGTAGCTAAAGACCCTTTTTGTCTAAACAGATGCTTGAGGGATTTTTTTTTGTGTGTGTGTGTGTGCAACTTTGAGTGATTTTATCATCACGTGTAAAAATAGTAGTGTTGGGTAATTGGGTTATATATAAATGATTTACCATTGTTCCTTTATTTAAAGTTCCACAGAAACAAACCGTTCCAGTTGCACCAAGAGCTCGAATTAGCCCAGAAGAATCTCAGTTAGAAGTAATCCATGTGCAAAGCAGGATCCCTACTCTCAGTTCTCAGCTTCAAGTAGAAGAGCCAAAGGAGCAGACAGCAGAAGGCATACAAGGTCATCTGATAATATTTTGTAAAAACTTATACCAGCAAATGTCACTTTACAGCAGGCTGAGAAGAGAAAAGAAATGCTTTTAATTTTTAAGTTAGCACCAGGAGTTGCATGTGGAAATGGCCAGAAAACCAAGAAACTTCCTGGAGTGTGGCTGCAGGGTGTATCTATGTGCATAGATAACCTCAGATGAGTTACTCAGTGAGCCAAGGGTGATGCAGCATTCTGGCGTATTGCTGAAGAATAATTTTGCAATAAGTGAATTTATCTATTTATATTGGGGTGAATTCTCTTTTCTCAGTCCTTTGCACTTTTTCCTTGATATGCTGTAGAAGTAATGCTATCGTAAAGCTTGTGTGAGACAGTTAAGATACTGCATGTTTGGAACAATTTGCAGCATTTGAAGTATCAAAAGATTCCAAAGTGGTGTTATCACACAATTAGCTTCAGTTTTACTTTGTTCTGTTGGTACTAGAGTACTGTAGTTGCTGTTACAGGATGGCTGATATCAGGGTAACTGTGTGAACAGTAAGCTATATTTTACTTCTGTTGTGAAACTTCTGGAAGGAAAATAGCATAATATCTGAAGGTAATCAAAGTATCTTTTCAGCATGAAAGAAACCTCTGTGTGGGTGTTAACAAGGAATTGCAGAAGTAAAGTGGTAGGAAAAGGCTTCTGTAAGGAATTAGTTTACTCTTACCAAGTATTTAGATGGAGCAAAATTTGGTTTAAGAACTTTGTTACATCAGCTCACATAAACATTCCTTATTGAAACAAAAGGACCTTGTTTTTTCAGTCTCTTATTTTTCTTACGGATGTATGTGGAATCTTTCTGCCTGCATAAAATATTTGGAATTGTATCTGTAAAATATGTAAGAAGAAGCTTTCTCAGTTTTTGGATTAACATATAGAAAATATTTAGCATAAGTATTTTGGCTCTTTTCCAACCGAAATGGAAATGGCAGCTTACCAAAGAAGCTTAGAGAAAGCAAAATATTTCTTCTCAGACAAATGTGGGGTTTTCCTATTATGATTTGTTTCTCCTCTTCTGAGAAGACCATAAAGTAGTCCCCTGTAGTTAGCTGCTTTCCTATGTGTGTGTCAACACTTCTACAAAGGAGGAGGGAAGAACTTGGCCTCTGTAAGTTTCCATATCCGCAGACCAAATTTGCACTGAGTCATAATAGTGGGAAAGAGACATTCAGTATTGGGATTTTGCTATGCCATCTGTCTGGAGAAAACTTAGAACAAGCACTGTGGAGAGGGGTTCTTAACTATGAAAATGGTGGATTTTTTGTGGGAGTTGGGGTTTTGATCTTTTTGAATCAGAAGAACTATGTTCTATGTTTCAGTTCTGTAGTTTCATTTATAGTGTTATTCATTAATCTAGAGTTTCATTTTGACATGTAGTAAAATATGTGCCTAATTTCTGTTTATTTTAGGAGCTGAACAAAAGGAGCTCTCTTCTCGGCTCCAGGTTGATCCTGTGATTGAGGATACCTTGCAAGTAACTCCAGGTTAAGTCTTATGATCTTTTTATTCCTAAAGAAAAATTGCTAGTTCCCAAACTGAACACCAACGGTCAGGCAATGCTAAAATAAAATCTCCTTTTCAGTTAATTTTACTGTTTTTAGTATTTTCCCAGTCTCTACATGCCTAAGGAAAATAAGTGTTACATCAGTATGTGTTCAAAGCCTGGGAGGTGTTGTGTGTATGGGTCTTTAGTGCTGTTTCAGCACAGTGGTGTTACAGGCCAGTAAATAGTTTCCAGATCAGGCCTAATATGGGCTATGGCTCCTGCTTTTGTGGAATAAGCAAGGAAGTAAAAATGTGTTCTGGAAGCTGCTGCTAAGAATTTAAAACAAAAGAGAATTAGCTCATTGGCCATGTAAACTTTTAATTTACATACTCCAATTTTTGATTATGCCAAAAGGTAGAGTACAATTACATGATTATTTTTCTCTGGCTTATTTTCTAAGTAATTTTTCTCCCATTTCAGACTACTATGATGCAGAATCTATGGTCCATACAGACACTAGGTCATTTATTCTGAAGAAGCCCAAATTATCTGAGGAAATAGTGCCACAGAATCAGCAACTGGGAAAGAGGGCTACCGAGGCAATACGAGTACTCTCAGGCCGTCTAATACAGACACGGTAAAACACTTATATTTTTTTTGTAGGACTCTTACTAGTGGGAATGCTTGCTTGAGAGTTAATGGAATAATTGATCCATTCTTGTGAGTTGTAGGTTAGGTCAAGATTGGTGTAATCACAGAAAATGGATCAACATTGAGTAGTGGGATGAGGGGAAGCAGGGGCAAAGCCCCAGAAGTCCTTTTAAATTGAAAAGAATTCCCAGGGCCAGCTGTACTTTGAGCTTGTCTTTGGTTTCCAAGCAAAGAGAAGAAAGAACTGAATAGGCTTCTGCTTCTTTTTTTTAATCAAAGCTGTTCAGATTTTTGAAATCTTAGTTATGTAGTTGTTTGGCATAAATAACCTTTAGTTTATATCTGTTTCACCTTGGGATTACATTTCTTCATGAAGTGCCTTTCTGGGGGGAAAACAGCGCATTCTCTGCATAGCTCGGTACCATAAGCAAAGAAACAAGTAGCGTGGGGGCAAGTGTTTTAAGGCATGTTACAAGTTCAGCCAAGAGAAGTTTAAAGTTCTCTTCAGTTGCAAAGGATGTGTTGTGGATGTCTTTTCCGTTGCTCGAACGACTGAACAGTGCATACTTTTCTAATTCATTAAAGGACTTGGTATTCCTGCTTCCAAATAGTTTTATCTCAGTGTGTGTGCACCTTACCTGTTAAGTGAAAACCACCCAGAGCAACGTGAGGTACATCACTGTGGCCTGCTGTGCTCTCTTACTGTGTTGGAGAACCTTATGTTTCATTTCTGTGTTTGGCTTTAAACAGCCTGTGTTAACTAAAAATGCAAACAACGATGAACAAACCAAAAGGGTAATAACAGTTGGCAGCTGGGACTTCATGCTATGAGACAGCAGTGAATTTTTGCTTCTGAACAGAACTGTTTCTGACTGCTTAACTTCAGAGCTCTGGCTAGTCATGCTGTTTTGCTCTCTTTTTAGAGGTGTTACAGACTGTAGTTGCTTTTAGCCCAATTTCATGGAGAAGCAAGGTTTATAGTCACCAGATACGTAGAATCATCCCATTTGGGAAATCACTTGGGTGAATTGTGTGGGACAGTGAAAGAGTGGAGAAAAATTGCATCTCCTGTTTTTATTCTCTTTATCCCCTTTGACTGCAGACAGATCCAGGATAACCAGCTAGATTGAACTTTTGATCAGGCTGAGCATTAAAGTTCGTAGTGTCAGTATTCAGGACTCTTTTTTCACCCAAAAATCTTTTACACCCACTGTTTCATAACGTGCTGGGCTGTTTTTGAGGAGACACCTGGTTTTTGTGTTTAAAAAGTTCACAGTTACAGGAACATTATTTACGCTCACTTTTTAGGTCTCAAAAGTGTGAATCCCTTAAAAGGCTAATCACTTTCCTTTATTTAAGCGTGCCAGTAAATTAGCTTTTTGATCGATTTGTTAAGCAGGATGCAACAACCAGAAATACACCTGCCAAAGTCTCTGCTGTGTGCCACTGTATGCTGTGTTACTTCCCAGTGCTTCAGAGACACCAGAAGTCAAATTTTTAATCCAAGTAATTTATTGCTAGTTTTAAAAGAAAGTTTGTTACTGTGTAATTCTCTAGCTTGTACTTTTAGTTGTTAGTGCAACTCACTTTTTGGCCTAAGGAGGCTTTAATAAAAGTCTATTTCTTTGTTTGATAGAGACCAGCTTGCACAGCCAGAGAAACCTGCTAGTCCCAAGTTCATCGTGACACTGGATGGTGTGCCCAGTCCACCAGGATACCTTTCGGATCAAGATGAGGAAGATATGTGCATAACTGAAGGATTAAAGCCAGTTACTCAAAATATTTGTGCAGGCAAAGGATTAAAAGGCCTTCGAGCACAGCAGATGCAGATTGTAACCAGGCAGCTAGAGAGCTCTGATGGTAATTACTCATTCCACCAGGATCTGGTACTGATGTGGTGGTTTGGTTGTGGGTAGAACTCCTGGATACTATCATTCTTGACAAATCAAAGTGATGGTATTTATATGAAAACATCCTTTTGGCAAATGAGAGGTGGTAGTTCAGCAGCCTCACACCATTAGAGGCCTTTGTCTTGATAATGGAGAGCAATCCCACACACAGGTAACTCTCCACACTGCTCAGTATTGGTAGTTTTTGTTTTCTTTTGAAAATGTAGTTTGTCTTCACTGACAGAAATCTGCACTTCTGGTTAACCTACTGTCATTTGTCCCCGTGCTGATGGACAGATTTTATGATGTCTTTCTGTGCTTTGAACTTTAATAGATATGTCAGTTGGCATTAACCTTAATACTTCTGTCTGGATTCATGATACAAAGAGGTGCCTTTCAAGCATAAAGGTGTTGGCAGAGCTCAGTTGCCAGAATCTCTAAAAGTAGAAGTGAAGCAGTACATGATTTTATCTTCACATTGTTTATTTGGGATACCTTTTGAATACTGTGGGAACTGTTTACTGAAGCATGTGTTTCAGTTACTTAGAACTCTGTTTGGAAACAATGATAGAGGATATTTTTTTGAAACAATATAGAGGATATTGTTTTATTGTACACCTGTTGAATACTTGCCTTAATGTTATTCTTGGGTTCAGTTTTTTTCTTATGAAGACCTTTATTTTCTATATTAGCAGTGCCTCCAACTTTTCTGAATGAAATTAAGAGTAATTGACACTGTAGAGAACTCTACAGCTGGATACATGTATCTTCAAGTGTGTAACACAATTATGGGAGACCTATGGGAGAATTTTAGTCTTACTACTGAAGGTGTTTTAAGTCCATGTCCCTTCCATTCTGCTGGCTTGGAGAAAGGAAGCAGGGCTGTGTTAACACACATGGCTCAGCAGAGCAGTGTAACTGAAGTTCAGCTGAAGACCGTTTTTCTTAGTCTTGTCTTATTGAGGCCTGGTCTCTTTGACTCGCACCTCAGTTTGGGTTTGTGAATAAATTGAATTAAGTTGCTTTTAAACAGCTGAAGTTTGATCTGTTGTCAATTAAAAGGAAGCTGTAAGTCCAAGATTAGGGCTTGTATAACTTTGTAGTTTTGGAAATACTCATCAGACAGTATGATCATACAACAATTTTTGCTGTCATGACCTTTCTCTCTATGTATTAATAGAGTCTTATCAACAATTCAGCTAAAGGAGGAGAGCAGGAAATATTTTCAATTTTAATTACGTTTTACTGTGGAAGTCAAAATGTATGTGCAGCCACAGAGCTCTCAGCTTGACCATTTTCTTCTTTCCTTTGTAGTGGAAATGGAGCAATTGAACATGTTGCAAAAACAGGAGAAGGTGCTTGAGCGCTGCAAGTACTGGCCTGCTTGTAAAAATGGAGACGAGTGTGTGTACCATCACCCCACGCTACCTTGCAAGTGAGTAGTACAAAGCTCATCCACTTGATGTTGTGTTATTCTTTTTATTTCGGTGCTCCAAATTTCCCTTCTTTGTTATAAATATTCCAAGGCAGTGTGAATCTGTTACAGTAGTGACAGCAACCAGGAAACAGGAGCTCTTCTGCCAGACCTCACAATGCTTTTCAGTGTGATGGGGTTCCATTATTTGGTGATGCAGTAACTTTTGGTTTGAAAGCAAAGGCTAACTTGAGAATGTGCACTGTGCATTGGAATTCTCTTCCACAAGCTGCAACAGTCTAGAAAAATCATTTCTATTTTGTGATCAGTGTTATCAGATTGGGTGGCTTCATTTACTCAAAAATTTGAATTTTCTTTTAAAATCCAACATACCTAAATTCATTAACATTTTCTCTTCATAAATGAGCCCTATTATTCTGGGATTCTGTGCCCTGCTCTCTCCCCATGCAAATGTCTGAATTCATTGTGCCTTTGCTGCTCTGCCCTACACAGTAACAATAAAGTCTTAGCTTGCAACAAGCAGCTTGCCACCAAACTCCACTGAGTATGAAGTAGTTCACTTATTTACTGCATGTAAAAAGTGTACGCAGGGGAAGTGAATGCTGGTCAGTTAGTGTATGTCACATGTCCGCATGTCTGGCTTTGGGAGTAACTTAACGTGCATGTGCAAGCCCTGCTGTAGCTCTCAGCGTTGTGTGATGTTCTGGCCTTCATGTGCAACAGCTGCTTGGGGATTTTGTTCTGAGTGTGAGCTGATGTCTGAATTCCTTTTCCCTCAGAGTTTTTCCTAACTGCAAGTTTGCTGATAAATGCTTGTTCATCCATCCGAATTGTAAATATGATGCAAAGTGCACCAAGCCAGACTGCCCTTACACTCATGCCAGTCGAAGGAACCCCCTCCCACCTCCCAAACCAGGTGAGCACCTCTTGTTTGGCTGAGCCTTACGTGAACGTGCTGACAGGAGAATAGAATGCTGGAAGCAGAAACTGACACTGGTGAAAAAATAAGTAGTCCCTTTTGATGCAGAGACTAGCCACCATTGCAGTTCTGTTCAAATTTGTTTCTCAGAGGGGGTTTGTGTGTTACCAAGAGCTAATGACACAAAGTGAAAGCAGAAGTCTCTGCCTTTGAAATATATGAATATTTTTTTCTTTCTTTAATCACATTGTAGGAGTTAACTTTATGTAATGATGAGATGACTTTCAGAGATTGAAGTCGCCCAGTGAATGCAACTGCTGTGCTTGAAATGGTGGTTGGTATTCCTGAGCTCTTGAGCAGTGCCAAGGCAGAGGGCCTCTACACTGCTGAAGTCGTGATCTTTTTCAAGTGGTGTAGCCCTTACTCAAAGTACAGCGCAGTTTTGTTCCTGGGCCAGAAGGCAGAGCACAATGTGCTTATCTCCTGTGTCAGTTCCAGCAGCTCCTGTGTATTCCTGGAAAGGTCGCTGCCTGCGCCTTTCACTCCTGTTAGCTTAAACTAGCAGGCTTTCTGCTGTCAAAATTCAACATAGGAATTCTTGTGCCTACCAGAACCACCACATAAGCACCAAGCATTACCCATGACCATGACACCTCTGTTGTGCAGTGGCGAAGAGCCGAGGCTAATGATTACCTCCTAGCCCTGTTGTACCACAGGAGGAAGATCCACTTAGAGTGCTGTGATAGAGGCTCCCCATAATTTTTGCAGAGCTTTGTTGTAGTATAAAATGCAATTTCTTGTGAAAGGATTGAGATACTTAATTTTTTTCTGGAATTGTATTAAAAAAAAAACACAACACAACAGTTTATTCTGATTCAGGCCCTGTTCTTTTCTTTTCTGTTAGCACCACTACCCACACAGTCTCTGTCCTCCAGTAGTCCGCTGTGCAAGTTTTTTCCTGCCTGTAAGAAAATGGAATGCCCATTTTACCACCCAAAAGTAAGTTCTCTCCCACGTCTTTTTTCTTTTCTACGGAGATGCTTGAAATATGCTACTTTGAGTCAGGAAATGTCATTAGCATGACCTTTTGCTTTTACTTTTCACATTTTAACTTTAGCTTAGAATATACGAAGGCAGTTACAGTTTTCCAGATTCTTTTAAGTATTTCTATATAATCTGCTTTGTGGGGGAATGGTGACTTACATGGAAGGAATATGTTTCAGACTGCCTTTTCATTTGGGTGTGTTGTAGTATCCAAGAACTTGAAAAGTTGTCCCGTTACCCAAGTGTATTGACATGACTGCAATAATAGTGCAGGAGTTTGTAACTTGGGTACTTCTATACAGGACAATTGTGCCTGTGCATATTTTTACACCAGTAAGTTTAGCGCCTTTTTTTAAAAAAAAAAATCTCTAACAACACCGAATTGGACTGTTCACAGATGTTAGCCAGATAGCTTTTCCCTCCCTCTTTCAGATAACGCTGTGGAGTGCCCATAACTTGTATGCACGGGTCAATAGACACTACTTTGTAAACACCTAAAGCAAGGGAGTTTCACCTGCCAGTTCAGCTGGGGGTACGGAGCATTTATCTCACTGTTAGTATTTATGAAAAAGGATTCCCTCCTGGCACTGGGTTGAACTGATAGCAGGAGCCTACGGAGCTGTTGATTCAAGTATCAGAGAGATCATACAGTAAAATGCATTTTCATGTAACTTTTGAGGTTAGCTTGTTCAGGAGTGCAGAGGGCAACTTTTAGTAACCTCTTCTAAAATACTTCAATTTTAGCATTGTAGGTTTAATACCCAGTGCACAAGACCAGACTGTACTTTCTACCATCCAACAATTACTGTACCTCCACGCCATGCCTTGAAATGGACTCGAACCCAAACCACGTAAGTGTTGTTTTTAATTTTTCTTGGTTAAGTCTAGGGGCTCAATCCTTATAAATACTTAAGTTACAAATTAAATCTTGAAAGTGTGGGTGATCAGCAGTAAAGACTGTGTGAAGAAAGATACCTGTTATAGCACTTTTGTTTAAGAGAGCTCTGTACTGGCTGTTTTTAGTATCTCAAACATTTTCAAACCTTTCCTAGTGTTACGCAACACTGGAAAACAAGTGCCCTGCAGTTAGGATTTGGAGAGGTACTGTAATCCTGACCTAAACATGTCGTGTTTACCAGAAGTTTCAGTGGAATAAGACTGAAACACCAGTTATTCTTTACCATGGTTTTATCTTCTGTCCAGCCTGTCCTTAACACAAAATGTTCTGAGGCTTCTCTGGAGTAATTGTGAACAGGGCAGTTCTCTGTTCAGGCAAGGAGGTTTTCTGGCAGAAGGCTTCCTTCCCGTCATCTATCCACAATTTCATAAATAATCATAAAAATTCACAAATCTGCAGTCATTGGCCTATTTTAAAGATACTCAGATCGCTTGAGGTTTTCACTCCACTTAAACTCATTTGAAAAGGTCTTAATTGCTGCAGTTCTCAAATCAGCTTTACAGGATGGTGGGATGGTTACTTACGGGAATTGTTTCTCTCTTTCCCCTCAGTGAATGATGAGGATACAACTGGGGACTGAACTTTGCTTCTTTCAGCCAGTAGCAGAAAGGACAATTAACTGCTTAACTGCCAGGGGCACAGGATGTAAGAAAAACTCATGCATTTTGAACTTTTAATATACACTGTTTTCATAAAACAAAGTTGATTGCATACTTGAAATGTCTCTAATTTTCCAAGTTTGTAAGTTTGAGCAGTTTTACATTTTTTTTACACTGTAAGATGTCTGTGTAAGAATAGATTTACTTTAAATTCCATTAAAAACTTTCAAAGCACAGCCTGTGTTCTATTTGAGTAATGTTTCTCATTTAAGATTAGGTGTGTTGAAGTTGTTAGGAAGTTTATTCCTGTATTCAGGTCATACTAGAATTTTTATTTTTTAAGCAGCTGTTTGGTATGATGTATACAACTCTCCTGGCAAGCATTGATTGAACTCCTTAGCTGTCTTTTCTTTGTGAGCGAGTAATGGGGTATCATTTCCATGTAATAGTCATCATACCTCTGCTACTTTCTTAAACAGGGACAAGCACGCACAAAAATGTTTCATACATGAGAACAATTAAACAGTGATGGTGTGCTCTGTTCAGAAACCCTAGGAAATTAAATACCACTTCACTTGAAAGTAAATGGTTTCAGGTATCTTCATTTATAATTGGAAGACAAAGTCTCTCTCTGAATCTGTTACTGAACACTTTTTTCCTTCCAACACTTCTTCCTACTGGACACACTTTGTAAATAACTCATTTGAAGAATCTCCTGTGAAAATTCCCAGTGGGTTACCATATGTATATTAATGGCTATTTGTAATAATGGAAAATGTTGAGCAGTAAGATGAATGCACTTTTTTTATTAAATGTTTTCTATCTTTTGGGGAACTACATCTTCACAAAAATATACAAAAGAATTTATTTTTACAAATATTTACATCAGATATCAGGAAACAATAAGAGCTACATATTTTTAAATTAAATTTGACAAATATAGTCTTGAATTCTGAAACTTCAGAATTCTGCTCCAGGAAAGCATTTTTAAAATTGTTTTTGAAATAAGGTACTCAAGGCTTATATTCAAATTTAAAAAAAAATCTTAATGCAAAAATCTGACATTTAATTTTTTATATATATATTTATATATAATATATATATACTTTAAATAAACATACAACATTGTTACAGAGGATAGATGTTCATGGTGGAAACCAAAATGGAGTACACTTAAAACCATGATCCTTATTACAGTAATACATGACCATACCTTTGGACTAGTTCAAAATATATATATTTTTTTTTGGTTAAAGCAAAAGGGATTATCTGACACACTGCATAATGAAACAACAAATCTAAACAGACAACTGGATTTTAAGCTTAAAGTACTACAGTAAAATATTTTCCTAAGGTGACCTGATGGGAGTAGAGTAGCAGAGGACGGGCTCTTGCTTTGTAAGGAATAATGCTGAAATGTATTTTTTTTTCCAGATGAAAGACTGCAATTGTGTTGTTTTTCTATAGAATTTCCCAATGCCTTCATTAGCTGCCCTTGCAGAAATAGCTGCCACCATGAAGCTATTTTTCCTTTTCAGTGTGAGATGAGAAGACAATTTGTAAGGGTAGCAGCGAACTACTGCTACCTCCATTGCTGAATTTCAACAGCTTTGATGTCTTATAACCTACTGTACAATGTTTAGCATAAGGCAAGCTGCTGATTTTTCTCTGCAAAAAAAAAAAAGGTGATTAAATCCACCCACAAAGCTAAAAGTATATATATTTTTAAAGGGAATACTTCTAATGTATTTACTTAGATTATTACGTTATTTTAAGTGATCATTGTGGTCTTGTGTGTTCTTACATGAAATTTTACATTAAAAATGCATTAACTTTCTTCAAAAATTAGTAATGCAGCATTTCCATTACTTATTATAATATGCTGTATACCCGTAACTGAACTAAAAACCATAAACCAAGCTCATAATATACCAGAAAATGTTGTTGGTTTTGTTTCTTTAAAAAGAGACTAGCTACTTTGAGCCTGAAAACACAATACAATGCTAAGTAGCCACAAGTGAAGAGGAAAAACAGACCAGAACTATGGAAGGTACAACCCAACAGCACCAACATTTCACAGAAGTACAGAAACCCTTTTTTTTTTTTTTCATGCAATTTGTGCCAGTTTTCATGCCTGGAGTTTCTTTAGAAAGTATGTTTATTATATTCCCAAAGAATACTGTATAGCGCATGTCCCGGGTATGACTAGTACTTCGAAAAATCATAGAACTAATGGAAATACCATTTACAGCTCCAGAGCTGAGTATTACATATTCAGTTGGTTTAGTAATGTGCTGGAAGAAGATACTTAATTGCTCTGTTTCTTGGGAGGAATAAACGCCCTCTTTTTAAGGTGCTCCCCTCCAATCTCAAGAATTTGCAACTAGATACATTAATGTAAAATTAATTTTCAGCAGCATAATGGTTTGTATCGCATGGCTGTGGTTAGAGTTGACTGACCTCTCACAGCCATGAAGAAGCATTTGTGAAGAAATACTTATTTGGGGCTTTGGCAGGTGGGGGGAGTATAAAAAAATCAAAAATAATGGCAAAAGCTACCAAATACATGGAAAACTTCTCCCCTCCTGAACAGTTATAAGTGTTTAGAGGACTGAAAGTAAATGCACCCTTACTAAATCCCTTTTTCAGAACCCACCAATGCACTGCTTACTTCAGTAATCTTTATTCTTAATCATCTCCTGCCTCAGGCTCACTGTGGGAACAGCTGATGCTGGCACTAATTTGTAGTTACAAGAAATAGCTGAGGTATTTGTCCGCTGAGAAAGAATTCACTTTATGAAAGACAGGTAAAGCATAAGCGATGTTAATCCTCTAGTTTAAAATAGTGGTTGTTAGGTCCAGCTAAAAGTTAGGTGGGTACAACAAGCTTTTAAGAATGGAGTAAAGTCAGAGAAGACACTGAATCCTAGGCAAGTTGTGGGGGCTGCAGTGTCAAGGAGTTCCTGGCTCTGAGCACAAAGAATAGCGTATTATGGTGTGCAACAGAAACATCTTTAAAACACTGGAACTAAAACAGCAATATTTTTTTTTTGCTATCACACACAAAAAAAGCCAAGTTTTGGGTTTTAATTCTTGTTCCTCTTCCTTTGAAGTGAGCTTCCATATGACATGGGTGCCCAAAGCAAGAGAGACAAGTAAAAATAAAAGGCAAAATTGCTTTGCAGGGTCTTGAGGTTATCCCACAACAAGCAAAAGGAACAGAAAACTCCATATTTTGGCTTTTGGCAGAGGAATCCAAACACACACACACGTTCCACTTGTCACATCCCAAACTCAGCTGTCCTCTAGCAGGTGCCTGTGCACAGGTGTTGTGCTTCTTACCAACAGTCACTACATATAAAAGTCAAGTTTAGTCATCGATTTTTAATGTGAAGTTTTCCTTAACGTATTTCCTTACTTTGTAATGATTTACTTCACCAATTTCTACTGCTTTGCATTCATAGCCCTTTATTACATTCCTCTCCCCTGACTTCTGACACATACATCGGCAGGCCTAAGACAAGGAACTACTGCAGGAAAACCCAGCCCACGTCTACCTGACGTTGCCTTCTGCAGACACACAGCTGTCCCCATCCACTGGCTGCACCCGAAGGACTGTGGCCATGTCTGTCATCTGCAGAGCTGCGCGTGTCCAGGAACAGAACCAAGAACTGGTGAATAGTCTCAACAGCCAAGAAAGGGAAGAGGCAGTAAATGAAAGAGGCTGGTTGCGAAGAGGTTTCCAAAGTATAACATTTCTTTGGTTTTATACTTGCTTGCTTAAAGAAAGCATTTAAGCCCATTTGCACAGGAAACTAAAATAAGGATAAAAAGCAGAAAAGGCTTATTAAAACAAATCCATGCTTGGTTTATGTAGGAAAGAGTAGTAGTATTTAAAAAATTAACTTTAAATTCTTTTAGGTGAGCTCTCAAAGTTACACGGCATTTTTCTGTTTACACTGTTCTCCCTGCTACCAAACATGGACGCACTGCAACAGCAGCTGCTGGCGGTAGCCGCTGTGCTCCAGCACTAAGTAGCTGCCCCAGCAGCGTGGGAGTGGAAAGAGCCAACAGAGGGGAGCACCTGCACCTTCCCAAGAACGAGCCAACAATGCTGCCTGAAGCCTTTCCTCGAGCACTGTGACCAACATGCTACTGCTCACCAGTCCTTACCCCCACAAGCAGCTGCTGGAGAGCCTCCATCTGCAGGGAGATGTTTGCCCTTTGCTGCCAAATGATACAACTCCCTGCCCACCACCACCGCCAGTCCCTTGGCCTCGCCCTTGCCTAGTTGTGCGCTTTCCTTCCTGTTTTCCCTTGTTTTCCTCTTTCTCCTTGTCTCTGGGTTTATATTTCCTGGTTTTCTATTCCTGTTTCCTCCATCCTGTCTTCCATTGTTTAAAAAGTAGTAGGCATTACAATTGCCTATTGTCACCATGCTCAGAGTTTTTTTTTTTCCCTCCACATTGTGAAGGAGAAGAACACTTTGTGTCTTTTTTTCTTAAGGTGATTTGGTTGGATTACTCATTTAACAGAGTTAACACAAAATAGATTAAGATCATGACTGTAACGCTGCAGGTAATCTATGAAAGGGGTGGTGAGCTATGACCTGTCCTAGCATCAAGTAGACTGGGAAAAAACAAACCACCAAAGCCACCCACTAATATTTACTTATTTATGAATGATTTTAGCTAACCTTATTGTGGCTCCTACATATATTATACACCTAAAACTATTTTTTTTTCTGAAATGAGTTTTAAGTCTGACATCAGAGTTAGTTGAAGATCAGCAGCTGAAGAGAACCAAAGAAACAGGCTGGGTCTGACCACGGCACAGTGAGTGGTACAGCGAATGCACAGCAGGCTTTGGCAAGCTCACATATCCAGCTACATAAGCAAAAATGGAATGGTGCCAGAAACTTTAGGAAAACAGAGCAGATTGCAAAGAAGCATAACAAAACCCGTGAGAACATGGGTATGCAAACGTGATGCAGTTACTGGTGCTAAAATCACTGATGTGGCAATGTGTGTTGTGGCTTGCAATCTACTTCCCTTATTGCAGAGCTTCCAGGATGATTCACTTTGCCCAAAATACTGAAAAGACATCATTTGTCTAGAGTTTATGCTAACAGAATAAAAAGAATCTGTAAAGATTAAGGCTTGCCACATCCGAGACACTGATAACAGAATGAAAATACATTGCACCTTGCCTGGGTAAGAACTGAATTTGAAACCGAGGTCCTGGGCTTGTCCCACTACTGCATCCCATGGAGCACTCCCCACAAAGAGGTCTGAAGTGAAATCCATCTGCAAGTGGAGGCCTGAACTCTGCTGGGTGCAACCCAGAAAGCAGCGGAGGTGCAGCAGAGCTTGTTGGAAGAAGGAAGCCTTGGCAGCCAGACAGCGGCCAGATCAGTTAGGCAGCAGCTGAGAGCAGCAGATCACAGTTTTAAGCCACCCCTGCATACTGTCAAGTTCCGTTCTCAGTATCGAAGTCCTTTGTTTTGATCTGCTTTCCAGATCCAGGAGATAACTCATCTTTGCTTCTGATGGTGCAGTCAGTTCCAAGTCAGCATTAACCTGACTGGGATAAAGTTGAGTTTCTCTGAAATGAGCATCTTGCTGAAAATGAAACCCTGATATTGAACAAAATTGAAGTTACTCTGAATGCGTGCTTTTCTTCAAGTGTCAAAACCAATCATGTGAAATGCTTCCTTTTATCTTGAATTTTATACTATCTCTTGCCTTCCCTACCAAAATCTGAAAGGTATATGCAATGAATACCTCCTTAAGGATGAGAAATTCAAGATTTCAAGTCTAAATGATTCAATACATTTGGCTTATTAGTTCTCGCTAACCTAAATGGTGTTCCTCAGTTCCTCAACTATCATCATTTTCAGTTCTGTGTTTATTTTAAATATTTGTCTGTTCTTAGGAGCTGGATTTTCTTTCAGTCATTTTTTCTTTTCTAAGCATATTTAAATAGCTTTCAAGAGTACGTTTATTTTTAAAGTGAAATGACATTTTGCTTTTCTTGAATCAGTTCTCCATTTCTTTTTCTTTTCAATGGGTATTTGCATGATGCCCTCAGTAACATGCTTGAACTTCTGGTTAGCCCTGAAGCAGTCAGGCTGTTGAACCAGATGATCTTTGGAGGTCCCTTCCAACTGAGCTGTTCCATTCTTATTACAAAAAAAACCAACGTTGCTGACTTTTAAGAACCCAAAGATACATGTTTGCGGCTCACCAGGAACAGAAAAACAACTAGAAAATAAAATCATCCATTACGAGTAAAGAAATTGTGCCAAGAACTTTAAGCTTTCACCTCAGCACTGCATAATCACAGAAAAGGCTTTCTCCATTTTGAGCCTTTCAGCCCAGATTTCTCTGCAAGGCTTCCAAACACGAGGCTGTCGCCAGTCCCTCCATCACCGGTCCCTCCACATTCCAGATTGTTCCCCACTCCGTCACTCCGGCCCACAGCAGGCAGCCCGTTCCGCTCTGCACACACGCCAAGCACTGATCGGGGTGGCCGCAAGGAGTGAGTTACTGCGGTAGCACTTAATGTAAACAGCGAATGAGGCACAATGACAAGCACCACAGACAAAAAGACCACAATGCTGCCATTTCAAACCATGGCTGCAGCCAGCTGCTCTCTTCAGCAGAGAATCCCAGCTTGTCACCCAAAACACGCTCCAAGTGGTCCTCAGGAAGAAAGCTGCTCCTGAGGCCGCTCACTCCTCCCCATTTGTGACCTTTCCCAGCTGGCTGACCGCATTTCACCTGGCAAACCACCGAGCAGTTTGTCATGGAAAATACCAGCTGCCCAACTGGCCGCCGCAGGAGGAACAAGGCTGGTAGTTCTAAGTGCTCCCCAGCTTCCAGCTCCTGCCCCAGCCCTTTAGAACTGCAGTGAGGTTTAGGAGAACGAAGCAGCAGGGAGAGCTGGCAGCTCAGACCATCACACCATCGCCATCAGGCTCGCCCTGCTGCAGCTTGCCCGTCAGCCTCTCACTGGTACTCCACCACCAATGTGGCATTTGAGATTCCTCAGGTAAAAAGCACCAAAGACAAATTATCAATGGACAGGCACAGTTAGATCAACAGAATTAATAAGGGGGTCAGGGGTGGAGGAGAAGAGGACGTGACCCGCGATGATACTACAGGGACAAGGACCAAACCTCTTGGTAGCCCACACAGCTCTAACACTGGATGAAGGTCTACAGAAGATCAGGAGGCTGGGTGATACCAAGACTAGGATTTGAGGGGAAAACATGAAGAGGCAGAAAAAGGACTCTGATCTGGCAGTCTGCGTAGGACAAACTAGGAAGGAGCAAGTAACAGCCATCCATCATGAACTGATGTAGGGCAACCTTAAAATATTGGCAGGAAAAATTTTACTTCAGGTCACGAAGCCCTGCACGGATGTGTTTAACAGGGGATAGAATCACAGCTATAGAAAAGCACACTACAACGGATTTCTCTGGCCAAGATTTAAATGTCAGTTACTAATTTTCACATAAAACAGGCAGGCAGGCAGGCAATAAGGTCATGAAACAGATCAGATCTGATTGCAGTTCTCAGACGCAATTCCCCTAAAAGCAAAACCATTACTACTGAGATTTCCCTATACATTCACGGACCAATTCCACAATGTATTTTCCCCTGTAGGGTAACAGCTGCATGGCTGGCAAGATTTTGCTAAAACACATGTCAAGAAGCCTGGTAATAGTCTGGTTCATCAATTTCTTTAAAATAAATATTTGTTATAGCTTGATATATAAAATATATTATCTAAGACTGTGGGGTAACTATCTTTTTAGAGTACATAATAAGCATTTTTCGACCTAGAAGAGCACAAAAGTCTGGCTGATTAACTTTTTTTTTTTTTTTTGCCCTACTATAAGAGCAAACACTCCCATTCCCTCTATAACCACCATGCACACAGGATGCTTACAAGAACAGGTGAGATTTATTTCATTTTTACTTTTATCTGGCATAAGAGAATGCAAGAGGTGAATAATATCAAGTCTATTGACTGACCTAAACAAATGGCATCGTTAAAGTAACGCTGACTTACATAGACAGAGATCTTTATGTTCACAGCACAATGTCACTATGAGGAGTGCCGATAATTTGTTGCTTTTGTTCCATTCTATGCTGTATGAAAGATAACTGCATGGATTAAAAAACAAGTTCAGCCTGTAATGCATCTCTATGACATGATTTAGACAAATAGCTGATGAAATCTTCCTCACTACCAAAACCATAGTTTTGCTCAGGTTTTCACCATCACTGAAATGTTTTTTCAACTCAGTTATGTTGCAGGATGGAATAAATGCACTTATGCTAGAGGTTACAGCAGGTCCATTTAAAGAAGCATTATGATTGGACATTATTTTTATTTTTTTACAATCAGGAGAGAAATCTGAGTAGACTCCTCTCCCAGCTAGTCCCAACTCTGTTAAAAAGTTCAAATGTACAAAATATAATGTTTGGAAAGTTTATATTCTCTCTGAATTCCCCCTATGATGCTGAGAAAATAAATCAATTCATATTGCTATGAAATTGTATTTTTGCAACTGGTGACATTCCAAGCCTTATCAATTATGAAGACTATAAAATCCTCACCTTAGTCCACAATTCCAGCATAGAGGCTATCAGCCCATTCAAGTAACACAGCAATAATCTCTCTTCCACTGAGAATAACTTTTATTCAAAAGGCAAAAATTGGAGTTAGACTTTTAGGTTGTGGGCAAGGCACTCGCAAAGTGAGCAAATCTATTTTTGCTCACAGAACTAATTTAATGTTTAAGTGCAACAAAAACACTAAATTAGCCATGAAGATCGTGCATATCCAGCAGCTTTCACCAGACATGATTATGACCCAGGCCTCTAAATACAGAAATATTTAAGTCCTAAGGAACCAGCTGTCTTATTTTCTGCTTCACCAGATGGTGTTTCCTTTTGATCAATCATAGAAATATCATTTGCCATTATAATAAACATTTATTAAAATACTATATATTTAAGAGTTAATATATGGTTTCTTTCAGTAATAAAATATGGAATACTCTTTTTTCAATGATATTCAGACCCCAAAACTTAAAGAAGAAACATTCATGCTCAATGAATAGATCAATGTACAGCACTAGGTCAGAAATAACATCTCTTGATTAAAAACCCAGGATCTTACTGTGAAACTGTACATTGACCAACAATTCCCTTTGCCCTTTTATCCATGTATTTCATTTTCAACATCTGGCAGTGAGTGAAATACAAACCCGGATTACTGAAGCAAACCTAATGGCCTCAGCATGTTTGTTACAGTCTATCCTTCCGACAGACTCTAGGTACTTGTCTTTCAGAGACGGATCGCTCCGTGTCTCGGATCAGCACCATTTCTTAAGCATGCAGGGCACAGTAGAATATCACATTGCCATCCTGGGTATGTCATGCCTGGTACTTCATGCAGCATCCTCTTTGCAAGTCTCCATGTCTCCCTCAGTGAGGCATATGCACACACTTCCAAACAAACAAGCTGTGTTTTCAAGAAGACATTAAATAATGAGATGTAAGATTACTATGGTTAAAAGGAAGGGCTAATACAGTCAAAAGAAAAATATCAGTTAAATATATGATATACTCTGAATACAGAAATGTACTTCTTTTAATTTAGTAAATCTTAACTGTTCACATTAACATCTGAACTATTTATTTTGTTGCAAATAACCACTTCTTTACATAGAAACAGAAAAACAGCGACAAAATGGTTCAGATTATGAACCTGAGCTTTATACTGTTAAGGACTGCTCCTGACCACTCCTATGTACTTTCAGACAATAACAGAAAGAAAACGTACCTGCAGTCATCCCCTCCTGCACTAACCACATATCTATCTCCACTTGTAAATCGAATATTAGTTAAGTGGGCAGAGTGACCTAAAAATCGTTTGTGTTTTGCCTGGAAAAACAAAAAACAAAATAAAATAAAAACACACAATAAAATGAGAGAGTGTAAATAATCTGTGTCCTTGTAAATCAGACCAAGTATGCATGTGTTTATCTACTTTTTTATTTCATCTTATATTTATCTCATTCAGAATGTTACACAGGTTTTCAGATGTGAAAGATCTCCTGAAGAACTCCCATTGAGCTGCAATAAAGATTAAATTGTCTCCAAATGAGACAATACCTGCAAATTGGGAACAATGCTCAAGCTAACACAATTCAAAATATATTTTGTCACACGATTAATGTCTAGAGACTTTGTATAAAATCTCTAACACTGAAAAAATGATTTTCATTAGATGTGTGCAAGCTGTTTATGCAGTGCAGTCTCAAATTGTGAAAATTAACCGTGCCAGTATTAGTGAAAAATCTGTAATCTCTTCATCCATGGAAATGCACTGATTTGACTAAAATTACCAGCTGTCTTCCTCGTCTATTAGATGGAGATTGGAGACATGGATAAATAAAACAAAGGCCTTTGAGATTTTCAGTACAAGGCAGCCCACTAATGCCGCCTGGCACACAATATTAACATCTATCAGAGTATACAGAAAAAGCCATTGCACAAAAAAAAATAGGTAAAATGTGAGATGAAGCATGTTTATGAGACAACAGAGCTAAAGTTACACAGATGCCTTAAAAAGCCACAAATTTAGAGAAGGAAATATTTATATGGTATGTCCTCTAAAGAAACAATACAAGACCAAAAAATCAACAGATATTAACAGCAATTTTTAATTTTTTTAATAACTATGCAAAAAACAAGTTCTTACAAATTTTTCAGGACATGGGAAGTCAAACAGTTTGACCATGCCAAAATCATCGCCTGTTACAAGATTGATTCCCGAGTGAGAGACACAGGCACAGTTAACATCAGCTTTTTCAGCATGCCTGGACCAGATTCCAATTACTTCATCCCCTAGAACACTGAAACGGAAGAACAAGAGATCCTTTTGAAAATTTCAGGAAAACAGCAAACAGCTCTTACTAATGTAAGGTTTTAGAAAACTGTCATTTTTACATTTTATTCCCAGACATAAAAATCTCTCTCTCTTTTTTTTTTTTTTTGTAATTAATGCTTATAATGTTATATAATTGCTTCTGAAATTTATTCAGTCTTACAATTCCCAGAATATTGTGGCCCATGACAACACTAACAAGTCAAAGAACTATTAATAGTACGAAGAACAGTGTAGAGAGGCATTTGCCAAAAATGAAGAAAGACAACTAAGAAAAGAATGCCATAGCACAAGAGTTGGATGAATAAGGTTAAGCTATCAGAAAATAATAATAAAAAAGTAGAATTAACAGGAACATAAAGAGAATATAACATTCTCATATCAATTAGACGAAAAGGTTGCTTGAGTCCAATTCATTAATATGGGGGGAGGAGGAAGAAGAGAAAGAATTGTTCTAAACAGATTTAATTATGATTCCAAAACAGACATTTATAGAAAAATTCATTTGCAAAACCTTTTCAAAAGTTGCTTTTTATTCAGCTGTGCTTACAATGTATGGGCTTGCTTACAAGAATGCACAGAAATGAGCACTCTATCACTTGTTAGTAGGTGTATAATTTGGCATTTTCTTCTGTGATTTTTCCCCACAGATCAGAGCACAGTATATTATACTCAAGAAATAATTTTATACTTCAAACATATTTTATTGGGTCAAAAAACACAGGTTTCTTGTTTTCATGTCAAAGAAGTGATAAAAATGGATTACCCGTGAAAAAAATTAAAAGCTATGCAAATTTGCATAAAGTGTAAAATAATAAATATGAAATGTATGTATTTAAGTATATAATAAAATATATGTTATCGTTCTTAACGTTAAGGTATTTTAAAGTACTTTTGAACAACTTAATAGCTAATAGTTAAAAGTAATTTTAGTATACAAATACCATTAATGACATACTGTAAATAAAACTCAAATTATCAGTCTTGTGTTGTCTTTTCTTGTTTTAACATATTTTAGTTTTCCCTGCACTCCAATCATTATTTTGCATTATGTTGCCTCCCAAATCATTATTTTGAAGCAGAAAAATGCAATTAGTCCAGGCAACTTGCACAGCAGAATTAAAAAATACTGAGGCTGCTATAGATATGATCAAAGGAAGCTAGAGATACGTAATGAATAGAAAGGCACACTTTAGAGAGATCAGTTTCTATCTGATAACTTGACCTGTCAAGCAGCTTGTGTTCTACCAAGAGAACATGCTATGCACTTTGCTTTGCTGTACAGTACCTGCCTGGTATGTTGCCAGAGTATATGGATGCATTTAAAGAAGGTATTTGACTAGATGAAGGGATGAAATATACTTTTAAACAGTAGGTGCCTCTGGAAGTTACAAGTGTTTTAACAGGTGTGAAACTGTGAATTGTTTACCTTGTCCATGTAGCCCATGTTATTCTGTCAATCACAGCCTGGTCCACAAGCTGTTTTCCTGAAGGCACTTCATAGACTTGCCTTTTGTAAGACCCAGTAGAGACCTTTGAGATGAGCACAGCCAACAGTTCATAGAAATTTAAAATAAATGAACTTGTTTGAAATGATGAAGTTATAATTTTAAAGGGCTTCGAATAGCATTTTCTTGATAGTATCTATTCATAAAGCATCTTGCTCAATGAGTTGAAAATCCTCCTAAATCTATGCAAGTATAAAGCATCAGCAAGAAAGAGTATGACATACTCAATTTTAAAACATCAAATCAATAAAATATAGTTGAAACATCTCACATTCTGCACGTAATATTAATTCTGTCTATACATTGTGTATTTTGTCATGTATTTGTGAACATAAATAAAATAGGCAAAAGGCTGGGAATTCTAACACCATGGTTTTGATGCTGCTCTGAGAAGGCTAGAACTGAAGAGAAGTGTACTGCTACCATGCTTATCAGGGATACGAAGTATTCACAGTTCCCTGAGACATACTGTATATCTGACTGTACTCCTTACTTGTTTAAGATAGCCCATCTGCATCTGGGAGATAAAAAGGCAGGGGAAACTCATTACAATGATTTTGAACTCTGTTTCTTCTATCTATGCTTATTTCTTGTACTTAGTTTCCACAGTAGCTATTTTTGTCATCCACTTACCACTAAAATAAAGTAACAGTCTAGTGACAGTAACCTATTACTCTGATACTTCACTACAAAATTGAGTAGTTGTCAAAGAAGAATAGTTGCACAGTACCTGTCATGAGTACATTTGCTATTCAGTATCTTGAACAACGAATGACTGATACCTGGAGATAACAGCTATCTGCAGAGAAGTCCATCTGGATCACAAAACTTGGGATATCTTTGCAATAGCTGACTCGATTTAGTGTGGGACCCAACGTCAGATCATAAAAATCCACTGCATTCTCACTGGAACCGACTGCTAAGTAACGAGAATCTGGGCTAAACCTGAACAAATGGAAGAGTTTATGAATATATGAACTTGCAGTAAATTGTAATACAGGTTGGCACTTACAATATGTGTAATATAGGATTTGAGAAACACAGATAAATTTGCATTTCAAGTTTATGCTAACCAGAACCGAAGAGAAAGGTGGAATGTTTTTTGTCTGCTAAGTAAAATAATTTTTGAAACAAAATTTTTGGGGAATGTATATGCATTAGAAGGTATATCTGATTTCATCACTACCTCAGTGGAATAACAACTGTGACGTGCTTCTGATGACTTTGGCTCTCTAAAGCTATACTTCAAAGAGTACAAAGTTTAAAACAAAACAAAACTTTAAATGAAGAAAACTCAGACCTTCTAGATGAAACATACCGAATAAAAAGACCTGAAAATCAAATCTTTCATCTGTCCAATGCATGTTTGCACAGTGGTTTGTTTCCACCAGCTTTACTCTTTAGTCTTGAAATTCTGTAGCTTCCTGGACAGAAACAATTCCGCATAGCTTCTTTTGTGTTACTAGGGAAGTTCTTTATTTCTATCATCTCTGAGACACACTCCTGGGACAGCTTTTCTGATTCCAGAAAACCCTAACTCCTAGTGGGGCTGTCCTGCCTCCCACTGCAAGATGCCTGTTTGCTCATATTCTTTCCTCTTCTAGTCTCCAGAAGTTACCCTGAGCTGATCACGACGCATTTATCTCACAGAAGGAGCAGTCTTTTCCTCCTTACTTAAAGGAGAAAAAGACTATTCCTCCTTTTACCTGACTCAGGAAACAGAAGCAAAGTTTTCCTTCTGCTGAATAAATTCATTCTAATAAACCATAAATAAGAGCAAACTGACAGAAGAGGCATTTCCATTGCTTCTGTGATTACATCCAGTCACCTTCTGTAAACCTCTGATCTCACTTTACCTCCTACACATTATCTTACCCTGTTCCCTTTTTACACTTCCTGATCTGTCCCTTGATTAGGATGTTCTCTTCTATTTTTCCATTTACTTCCCCTTCCCCTTACATTTTAGCTAATCCTTGTTAGTATTATCTGAGACTCCCCGTACTAAAGAGGGCCTGTTTTTTGACTGACGGCTATTTCTTAACTTCATGTATCTCCTCCTTTCTTTTTATTCCTGGTAGAGGAGTAATCAAACTCTGTAATTTACTCACTAATTCCAGCTCTCTGAAATGTCATTGCAATGCTCCTCAGAAACAAAGAGTGTATTTTTAAAAATCGAAAGAATACAAATTTCTAGAATACTACAAACATACAAAGCCATTATGTTTTCCGACCTGATATCTTGGATAGCTGATCTTCTGTCCCTTTTTTTCCCCCAAATTTTCAGAGACGTCACAAGCAAGATAATAAATTCTCCATTTTTCATGCCAATGGCTACCATATCACCTTCTGGGCTGTAACAAACAGTACGAGCTGCATGCCCTAAGCTGACTTTGTTCAGCATCTTCTGTGAAGAAATAAGAATCCAGAAAAGTAAATGTCTCTATCTGTTCATATTCCAAAAGTCTTTTATGCTTATAGTATCAGATGAAATATTTTCAGAATACATTAAAAAGCAAGCTTTGAATCCTCAACACCACCACGTCTAGGATATTTTTTTCTTTTTTCCAAAACAAGAACTGTTCTTCAACACCTACCTTTTCAGCAATATCCCAGAGTCTTACTGTGCCATCTTCTGCAGCAGAAAGGAAAAAATCTCTGGAAGGATGTGTTGCTAGGCCCCAGATTGGTCCATCCATATGACCATTAATTAGAATGTTACATGCAGCATTTTTCTCTCCAACTTCAATTATTTCAGCATTTCTTGTGCCAACAAGAATTTTTCCCTTGAACAATAGTAGAAGAATTTCCTATGATATGATGCATTAGCTACTCATGATTAACAGTAATAGAGATGTAAACCAAAGCTATAGTTAAGTCAAGAAGGTTTGCTTAAATCAAATCAAAGTTAATTTACTTCTTAACATAATCTATGATCTCCTAGAGTACAAAGAAGTAGATAAATCATGGCACCAGTGGAATTATTGCTTGCAAGTCAGATATTTGAAATACAGAAAAGAATAGAAAACAAAAAAAAATCCTTAGTCTTTAATCAAATATGTAAAGAATAGTAACCTAATTAAGACTAAGATCTGCTAAAACAGTTTTTTTAATTGTAAAAAGTCAATTGTAGACCCCTTGAAGCTCAATGTTTAATTTCAAATCCTAAGAGAAAGAGGAAGCAAACAATTTGTCATATTTTTAATGCTGTAGATCAACCCATGGATTATAAACTTTTTTTTTTAAGTCATGATGATTCCTTTACCTTGCCTCTACAAACAGAGCGAACACAGTCAGTCATTTGTCCTGTCTCCAGTCTGAAGGCACGACATCGTTTCAGCTCTTGATCCCATAGTTTAACTGCTCCTCCTTCCTTTGATCTATTAAGAAAGTAGGAACAACTACAAATATAACAGCTGGCACAAAAAACTCAATGAATACATGAAAGAGCTATACAATTTAATGTAATTTATTGTAACTGAGGCATTTAAATCTGTTTTAAATCATTAAAGAACCATTAGTTATTACTGAACAGGTGATGTTTACATGCTGAGCGTCCTAGCTAAGCAAGAACTACTGATTCAGAGTCTTCACTGTACTACTTTACAGAACAAGCTCTAAGATGGTCACTGCTAAGCTTAGTCTGAATTATTATCTCCTAGGGAATTTGTCTAGTCAAAGGAGCAGTGAAGTATGTGAACGAAGTGCCATCTTATTATTAGGACAGGCAGCAATTATCAAAATATAGTTGAGGGAAACAGGATCTATATGTCTTTTAACACATTTGCTGTGAAATAAATTGCAAAAGATACTGGAGGAAAATCACAAGTCTCTTCCAGTCAGTGGAAAAAATAAGTACAAGAAGCTCATGTGGGATGACTTGCACTTTGGCTACTATTCAGGGATCCAAAGATGACACAGCTTTGACATTTCAGTCAAGTACTCTACCTTAAAAAGTATGAACCAAAATCATTTTTAGAGAATACATGTGCTTGCAGAAGAAAAAAAAAAAAAAAAAAAAGGACTCACGGCCTTTCCTTGCCTCCTGTAACAATCAAGCCATCTCTTAATGTGGTATACATTGTGAAAACTGGTCCATTGTGAGCTTTGGCCACAATTCGTATCAAGACATGATCTTTCCAAACACAAACATCTCCACTGATAGTACCTGTAAATGTCAAGTTATTCTGAAAAGAGGAAAAATATACTCATCAACTGATTCTGAGTAAGGCAGGAGAAAAACATTCAGATACAAAGATCATCACCATTTGATTTTAGGCTAGATTGCTTTTTTGAATACCTGTGTAGGAGAATTAAGACATGTAGGGTCAGAACAAACTGCCATATGCTTTGTTGAAGTCTGAAACACATGGTTTCTTGTAGCTAATTGGCTCTACACTGCAGAAAGAAATGCAGTGACTTAAAATTCAGCTATATTGTTATCTGTTTTCAGCCTATTAGGTGTGCACAAATGTTGTTAAAGATGAAGAAAACCAGGAACAGTTTTGACATTCCACTCAAACAGGCAATTTGTACCATCTTGCTATGTGCATTATGATTACAGTAACTAGTAGTTTATGAAGAAAACAGCCTGCTATTAACTCAGACTGTAATTGTCTGGTTTCCTTTTTCTCTGCCTCCTGTTTTTGGGTGGTGATAAAAATAATAACCTCTTATATTTAAGGATAGCTTATTTTGATACACTGAAAACCAACAGGAACTGAGGAAGAATCCTCAAATTCAGTGTCCTGTATAGTATTTTACATAATATGCATATGTTTGGCAAGAACACTTTCCTTGAACTGGTTGATGCTGATGTTCTACATCCTTATTTAAAGGGGGTGGTGGTGGTGCCCCTGATGAATGACTAAATAAAAGAGGACTGGAAATAAACATGGGGGCAGATCCCTCTGACCATCCTCATGGCCTAATTGTTGGGCTGATTTTAACCTGTTTCAGAGCCCCTGAACCTGAACCAGATCTTCCTGAGATAAAAGTCAAGGAATAGCAGCACTTCAAGAACTGTTCCTACAAGCAGTATGGAAAACACAACAGGTGTTGCTTCATTCAGGTTGTGTATCTTTTTACAAAATCCCTGCAAGTTTTGCATCCTCAGACAACCTCTTACCATGCTCCAGGAAATTCAGCATGAAGCCCAATTTACATGCTAAGAAGCATCCCTCCATAGGAAAGTTCACTGAGGGTTCCAAAACACCAACTAATGCCTGGGCTGTGCATCTCTAGCACCTAACATTTGGAAGATAACTTCTCGCTTTTTAGGAAGACATAACTCTCTGAAATCTCTTAGGTTAAATATTAAGAAGAAATTCTTTATTCAGAGGGTGGTGAGGCACTGGAACAGGTTGCCCAGAGAAGCTGTGGATGCCCCATCCCTGGAGGTGTTCAAGGCCAGGCTGGATGGGGCTTTGAGCAACCTGGTCTGGTGGGAGGTGTCCCTGCTCGTGGCAGGTGATTGGGATCAGATGACCTTTAAGCTCCCTTTCCAACCCAAATCATTCTATGAAATCAAAGGTACCTAAAGAGACACCACTGTGGAAAATGGGTAGTCTTACAAAAAATGTGAAATCTCTGGCCATTTGCAGTTTCAGAAGTCTAAATCAATAGTACCAATTCAGCCTGGATCCAATAGGCAGGCCAGAAAGGAGACACATGCAATAGAAGAGAAGGACCACTTCAAAAGAGAGCTATGGCTATCTGCCCAGCTGAAGATACGAATACTGCTCATTCAAAACAAGTCCTGAAATGGCAAGGATGTGGAGCTTAGCAACAAGATCTACATCTGTCAAAAACAAAAAGCAAAACAAAACCCTACTGAGGTCATCTAACAGTCATAGATGTTAATGAATGCCCCAGGTCTGTGCTGCTCTCAGATCACTTATGAGTAATAATGCATGCAGAATAGAATATAATCACCCCTAGGTGGGCATAAAATTAGCCTCAGTTCTAGTGTTGGGTTCCCACAGCCTATAGTCAGCTTTGTTGCAGCTGGATTAAATACCAATCAGTGTATTATAAACCCAATGCACCTACGCTTGTTTCTTCTGAAAACATAACATTACGTAGGTTTTTCTATTAGTTGGTGTTAGTTCTAACTAAAAGGTAAGCATACCTGTGTGTATAAAATAACTGACATACTTATTAACAGGTTAAAAAAGGTCTCAGTTAAAACTAATAAAGTCAGGGAAGAGTCAAGACATTTTTGTATGTATACATCTTTAAATAGTTTGTTAAGGTACGTACAGCTCCAAAAGCTACAGACAGCATTGTTTGCATTCGGGCATCCTCTATGGAACTCAGTAGCCCTTTTTTACTGAGAAGAGCTCTTCCAGCCAGTGTCCAGAACCTCACGTGTTTTACTCCCACAGAAACAAACTGGGTATCTGAGTCTGGTCTGAATTCTGCTACAAATATACGCTGGTTATGACCAGCTCGGCTGGCAATTTTGGCACCTGGCAAAAAAAGAAAATGGACTTTTTAAATGCACTAGAAAAAATATACATTTATGGCACCGTTTATTTGTTTATTCATTCTGAAGAATGATTGTTCATACGAGCCCACAGAGGTTATAAGGAAAAACAAGAACTGCTCCTAAATTATGATGTAAGTTTTAAAAAGTAATTTAATAAGAGCCAGTAGCAAGGTGTAGCACCTAATGAAGGTGCCATCTACTTATAATTTTCCTACGTATAATTTTCTACTTTATGATTTTCCTATAATTACTTATAAGAGGGTAAGGAGCTCAGATCCAAGTAAGTATCCATCTCCTCTCAAATTCCTAGGAATACTTTGAAAAACACATACTCTAGACAAATTATAAGAGACTAATGAATGACTTCTCTGGAAATTTTGTCTCAAGATGCTTTATTTCTTTCTGTAGAAAATGCAGAAAATGACTTTGTTACATATGGTCTTAGATTCAAAGGTAATGCTCTTCCAGTCTTTTCAGGGTTATTCAGATCAGACATTTTGACCCATAAATATCAAGGTTCCTCAATAATTTTATTATGTGAAAAAAACATTATATTACCTGGCCTCCCGTGGTATTTAGCCTTTTCTAGGGAATACATCTTAGCTGACATGCTGAAGCTGTATCAGCTTTTAAGGATAAGCACAGGTATATTCTGACTGAAATATCAGTGAATTGCTGCACAGGCTTTTACCACACATTTCTTTACCACACAATTTCACATTACCTAAGGTTGTATAAATGCACATTTGACACTGCATCCAGCTACACAAGCTGTGAAGGATCATTTTCATTGATTTAGTAGCTTATTTATAAACTTCTGAGAGACACTGGTCAATCAAAAGAGAGAGCAAATAAACCAGTAAGACTAAAGAATCAATATTAAAATCTGGGTATGGCTTTAACAGATGGGAAAGAGACGTCCAAATTGCTTTATCCTAAATCCTGAACTCGGATAAAAGCCAACCTGAATAACTGTAGTATAACTTAATACACAAATAACATAGTGGCACTGATGAGCTGTATTGGCATCACATTTCTGTAATTTGCAACTTTGGGGGGATTATTTTAGTAGTAAAACAAGTAATCAGTCTTTAGAATATAAAAGAACAGAAAAGAAGAGAAAATTTCATCTGTGAGCAAAAATGATATTTATAAAGGGTTTTTACCAAGCAGCCAAGAAATGACTGAAAGATACATATTTTTTAAGAAGAATACATTTTTCCTTCATAATTCTAATTATAAATCAGAGAACTATCCTCATCTTTACGTAACAGGAGGCATATTTAGCAGTTATTAAAACAGATAAGTACATTTAGCTTACCCCTTCTTGCACAGAGCATAGTGCACACCATTTATCGTAATAATTTTCTACCTGCTGATACTTTTATGTTTTAACTGTCCTTGACTCAGTCCGATATACTTCTAACAACATAAATGGATTCCAAAAAAACAATCACTTTCCTACCTTCCTGCCACTTCCAAATGGTAATGGTATGTTCGGGATCCAGCCCTACAGAGAGCAGCAGTTTGCCAGTGGCACTGAAACTGACTGAGCAAACTCCCTTTGAATGGTAGCACCGCAGTACTGATAACGTCTGTTTGTTCATTGCATCCCACACATGAATAGAAGGAGCTGTAGCTACACAAATATATATTAAAAGAAAAGTTAATTAGCATATATGTATGTGTCTAATGATTTTCTTACTGAAGCAATTATTATTTTTTATTAATAGGACAAAATTATTTTGGTCAGATGAAAGAAAAGAAAGGAGATTTTGGCCTCTGTTTGGAAACCAATTTTCTGCAAATAGGATCATTAAGCCGGGACTAAGAATTTGGCCTCATTATGCTACTGGAGATGTAAATGTTGCTTAATGTATTATTGCTCTTCTGAAGCACAGCAAAAACTATGAAACATGGCAAAAGCTCTGAAAGGAAGCTGTTTTCTCCTGTTTTTTTCTCTGAGTAAAACATGTCTCAGCATGCTAACTCAATCCTCTACAAACAGCAAGTAGACCATCAGGATCATAATTTCTAAGTAGGGCTTTTGGACAGCTGATAGCTTCTGAAAAAGCAGGTTACAGTACAAGACCAGAATCTCCTTTTCTATTAAATGGCCATCTGTCTGAAATGTATGCTCTCCTAGGAGAACTTCAGGTGAATAATCAGCTTGCTTACTACTGTAGGAGAACTAGGGTATTAAATTTAGTTTGTATTGTTTGGACTGTAAGCTGAACCACTTTTGCCTGCTATTATTCCCATTATGGTGATGGCTAGGGTCTTTTTCCAAATACAATGCCTTCTCCAAAGATCTTACTATCCAAGTAGTTTGCAATTTCTGAGTAGCGTCTAGGGCATCTCCAGGACAGTACTAGTCTCCCTCAAATTTCTTTCCTTCTAATCTCAAGTAAATCTGACTGCCAAGTCAGGAGGTTACCCATTGCAGTTTTAGACACAGATTCACATAAAATAAAATCCATTTCAGCTCCATGCTTTATTTCTAATTAGCTAAATCTAACCCTTCAAAGGCACCCATACAATGGGAAACAGTATGCACAGGGACTTAGATAAAATTTTAGCCAATGAAACTAAACTTTCAAGGATAATTCCAGAGCTGTTGCCAAACAGTCTTCAGAACAATGTCTTAATTTCTTCTGTTCCCCACAGTTTTCTCATATGGCATCATCATTTCTTGATCATTACTATTTGAGAGGTACTACAGCATAGTATACACACGCCATTAAAACAGAAAGGGTTGACAATTAACGGTATGCCTCAAAACTTTCGACAAGCTCCCCGCTGCCCTCACAGAACTTTGAGGGAATTGAGAGCTTTCAACTGTTTGTTTTTCTCTTTGGTAAAATACTCCGTGGCCCTTGGCCTGTGTACCTCCCACATAACCTCAACTGAAAAGTTTCTCTTGGGTGACAGACAGAGAAACCTTCATCTAGGTATAACTAAGGAATAATAACTGAGCAAATTTTTCAGATCAAGACTTGAAGGACAGAGAGCACTGATTCTTGAGTCCTCCTACTTGACTGTGCTCTTCTGAAAGTCTCTGTCTTGACCTTGTATCCTCCTTGTGGAATACTACAGCTGCTGAACATCTCTCCAAAGAGAGATTTTCTAAGAGATTTTCCTTCTGGGAGAAGTGAAATAAAGCTACCATGGGCTGACAGCACAAAAAATATCTTCAGTAAGATGAAGCAAATCTATACCAAGTCATTATGAAATTTAATTTGCCATTCCAGCCTATGAGCAATATCACTGTTTCAAGAACCTGTGCAGCACTGCAGAAAACATAAAATGGGAACTAAAAAAAGTAAGAGTTGTTAATAAAAAGGGTGCCAAATATCCGTCAATAAATTTAAAGTAAAACTATCTGCATCTTTATAATTAAGGCAGGCAGCAGCTTGGATTCCAGACTAATGGTTCCATAAAGACGAAAAAATAAGGAGTGCTGGTTTCAAGCAATGACAAACAGAATTTAGTAACGTACAAAGTTGCAATCAGAAAAGGGCAAGTGAAAGAGGAAAATCTCCAGGCATTATATACAATAATAATGATTTTAAAATATATATATAAACAACCATACCATCACTGATTCTTTTACATAGCTTGTGTGGGAAGGGGTACCTATATTCTTCCTCCCATCCTTATAGCAAGCACAATTTGGCATATTTGAAAGAAGTCAACACACATTAAAATGCCATTGTACATCTGTTCTTTGCAGAACAATCTTTAGAAGCACATGAGGATTATTATATTTTCTAGGTATGCATGAACACACATTTATGCATCTCTGAAGATGTGTCACAAGACAATTATGGCTGCCCAACAATGAACTCAGTCACACATGATGGTGATGAACTTTTTAGATTACAGTTGAAAAAAGACTAATTAATAAAAATAGCTCAATCAAGACTGTCAAACTGTCAAAGACCCAAAATGATACATAAAAAATTAAACTGACACCATAACAAGCATTTTAGATCAGTGGTAATAACTGCATGACAATCATACATAAATGTGAAAGTGCTTTATTCACTCAGTCACCTAGGCCTCCTCAATGGAATATATTTTGAAAATGCATATTTAAAAACTATTTTCAATTATGTATCTTAAACAATTGTTAATTGTCAGCCCCAATATGTCTCTAAAACCTGCAAGCATAGAGAGCAATGCTACAGTCATAGTATGTATTATAACTCACTAGTGACTGGGCAGCAAGAAGGGAGTATGTTACAACAGAATAGTTTTTAAGTGTATTCTAACATTTTAATTGTTTCTGCATTTAAGATTTGCTGAGCTATTGTGGTTTATATTCAGTGCTAAAAGTAATAGGACTGATCCCAGGTTTGAATAAACTAAAATGTCACTTATTGTTCTATAAAGTTGTGATGGCTACTAGATGGGCTAACTTCACCTGAAGATGTTAAAATTTTATTTCCCTTACCTGACATATCTGCTGAGTCTCCTGTAATGGAAAAGCAGCAGAAAAATAATTAGACCAGAAATAAGATAAATGCTAAAGAAAATATATGCCACATTTAGTGTAATTTCTTAACACACACCTTGATGTCATCTCTTTGCATTGCAGCAGCACCAATACTGCATTTAGTGTTAAATATGATCAATTACTGATAAATGGTGGTCGCATCAGAACTACAAATTACCAGAATTAATAAATTTTGATTTCCATTTTGAGTTACAACATAAAACTTTCATTTTGGTGTATGTTAGGTCTCTCTTTGCCCAACTCTGAATAATTTTTAAAAAATTAACATGTTACATGTTACTCTTAAATTAAGTAGAAAAAATGTCATTTGTTATCCTGCTGAGAAATAATGCTTGAATCTGATTCTGACAAGTAGCAAATACACTCAATGATCCTCTACAGGAGTGATAAAATATCAGGATTATAGTTTCAGCTATTGGGAAATATTACTGAGACTCTATGGAAGAGCACTGTAGTTTAAAAATACTTGAAGCTAATGTTTCTGTAAACCTTTTGAAGATTTGAATTATGGTAGTGAAGACACATTTGTGCAAGTCATATCAAAAGGACAAATAGAATCAGTTTAGCATGTTCATTATGAAGTATTTGCTTGTTAATGTCTGTTTGGAATCTAACAACCAAATATTCAATGACATTTTGATTCCAGTTCATTTTTAGATGTAATTCTTTCTTTATAAAGTGTTTTGCAGTTCAATTTTTAAGTGTCATCTGCTCCTGATTTGTATCCCTTAATCCACATTATGAAAGAATTTAAATTGTTCTACTGCTAGTTGGTGTAGAAATGATTATGAAATTAAAAAGAATTAAGGGTCCTGTGTTTCTTTTTGAGTAAACTGAATACTGAAGAAAATGATCCATGCAAAGAACAGATTTCTACATTATGACTACACTCTTCCCATATATTCTATTTTATTAAGAAATTAAGCCAGATTAAGAAATACACTGCAGAAGCAAATGCTTTCCTATTACAATAAAAGGCAGCATGTATTCCTGCAAATATTCTCTGCAATGAAACTGTAGGTAAAAATCTGCAGATAATTTTTTCTGTTTAAATTATTTCCATTTATTTAAATTGATGTGAGGCAGGAAACTCACCAAGTAATTCAGCTAGTATAGTTAAGTTGTTACTGCTATCGATGAGTCAGTTTTAATGAAACATGCACTTAAAAATCCAAGACACAGGAAAGTAGGTAATAAACTCTGACCATATTTAGATGAAACATCTGAAAAAAATCTACAAAAAAAGTTATTCTGGCTAAAACAAACAATGATTTTCTTTGTGTTCTATGCACTAAGGAAAACAGTGTATGCTTCAATCTGCTAAGAAACAACTGAAAGTATGAAAACTGCTGTTGGGTTGTAGGACTTTAAAAAAAAAAATGAAAAAATGTTGATCTGAGAAATTTAGAAACAGTGGTACTCATTGAGCTATGCAGATACACAGTGGTGGTTTTTTTAATATTATTATTATTATTATTATTTTTAATTTGGTGAGTTCATAGATCAATTGTAACATTGCTATGAAACATCTTTTTCCCCAGAAATCTGTATTTATCTGTAGGGAAACACCCTTAGGGTTTGGGTTCCGTCTAGAATCTTACAGCTACATATTAACAAAACACTAAGTAGGTATTTTAAACCTGCCTGATGAGACAGAACTAGATCAAGTGACAACTACTTAAAGTATTCTGATTCTAATCTATAAAAAAAAATCAGGGATAGCTTAATTAAGTCTCTTTGGAAAGTTTATGATTGTTTGGAAGGCCTAACACAAGCTGTTAGTTAAATAAACAGAATAATTTCATGGGGCTTAGAATTTCTTTAAAAATATATTTTTCGTAACACTGCAAGCAAAAGATAAGCTTTCTTTCATACCTGAATTGTGGGTTTTATTGTTGTTTTGTTTTGTTTTTGTTTTTAAATTTAATTAAATTACATTCATATAAACATAAAGAGGACAGGTAACTGAGTAACACTCATACAAACGGAGATAGCATAATCAAATACTTTTGTGATTTACCATGAACTCACAAGGCCCTAATTGCATGCTCTTATGTTAATTTCTTTTTACAAAAATACAAACATACCTACTTGGCCAGTTGCCACTATGTTGGTAAACTTGGGGTGCTGATTTACAGTGAGGCACAAAATATCATCATTGTGTTCTTGGTAAAAAGACTGAGAACCTAAGATAAAAAACATAAAAATCCAACTTTAATTAAAACATTTATACATAAACAGACATGCTTATAAAATTATAATAAGGCATATATAAACTTCATAATATTTGTTAGAGAAAAATATTATGGGGGTGTTACAGTGTGGAGCTTAAAACCAGCAAACAGAAATCCTTAATTTTTTATCTTGATTTAAACACATAATACTCAATAACTCTGAACTGTTCCCTAAACAAAGTTTTACATTTGCATTTCATTTTAGCAGGCAAGTTCCAGAAAGCTACTGCCAAAATAATCAAATCTTTACTTTCTTCAAAATGCAGTTAGCAGTAAGATTTAAATATATAAAGCTTGCTTATGCAGATATTAGGAATTACCTCCACAGACTGCATCTTCAGCAACAGCAAATAAAAATACTACTTTTCCCATCTAATTTTATTAGATTTAAAGCATACCAGTAACTTCATAAACTGTTACTCTGTATGTGATAAGAAACATTTTCCTCAAGTAGGTTTTCTCTTACCTGTTGCCACGTTATACAAGATCCCAATAGATGCAGTATGATATATTACATCAGCACCATCGTTCAAATAGTGCACATTGTTTCTGCAGTCCTTGCCTCGGTACCCAAATACCAGCTCCAAAATTAGGTCCTGAGAAAGATATTTAAATGTTAGATAATCAAAAACTTACAGGAATTACGAATTTTGCAGTCTTTTCCAGGATTTTATTTTCCAAACCTGTCCTTATGAAGTAATGAAAGAGGAGTTTAATGATGTCTCAAACCAACAGAAACCAAGATCTTGCCTATTTTATCTTGCCTAATTCCACTTGGCAATTAGGAATGTTGAATTACCACCTAAAAATTCGGGAACACTGATGACAAAATATCTTTTTTTATTCTAAAAGAAGCATTTTGTTAAATCATAAAAAATATTTTAGTTCACATAAAGAACTGCATTTTTTAATGTCTAGGTGAAACTTCCACTTCAGATTAATCACAAATGAGTATATTTATTTGCATTGGCCATATACTAGGAAAAATTTAGTGCTCTAGCCTAAGACATTATATATATATATATATATATATACATATACAAACATACATATATATATATATACATACATATATATATAAAATCAAACATAACTGTTAATAAGGAGTTTAAATATTTTAAAAAACCTTCAATAAAATTAAAATAACATGTTATATTAGTGATAATAAACCCACTAAGAATAAACAGTTATCTGAACAAGACATAGTTTTCTACATATTGCATTCAAAGGGTTTTATTCTTAATAAGAATGAAACCATGTCCCATTTAGTTTGTGGGAGAAGTAACATTATTTTTAGGATTTAACAAAATGAAAACAAAAATCCTCTCCCACTTCTTTGTTATTTACGCACTATTCACTATTTCAATCTTTGATAAATTTAAAATGAAACCATCATTTATTATGTCCACAAATGTGTCAATTTCTGGAAAAAAAAAAAAAAAAAAAAAAAAACTAAAAGGAGAGGGAGGAGAGATCAGTGTGCCTTTTCTTACCTCTATAGGTCTCTTTTTTTTCCCAACATTATTTGTCTGAAGTTTCTCAGGCTGTGGCAACGCCCTACTAACTGGTGGTCTGAAATAAAGAACTGTGAATAAGAGAAGGCTGTCCGTCACCCATTCCATACTAACACAGTACCTTCTAACCTGCTACTGTATAAAAAAACTCCTAGCACCAGCCTGCTAAACTGATATTTGCATCCATCTTTAAAAGAAATGCCTTTGTCAAAGGAAAAAAAAACAACACACCTTTGATTTCAGAAATGTTAAATATGCTAAGTTTTCTGACAATTCTTCCAACAATCCATGAGGTTAATGAAAAATCTTGTTTTTCCATGAAAGACAATTGATTTAATATTCTTAGTTTTTAATGCTGTATTCTTAAGATATTTCTTTCTTTTCAGAAAAAAAAAAAAAAAGTAATCAGGTATGGACCTGATTACTCTACATACTTGAGATCATCATTCCTGCTTCCCACAATCCTTCAGCTCTACCTTTTCCTCTTGTAACACATGGTAAAGAACCCCAGGTACACCTATCCATTATTCTTACATCAATAGAAGCAAGTTATTGAAGAACACTCAGTTGGAAATAAATCATCACCATGCAAATGCATGAATATCAGCCATAACGTATGTTCCACTGTTCTGAATACTCCAGATTTAAGAAATCTAAAATAGATATGACTGATAGATACCTGTAGCATCTTTCAGATGATGTTCAAGTTTATATAGAAAGAAACATAGAAACAAATTTTATTGATCAAAATTAGGCAATTATTTTCAGTAATCTGCAGGAGCCAATTGATTCTAAATATGCAACATATGTGGCCATGGGAAAAAAAAATGTAAGAAAGACACTTAACAGGAACAATCCATTTAAAAATAAAATCTGTATATAGATTTAGTGAAATCCAGATGACTTAATCCAGGGGGTAGTGTAGCAAACTAATATCTACATAAATCAACACATCAGCTCTCTTTCACATTCCCTTTTAGTATGAAGTAATTTATCTTTTAATTACATCTTTGTTCAAGCAATGACTTTGATGCAATTAAGCACCATGCTATTTCTAAGAACAATAGATAATGATTTGCTTATACACATTATGTTTTGAACTATAAAGTTTTTTCAGTTATTCAAATAAGACACCATTTTCTGAGCTTTATTACATTCTTCCACTTTCCCTGTCCAATCTGAATACAATTCATAGGTTTATCTCATATGACAAATAAAAAATATCTGTACGTATTACAAGGCAAATTATACCGCAAATATAAATTGTGCTCTGAAATACTTTAGTTACTTCCTCTATACTCAAAAGCCTGTAAATACTTTAAAAAATGTACAAAATAAAATCATATGATTACAAATTTCTGTCTGCTAAAAAAAAGTCGGATTGCCTGATCACCCAAACATGATTAAGTTTAATAAAACTGTTTATGTAAGACATAGCCAGAAAGAAGTCCTTGAAATATTTAATTCAGCAACATAAATCCAGATTCTATAAAATGTAAAATCTTAACATTAGAAAATACAAATCTAGATGTAAAAATAAATATTATTATTTTACATTGGATAGTTAAAGCAATGTAGCTTTCCACAGGAAAGGAATATGAGCTGTATTAAAATATTTTTTATGTATTTCAAAGGATGAAATAATTAAAGATAAAAAGACTGAAAATTCAGGTCATGAAAGAAAATAACTAAAGCTCATATTTCCATATTTAATTTTGAACTTCATATTTATAAATAAGTACAAATTGTATTAAGAATATCAAACAGAACACTAGTTGAAGAGATTTATAGAGAAATAACTCTATAATTTCAAATAGAATGATAGGCTAACACTTGTTTTGTTTTTTTGCTACTCCAAAAATCTTACTCTTGGGGAACAGACTTCTAAGATAAACTTGCAGTCAAGGCAAAAGCTAGGTCATCTAACGTATGTAAGAATGCAGGTCTGAAAACAAGTCCAATGTGGACATGCTCTAAAGGTCTCCTCACTTGGAAACAAATATTAAGAGATGACAATTATATTCATTCTTGCTGTTCTGCTTTAAACATGTTTGGTGGGAATGTAACCACAGACTTCTTTCTCTGAGATCCTCAGTTAAAGATCTCTTTTTCCTCTCTGAAGATGCCAGTTAGAAGGAATTCATATACATGAATCATATTCACAATATTCATATACAGAGATCAACGTCTGTCCTCCCCATCCTCTCGTTAAGAAGCTGCAGGCCGCCACGAGGCCTCCCCTCAGTCTCCTCTGCTCTGGGCTGAACAAACCAAGGGACCTCAGCCTCTATTCGCATGTCTTGCCCTCCAGACCCTTCACCATCTTTGTAGCCCTCCTTTGGACACTATCTAATAGTTTTACATCCTTCTTGTGAGTGGCACTCAAAACTGCACACAGTACTGGTGAGGCCGCACCAGCACAGAGCAGCGCAGGACAATCCCTTCCCTCGCCCAGCTAGCAATGCTGTGCTTGATGCACCCCAAGATACGGTTGGCCCTTTTGGCTGCCAGGGCACACTGTTGACTCATATTCAATTTCTGTCCACTACAACACTCAGATCCCTTTCTGTGGGGCTGCTCTCCACCCTCTCCTCTCCCAGTCTGTATGTATGTCCAGGGTTGCCCCATCCCAGTTGCAGAATTTGACACTTTCTCTTGTAAAACTTTGTATTTTTGGTGATTGTCCAGCCCTCTGATTTGTCAAGATCTCTCTGCAAGGCCTCTCTACCCTTGAGGGCGTCAACAGCTCATCCCAACTTAATATTGTCTGCAAAATAACTCAGTAGACCTCTAAGTCTTACATCCAAGTCATTTATGAAAATATTGAAGAGAACTGGCCCTAAAATGGAACCCTGCAGAAACCCACTAGCAACTGGCCACCACCCTGACGTAACCCCATTTACTATAACCCTTTGAGCCTGAACCGTCAGCCAATTGTTCACCCACTGCATTATGCATTTATCTAGCTGCATGCTGGATATATTTTGTCCAGAAGGATAATGTGAGAAACAGTTTGGAAAGCCTTGCTGAAATCCAAAAAGATTACATCAACCTGCTTCCATTTTCCCAACTTTTGGACGTGAGGGGAAAAAAAAAAAAAAAAAAAAGCAAAACCACACATATACTGGGCTGCCCTCATCACCTACACAAGCTTGCTGGCCAGTACAGAAACTAAGGAACACATCTGATTTCTGTCAATAATCCCAACATACAACTTCATGAACACTCTTGAATCATTACTGCGTCTTGAACATCTCTTTTCAGGTCTTATACTTGATGTGAAATTCCCAGCCTCCCCAGATAGTTTTCAGGTTCTTTCTCCTGTTCTGTCTTATCACTGATTCCTAGCATCTTTTCATCAAGTCTGTCTTATTACAATGGTATTACCACTATGCATAATCAAAATTCTCACTTTTATTTTTATTTTTTAAATAAAGAAACTATATTTTTATTTATAAGTTTCTAAATCATCTGTAGAAACCATTCCCAATAGGTCATAATGTTTATCATATTAGGCAAATACAGAAATTGGTCATCAGGAAAAATATTTGATCGTATCACAATAGATGGGCAATTTCACTTGCAAATGCTCTGATCAAGATCTCCCAACATAATACAGATCTCCTAGTGTCACATGGAAGCCCTCTTATCACTGTGTGCTAATGAAATCCAGTAACTATCCAATCCAATCAAACTACTGAAGTGCATGAACAAAAATTCAAGGACACATTCTTTATGGGGAATGGGTTCTCTGAAAGCACTTCAGTGATACAGAGAATAAAAAATTGCCCTTATTCATTCAAGTAAATGAAGACAGAGAGAGGAGAAAGAAAGAGAAGCTAATACAGCCCAGGTCCAATTAAATAGCTAACTAAATCAAACAGCTTCATTAAATGTTTGATACAGAACAATGTTTGATATAGAATACATATATCCCTGAATATTATCAAATAACTTTTTTTTTTTTTGAATGTTAGAAGTAGTGTTTAACACTGAACAAACTCTAGTGCCTACAATCACTGAAGCTAAATGGAAAAATAATAAACAGTTCTGTGGATATCAAAAGTATTTGAAAAATGAACAGACTTAAAAAGTTAAATGAATTACACGTACCCATTATTATGTTATTTTACAGCTAGGGTTCTATTTACTGAAGTATATCTAAAGCCTACATACTGAAGTATATTTAATCAAAAAGGTTTGTAGTGAAAGACAAATCCAGCTGTCAAAGACATATCAAGGACTAAAGAAAATCACACTGCCACTTTATTCCACTGTGAAGTATCAATACTCAACCCCACAAAAATACCGGCACAAATGTTTGGGCAAAAATCCAAACATTACTGAATAAAGGGAAGTAGAAAAAGATCCACTGCTTTTGCAGTTCCAGAAAGTCTTCATAGCTGAGAGAGAAGCATAATTTCTAATACTTGTCAGACAGCAAGGAAATCTTTAGATGTGGCTTCCCTTAGATTACGTTTCAGGCAGTACATGGAACAATAATGTCAGATTCTAGATCTAAGTCATCTTGCAGAAATTTCTCTATTACCTTGAACAGCAGACTAAAAGAAGCATATAATTAACTAAAATCACTTTAAATTATTAAAAACTTAGTAGCAAAAAAGCAAATTAAGATTTCTGATCAAAAGCAAGAGACAACCTTACCATCAAAAAAATACATAATCTGAAGCAAGTTCAAACTCTAGAGAACTGAGTCCTATTCTCTTAGGACGATTCCTAACCATCTAGCTATAAAAGCAGTTTTATTCTCATCTCTGTTTAGACCTATTAAAAAAAAACTAACACATTAATTCATAAAAAAACTATTTTTGGGGGGAGGAATTACAGACATTCATCATTTGTCAAGAAGTCACTGCTATTTGACTACTGTTGCAAAGGAATATAAATATCAGAGCCTAAGAGAGGGCTACACAGGTCTGGAGAGATTCAAGGAAATGGATAGGCTGCAGCCAAAACAGCAGAGGAAATCCCTGTAATGATGTGCTTTTGAAATAAAGAAAATGAAAAGTAGGTTCAACAGGTTTTTCCCTACAAAAACAACAACAAAAACAAGCTTAATAGTAACAGGGAAGTTGATGACCATAGGTCATCAGACACAGTACAAGTGAGTGCCTGAGCAGGCAGGCTCCATGTAAAGGCTGTGTGTTGCCTCTGTCACTGGAGGTCTGTACAGTTTCACAGATGGGGGAAAAGGAAGATGGAGCAAAACTGATCAATCCACTTCCTGCTCACTCTAGCACACTCCTAAATATTTTTTTATTATTATTATATCTGACTGATGATTGGCAGATCAGCAAAACAGTTTTATTACTATTACTGTTGTTCTAGGAATTCATAAAAAAAATAGCATAAGGAGACCTTCTTCAACCCATCACTCTCACATTTGACAAAGAGCACTCAAGCCTCACTTCTTTCCCTTTCTTTTTTTCCCATCTTTTTTATTTCCTTTTCCCTTCATTTATGACCCTGCAAGATAGGGAAAAGTGAAAAAGCAGAAAACTAAAATATAGCAGAAGAGCATAAGAAAAAGCTTAAGAAAAATTTCGTGTTTTTTTCAGTAAAGAAGGCAGTAGAAACTAAAAATACATGGTTCTGGCACAGGTTTATGTTACTGGAACTGAAATGACTGCAACAAGATTCCTCTCCTGCTTGGATCTAGAACGTGGCCCTTTTCTAACATTGCTGCCTGCTAATTCCTTTTGATGGAATGGGAGAAGTAAAACAACCTTGTGTTATGCAACTGCTTCTAAAGACCATCCGTACTTAAAGTCTGTACAGACAGACAGACACAGGTTGATACCTATCCTTAGCCAATCATTAGAGTTGACACATTATCATACATACAGAAGAATTAAATGAATAAAGTTGCGAAGAGGACTTGACTATCTACACTCAGTTATATACATAGATTTTTAGATAACCTGTGAGATAAGTACCCATCTACAAAACACTAACTATAGTGATTCAGAGCAGTGGAACTTGAATGTAACCTACAAGCACATATGTACTTTTTCCCCAGTTAAGGTTCAGGGTGCCAACTTGGGCATTTAAAAGCAGGAATGGTGAAGAACACCAGAATATATTTTCCAAGTGCTTTTCTAAAGTTTCAAAAGATGAAGGTATTTTTTTACTTGCTAGTTATGTGCAGAAACATTGCTAATACAGCACACAGTGGTCATATATTTGCAAGTACAAGATTGGCTGCATGCTCAAACAATACGTACAAAAGATGGGTGGGAGAACATGAATAACATTATGGGGTGAAGGTACTCATGAATGGGGTCAGTTTGAACACGTGCAAGAAGAGGTGCAGCCATCTATCACAGGGGAATCAAATACCTCAATATCGGCACTTTACTTTCAACATGACAATAGAATCAGTATTTATACATTATTATTTCTTGTTAGGAGACCATAACAAAAAGGAATAATAGAAGCAATTTGAAGTAGCTTAAGAACAAAGAAGTCCCTTTTTCATGCTTTTTGACATAATTTCAATATTATCGATATTACTACCCACTTAGCTTGTATGGTGATATTGCACCTCACTCCCTGCATTTGTTACTGGTATCAAGTTTCTGAAGTCATTAACTGAACAAAGGATGGTCATCTGAATTTTCCTCTTCTGTGGTTAACAAACTACCACTGGTTCTTTGAGTTCTGTGACAACTCATGATAATGTCAATTCCAACATTTATTTCTGTCTTGAAAGTTAAGTGTTACTGTGAGCATGATTTCCTAGAGCAAATTGCAGTTGCTAGTACAAATGAAAAGCCCCTTCCTGAGAGGGTCGCCAGAGACACAATTTGTACTTTGGGAGGCTTGCACAGAACTTAACAATTGATTTTGTACTAGTCTTCAGCTTACAGTGACTTTCACTGTCCTCCCCAAAAGATGCCAACAAGTCTGAAGTAAAGAATGAATCTAAAAAGTAAGGAGTTTTGCATAAGTCTTGGTAATATTTTCAAAGTCACTTGTGAAAATTTAGACATCTGATTTGCATTAGAAGATAATGAAACCTGGTATTTTTAAAATAAGTTCCCTGACAATGATTAGTCATCATGGTTTCCACATGTCCTGTGAGTAGTAAGCTGCATTTTGTATAAACTAGTGCAGATGTAGGTAATTTAATACTTCAGCACTTAAGCGACATGTACACCTTGACACATCAGGTGAACCTGTTGAAACAAGTGTAAAACCATCCACATTTGAGGCAGAAAGCAGTCAACTAGGAACTGGACTGAGCACTAATTTATACATTTCAATAAATAGTATTACAAATTATTATTTGTAAAACTTAGACACATTTAACAGTCCCCGTAGTTAATTTTATATTGGTAGGTAAAGAAATACCTAGCTTAATATATTTAATAGAACTATAACACATATATACACAGCTTGTAAGTAGTACAGTAATATTCTGTATTACTCTGAAGAGTAATAGGTGCATGGTATAGCACCCAACATGACAGATGGCTTTTCAAGGAAAACAAAGATGACAGTAAATATGGAGCACAGCGCAAAATAAGAGCATTACCTGGAACCTCTTTTCAGCAGCAGGTGTGAAAGAAAGAGAAAAGGATTAGTTATACAAGTCTATATGAAAGCTAAGTGTCAGTGAATTATTCATAGAAAGAATTATTATTAACCTGCAGATCTGTTTACTTCTTTTTAAACACAGGAATTACAACTTCATAGGCAGTGTAGATCTATTATTAGTACAGATACCTCCAATTTATTTAAATGGGAATTATGTACAGGTACTGGCATGAGAACATAATTGTAGGAATAGTTCCTACTGTAAACAGAAAAAGAAAGCAGAAATAGATCCTAAAACTTCTGAAGTATATCAAGTGTTTAAAGAGTTGGCAAATACAACACTCAAATAACTTAAAGAAGGGTTTAACAGGTTTAACTTCCTTAAAAGAGCTCATGGATAGAAAACTCAACTCACTACTAAAAACAGATGTTCAAGTACACTCATAAAAATATATTCAGTTATAATAAATTATTATCTCAGCTAGTAAAAGTAGGGGGTACTAAGCACTTCTGATACATAATTACTGTGTTTTTTCATGATTATATAATTCAGTTTATGTTGACTGAAGATATTTGGACAAGTATTTTTCAAATTTGTTGCACTGGATGTTTTTTCTCAGTCATGCATGATGGATACTCCTATAATTGACTAGCAAAAAGTCATTAGTAAACATCAGAATATATGGGTATGTACAAATGATTCCTTATCATTTGTGCTATGCATTGGCACTTTTCATTAGTCTGATTAGCAGGTACACCTTGTTTTGCTTTGGTTTGCTTTTAAGAACCATCAAGCAATTTGGCCGCAGTGAGAAGGACACAGGCATGAAGTTTAGTGTTTTTAACCTCAAGGTTAATGCCTGGCACTAATGCACATTCCAACATGCAGAAACTGATTCTAGACAGAAAAGTTAGCTTCAAGGGTTCTGCTTTTCTAAAACTTTTTTTAAAAGTTAATGTAAGACTTCAACTTCCCTGTAATTTAATTTACTCAGCAAATAGGGTGAATAGAATGAGGGAAGCTGCTACTAGGAAGTCCATTAGTATTGTTTTTCATTCTGATTCCCAGCTTCTCCCCTCTTGAATCATACAAGTTGACAGAAGGAAAGGAGAGGATAAAAGAAGATATATTTTTTAAAATAAAAAGAAAGTTGGACTTTGTACTGTTTACATTCATATTACAAGCCACTAGACTGGCAAGCAGAATTATCTAATTGCATTCCATACATTTATTCAAAACAATAAAGATATATGTATAAAAGAGCTGAATTTCTCTTGCAATGATGATTAGAAGGTGGTACATGTGAGGTGACCTAAGTTCAGATAAAATAATCCTTATTTCAACAGCTTACTCCCCCTCTCTCATTCCCTTGAAAGTACAGTTTAAGTTTATTTACTGTTTATGTCAGGTCAAAAGAAATTATTCACTTCTGGGTCAGTAAAGGACTAGTTTGTGAATACTTTCCTAGTTCCCTTGCCATTATGAATACACAAAGATTTAAAATAGGATATGCATTTTCATAAATCATAGAAACATTCAGGTTGGAAAAGACCTCCAACATCATCTAGTCCAACCTGTAACCTAGTACTCAGGTCCGCCATTAAACCATGCTACTAAGTTCTACATCTACACATTTCTTGAAGACCTTCAAGGACGGTGACTCAACCACTTCCCTGGGCAGACTATTCCAATGTCACACAACCTTTTCAGCAAATAAACTTCTCCCAAGATACAACCTACCTCCTCTCCCACCTCCAGTCCCCGGTACAAATTCCAGTCATTTCCCCTTGTCTTATCACTTGGTGCTTTGGAGAAGAGCCTGATCCCCATCTCACTACAACCTCTTTTAATGTAATTGTAGAGCACAATGAGGTCTCCCCTGAGCCTCCTTTCCTCCAGGCTACGCAAACCCAGCTCCCTCAGCCGCTCCTCACAAGACTTGTTTTCTAGACCCTTCACCAGCTTTGTTGCTCTTCTCTTGACTCACTCGAGCACCTAGATGTCCTTCTTGTAGTGAGGAGCCCAAAACTGAACACAATACTTGAGGTGTGGCCTGACCAGAGCTGAGTACAAAGGGACAATCACTTCCCTAGTCCTGATGGCCATCCTATTTCCAATACAATCCAGGATGCTATCGGCCACCTGAGCACACTGCTGGCTCATATTCAGCCAGCTATTGACCAATACCCATTTTTGCATGCATCTTCACATACAAAAAAAGACCTGAAGACAAAAAATAAAAATTGGAAGCAATTTTGCCACAACTGGTTTTGAATTGCATGTGGGAGTAGATGCAGAGCATCTAAAGGAATTTCAAAAGATGTATAATACACAGGGATCTTCCCACACAAGAGATCTTAGCCCATGTACTGAGTAATAACACCTATTAAGAACACATGACAGGGATAACTATAAGAGAGAAATGCTTTCAAAGGTTTTAGTTGCTTGCCAATCTGTAGTACAGTAAATTTGTTTTGAAAAATTAAACTGCAATTCCCTGTTGGCACAGCTGTTCCTATATAAGGTATATTAATCATAGTATCCTCCCATTAACAGTGACAAATAGTGAACACTTCAGGGAGTAAGAGAGCAGGCTAAGAATGCAGTGATATCCTCCAGATTAATTTCCCAACCTCCAGAGGTTTGCAGTTCAGGGAGTAGCAGAGCCAGAAGTGTTTTCAGAATTAACCACCCATGATGGATTTTTCTTCTGAGCAATTTAACCAGCATAAAAACATACTAGGATGGAACATTAAGTAAAGGATAGAGATGGTTTTCTGACTTATTTTGTGATGTTGAATATCCATAAGGCTATTACATAACTATATACATACACTAGGCATCTTTTCACATAAAAATGCATCTTCTAATATTATTATTCAGCAAATATAAATAATTTGAATTACAGACATATATAATTGCTGCCTCAAAGCCCACAAAATTTTGTGCATTTGATAAAAGTTAAAACAAATATTCCCATGTCAGTGATACTACGATAATTCTATTTCATGAGGGAATGATATATCATTACTACAGCAAAAGGAATCGACATTGTTTTTGCCCACCTGATGATGTGTATTTGTATTTTTGATAAACTAAATGGCCTAAAAATCTGATTTTTTTATGCCATCCTGCTACTTATAAGTAGGACATTAAATAAAAAGTTAGATGGTGAGATCACTTTAACTCTTCTAATAAATAAAACTAATTCTACTGAATCAATTTTTGGTACCCTATGGTATCATTTATGACTCAGAATTCAGGCCACAGTCCTGGACTACAGCACCTAGCCTCACAGATATGCTTTTGTAAGAAGCAGGAGACTGGGGAGATTTCAGGTATGCATCTTCCTTTGGTGTTCTATTGTTTGACTTAACTCATTTAATTCTCTGGATACTAAAAATCAGTTGTAGCACTCCTTCAGTATTCCTTCTATATAGAGGGAACTTCAGTATTCACCAGAGTTTATTAATTGACTTCAGCTATTAGAAATCTCAAAACTCGGTGCAACCATCCTAACTAGTAACTACACATTTGGTATTAGAGATCAATAACCTGGTAGCACTTACCCTTTCCCCCTCAGAGAATTAAACTCTTCCTACACTCAACAGTAAAATAAAAAAAGTTCAGATACTTTCTGCAAGGTACTTGAAAGACATTCTCGGAAGCACATGGAATAGTGGCATATACCTGTGTTTCTAAGAATACTAGGATTTAAATAGTGTTACCACAAGGAAAGAATCTCTCCTAATGTAAGGCAGTCATTATAACAAGCCTACATGTAACGTGGAATGTCTCTGCCCACATTCTAAGCAGTACACCCAAATATCCTGTAAATAAACAGACAAGAAACACATACTGTATGGCTTATACAGAAACACTGACTTTACAGTTATACATTTTTAAAGGCCTAAAAACAGAAATAAGTTGATACATGTTGCTAATTTTCTGCTATGATCTGTTATGGAGATGGACAACATTGACTTTCTTGATTATGCCAAGTTGTCTACAGAAGGATACGCAGAGATTAACACAACTCTATCCCTATTGTCACCAGAGGGGTGTGATTTCATTTTGGAAACAAGGCCTACAAAGGTATGGAGAGGTGTTCTTCTCTCTATACCAGCAGAGGTCCAAGCATTCTTTCAGCTCGGTCTAGAGTTCTGAGGAAAGGTGTCCTGCAGCCTAAAGATTCATTACTGTGTTATAAATGTAAGAGCATGTTTTTGACTATGCATAATGCTATGTGGATGTAGGAGCTCAGATCCTTAAGTACTACAGGTGCATTGGCATAATGCTGCAGAGGCAAGCTAACACCACCTCTCTTCTCCCTGAAGCTTTATTAGCTCCAACACAGTGGTGCAGACTTGGGGATACCTCTTGTGTTTATCCCCTATTTCAGGCATCTCTGCAACTTGTATGCTTTGGATTTTATTCCTTGTTGGACCTCTACAATAGTGTCATACGTTCATGAAAATTTCACAGGAAGCTAGTTGAGCTGTTAGCCACTCCAGAGTACTAAAGAAGAAAGGATGAGATTTGATGACCTCCTCCCAATTATTCTATCTTACCTACTCAGACTGGACTCTCTTTGTCCCTTACACCTTTTCTAACCAGCGACGAGCAACTATTTAATACAAGTGTGAAAGCTTTCATTTCTGTTTCAAAGTATAAACAGCCTGGAAAAATATAGTTAAGTTATTAAAATGTGTTTGATTCTGTACTGTGTAAATAAACTTACCTCACTACCCCCTGCCTTCATAGGAAGCAAAAGGGAAAGGAAATAAAGTCAAATGAAAATTAGCATTTATGAAAATAGACCTACTAAAAGATTTACCAATCTTAAACAATGTTAACTTCAGTAGACCCAAACTTTTGAACAGTGAAGGCAATTGAATCCTTTCATCAACTTTGACACATTTAGATTTGGAACCTATTCACCTCACTACAGAATTAATTTTCTTAATATTCTCTTTGAAAATGAAAACCACAACTCCATCAGTTTCAAGAACACTGTTGAATGAAATACAAGAGTTTCATTAAAAAAAAATAACCACAGCTTCCAAAGGAAAGAATATATATAAATCCAAAATATTTATAGCATACACATTTTTTCTTTTCTATTTCATAGAATCAAAGAATTTCCATATCAAATGTGTCAAATTAATCAACAGAAAGATAATTTTCATTTTAAACACAAAACTGGGAACCACAGCTTTATTTGCATGTGTTCTTTCCACACTTCAGGGAAAAGATGACACTAAAATCCCCACAAACATCAGACTCAATAAGGGCACTTATGAAGCTGGCTGGATCTGCCAGCTTCACTGAGGAAAGCAGGCACACACTGTAACCTCACATTCCTGCAGTAAGTTTCTGATCTGCTACTTCTTGATACACTTCCTCCTAGTTAAACTGTGTTGTGTTTTCCTCACTTCTCTCTTTAGTACTAGTGTTCCTTTATTGCTTTATTTCACATCTACTTTATCTGCTGGTCTAATTCTACTTTGCTCCCCAACATCTCCTCTCTCTTGTAAAGCATATGCCAGTGGACCAGGAAATACAACTAACTCCAAATCATGCAAAGAAATCAACTTCATTTTCGAGACTCATGAATAGAAACTGCAGAACCACTGTGGACAGCATTTTCCAAGAAAGAAAGAAGTTATCTGGAGACAGAAACCATGCACAGAGCAATTAGACAAATTTGTCAAATCAGTTTGTTGGAAAAAAACATTTGAAAGCTGTCTTAAAATAAACAGTTGTATGAGTTCATACCTACAGTTACACCATTAGCTATTTCTTGGTGCATAAAAAGTTTCAAAAGCAGTAGATTATTAAACAGCAGCAAATATCTCAAGAAACTCCCCAAACAGCAAAATACATACATCGTTTGGAGTCTCTTGTTCTCTCTGAAGAAAAGGTACACCCTAGTCCTTAATCACGACAACCGGTTGCATAATCATGACAACTGTAAGCATTTTTCCCTAGAATGTATTTCTACTCTTTTTATATATCATTTTTAGATGTGTATGCACATCAATATAATTATATTTTAGTCTTAATAATAGTTTCAAATTGCTTTCTTGGCTAGAATTGTAATTTAGCAATTACCTTTCATCTAAGGTTGGCTCCTTTTGTTGCAGATGAGGCTTAATTCCAAACATTGGTCTAATGTTTGTTGATAAGGCTTTGATGGTGTAATTAATTTCATTTTCCCTTGTCACATCGCTGTCATAACCTAAAAAAAATATCAAAGCAAGTAGTATCAAAACAAAATAAGATACAAAAAAAGGAAGTGCTGCTTTCAGTGAAGTACTGGACTACAAGAACAACTACGACATATCAGTAACAAATGCACAAACGAGAGTAGCTGGGAATCATGAACATTTGTAATTAGAACTTTCTAAGAAATAAAACTCCCTAAAACATCCTCAGGGAATGAACTATTAACAAAGATTCAAGGGACATTCAAAGCTACCCGATTTCTGCTTGCTTGCCATTAGCTCAGGGTCACTCCAAAGCATCTTGCTACATGACACCTGCTTTTAAGTTCTGGAAGATTTAGCACGAAGCTGTCCTCTACTTCAGGATCCATCCATGAGGTTCTATCAAATACTGTCCAAATCTAAACTGCTATAAATTTACTTTTCTATATAGATTTTTTAAAGTTAACTACAATTAGAACTTAACATTTTTCATTTTAAGGATGTCAAGACACTTTTTATGAACTCTATCTCAAAACAGCAAATCAAATAGTTCGTTATCATTTTTTTCACAACAGCTTATTGGTCTCTTCCTCAAAGAGAAATTTTACTTAGTGTATTTGAAGGGTCTTCAATATTAAATATTACAGAAATCACATATAAAACTTGATTATTAGCAATTTTCTAAGTAATAAACAGTTTTCTTGAAACAGCATAATCCAGCCAGTTTTATAAATTATTACTGACCTCCATCTTCTTCAGAATCTAGGTCAGACTCTTCACTGTCACACTGCCTGGTATCCCGATGTCCTTCCATCTCATAAGTCCACAGCATTAAAGAGGTGTCTGCTCCTCCAACAGTGACCAACAAACTGTCATCATAGGTCCAACGGACATTTGTTACATGGGTACTGTGAGCAACATACCTCTTAAATTTTCCAAACTTTCCCTAACAGAGAAGAAAGGGCACAAATCAAAAATTAACCAATCTTCTTGATAAAAGGAAAATGAGTTGCCAGTATAACTCTGTCCAGTGACACATTCTTAACTTTTTTTTATGCTTTATCTATTTTGCATTTGCATGTATCCCATGATTTACTGAGTTCTTCTTCTATAGCAATGCTACGAAGTATATCAAGTTTCTACACCAGGCACGTAAGAATTTGTTTATAAAGAGAATCCAGCAAGAAACACTGCATCATGTTTCCAAGGAGATAATATAATCTAGCAGATTAAGAATAAAATGCACAGGGAATATTTTGGGTCAATGCCCGTGCACTGTTGACATCCCTAGCATGGTAAAATATTCAAAATTGAAGAAATATTTACTGACAAACTGTTAAATATACAGAAACACTACAAAGCTTCTAGAAGAACAATAAAATTAATATGCTTCCGTAATGGCTATACTACAGTGCATGATTAAATAATGTTACAGCTCTTCATTTTAGGAAAAAATACTGATGTGGGACAGAATGAAGATCTATAAAATCATGAATGACATGTAGTTAAGTGGGGGAAGATTTGTTCATTGTCTTCCAAAACAAGAGCTTAAGGGGCTAAAAATACAGTGATAAAACCACACTATGGATACTAATGCCAAATATATTATCAGAAAGAGCCTGACCCACAAAGTACTATAATTTGGGAGAGAATCACTATGTGTCTGTCCTGTTCTTATACTGTCCCCTACACATTTGCTACTGTCCGTGACAGGACACTATGCGAGGTATCTCTTTAGTCTGACCTGGAATGGTCTTTCTCAGTAACTTACAGTTTAATGCACTGCAAATTTGTAATATTGACTACCTTCCTTCAATCATAAGGACAAAAGTTTAAAAGTACTATTTAGTTCTTAATAATCAATTTATACACTTTTATAAATAGCTTGGAAAGACAGTTTTATTAACCAATCTTCAACATGCACAGCTGAAAACTACTTACTTTAGCAGGGTATCGAAACAGCTTCACAAATCCAAAATCATCTCCTGTGGCTAATACTTTACTATCACTAGTGAGGCATGAAGCAGTTACATCTGTAACTTCACCAATTATTGGCCAGATTCCTTCACAGCAAGAGCCCAGAACACTTGTCCATGATGCCCAGCCAATCTTTTCTACCTACAAAAACAACCTGTTTGAGTCAGAGCATGCTGCTTCCTATGCAGTTTCCTTCCACATCTGATTTCAGGAAAAAATACTTGCACTGAAAAATATGCCATCTAAAAGATAATAATTTAATATTAACTGCTAATTTTCTTCAGGATTTCATGTGAGAGCCTTAACTTTATTTCTACTAACTTCCAGAATCACTAGACACATATAAAACTTACCTGTCCTTTCAGGCTAGAGAAAACAAATTACATTTTTCAATGCTGCTTTTCAATGCTGCTTTTCAATCTCATAGAAACCATTACTTTGAAAATTATTCATTTTCACTCTCTGCCCTCTGATAATGTTCTATGTCTGAGAAAACAAATATTATAGCTACAATATACTACACTTGCCTATGCATATTATGAGTACTATACTACATTGTTATATGAAGAGAGACATGAGGTCTCCCAAAGCAATGTTAAGGGCTAGGTAATCTGCAGTAGGTTTTCCAAGGTGTTTAGGTACCAGAAGAAGCACACAGAAGTCCAGTGAGATTTTCACAAGAGCACAAGTCAAACACATATCTATTTCTCAAAAGAAGAGACAAATGCAACACCCCCTATGGAATTTCTCATTCCAATCACATTACCTAATTGAACAGGCTGTGAAAAAGGGCAAAGGACAGGAAATGCTCCAATAAATGTGTTTTTTTTTTTTTTTTTTTTTTTTTTCAATAGAACAGTTGTGGTTTTATACATCATTCTCCCTTATGTAGCATAGACTGTTGCATCATAACTCTAAGTTGCAAACAAGGTAAGAAGACATTTCCTCACCTCCAAAGTAGGAATTGTCTGTTTTTTTCCACGAGGAGCTTCAAAAAACAGCTGCTCTTTAGCACCAGTGTTAACTTGCAAGAGCTTCCCTATAAAATATGTTACATATTGTACATTAACATTCATTAGAACATTCCATTTATATATTATATATATATATCTAACATAATTACACAATTATTTGTTTCTGTTCCTAAGCTGCACGCGTTAAGACTGGAACTAGAAGAATCTTCTGATCTTCTTCTGAAGATCCAAGTCGGTCCACCCCTTATACGCACGGTCACTCTGAAAACTGCACTAATACATCACTTTACCCAATTCATGGTTATCCCATCAGATGGCAGACAAAGTGAATTGTGTATGATTCAGAGCACATTTGTGTCAAATGGCTAACTATTATGCATGTGCTTCATGGGCTTGAGGAACACACATGTTGCTTGGCCAAGGGCTGTTTCCAAGCAGCTGACTTCTTTTCTGAGGGAAATTCTCAGTAATGTTCCTGTCCTCCTTCTGCTTTCACAAATCTCAAAAGATGCTAACTTCTAACACTTTTTCAAATTAATTTTACATTGGACAGCTACAAAGATGGTTATGTGGAGGAATAGGAGGCAGGAACCGAGAGACTATATAATTGCACTGCTATGTTTCTGTATGAAATGGAACTGAAATTAGTACTTAAATCAGACGTATTAAGATCCAGGAATAAGGTAGGAACAACAGTCTTTATGTTATTTTTGACAATATTCAAGAACATATTCCCGAGCTACATACGTATTTTGCAGTGCACTATTCAAGAGGCAGAAGTCAAACAATAAATACAGAAGACGTAATAAATAAATAAAATCTTTAGAGATTATATGTATTACTTCAAGTTGCACAACTTCTAAATAGCAGTAAAAATATTTTTTTTTGTATTTATTCACATGCTGTATCTTCATAAACTGAAGAAACAAATCTGTCAGTGACATCATAAATTCATGCTGTTGATGTAATTTACCATTTTAGTCTGTAATATAATCCACCTTCCAGGATGTTTTTACAGTTCAGATGAATGCTACTTACCTCTTATGTCCCAGTCCATGTGTGTTATGTAACTGGAAGCTCCCTTGCAGATTCCTACTCGTTTACTGCTCATTACATTGTAAATATCTACAAAGTTGTCACAGGATGCCACAGCTAAGTACTTTCCAGCTCCTAGAACACATCAGTAGAAATATGAGAAATTTCAAACTCAAATGGTCTGAATATTAAAAACAAGTGCTTTCTGGAATTCAGCTATATTCATCTCAGATGTCTTTCAAGTAAATTTGCAAATTTATAGATAATTCCTGAGAGACTAATGCTGGTATCACAATCAAAATTTCAGTATAAAATACATAACCATTACATTGGCACATCTTTAAACAATAAACTATTGGATGAAATTTTAAACATTTCTTGCACTCAAAGAGTGGAAAGCCTGAAGTAACCAGAAGGCAGTAATGGGTAAGAACTTGTATCAGTTATTTGCATCAAATGTTTCACTGGGATTGTTAAGGGACGAAAAAGGGCTAGGGAAGGAGAAAAAAGCAACACAACTTTCCAACATCTCAGTTTCAAGCCCTCCAATTAGCTAAAAGTAACGTAATTTACACAGCTTAAAGTTGAACTCTTTTTTCAGTCACTAGGGAGGCTGCTGGATGCTCATGATTTAAAATCTGAATGTTGCATTTAGGAGGTTACTATGAGCAAACCTGTTCCAATAATTTCATCCTTAAATGATACTTTTTAGTCAAAACATTAACATTAGTCTTCCTTACTTTTATTTGTTATATGTAAAAGAGTACTGTAGATCTGTACTTCTTTTAAAGGTTGTAAAGCTTGTTTGAAGAATTTGTACATAAAAATCCCCATTTAATGTCGCTTACCAGGAGAAAACCGGATCTCTGAAATAACATCTTTCCTGTGCTGGAAGGAGACGAGATCCTCCAGGGTATCTGCATTAACTATTAAAAAACTTCCATCGTTGAGACCAACGGCTAATGCTTTTCCATCAGGAGAAAAGCAGCAACATCTGCCTCCTGTGATGAACACAGACACATCATTCAGGTATGTGAAGAATCCCTCTTTTTGACTTATTTTTCCAGTAATAAAGAAAAGCTGTTCTTCTAGTGCATAGTCTAATGAAATATTACAGATGCTGCCAAGATCATTTCCAAGCTCTACCCCTGTGACAGCACATAGAAGCCATTGGTAAACAACAAGTACACAACTTCAGAATCTCCTACTAGATTTATTTGCATATTGATCAACATTTAACCTAAATAATAAGATTAACCACTATCATCTATATGTAAATATATTTAATTTTGCTCTCATTCTCAGGAGATCTGATGCCAGTTGTCTGTTACCATGTGCTCTGCTAAGGAGAACACAGCTGGAAAAGACCTCCTGGACTGACAGAGTCCAGTTGTTTGCTTCCACGGTCACTATGTCATATAATCCTTTCACTAAACATGTCAATATTCATTTGACAAACAGCTTAACTTCCAATCTAAATGTATTTATGATCAGCTTATTATATATTTGTTTCCATGCCAGAATTTTCCATTGGCATCAATATTTTTCCCTTCTCCCCATGACATAAATATTTTTCCCTTTTCCCCATGAAAAAAACTGGTCGTCAGTAATCTTTTTTTTAGCTAAACTGACTCTATTAGACAAGGCTTCATATTCACTACCCTGTGGCTCCTCTTTGTCCAAGATCAACTTTCAGTTCAGTTCAACTCATCTGAACATAGATAAGAGGTGTACATGAAAAATACTGATTAGTCTCTCGTAAATTACATGGATACTTTAATATGTCCTGAGAAAAATACCTATTACACATAGATTTCATCCTGTGTTCAGCTAAAACATTCTGATTTTCTGCACCTCAGTTACTCCTCAGCTAAATAGACACTTTTCTTACAGTCATCAAGTCTTGCCTTTTTTAATTACCAAACATTATGCCATTTCTATTACTGCAGTCTGCAAGAGTATCCAGCTTTTGCTGTACAGTAAAGAGGTGCTTTTTAAGATTGCCAAAGCATTTCAGAATTTGCTTTTATCATCACATTAGGTCATCACAGCCCTTACTTTTCTGCCAAAACTACTATTAAAAATATTAATATTATTGGCTTATGAGTCCAGCAGGCTCCACCAACTTGAAACTTTTTCTAATCATTACCACCCCTGCTTGTGCCAGTTTATGGATTTTCTTACAATTAGTTCATCAATCCAGATTATTTTCAGCTAAGCTTCCCAGGTGTGGTTCAACGTGCTTTACTGAACTGCAAACAGATGAAGCCTTCGTCTAGCAAAGCACACATATTATTCAAACCTGGTTAAGGACAGTGTGGTCTAATGCTAAAAAGCTTCTCTATATGGTGTCATTTACAGAAGATTTTTCATACAAAATAAAATTGTATTACATGGTATACAATAAGAATTTTATGACTGTTATTCTCTTTCCTTGTCATTCCAGACTCTTCTAACATTCACAAAGAAGAACATGACTTCTGAGATTTCTTCCAAAATTTGAATTCCTCAAATGTCCCAATATGCTTGCAGTATTACTGACAATATGGCAGATTCAAGTCACTGGCTCAATTGTTATTGTAAATTTATTGCCTTAAAGCTTATTTGCAATTGTAATGTATTAAGAACAGTATTACAAATAATTCTCTTATGCAGATTCATTAGCTTAAGGGCTACATAACTTGTGAATACAGCAGCAATAAAGTAATCAAAGAAAGGAATTTGCTTGGTCTTGCTTTTACAAGAATCATAATGCCAGTAAATAACAAAATTCAGTTAGATCTTTCTTCATACTAAGCATCTTACCCTTCTTCAGTTTGCGAACAGCTAACATACAATGGCTAGGAGATAAATCCCATATTCTTAAGGTTTTGTCATCACTTACAGTGGCACAAATGGGTAAATGAGGATGAGTAGCTAGACCCCAAACTTCCCCCTCCATGTGACCCTGAAAAAAAACACAGTGAATCAGATGATTTTATATTTAAAACTGAAATAAGAAACAAAATATTTAAGGTTTTTTTTTTTAAAAAAAAAAAAACAAAACAAAACAAAAAAAAAAAAAAACAAAAAAAAAAACACAACACAACAGAAGGAGAACATGCACATATTTACAGAATAATAAGGAAATGTCTAAATAGAACAGAACACCTGAAAAAAAAGTCCACCTTCCTACTTAAGTGCAAACTATAGTAATTTACACCAGTGAAAACCTTCCTCTGAGAAATTATCTACACACGCACACAGCTAGAGTTTTCCCTTTCCTAGATAAGAGCATCAGGTTCTAATATATTCTTTAAAACCTCCAGTTGTTTACATATTGCACACTCACAAACATGACTTGACGATACAGAGACTTGCATTTAAGTATGAAAGGAAATCATATGATGACATATTTTGTAGAACACAAAACAAAGCAAAACCTGTTTTGTAGACAGGTTTAAGAAATGCTGTCTGCTTGGTATAGCAAAGAGAAAAATGTTGTTTTTTTAATGTAATTACAATGAGAAACTAAAAATAAACCTCAAAAGAGACAATTAAAAAAATGATGAGTAATTAATACTCAAAAATAAGTTAGTAAGAAATTTGGTGGAGGATCCATTGACTTACTTTATTTTTAAACTGAAGTATAGTTTTAGTCTGTTTGACAGAATGAACTTGATGAACAAATTTCTACATGAAATTCTGTAATCTGTTTTGCTCATTAAAGAGTCACAGTGCTCTATCCTAGCCTTAACAATATATGAAATGACAGTAACTTGTTAACTTTACTAGTTACTAAAATGTTTGTTATTTCACAACAGTCTTTATTTGAAAAATAAAACAATATTTGTGATATGGAATATCTGATATCTCACAAGTACCTGAACCAGAAGAGTTATTGGTCCGCTTTTATCCACCTCCAATATTTCACCGTTCTTTGTGCCCACTAAAATATGACCATGTCCTAAAGATATGGCACGTATAGAAGGATTATCTTCTAAGAGGAGACCTAGAACATTAAAATATTGTAAGATAAAAGATTATTAATTATGCCTTAAAGAGGATTTTTCACATGTACACATTACATTCTGATTGTAGAAAAGGATACTCAGTAGGAAACAAGTAAGAATGTAGTCCTGCATGGAGGAATTTATAGGTTTGGACTCATTTAGGAGTATTTAGCAATTGCCCAACCAATGAAAGAACACACGCTAATCATTCTTCCAGACTTCTAGTTTGAGATTTTTTTTTCATAATAAAACCACTCTGTAAAGCAACTGCCATTAATCTTTCTTCTCAGAGTATTTCTGAAGTTTAATCAGCCTGACTCACTGACAATCCTACTGAAAAAATATGCATGTGAAATATGATCTATTTCACAATCTTTACATACAGCATTTATGGTACTTTTAAACATAGCATTTCATTGAACAGATAGGAGAATGAGAAAAACAGTAACAGAATGTTTTAGTTAATGGGTGTTCCATTCATGATTTCTGAAAATTAAATCATATACTTTAAAACGCAGAAAATACAAATTTAATAGATTAGTGGAGAGGGGACATGGGACACATGATGGGACACGACCTTATTTCCAGAACATCAAATAGGGAAAACCATAAATCAACACTAAGAGCAAGAACAAATTAAAGGAATAGGAATTAAAGAATTCTTAAATCATTTCAACACACATATGCAATTACAGAAAATTAAGTCATAAAATTCATAAAATGTACTAATCCCTTACCAAACTAACCACAATTCTAAATTCCATTCCTTTTGTAGACTCCTCCAAAACAAAAAAAGATCAGAAAAGATTACTTCATAATTAGAAACATAATAACATAATAGGCTTTATGGTCACTTAAAAAAATCACCTGGGAGGTAACAGACTCAAATCAATTCACGCAGATAATAAGGCAAATAGGACATTAGGAAGTGGACTTTAGACATGAGGAAATGGTCTCAAGTTACCCCAGTGGAGATTTAGATTGGATATCATGAAGGTCTTCACAGAAATGGTGGTTAGGCATTGGAATGGGCTGCCCTGGGAAGTGATGACGACACCATTCCTGAAGGTATTTTAGAGATATATGGATGTGACGCTTAGGGACATGGTTTAGTGGTGGACTTTGTATAGTTGGGTTGATGGTTGGATGTCATGGTCTTAAATCTTTTCCAAACTAAGTGATTCTATCATTCTAAATATTAAGATCTGCCCCCACCAAATGTGCAACCAAACACTACTGCACTCCATACCTCTCACAACAGAAATAAGACTTACTCAGAACCAGTAAAGCTTTAAAAATATTTTTTAGTATTTGTTATGTTAAATGTGGATCTTATCTGACTGGGGAAAGCAATTCCACAGAAAAAGTTTTCTAAAGAAAGTATTTTAAATAAAAGAAAAATGAGGAAAAAGTCTGCTGTTACCTTTAGACCCAGGGGCCAAAGCAGCCCTTTTGATGGCATACGTTTTGAGACAGCGTTCAAAGGTGTCATCCCAGAGAGCTACTACCCCATCCTTTCCTCCAGTGACAAACCCCTGGGAAAAAAAAAAAAAAAGAAAAGAAAAAAAAAAGTAATCCACAAGTTTGAATCACTGATCATCATCCTTAATATTTCAGAACCAACAGATTACTAGAGCATACTAACTCTCATTCTTATGCAAATTCTGAAGGTTTCATTGTAAACAAGTTTCATGATTTTCTAGTTAGTCTCACTCTCCCGAGTTACGAACTGAGTATAAGACAACTAAGCCTCTAAACTTCTGCTATGCAAACTTAACTTTACTCAAATGATCACATAATAACAAATATGGCGGGCCAACATAGTCTGACAGAATAATACCCCCTTCATTCAGATGGTGAACATGAAATTCTTTCTAGCCTGACAAAGAGGTACCTGGAACAGGAAAATTAAATTATATCATAGCAAAACAGTTTTATTTGGGTCTATATTAGTTATGTTGCATCCTAGCAGTTAACTTACTTTTTCTAATGCATGCATGCTGAACACAGGACCATCATGTGCTTTGACAGTTTTTATAAGAAACACATCTCTCCAGATACAGACATCCCCTGTGGAAGTTCCAGAGAATGCCATCTCTTCAGTCCAGCCATATACTGCACACATCATTGTATCGGTTCTTCCCATTGCACCTATGCAGCCCTTTCTCCCAATTAGTCCTCCCCCTGGTTTAAAAGAAAAACAAGTCATCAAGAGTTTGATTGTTATTGTATTTCCTCTGAACTTTGTAACTTTACCCAGAGCAACAGATCGTTCTCATCTAGGTAACCATAAAGCAAGCCTCTATAAAGCAAGCCTCACAAAACAGACTTTTTGTACTATTTGATAAAATGTTACTTATAACTTACTACTTGAATCTGGTTTTGAATATGTACATACATGAACACAGACATAGACCAAAGAGGAAGTACATTTGGAAACCTCACCTATAAACATAACAAAAAACAGTATCTACCACAGTTCAAAGAACTTCCTCATAAAATGCACTTGAAAAAATTGTTTACATCCTGACATCTCATCCTTTTCATGAATGTTTTTGGGAGTTTTAATTTTGAGGTTTGATGTATTGACCTCTGTATGATTGAAACACTGAAGTTATATGAATTTTAAAATTCTATAAAATACGATTATCTCAAGTAATGATATGTATTATACCTAGTAACTTCTGGCTAGCAGGCTGGATTCAGATTTTGATAACCCTCCAAGAAACTTCATGTGGTATAAAAACAGAAGCTGCTCAGGATCTGATGCTTTGTACCATTCTCATACTTACAGGGGCAAGGTCTCAAACTCTTTGCTATCACTTGACACCGATTAAATTTAGTCCTAAGTATACAATTTGATGACACTTTTCACATCAAGTGCACCTGTTACAGTGCAGACTTCAGAGACTTTGCATTTGTTAAGGTTTACGCATCCTCTGCTCCACATATTAATGCTGTTAAGTGTGTTTCACAGTGACTGCCTTGCCAGTGGTTCACACAGATGGGTGGTACTATTCAAGAAATAAGTTTCCTGCTGACTGAGCAATGCCCTAAAAACAAGTGGGCATTTTAATTAATTTCACTTTTTTATTCAAAAGTTTGTTGGCTTTAAAAAAAAAAATATTCAAAAGAACCTTCTTTTTTGTTCTTTCTTTAGATAGCAAGCACTAGTCTTAAAATTAGTAATTTGTATTAGACTTCAACAGCTTGCTCACAGACAATTTTGACTAATTTATCTTGGAGCCAGAACTAAGAAAGCTAGTATAATTTTTCTTACCACAGACTTTTATGTCTAAAATTAAACTTTAGCAGGGACTCAGGTGAGTTGATGAGGTTCTGCTTGAATAGTCAGAGGATTCCTAGCATGTAAGCTAGTTTTTAGTCCATGTGTGTTCATACACTTTTTGAGGTTCAGAAAAATGATGTTCACACTAACATCAGGGCATGGCTTTTTTCACTGTGCAAAATTTTTAAAGCAGATAAAGAAGGCTGCTTATCTTTGTTTTTAATTGTCAAGCTCAATAGAGGTAACTAAAGGAAGAGGTCTCATATAGCTAATGTGTCCAAATACTTTGTCTGAAATTTTGTATGTGGTTTTTATCACCTTAGAATTATTTATCTTTGTGCCTCCTTATAACATACATGCTCAAACTGTCCTTCTTCCAAAAACTGTTCTATTATTTTAGAGCTCTGCACCATTTTGAGATGTGATCTATTAATATTAGATATAAAAGCAATCAGTAGAATATCTTTTTTTATTTTTTTTTTAATTCTGTAGCTCTAGCAACATGGTAAATTGATCTTAAATAGAAATCACCACTACTTCCATCATGCCCATTAGTGTTATTTCTACAAAGTCTAGTGAAAGGCTAACTTAGAGATATACAAAGAAAATATCTCCCTTTCATGCAAGAAACACACTTTAAGAGAGATTACTTATATTTCAAATCACAGAAAATACTGTAATACTGAAAAGTTACCTTACCTGCTCTACGCCAGAATTTCAAGTGTTTAATTCCAACTGTAATCAACTTTTCAGGCATATAAGGATTAATCTTAACAACAAAAATCTTATCTTTGCTTCCCCTGAAATATAAAGCAAAATATTTTCCTGTTTTAAATTAAATTAAAGCTGTTCATCATATTTTAAAATATTTTTTGAAGTGTATACCTTCTTTATCTTGCTAACATTTGCTTCCAAATCACTTACAAATATTTTATTATAAGGATGAAAGCCAAGGAATGCACATACTGAGTCCTGCTCTATTTGTCATTAGCCTTCACTTTCCAAAGGTGTGTGATTACATTACTTCAGAAATCCACTAGGTGGCCTTTTCTTTAAAAAGAATATACTGAAAATTGATGCATATATGGTGCATTTAGACCTCAGACTGCTTATCATGAAGTTTAAAGACATACAGTTGTATATCTTATTTATATCAGTCTTTCAGCCTGAAAATAAATTGCCATTCTAATCCACCCTTTAGTTGATTTTTCTGTTTTTCTCGTTAGAATTAAAAATATATTGCCTTATCACTTTTACATGGAAATTTCATTTTGCTTTTAGAAGCACTGAAACCTGTTTTGTGTTTTAGATATCTTAGTGTGCTCCTAAATATATAAAGCCCATGCTTTGCTTCAGTCCCAGAGTTTGAAAGACAACTGTCGACTATTTTTGCTGTCTATGTAAGAAGTGTTCACTAACAGATTTATTTATTTAAAATGCAGAAGAGCAACTAACTTTTCCTCCCTGGACAACAGCAGCAAAACTCTTACCTTCTGTGGGTTTTAGACCACTGAATGAACCAGTAGCAAAGAGCTACCAGTAACTTTCCAAATTCACAATGTACTCTGCAAAGTACAGATGCTGCTCTCAAAAATTCTATTCCATTCCATTCCTCTGACTAGATAGGATAAAAAACAACCCGGAAATGAAATCCAATCTAAACTGATTAAATTTCAATTAGAAAAATTGAGATTTTGGGGTTTGGGGAGTAGAGGGATTAAAAAAAAAAAAAAGAAGAAAAATTCCAAACGGCCTATGTGAAAGGTCATGTGAAAGGCAAAATGAAAGGACAAAAACCAAAAACAGCATCATCACAGAAGGCAAACTAACCAGACTTCTAGTAAATAACTTGAAGGGGAGTACTCTCCTTTCTCTGCATCATCTCCTCAGTTTCATTCACATGAAACTCAAATCATGTTCGAAATAAAAAAACAAGTGTAACTGTCCCTGAAGAGCAATAAAGAAGTTAATGGATAAACATGAAGCCGATACACTTTTAGTTGTATCAGGAGAGAATAATAAATCCTTTTCGAACAGCATGCATACTGCATACAGAGTGGGGAAAAGCACTCACATTATTGCTGTGTTAAAAATAATACTTAGGCATAGCAAATTCAAAGGTTTCAAAAAATACTTATCAATATTGGAAATAAGATTCTATCTTGTAGATCAAAACTCAGTTTAATAAATATACATGCAATAATCTTTGCTGAATCAAATAAACTTCCAAAATATTTAACCTTTTGAGGTTATTTAGCCCACTCTCTTGGTTAAAGCAGGGCTAACTTCAAGGTTAGATCAGGCTCCTCAGGATTCAGAAAGGAAAAGTAAAGAACCTTGAATAAAAGAGAACTGAGCATAACAGCTACAAACTACCATCCCAAGAAGATGACATTTGATGCAAAAGATCTGAAAAGCAAAGCATACACCACCATCTCTTGGATGGGCAAAAAAAACAACCAAAGTAAAAACATTTCCTTGACTAGAGGTCTGGAAATGACACCTCTGCATCAGCCAAGGTCAGTGACTTGCAAAGTCCCACAATCGTATAAAGGTAACATGAATATGAGATTCATGGAAACAAAAACAGGTTATGTGAGCACTGGTAGTGAGTAAAGAACAAGGGATGCATACATCTATGTGCAGAAATATTGGAGAGGACCATAGAAGCTAGGATTATTAGGGAAAAAAAAAGACAAGTTTACAAATTTCCACTAGACAGTTGAGATGTACAGAACCTTTGTGTAAATACGTAAGTTTTTTTTAGCATAAAAAAAAAGTTACAGAAGTGAGGAATGGAAATGCATGGAGTGAATTTTAAAGAAATTATTTCAGAACACAAATGTAAGTAAACTTTGTTTTGTCTTCCTTCCACAGCAGTTCTTGTAGATTCTAACGCAGCTTCCATTTTAATTACAAAGGAAATATTAAGCTATGCTAAATCACCTGCATAACCTAAGTGAAACTTTAGAGGACTATTATTCTTTAATTAATATATTTTGCTCACTGTCATTTGAGACTAAATCTAGGTATAAATTTTTAAATGAAGTTAAAGTCCTACCTTACTGCTGAAAGCTTTTCTCCTTTCTTCCAGTCCCAGAGTACAATAGTGTGATTGTCATCTATTCCAACAGAAGCCAAACGTTTCCCATCCGCTAGAAAAATAAATTTGTAGTTGAGAGAGTAGATAGATAACCTTATGCTGCAATAATAAGAAGCTGTATTAAAGAACACTATACCTTCAGAAAATATAAGAATATACAAAAAGGTAAATAAGCACAGCTATGGTATACTTAGAGGTACATTTGACATCAGTATGTTTTTAAACTTGAGTGGTAAGTTGGATGGAGTTGAGGACTAAGTTAAGAGCTGTACATTGGATTTAACATTTAAGAATTGTGAACTCAGCAAAACACAACAGACTTCATGGTTAAAAATTACAACAACAGTTCTTAGATTTTAAAATTATCCTGTCTAAAACCTGCACTTAGATATCCTGTGTTTTTGTATCATTGCTTTGCTCAGCTAGTTGCTGATGTAGCTGCCAAAAATCTTCATCACAGACTGCATAGTATTTCCTGTTCACTCTGAAAATCCCTGTTCATTTTCAAACTTTTCTGTTAATTTCACTAAAACAGTGAAGCAACACTAGGAATTTAATGAAACATTCCTAAGCTTACTACTGGTGTCAAGTCTTTCAGCAACTCTGATAATATCCCACATTAACTCCTAAGAAAAATGTTATTTATGCTTATTCAAAATTGACATATTGTTAACGTACCCATCTTTGAAACTGCTAAACATATGTGCCATAATTTGTAAAATGAGATTCATGTCTTGAAAAAGGAGAATCAAAGAAAGGTAAGCATCGAAGACCACACACTACTCAAAGTGATTAGCTTGGCTACTACATATCACAGAACCCATTCTTGAACTTCCTGACATTTCAAGACACCACAGGAGGGTTTTGTTTGTTTGTTTGTTTTTTAATGAATTATCACTCTAAAATAGCCTCTCTCATTTGACATTGATCACTGGAGAGTATTTTTCATACAAAATCTTCAATGTAAAGGAATTCCCAATAGTTCATTAGGATTAATTAGCTTCCATTTTCATACTGAAGGAAAATTGTATATAAATAAATAAACAAATACTTATTACCTGAAAAATCAACAGCACAAACACCATACTGGTGATAGCCCTTTAATACTGAGAGTGGTTTAATTGTTTCTGTATCCCAAATGTGTATTGAGGAATCTCGACCAACCTGAAAATAAACATATTTATAACCATTTTTTATTTCTCTTTCAGGTCAGTTATTTGACACATCTGTCTGAAAGCATAATAATGACAAATACCTCAAAAAGTATTTGAAATAATTCAGAGTGATAAAATTTTCCTGGTGTTACTGCAGTCTGGATTGCAATATATTCTTCCTTCAGCATCACAACTACCATTCACACATCTAGCTCTCTAAAGTCCTCCAAAGAACCTAGACATATTAATCACAATTAACCAACCTTACAATAGATTCCTCTTGTGGGGAAGGAGAAAAAAAAAAAAAAAAAAAAAAAAACTTAATAGATTGCATTGTGGCATATTTATTCCATCAATTACTACTCTTTCAATCATTCCCTGTCTAAAAATAACAGGTTATTTTCATGGCTAGTATGTAAACTACTTTATGTTTGAGAAATCAAGGTGACTTCTATTACTTTCCGATGTCACTACAAGCAATAAAGTGCCTACGAGTCAGGTTCTATTGCATTGATACCTGTGGGGTAACCTTCACTACTACAACAGTACTGAAGCATAGCTTATTCTTTTCAACTATGTAGAAGCATTATTAGTAAATATTTACAAAATTATTTGCTATTCCAAATGTTTTGTACCTCAGTACACAAAAAGGTCTGCAAAACCAGAATATTCTCCTGTGTTTAAGGCCAGGAGCAGGTCTCAAGAAAACTAAGCTCTATTTCTGATTTTGGCACAAAGTTACTATACAACGTTTGTTTATAAGGTCCACTTTCAGGAAAATCTGAACCAATCCGGCATGGGCAATTTGATTACTGTATTACCTAATTTCTGCAGGTAATGTAGTATATAATGAGGTATATATAAAATACTGATATAAGGTAGTATATAATGGAGTTTATCACTTAGTTGATAACAAAGAATTTTAAAATAAAGTAAATCCAGGCATATTTTTATTTAGTCTTTAATACTCAAAAGTGAGACAGAATTAATTTTGGTATTTAATCTGTAAGCTGACCTGCAAATGTATGTTTGCCTCGAGCATTTTTTTTCTTTTACACAAATTAAGGGTATCATAAGCAAAATTTATTAACAATTTGAAGTTTGTCAATTCAATAATAATAATAATAATAGCAGCAATAATCATAGAGTCTGAAATGTTTGGTGTACAAACCTTTATGTGAAGAGATGTTTTTTAGAAAACAAGTGACAAGATTTACCTAAAATTACTATCTGGAGAAAGCTAAAATGACCTGCTATAAGTACTGTGTTGCAGGTACAAAGAACAGCTTGATTAGAAATGATAACCACTACCACAATACATGAAACTGAGAGGTCAGAATATAGCAACTGCTTCTCATCATTAATTTCACAACAAAGATATAAAAGAAAAAAAACATTAATTGCACTTTTCCTGCACTTGTTATCATGCAGAAGCAACATAAAATAATGCTGAAAAAAAAAGAAGGAATCCATTCATAAAAAAAAAAAGGTTATAAAAAAGTAATCATCTAGACTCATGCCAGAATTAGTATAAAGAATGGAGTGGGGGGGTGGGAAATTTACCTATGGTGCAGTTTTTAACATTAATCAATTTTCACCAGAAATGCAGTGTGCCACCTGAATAAATGTAGGCTGGACCTCCTTCCTCCAAAATAAGCTTTTCAAAATTCAGTGGTAACCATTTCAGTCTTATTGCAGATAAACACACTTCCTACCTGGCCTGTTGCAACATAGTCCTTTAAGGGATGAATAGCAAGGCAAAGAATGTCATCATCATGACCTAGATAAAAGCGCTGTGTGTTCTGCTGTCGATTGTACACCACTCCCACTGCTGCAACATGGTATACAATTTCACCGGTCTGAGTGTAAAATAAATTGCTTCGACAGTCGTAACCTCTGTAACTAAAGAAAAATGTTTGTGCATCAAGGTCATAACCATACATATTGAAACTTTATGACATAAAATTATGCAAAATGCATTTCATACATGTAAAAGTTCAGATTACTTACCAATTCATATTTTGGCGTTTTAAGATTACCTTTTTTTCCCCCAATTTATCAATTTCATTTACTATTCAGACATCAGTAGTACTAGCATTAGTTTGAAAGTGGCTGCTATTTAACAGCCACAGCAGGAGAGAAAGTAATAGCTAATAATTCTTCCAAACCACATGGAGAATTTAGGCATGCAACAAAATTAGATGAAATAGAAAGTGTCCAGAGAACTAGTGTTGGCTCTCTTACTGCTCAGAAATCAAACAGCAGAACTTTCTACAAGAATGTGGATAACATAGACACCATAAATCTAAAGTTTATTGAATCTTTCCAGCTGTAAATAAATATATATTTTTTCCTTTCAGATCAGTTTGGTTTTTTTTGAAGGAAAATGTCTCATTTTAAGTACTGACATGACAACTGGCATGAGTGGGCCAATTACCAGTGGATGTATACTGTGGTTAACATATTTCTTCCTAGGTGTGATTCAATATTCCATAAAAAACAAAAATGGCATTTTCAAAATGGTTATGGTCCTACTTTCAAAAGCTATGTAAGAGGCTCAGAAACCTAAAAAACATTAATCAAACAAGCAAGTTTTAAAGTAATATTTTTAATAGTGCTATCCTTGGTAGTGAATGGAAGAAACATTTACAAACACCAACTTAAATTGATTTCTTTTTCTTCTGATACAAACAACAGCCCATCAATTCCTGTCTTTACACTGTTAATTCCTTGATTAATCTGTTTCTGTTCCTGCTCCAGTTCCTACAGATCCTCCCTAAATCAACTTTCCAATTATTTTAGAAAGATACATTTCTGGTTATATTTCTATACCTGTAGTTAAATTTATAGGAAGGGTATGATGCTTGAATAAGATTGAATTGGCAATGAATTATTTTGATTTAGAGATCATTAAACTCTATCCAAGTATTTTTTCAGCCAACTTCTAACTGAAATAGTTTAAAAAAATGTTCTAAAATGACTAGGAAATCATTCATGGCAAACAAAGCAACTGAGCATTCACCATCAGTAGCTACAAAATAACAGAAATCTTTAGTATCTATATTATACCTCACATGTTGTTATTTTCTTTGGGTAATTAAAGGCAAATATAATCAGAATATAATCAAATATAGGCAAAAAAATCAAAAAAGGCAAATATAATCAGAACAAATTACATTATTTTTAAGCAGAAAAAACACAGGATCTTTTTGTAATTCCGTGTCTTTAAAGCGTCACATAAGACAAAGATGCATCTGTACACATACCACTATGGTATACACAACATGAATGGGATAGTATTTAAGACAACTACTAGATGCAAGACACTTAAAACGTTTAAATGACAGAAATTACACAGCCAGGGTAGAATAGCTTTTCATAAATATATACAGCTTTCCTTGCGTGTATGGTGTAAGAATATGCACTGGTCAAGTAATAAATCTTTAAGCTGGGTGACCAATTTAGGGCTTAACACACACTGTTCTGAGAACTCCAGCCATGGATCCATGGAGCACTGGGACAGGCTCCCCAGAGAAGTGGTCAAAGCACCAAGCCTGGCAAGAGTTTAAGAAGCATTTGGAAAACACTCTCGGACATATGGTTTGATTTTTGGGTGGTTCTGATGATCCTTGCAGGTCCTTCCATATAAGGACAGTCTATAATTCCATGATTCTACTGAGAAGATTCTGGCTCCCTCATCTTCATTCTCTCTCTTCAGATATTTATACACACTGGTAAGATCCCCCCACAACCTTCTCTTCTCCAGCCTGAACAATCCCAGCTCTATCAGCCTTTCTCAATAAGAGAGATAAGAGAAATGCTCAAGTTTCTTCACTATCCTAGCAGCCCTGCTTGTTCCAGTATGTCCATGTCTCTCTTGTACTGGGAGCCCAGAACGGGACACAGTGCTCCACATATCACCAGTCCTGAGTAGAAAGGAAGCGTCACCTCCCTTGAGTTGCTCTTCCTAATTCAGCACAGGATATTGCTTGCTTTTTTTGCCACAAGGGTGCATTGCTAAATCATGGTCAGGTTGCTGTCTACCAGGACCTCAAGGTCCTTCTTTCCAGCCATGGACCCCAGCCCCCCAGCATGTACTGCAGCATGGGGTTATTCCTCCTCAGATGCTGAACTTTGCATTTCCCCATTTTCAAGTTCATGAGATTCCTCTCTGCCCTTTTTCTGCCCGTCCAGGTCCATCTGAATGGCAGTAAAGCCATCTGGTGTGCCAGCCACACCTCACAGTTTTGTATCATCTGTGATACTGCTAACTCTCAAGCTGGGTTTCATTAAACCACAAACACAGTGAGCTTCTGAAAACAGCAAAAGTGTGGTAGTACAGAAATAAAAGCTTGTAAACAAGTCTTCCTCCTACCCACTGTTTAGATTGGTACTCACAGACAGATTTCTAACTCCCAGTCCAGCGACCTCTCAGTGTCTCTTGTCCCTTCAAGGTCTCTAGAAAAATTTGTTTCCATCAGCTCTGATGCTGTTTTATGTCTGCTCCCTGTTCTTGTCAATGCGACTTATTTAGACTTACAATATAGGTGCAGTTTTCAGGCAAGCTTCAGTCTTCCTCCACCCATACCCTTCACTAAAAAAATTCCCCCAACAGCAATGTGTGGTTATTTTGAAGTGAAATGATTTCTGCCTGACCCAAAGCACAAGAGTCTGTCAAGACAAGCAGGGACATTTCTCTGATGTCCACACTATATACAATTACCTACCTAACTATGAAGAAATAAAACAAAAATAACCTATCACGATATGTAACAAAAACATCTTAAGGACATGACAACATTCAGTGAGAGGCAGGGATTATGGCGGTGGGCACAGTGCCAAAGAAGATATCTCGACCTGTTCTTGCTCAGACATAATTTTCCTGTGCTTCACTGTGCACTCAGCTTTGTTAAAAATCTTCTTTGCAAGCACAGAATAATAAAACCTGTGATGAAAATACAACCTATATGAGACTATTTTAAAAAGCAGCTATGAAAGAAAGAAATACAAACTTTTCTTAGCTCTTGTTAAAGCAATTGCCTATATACCCTTAAGTTAAGCTCAGTGAAACCAAGAACATTAATGTCATATCACAGGAGTACCCAAAACATCTAGGATTCAGAAAAACAGTTCTTTATGTTTTTAACTTACTCTAATGAGAAGTTTGGGTTTTAGCTCACTTCTTCCATTTAGTTTTTTAAAAAACATTGTTCAATCATTTACAATTAAAATAAAGCATAATTTTGCCAAAACATTGAGAAGCACAAAGAAATTTTGTAACCCAGTTAAACATATCTGATCCTTCTTACGTGCCAGTTTACTAAATCCCTGACTGCATATGCACTTTTCACCCAAAGGATAAAGTGGTGGACTCAGACAGATCAAGGCAGATGTGAAAAAGATTTCTCCCTCAGAATATGCTACACAGTTCCAAAATACTTACATCTACATGTTATAACTGAGATTATTAACTAAGCTCAGAGAAAGCACAGAGAGAAGTGCAGAAAGCAAACCACAGAAGTAATTTACAAGACATGTCAATTAGTGACTAGAAACTAAACAGTAATGAAAGAAAACTCTCTGGATCATGGGATCATGTTTCTTGGATAATGTATAACAAGGCACAATAAACACAGTACTGCATTCTGGAGTAGTTGATGTTTTCAGGTAGTCTTCAGTTACATCTAATCAAATCATCCAGGATTGATTCAAGTTAGCATGATAGTAACTTTCAGAAAAGATAGCTATCTCAATAATATTCAGGAAAAAAAAAAAAAAAAAAAAGGAAAAACAAACAAACAAACACCTTTTGCCATTATCAAAGTCACAAATAGCCAGTACTGAATTCAGTTTGAGATTTAGGCTATGTAAGCATAGTTGAGTTAGATATATTAACAGATATATGTTTTGACCAACAGTGTTCAGTCAATACAGTCAATGGAGCCTGCAGAGCTACTCAGGTGACCAGAAGTCAACATTTAGTTTCACAGCCTAAGCTCCACTAACTACTGAATGGATCTCCACTGACTGTAACTAAAGTTGAGATACACAGATAAGAACACATGCTTTTAGCACATAATTGTAAATTCCTTTAGTCTGAAGCTGGATCCCACCCACAATTTCAAGTTCCACATCTATAGCCAAATCAGGGACAACTTCGTAAGTGGTGTGATACCTGGGAAAGAAGTAAATTCTCTGATGCTGTAAATGTTTCAAAATGTGTACATTATTCTTTGAAATATTTATGGGGAAAATTTAGAATACAGTGCAACACTCCCCTGAAAACCTCCAAAAGAACTGAATGTCAAAATAGACACGCCTGAGACAAGTCTTCAGCACAAAGGTAGAGAGAAAAAAAAAAAAAGGAAAAGAAGGGGAAAAGGGGGGGAAATATTGCCTTATGGCAGTAATCATTGTCTTAGCTGGAATCACTTATAGCCTTCTCCCTTCAGATGCTATTTGTAGCTGTTTTCTTTGGCAGGAATCCATGCAAGGTGTCATAAGAAATCTCATCTTCAAACTGTAACCAAATTTCACCTTATAATCAGGGTAGTTTAATGAATGTACTGAAGCAAACTAAATCTTGCGTAAAGCCTTTGAACAATTTTATTTATTTTAAATCTTCTTCTTGTTAGATCAGCAACATAGCTTTAAGACAACACAGGACACAAGTATTATATCTGCATCCATATTCCTTATACCAAAAAGAAAGTATTATAAATGTAGGGTCTGTGAAAAGGTTATTCTGAATATCTCAAAAGATGTATCCTTTCTATGTTTCTGAACCACCACTGTCACACATGGTGGAAGGAAAATAGAGGATTAGTTAAGAAGAGGCCAGACTAGTTAGCATACCATTTTAATAACTTGCTTCTGATGATGATTGCATCAGATCTCTTAGAGAAGGATGCAGTTAAAGACTAGCAGTTAATAAAAGTTGCTTTCTCATCTGTATTAGTTAGTGGCTGGTTCACATACAATAAGCATTATTGTTTTTATCCCTTTCCAAAATAGGAAGTAACCAGAGGTTTAAAAGATTTCTTATAGGATATGAAAATATTTTAAAAGTTCATCTTTCAAGGCAGTTGACAAATTCAAAACACAAAAACACCTCAAAAACAAAGAAAGGAAAAAGAGCTTCCTATTTCCCTAGTTTGAAAAAGCACCACTTTTTACACTTTCAAGGAAAATCCAAGACATTTCCATTGCATCTAAAGAAAGGTGAAGCAAAGCAGACTTCCTGAATCAGAGAATATGCCTATTACTCACTTGGATGTGGGTCACTTTAAAGTTAACAGCCTGGACATTGAGAAAAATCTGTTGTTCAGCATGGATTCTTCATTAGTTTCCTTGATGCACATTGGGTAACCAGACAGACCTCAACTGGACATTCTACTTCTGGTCATTCCTGGATATTCTGGTCAAGCTTCACTTCTGTTGTGAAGGAAATAACAATAATCCCAAAGATCCAGGGCCCTTGCTCGTACTACATCTTCCTCAGGATCATTTGGTTTGATTTCTTAGATCAACTTTTAAAGACTATGTACAGCTACCGACCTTAATGCATTTCCTACATAGATATAAAAATCTTCAACTAAGAATTCTGGGCCACCAAAAAAATGAAATTAAAAAGAAAACAAAAAAACTTTGTACTAAATTTCTTATTTGTCATTATTTCCCAAACTTCCTTAAACTTCATGTCTGTTACAGACAGAATCACTGAGTTGAATGATTAACTATTCTTAGCCAATTAATTCATGAAGCATTCCATGTAGAGCCCTTCAAATATTAAGTCATTACAGACAGTAAAGATAGACAGCATCAGAACTTATTGTTCACTTAGTTACCTCTAAGAAGTAACTTGCATTCCTGCAACAAGGTATCTTTTGAAAAGAAAACACAGTATTACCCAACTTCCAATGCCTTAATTTAACAAAGGCTTTGGTTTTGCTTTGTATGAAAGGAATTTATGTTTCTGTGCATTATTCTAAATGTAGTAACATCTATCAGTTTGCTTTAAAACACCACCTCTTTGTTCTGATGAAAAAATCTTAAGTTATGAAGAATTATGGAAAACTACCAATCCCAAAGATGAAATCATAGGATTTCAAGGATGCATCATAAAGTTATTTTGTTACTCAATTATTAGCACCAAAAAGAGAATGAAACTGAATTCTAACACACTTACATGATCTAGTAAGAAATTAAATTTAATTCCTAAGCTAACAGAGGTATTTTTAAATTCTTTCAGATTAAGTATAGAAAAGTGAATTTAGAAATATATATTTAATAAAATACTGATAAAACACCAGTTATTATAAAACCCAGGAGTCTTCAACTAAACAAAATTTCTATTGTTACTTCCATACCAAAAAGAGAACTATTACTTTTCAGGGACTGAAAAATATGTGTGATAGTCAAATATTTTATTTAGTCACCTCTATTCAAATAACAAACATCAGCTAAATTTTCGGTGTAAATTCACTTCAGAATTCACATTCAGAACAATTCTAGCTTGGCATTAAATGTTACCATTAATTTAATGCAAATTTACTTTCAGAGAAATAAATAAAAACACTAAATTGCAAAGCCTTTCATTATGTTTTTAAACCACAAATACCAATCTCAAAAACAGTACTCTACTTGTATATTTTAAAGAAACCTATTTTTCATACCCATGAACAAAATGTAATCTTATACTGTTCCCTGGAGCTCTCTCTCGTCTCTTAGAAGCTGCACTTTTTCTTTTTTCTTTGCATTGCTCTTTAAGTTGAGGTAGATCTTCTTTGTAAACCTTTAAGAAAAAGTACACTTGTAAATTAAGAGATTTATAAGAAATGTGTGTTTCTGAGAATTCACCCACAGTTATCACCCACAAAAATGTTATACAGACACTTTTGGAAAAAAAGTCTCCAGTAACTATAGCTGGTGATTTTACAGTGCGACTTGGTTTTAAGTTACAACCAAAGTTCCTAAAGAACATGCAAGGAATAAGTGAAATCACTTTCTGCGTGTGTTTGACTTAATATTTTGAATGTATCAGATAGTAATAATTCTCATGATCTTGCTCAATTTCTGCTGAGTTCCCAGAGTCCTAATTTCTCAGATTTCAGTAGGTCCTGATAAAAGACCTACTTAAACCTTAGGAAGCATTCCAACTCCCATCAAAACTAAAATTATTACCTGTCGACGATAGGTGATTTGTGTCTCTTGTTCAATTTCAGAGTCCAGCTCTGGAACATCAGACTGATCTGAATCTGATTCATCACTATTAGAATCAACCAGACTCTCTGTCACCAAGAAAACAGAAAATGAAGCAACCTAAATTACAAAACAGGAAACGTTTGAAGTAGCTACTTAATGTTTCTGATTTGATCATCAATAAAAATATTTAAAATATTAATATAGTTGATTAATATGTTGATATAACTCAACATGACTCCAGTGCTCCAGACAATTGCACATGTATTTTACTTCATACACTCTGAATAAAGTACAAGATATTCACACCAATTTACAGACCAGAGATCTTAATAACAGCTGTATCAGTCAGTGGTAGAAACGTGTTTGTTTTTTTTCCAAATATTAAACACCTATAGACTGTTTTTTAAAACAAGCCAACAAACCCTAACAATTACAGTTTTTAAATTATCAACTGAATTCTTCAAAACTTGGATCAGATGACAGAACTTTTAAATCTCCTCATTGCACAGGGAACACAATAGTGGTGTGTGTTTTTTTTTTTAAAAACATTGTTGATAAGACTGATAATACATGTCAGGGTACGTGCAAGTACGAGGTCATGCAATCAAGTATTTCAGGCAGCTGCAAAGTTTAAAGATTAACAATTTCATTCAATGGCATTTTTGAATAGCTGTTTCTATATTGGCAATAAACAATTTTACTTAATACCCCCGACATTATAAGTTACTTACCTTGGGGTGCTATATGAAGAGAATCCTTCAACTTCCTATCAGGGACAAATTTCCACTGAAAGACAGAATGATCAGCTCCCCCAATGGAAACAACCCACTGATGATCGTGCGACCATCTGACATTTGTCACATGAGCAGAATGACCAAGATATTTTTTAAACTTTGCTCCTAGAACAAGAACAAAAATTCTTTCCAATACACATGGAATAAATGCTTAAGAAACACAATGGGAAAAAAAATACATATAAGGCACAACTATAAAAAGAGATTAGTTATGATACTTTAATTACTAGTAATTAAGTTAATTAATAATAATAACACTGATTAGTATGATAAGCAGTAACTTTTTGCACTGTCCTCAACATTATTATTATTTTTTTGGAAAACTTGGATTCCATGTCTCCAGGAAGTTAAACAGAGAGAAAATACGATAGTCCTGTAATAGGTATATTAAGGAAGATTTTTTCGTTTTATGCAATTTATTAGTATTATTTATTTACCCCACTAACCAAGATTTTGCCAGTTACTATTTCTACACTGAAAAGATGTCACTATTTAAATCTTTAAATTTAAATGTAAATGTTGTATCATTGATATATAGCTTAGTGAAAATAGCCCATCTGTGCTCACAGAACTGGTTCCTGCTTCTATTTTTGTGGGATTTGAATGCTAAGCACTTCCAATAATTTGTATCACACCTTTAGTAGCTTTAGTAATGGCAGTATAACTGTATCACATTTTCACGGGCTCCTGCATAATTACAACATAATGATTAGATCAGCTAGTAGCAGGAAGGTGTTAACAGCACTGTTCAGATTTATAACTCTAGTACAAAATAGGGGATAAAAAGGGAACAAATTCAATTTCCCTCTAATTGACGGATTTTTTTTCAAGAACATGTTTTTGGATTATCTCAGGTACTGCCTCATATTTAAAAATAAAATTGGGAAGATTTAAATTATCATTATCACCTTTTGCATATAGAGTTGAGAAAATTATGGAGGATTATCAGTTGCTTAAAAAAAATCCTTAACAGCACATAGTCCTTAAAGATATATCCTAAGACCCAGCAAGATCATCACATGGTTGTAGTCAGCATTTAACATGTAATGCTGCAAAATTGCAATGATACAACTAAAATATTCATTTCCTCTTTCAAAAGATAGGTATTTGAACTAGTCCCCAGGCAAACTTTTTTGGTTAAGATAACACTTATTAGAAGCTAAGGCTTTCTCTTGTCATCATCATTTTACCAGCTTTAAGACAGAGATCTACCTCTGGGGTCAACGTTTGTTTCAGTTCAATTCTATTACTGTCTAGAATGGAGATCTTCAAATGGCTCTGAAAAAGCAAAGTCCTTCTCATCAAACATATGTCATAAAAGATGCACGTTTCTCTCTTTTCACTTAGTCATGAACAGTAAAATTAAAAATGATAGACCTTGCTTCAGGCTTTAGTTTTAAAAAATTCACTTGAGATTTGTCATTACCCTTCTTAAAATTTTGAGAGAAAATGTGATTTAAACTTCAAATAACATATTGTGGAACAGTCTGATAACTGACTATATAGACTGATCTTTGTGGGTCCCTTCCAACTGAACTGTTCTGTTCTAAAATTACACGAAGACCAAGGTAAAAATACTTAAAAATATAGATCTTATAAAAAGGTGGACAGTGTATCACCTCATGAAATTCTATCCAAAAAAAGAACCATTTTGCAAAATAAAAGATGCATAAAACTTTTGAATATTCTATGCAAAATAAAATAAAATACTGTTACATTTACTATTGCAATAGCCAATACAAACTAACCTACTAAGAATAAATTGGCCATTTATACAATTTCTCATAATATAAATCCAGTTTTCTAAAACTTTTTCTTGAATAACCAAAATTCATAAATATGCATTTAGGAATTCAAGGTACTACCTTTTCTTAGACATGGGTATCGAAAGAGCTTTACTATTCCATAATCGTCAGCTGTAACCATAACTTGCCCGATAAAATTTGCATCCACAGAATTTATATCATTTATATCTGAATATTTGGGCCAAATTCCATTTACTTCAACACCAGAAACACAGGTCCACGATGCCCACTGAACACCTTTCAATTCCTCCTTACTTGTTACTTCCTTTCCACCTAAGAACAAAATAGAAATGGTGAGTTACTTACAGTTTTAAAGAATGCAAAATTCTGAAAAAAATATTTGAAATAAAATCCAACAGAGAGTTAAAACCTGACATTCTAATAATGTCCTGATCTAACTCTATTATGACCAACATTAGTTGTAAGGCTTTTCAAAGCTACTTCGCAAAAAATCATGGACTTGGTATTTTACAAGTATTATTATTTCTTGGTATCTGCTTGACACTGTGTTATTTTCAACTGTTTACTAAAAAAAATAGACGTAGCCATTCTAAGATATATAAAAGTAGTGTCCTTGAACTATTCTAGAAACCTAGATTATTTGGAGCAAACATTGAAGAACTCATTTAGATTTGGCCTCAGTAAGTTATGGACAACAACTTGTCCATGCAAAATTCATGACGTTCAACAAGGCCAAATGCAAGGTGCTGCACCCAGGTCAGAGCAATCCCAAGAACAAATAACGGCTGGGTGGAGAATGGGTGAGAGCAGTCCAGAGAAGGACCTGGGGTGATGGTTGATGAGAAGGTCAACATGAGCCAGGAATGTGCGCCTGCAGCCCAGAAACCAACCGTATCCTGTGCTGCATCGAAAGCAGCATAGCCTGCAGGGCGAGGGAGATGATTCTCCCCTTCTACTCTGCTCTTGTGAGACCCCACCTGGAGTGCTGCATCCAGCTCTGAGACCTCCAGCACAAGAAGGAGATGGACCTGTTGGAGAAAGTCGAGGAAGGCTATGAGGATGATCGTGGGGGGCTGGAGCACCTCTCCCGTGACAACAGGAGGAGGGAGTTGGGGTTGTCCTGCCTGGAGAAGAGAAGGCTCCAGGGAGACCTCACTGTGGCCTTCCAGTACTTCAAGGGGGCCTACAGGAAAGCTGGGGAGGGACACTGTGTCAGTAAGTGTAGTGATAGGACAAGGCATTGACTTTGAACTGAAAGAGGGTAGAAGTAGATTAGATATAAGGAAGAAATTCTTCACTATGAGCATGGTGAGGCACTGGAACTGGTTGTCCAGAGAAGCTGTGGATGCCCTATCCCTGGAAGTGCTCAAGGCCAGGCTGGATAGGGTTTTGAGCAACCTGGTCTGGTGGGAGGTGTCCCTGCCCATGCAGGGGGGTTGGAATTAGACGATCTTTAAGGTCCCTTCCAACCCAAACCCAATAGTTATGATAATAACTATTTTATACTTGTATCCTTGTTATCTTACATTATCTCTGTCTGTAAGATTGTTTCAATCCCACAGTTTCATGCAAGAGCATTAGTACTGAGTAAGACCAAAGGCCCATTTAATAAATACTATCTTAAAAGAGGAGAGGAGGGGAAAAGAGATAGGAAAAAAAATAGGAAAAGTTCAACTGCTATGTGCTCCTCCAGAAACTAAAGAATTCCAGTGCTCCTTCTTTGAACATCCTTTGGCTCTAATGAAATAACTGCACTCTTTGACTAGGTTTACCTTGTAAGCTCTTCCCATTACTAATCCATGTAAATGATGACTATTAATACTGGTTATATCCATGATTAAGTCCTACAGATCTCGTATTAGGCAACTCTAAGTTCCTTACTCATTTACAATGGAATTTCAAGTGTTACAGGATTCTGATAATTGTTTTAAAATATTTAGGAGATTCTTCTAACACCCTCCCCCCCATGCCAAAATATTTTATCTATTTACATAAACAGGCTTTCACAATCACATGCTCTAATTATATCAAGAAATTTCAGGCTGACAGCTGCCTATATAAATCCAACTTGTTCCTCCTCCTGTATGTACACATTTGATACAGTCTAATTAAGTTCTCACTTACTATCCTTTCATGTTAGTTTTCTGTTTCAGTGCACAAAATATAAGTTGCATATAGAATGAATTAGATGCTTCAACAAAAAGTCAGAAAAGGCTCCATGGAACTATGAATAATGTACAGTGCAAAGTAAATATTGTATAACAAATGAAGGGGCAATGCAGTAAGCAAGGGTAATAGAAATCACAAATTATTAAATACAAAAAGCTTGAGTGGGAAAAATATAGAATGGAATTACATATGTGTATATGCACAGAAAAAAAAAAAGTCAAACCTTGTGGCAAACATTGCCCTTGGCTTATTACAACTATTATCTACTTAAATTTGAAGATTTAATACATGAAGATATCTAAAGATATTTAATACATGAAGATATCTACTTAAATTTGAAGATTTAATACATGTACCATGTGCACGTCCTCTGCAAAAGAAATTGTTATGATCAAAACTGTTTCAAGTTCAGTCAAGTTCAGACAACGTTGTCTTGAAGATACTTACAATAGTGGGGTTGTTACATATTTTGAATCTGAAAACTGTATTTTAATATACTATTTAACATTGCAATTTGCTTTCATAGCCCCTCATCATGAAACAGAAAAAAAAAAGAGACATTTGAACTTACATTATCATAAGACTACCTGGCTAAATTATCACTGTAATTATTTAATTCATTTTGAAGGCTATTTTATTGAATTGTACATGTATCACAGCTTTGGTATTTCTTTTGTTTCCAGTGAAGAATCCCTAGCAGTATCCTTACATGAGGTACTCTTATTTTCTCCAGAGCAACCTACTCCTGTTATGTTTTCAAGTTAATTTGCATTTGATTTCTACCTACTACAAATTTTTCACTGCAGAAGCTGTTGTAAACTAAGTTCTGCAACTCTACCACAAATATAGTCCTAGAAAACTGGATGACTCTTCTAAGACACAATATATTGATTTTTCCATATATTTAAAAAAAACATACAGTGCAAGCAAAAGATAATCCATTTAAGTCCACACAAGTTCAATAAGTGCAATGGTATTATCCTATTGCAAAATTTAATTTGAATGTTAGGCTTTTTTATTTTTCTAATAAAGTGAGATCAAAGATTTACTTTGGAGAAATAAAACGAATTTTAAGTCAGTATCTTTACCATGCAGCACCGATAAAAAGACTACACATTTAAGGATAAAAATATTTAAGTAACTTTGGCAGAAAATGCTATTCTTATTCAAATAAAGCAAATCCTTCTACAGAATTAAAAAAAACCAAACCCTCAGTAATCCAATGCTTTGAACCAGGATTAAGCTGTTTTTATCAAACTACTATACATTCTGTAATTTGCAACAAATATCATAAAGGCAACTTGAAATCTTACTTGGCATCCTGTAAAAAAGTCTCTTCCCATTGCCATCATTGGTCTGTAAGAATTTACTGTCTGAAGACCAATCCATATGGGTGATGAAACTTAAAGATCCAATACATTCTCCAATTTTTTTGTACCGCTGAACAACACCATATATATCCACAGAGCTGTCATTGGAACCAACAGCTAGGAAATTCCCATCTGGTGAATATTTCAGTTCATGAATAGCTTCTTTCCTGTCTTTGATATGAACAACCTCAGTCATATCTCTGTAGTATGAAAGAAAGCATGTCATAAGTATAGAAGAGCCTTAACACTGTCAAGATCCCAGTTTTAAAAAAATAAAAATAAAAAAAAATAAAACGATGAAGTGAACTATCATATGTGTGAAAACAGTACTAAAAAAACTTCCTAGAACACTGCTGTTCTTTCCAAAATACCAGTGTACTCTTACAAATGTGTTGTTACAGAAAGCCTCTGCCATATTTGTACATATATATTTAAGTAATCTGAGCACTCTTAGGATCAGTAATTTAAAAACAAATTTAAGTGGTCTCCTTGGGTGTGGCTGCTACATTATTAATATATAGAGAATTTATAAAAGCAATTAGATAACATGCTTGAAAGAGTTTATAAGATATCTGTTCTCATTTTTTGTAACCTACCTGACTCGAAGCACAGTGAAAGAGCCATCCTTCATTCCAAGAGCAAGATGGATTCCATCAGTACTAACTGCCGCACACCGAATGGGTTCCTCCATATTGCACCGGGCAATCAGAGCATGATCTATTAAACTCCAGATTCTAAAATAATGATTACAAATACAAAGAGTGGTTTGTAACTGTGTGATAGAAAGCATGAAGCCTGCAATTTCAGCAGAACACTGGACGTGGTAGTGTCTCATTTTATAAATATATCCATTAATAAATATCCACAAGGAACACATAAGATGGATGAATGAGTTTTGCATATAAAAAAAGTTAAAAATCTTACAAATCACACAAAAAAATAAAAATCTTACATTTAATGGTGAGAGATTCTATAATGACAAAATGCAGAAACAGGTTAATTTTGTCTTTTGAATATAAAAATAATGATGTCATATGACAAGACATCCTTGTAGATGATTTTGAAAGTTTAACTATTTTGTTAATTATTTTAGCTAAAAAAGGTAAAGAACAGTTAAAGACTTTACAGGCTAAACATAGCCTTTCCTATTAGCAAACCATCACTCATAAGTCCCTACATATAACTAGGTAATACTATAAAATTAATAGTAATACTATAATACTATAAAATCGAAGTTGTTGTTACAAAATACACTACATCTACCATTTGCAAGATATATCTGGCACTCTAGAGTAGAATTTTAGTATTCCTGATTCAACTATTATTTTGATTAACCATGTTAAATTTAAATACTTCACAAAAAAAGATTAACTTGTAAATGAGTAATTTACTGTTTTTTCTCCCCCAGAAAATGGATTCTATTTAATATGTATGTATTAGCAACTCTCAAGCTAAAAGTCAATTCTCATCATTTTAAGAGTGAAAATTATAAGTTTCTACTGTAGTTTTTTTAACCAAGTGTAACTTGTGGATGCCTAAAATAATTCCCAGAAAAAAAAAAAAAAAAAGAAGAAAAAAAAACTTAATGGGATGCTTGTGTACAATGAAGAGTACATTACATTAAGCTAAGTGGAATTTGTTAAAATTTTGTATATTTCATGATTTTATTAATTATAAATTTTGACTTTATTAGAGGGTTCTAATTTCATGCTTCATAATTTCACTTGTTTAGATGCACTTCGGTACCAATGATTTTAATAATACATCACAATTACATTATCTAGAAAATGAGTTGTTTGGATGAAACTGGATGCAGATTAAAAATAAAAAAATCAACCTGACTGATCGATCATCGCTTCCAGTCATTGCTAATGGTTTTGTAGGATGGACAGCCAAAGCCCACAGCTCTCCTTCACAGTGCCCCTGCATTATCAGGAAGGGCTTATTACGCTCATGCACCACAATTTCAAAAATCTCACTGTCTTGTGTCCCAACAAGTATGTGGTCTCCTCTCCAGCAAACACTTCTTACAGACAGACCTGTAGAAAGAAGAGATTGTTACTGAGAGGAATGTCCTGCGATTCTGTGAAAATAGGTAACATAACACAATAAAACATGGAGAAACATAAACCCAAGAAAATGTCAAGGAGTACCCATACATCTCTTACTCCCCCATTTACTCCCTTTATCTCTTCCACATCATATACCACTGCTTTTGGAACATTAACTTTTCAACACTAGCATTTAAGAAAATCTAAAGTCAATCATAAGCCTTTTTTAATAAAGTAAAGAAAATGTAACCAATTCTTGTATAACAAGTTCTCTGACAGAGGAAGACAATGCTGACCTTTGCATCTCAAAGTCTGAATTTAATGCCATTAAATTTCAAAAATAAGTAACAGAAAATAGAAATTACAATTTCTGATCAAACCCTGGATTTGTATAACTAGCTGAATGAATTTCAATTATGTAAGTGCTAAAGCATCAGTGTATCATATATTAGATATAATAACCAAAGAGCCCAATACTTTCCAGCTTGTTTGTAAAATGATGCCCCTACAGCAAATCCCTGTAACATCTTAGTATATGATTTCCGACACCCCTCCCACCAAAATAATAAAAACAGAACTCAATGGAACAATATATAAAAGGGATGGAAAAGGGTTTATGATGGAATTTAACATGCATTTTTGAACAACAGAATTACTTTGCAGGTTTACAGTGGAGATGAGCACTCACAAACTGCACTTACAGTGGATAAGGTTGTGAATAATAAAATGAAAGTTAGGACAGTTAGTTGTATGCGGAGAACCCAGTCTTAGATCGCCCAATATGCACCTTTTAAAACAGGTTGTAATTATTACAATCTGATAGTGCAAGTCAATATTGCCAATTTCAGCTCTAGATAAATAGATGGAAGAGAGAATTACATTAGGCATTGCTACCAAAACACTGACTTTTGTGAAGGGCAGGTCAAGAATGACCTTTGATAAATTACTCTGGAGTAATAAGGGAGGGAAAATTATACCCATCAAATGAGAGACGTGAATACTGTATGAGTTCATGTCCTTCTGAAAAAATATTTTTGATTGTGCAAATGTAAAAGAAGAGTGTTATATTTTTAAAATTATATAGAAGAAAAATTGCAAGGCTCAATAGCAGTGAATGTGTGGTTCAGCAATCCAGTCTGTTTTAACTGCATTGGTGTTTTAATTCTGACAAAGCAAGCTTTCAAAGCAAAGCTCCTCATCATGCCTACTTACCATGCTTTGCATCACAGGACAGCCCTCAAATGTGCATGGAGTACTTCCATGTGAAACAGAACTGAAATGCGCTCAAGGAGTGTCCTCAGTGCACTCCAACTGCTATGTAATATTTAGTCCACCAAATCAGACTAGAGATAATGCCCTTCAAACACTCATCAAAATGAATATATATTATGCTAATCAAGCTCTCTGCACCAACTGTTTTGGTTTACAGACTTGTTCATATTGTGCTGCACTGGTGAATATAGCACCCTACCATTCAGCCCTAAGATCTAAACATTTTATATTGGCTTTTTATTTCTATATTGCCCTGCAGTGTTTAAAAAAATAAAGAAATAACCGGAATCTTTGATGAAGAATGATTAAGAGATGTGATTTGGCAATCTGGAACTTTTTTGGTGGAAGGAGATATTTTGAAATACAATTTGACTATTTGGAGATATATCTAGAGTCAAATAATTACTCTGAGCCATTCAGGAGGTATATGGAACTCGAGGTAGCACTCACAGATGGAATTACCAACAGAAAAGAGTATAGGAGCAGCAGAAAATGCAGGTAAGAAAATGTGTAGAATGACAGATCATAAAGGCAGTCCTCAAAATGATGTAAGTAAGAAAAATCATATATCCAAAGGACCAAAGGAAAAGATTAAGAAAATTAAAATTATTAAAGATATGATTTTAGAACAAGTTATGAAATGCACATAGCACAGCTAATAGGTCAAGAAAAATGAAAGTGGAATTCTCATAACTGATGAATCAAAGGAATCAAAAGAGTTCATGGGAAATGACTGTTCCATGGAAAGCAGAAGAAATGATGTGGAGTGGTGAACAAGTTTGAAAGAATGAAATGAAATGAAACATAACTTTCAGCTACATGCAACAGATCTGAGAAACAGCACGTGACCAAGTTTAAAAGGCAAAATTTCTGATATATGTGAACAGGTCTCTCTTTCTCTTCCTCGTGCTCAAATAGTATTTGCCCAAATCTGGACTTTTTTTTTTTTTTTTTTTTTTTTTAGCACAATAGCAAATGACAATTTTTGGCCTCAGGATAATTTCCTTGGCAAATATCAAGTTACTGGTATGTTTTAAGGTTCCTCAAATTACAGGAAATTTTATGCATGCAAAGGTTCATGAGTGTACCACCAGACTTATCACTGAAGATAGACACACTTTTAGAGAATTTTTTTTTAACAAACGTTTCACGATTTCCTAATAGCAGTCACTGCTATACTAGGTATTTATTCCTGTTCTAAAACAAATAGATACCTGTTTTTGTTACAGACTTAAAGAAGTTACTGTTAAATAAAACACTGTAAGAAACAGAGAGAAAGTATCTACAAATAGATTGTTTTGAAGGGAAAATACAAACTAAAAATAACAGAATTGAGAGATGCATCTATATTAGTATCATTTTGAATATGAGACACAAAAGCATAAAACTTTCATTTCAAAATGTATTCAATAATGTACAAATTCACTTAGGAGATACTCCAGATCTGCTAAGTTGATTTTAAGAACATTAAATTAATTGGGTAATAGAGTACTGAAAGACAGAAATGCAGGTGAAGGCAAACATATTTTTCTTTTACTTTTGACAAATGTATTAATGTATTAAATATATTACAAACTAGATTAATCTGTCTAATTCAAAGAGGCAAGCCAATTTATAAACACGTTACTGTGAAACATTATACTTTAATAGAAACTTAATACATAGAAACAATAGAAACAACAAATTCTGATTTAATTCTTTGAATTAAGTCTGTCAGACTAGACAGAAACTGAAATGCTTATCCAAAATTGTCAGTTAAGCACTGATTTTGTTAAAAAAATGCACAGAAAAAAATAAATTTATCTTTCTATCAAGTAAGAGAAGAATAAATGAACACATTTGTCTCTTGATTTGAGGCTGTAGAGATTATTTCTCTTAAATTGTCTCAGTCATGATAAAGTCATTGTACCCGAGAGCATTTAAAATGGAATGTACTTCATCTTGCTGGAAGATTTCACAATCTCAGTGAGAATGTCAAATGAATTACAGAATACAAACATTTAACTCCGCTTGTAATCAGTTATTTATTGTTAATGATGTATCTGATTGTCATGAGACATTCTACTGCATCGTCAAATACTCAGCACAATGTTAGAAAACAGCAAAGTGACTGGGGGAAAAGAAATCGAAATGCCTATGTAAGCAGTATTATACATGACATTAATGCTTCAGAGTAAGCATTTCCCAAGCTAAAAGTTAATTATATTGTTTTCCTGCTTACTAAAGCACTGATATCTGGAACACCACTAACAAAACATGCCTTGGACTGCTAGATATGAAATTTTAGCATGACATACACTCAAAATTGAAGTTATAGGTATATGTTAGCAGAGTTCCAAGTACTACAAAGCTCTAGATTACTTCCAAATATTTTTTTTTCTGAAAATCTGGATAAATATGCAACTTCTGCAGTCTGCTGTTTTTCACTGCAGCATCTTTTCTAAATTTTCTTGCTTCATTACTGTTCTTTGTGAAAACTGCTGTGCTATAGAACAGATACACATTTTATTGGCTTATTTACAACTTCACAGTATATAGTATGCTGTACAGTAACTTTGAAGGGCTATGTGATCTTCATATTAATAGGCATCATCAAAACTAAGCATTTCTTATCTTGAAAATAGTACATAGCAACATCTATGATTCCCCCCCTTTTTTTTAATAAAGTCTTTTCTTGTTCAAAACACTAGAAAAATTCCAACCTATGGAACATTGAAAGTGATAACATTCTTCTTACCTTTATATCCCTGGTCTGTTTCCCTGAGATCAATCACAGTAATTGGTTTAAAATTTAAATCCCACAAGCGAACACAGCCATCCCTACCACCAGTGGCAAACCCCTCTTCACACGCATTCATGCTGAAAATTCCTGCCTGAAGAGAGAAGAAAATTATTTGTAATATATACAGATCAGAGAGACCAATATGGAAAGTGGAACTCTTCTCCTATTGTCCTCCTACCTGTTATGGTATTGGAAATTGCATAAAAATATGCAACTAATACAAGTTCTAAATATGAAAGAGCCAGAATTGGAAACACAAACCTTAAAAGAATTTTTAATAGTAAAGATTTTCGTGAAAGCTGCGAAGGAACTAAAAATGACACAAAGGAATTTAGGTTCACATTCATGGCAACTTAAGTAACCATTGTTTCTATTCTATTCTTCTATTCTATTCTATTCTATTCTATTCTATTCTATTCTATTCTATTCTATTTTCTATTCTATTCTATTCTATTTCTAACCATCTATTTCTATTCAAGACAGTAAGTAAGGAACCTATACAAAACAAAACACATTCTCAGATTACATTAATTCAGCTGAGGGTTGAACAGATGCTAATGTACTGTCAGCAACAGAGTTACTTTCTCAAATGAGAGCTCTAACACGAGAGAAAAATACACTAGTTTAACTGTACATCCAGAATTAAACTGAAGGAAAGTCGTTCAAAAGTCTGACAGTTTGCAAATCTGTCTTAATTTCTTTTTGTCATAAGCTAGGTAATTAAATACAGTCAATAATAAGAAAAATTAGGTGTCTGTACAGAATTTTAATAGTTTAAAAATCATATTTTTTTTCTTTAAAAATAGTCTAATTTCATAGACTGGACTTCTCAAACATTATCATGATTCATCACTACAAACTCCTACAACAACCACTTACTACTTCAAGTTAATTCCTTTTAGGGTAAATGCGTGCAAATTTATCATGCACACAAATGCTTCACTTTTGACGATACATACTACAGTACTGAACTGATCAAGTACTTTTTGTCCACCTAACTCAAAACCCACACAATTCTTGGTTTGCAACAAACAGTAAAGCAGGATCCAACTGCCCCAAATGTCAGATTTCCACCAATCTCCATTAGGAAACAATATTTTTCCTAACATATTTTCTTAAGCTTACTTTGATATATGTTTTCTTCAGCAAAGGAATAGTGAGGAACATGTACTCCACTTATTATTAAAATAAAGTTATCATATTCCATATATCCACTAATAACAAATGTAACTGCAATGTATTATCCAAATAGCAAATACGCATTTAGTTTGTTTGTTTGTTTATGTACATAGACAATTAACCACCAGTCTAACTCATTTTTGTAAGTATTTAATGCATTGCATTAAGCAAGATTACTGCTAAGACAACTTTGGCTAATAAACCTATAAAAAAATTAAAATAGTTCTGCATTTATTGAAAGTATTTAATATTCAGCTTCGACAAATGCAAATAGGAAAGCACCGAAATTTATGGAAGGAAAATCTGTCTCCATAACGACTGCCCAAAAGAAGATAAAACAACTAATATTAGACATAAATTCTTTAATATAGTTCTGAATTTTCAGTTCTGTAAAGGAATAAAAGCAAACTTCCAATAGTTTCCTTGGTTGGGGTCTACATTTTACAGCAATGAAGTACAGCATCCTCAAAAGTGAAAGCATTTTCAAAGGAGAGATGCTTTTGAAGCCAAGAAAAGTGAAACACAGAACTAATTAGAATCCAGTGTCGTGGCTTCTGACAATTTCCACGTTCTTGTAAATATTCTCTCCTACCAAACTGTGCTTTCTTCACCAATTATAATTAAACAAAATATCAGAATGTGCCATAGTGAAATACGGACTGTGTTTCTCTAGCATTAGTTAACAAGGATATCACTGTTTCAGAAGTTGAGAAAAACTGAAAATATAAATCTTTCTCAGCTTTTGCAAGGAAAGCATATTATTGCTAAAATGTTAAATGACAATCACAACTGAAAGACCAAGGTGACAGAACTCAATTTTTTGACATGTAACATCCATCATCAAGACACTGACTTCTAAGACAAGATGTATTTTCAGAAGTAGCATGTGCCTAAAGAGAAACGTAGTGCAATTTTTAAGTCATAAGCAGATTAGAAGGCTAACTCCCATATCTCTAATGTTCTGTAAATCCTCTTTCATTCTTTAGGAGCCTAAAGATTTTTCAAAATACAACCCAAACTCTGTTTGTTTCTCCGTGTCTCTGTCTGTGTTTTACTGCATTAACCTTTTAGCGTCATTGAGCAAATATAAGGCTGGAGGAATTTGGGCTTATTTTGTACCATATAATGAATTTTGCCCACGTTTTGGCATATATAAATCTTTTAAAGCTCTTTTTGGAATGCAATCTTGATAATAGAATTATTCTTTTTTTCTAATTAACTCCTCCTAAAATCCATGGCTTAATTAGTCCCTATTAAAAAAAGAATCAGACATTTGGCAATGTGGGAAGCTGGCTAAATGTTCTGAAGATAAGATCAAGTGGATCCAGGATTAATCTGTTTTCCATTTCACAGAATATCCTTATCTTGAAAAGGACATACTGGTTGCCAAGGAGATTTGGCAGATGTTGTGCTTGCTCAATCTCTTGAAATGCAATAGGACATCCTCATTTCAGTGTATGTGCCACTGGAATAGTAGAATTTGATGAAAACTAGAAAAAAGGTCCCTTGCTGTGGGAACTGTAAATATCTAATGGAGAAAGCTGAATATTAAATAGCTAAGTAGCTAAATTAAAATAATTAAATAGCTAAGTAACTAATACTTAGCTATTTAATTATTAGGCCCACACTTAAGGGAGAAAAGACAGATTCTTTATTCTGGTAGCTCGGCCAGTCATAATTCTTCCACTATATCTTTCCTTTTAGGAACTGTCAGGATTATTAATGCAAAGCAACTTTGGAGTCTTCAAGTTCCTCTTAATCTTTCAGTCTGTAATTGTCATTAACGTAATTTGGGTCTTGATGGTCACTAGTCTCCCAGCAGTAATGAGGCAAACAATTGCACTGACTTTGTTTGATCTCAGTAAATAATGTGAGCAAATAGGGTTGCTTGTGCTTCTGAATGAAAATAAAAGTCGCCCATCTTAAAAAAAATACAAAATTTGCCATATGGATCATCATCTTCTATTACTGATTTTTCATCACACTTCCTAATGAATGGGAAAATTCTGGAAATAAATTAATCAGCAGTCTTCTCAGAATGCAAAATATTTCCAACTGTTCCAACATAACCTGCTGGTATTACATCTGTGGTCCCTCAAATTGGAAAAGAGAAATTAATGAGAGCAAACAAAAAAATAAATCCCCAGATAGACCAGAAATTATACTTGAAAGATGCAGAAGTACAACAAGAACTTGTCAAAAATTTGATCTCAACTGCATGACTATTTTCCCACTGCTTGTACCCAAGAAATTTGCAACAGTGAGGTACCCTCAGGCTCCCTAGTGCTTCTGGACCTGTCTTGCCTCCAATAGACAAAAATCAATTTTTAATTTATCTAAACTCAGTCATTTATATAACATCCGCCACACTAGTTCTAACTACGCAATTCCTAAAAACACATAGCTGCAGTTAGCTGTAATTAGGACCAAGCATTCATATGTAAAACATGTCATTAGTACAAGCGATCACGTGGAAACTTCAAGCATGCTCTAAAAGTAATTGGCTTCTGAGCAATATGGAAAACAGAAACATTTTGCCTGTTCAGCACTTCCTTTTTAGTCCTAAATACAGTTCAGGACACATACACTAACATACAAAGCAGGACATATATTGGGCACTTAGAATTCTAAGACATAGCCTCTCCCACTATATACTGCACCACAAGCGGATGGATTGCAAATATTTAAAATTGGCATCTATACATTTACAAAGGAGAGCCACTACTGGAACTGAATCTTCGTATCTAACAAATTATCCATACAACAGCTGAAGAACTGTAAGAAAAATAAATAGTTGTCTATATGCCTTTCATTAACTGAAACGTTAAGTGGACAGTTGCTTTCAAATTCATGACCAGCCTAAGCAGTAGGAGAAAAATACCGCATGACTTAATGTGTTGGTACATGATACCAGCTTAAAACCATTCATTTAAGTTCGTTATATTGTTTTCATCTATATTTAATCAGTGTTCAGCCAGCTGACATAGGTGTGCAATAGTTCTAACAGGGTGCCTGTTATTTAACCTCAAGCCTGTTATTTAACCTCAGTTTCTGACATCAATCCACACAACTTTAATGTGTACCTCTGACACACTATCTTGAAATAAATTATTCAGCTGCTGAGAAAGCATCTTATGTACATTTACTATGCAAGGCAAAAGCATAGCATGCAAGAAACTTTGAAGCATGCAGTGTTTTTAAACAAGCATAACATTTTGTTCTAATACTTGAGTAACATCTTGTGTCAGTTTCAGGTACCTAATAATCACAGACTACCTTGAATTTAGAACCTCTAAAATGAATTTAAAATAGCAGACTCTATAGTCTGTTGGTTGCACTGGTACAAAAATATAACGTCTGATAAAAGATCTTAAGCCAGAGTATATATTGTTAACTTTACAGAATCAGATGGACTGTCTGCAAATAACCTCCTGCAGTCCCAAATGGCACACCAGTGTCAATGAATTTTCATATATTTTCATGTTGCCTTGTATTTTCACTCCCTTCTAAAACTTTCACTGTTATTATTATTTAGGGGAGATCTACAAAACAACAATTCCACAATTTCCCTTTGTGATACAGTACTCCCCACACATCCATTGTGTGCCTCTTCAGTCCTGCTCATTTCCATCTTTTCCTACCTTTCACTCCTACTTCTAACATTCAGTGAACTCTGCAGTCCTTTTCCAACTAATTCTCCAGTCATTCAAACATGTACTTTGCACGTTACAGTTCTTAGTATTGCTGTAACAGAAGACAGATAATCTGGCTTAGCTGTGAATTCTTATTTTGCCTGCTAAAATTGCTATCTATTTCCTCAGTTGCTTTTACTGGAACACACTGAACCACTCTTAAAATTAAAAATATCTGTTCAACTAGGGTACCTATAACAAAGGCAGTCAAACTGGAAAGTACCCGTTTGCTATATTAATGCAGACCACTGCCAGCTGGATGGATTGTGTCCCCACATCAGTAATATTCTTTAGAAAATATTTTCCTGTATCCAAGATACCTACCATTTATGTTGCAAGACAGGAATACACAGTACTTTATGCAAATAATGAGACATGTTTCCCTTAAATACAGTTTCAGTCTAATTCAAGCCTGATGAGGAACAATGATGAGGCATGATAAACAGGCATACAGGGATAACAATTCCAATAATAGTACACTGAATGTAAACTTATATAAATGCCCTACTATGTACACTCTGTGCTTATAACAGCATATGCCCATCACAAATGTTATCATTTACACCTGCATTTTCTTTTTTAAGAGAATGGACGAGCTAGACATGAGTTTAACTGTAAAATATGATGGTTATAGTTTGGTATGTCTGAAGAGGTACTTATTCTAAGCTGCTATACTTTGTGCCTACAATTATCTGACAATTATCCCTTTAACTAATAATTTATTGAGAAACAAGGTTTCATTGTGTTGGAAAGTAAGCTTCCAGAAAAGATTTTACTGTTTTTTTTGTTTTGTTTTGTTTTTTGTTTTTTGTTTTTTTTTTTTTTTTTTTTTTTCTGAAATTGAAGAGATTTGTAGTGACTCTAATCTCTGGTGAAAATGAATTCCAAAGCCATGGCCTAGTGAACCTACTTAATTTTCAGCACTGCAAATGACAATTCCATTGAGCCGAAATGACACAGCCAAAAATAGAAGGTTAGATAAGACTTACTCCAAGGTCACCTGAGCTCTGTCCGCTGACTCTACTGAAGATAAGGAGCACAGCACTTCAAATTTGATCTTGCATTCAACAAAGAACTGATGCAGCACATATGGTAATGGAGCAACAAGCTCTCATCATCTTGTGTTTATCAGTTGGGTCACTTCAAATTTGATCCCACACTTATATTCTTCATAACTATATTTTTATTCATAATCAGATACACTATCATATTATATAGCTGTCTGAAAAAAGTAGTCCAAACCCCTGCAAATTTTAAGTATATTCAACAAGCTGCAACCATTCCTAAACATACATTTCTCAATCATCAGTAAACCAAACGTCTCCTTACTACTGACTCATTGCAACTTTTCCCACACATGTAGCACTCATCACTTTTTGTCTCCTCCATTCTACCTAATCAAGTTATGAAGTGGTTTTAACTTCAGCCACATGCATCATCCCACCCAGTCCAAAGCAAACACTTTCTCATGATAAAGAGCAATTATCTGTTATCCATTTTCATCCAGAATTTCAAAGCAGGAATATAGGAAATCGTATGTTTGTACTTTCATGTTATTTTAAATTGTTAGTAAGTGAACTACTTCAAATATTATCTAGAAAGTACAATACTTTCTGAAACTAAAATCTACCTCCAACAAGCAAATAATATATCTTCACAAAGCTACTTTAGCAGTTTCACGTTTCATAGGTTAAAACAACCAAAAATTGATTGCCCTTCTTTTTACACGATACTTTGACAAGTTAGAAGTTGCATCTTGCATTAAATATTACTGTATGTGACTTACCAACATGAGAGGAAAGGAGGACTCTCATAGTTTGACACACACAAAACTGCAAAACCTTTTTTTTTTTTTTTTGCTGCATGCCTTTATCACAAAACCATATACTTTGAAAGAATGCTGAAAATATATGAATACTTATACAACAAAAATACAATCAGTTCATAGTTGCATTAAACTTCTGGATTAAGAGAAAATCTTACCATGCACTTCAGAAAAAAATATTAAACTTCATGAGATGTCTTTGCTTTTAAAAGGTGTATACTGTTCTAAAAAGCTGAAGTAATATGGTAAAAGAGCAACACAGGACAAGTAAGAATGATTACTCAAGCTAAAATGACTAAGCACGTCTCGACAAGCAAGGTACGTGTTTGGGCTTAAATAGTAGAATCAATGGACTTTAGAGAGCTATCATTTAATTAGTCAGTAGGGCTCAATTCACAAGATCACAGAATAGCTGCTGTTGGCCAGAAACTCTGGAGGGCATCCAGTCCAAACTGCTCAAAGCAGGGTCAGCTAATAGCAGATTGCCCAGGGCTGCATCCACTTGTATTTGGATTATTGCCAATGCAGATATGTGGATAGAGACTCCACAAGCTCTGTGGGTACCTATTTTTTTGTTTCATTACCCATTGACTAAACATAGGAGTCCAGGCCACCTGATATGCTTCTGGATAAATCAGACATCCACAAAATTCAGTTAGATGAAGTAGACTCATATTCAATTCTGGTATCTAAACACGTCACTAGACACACAAGAAAATGAACAGAGCAGTAGGTGTCTATTTAAGGGAAAATATAAATGCATTCTTTACAGACTAAATCCCCATCAACTACAGTGGGAAGAAAAAAAAAAAAAAAAAAAAAAAACACAAACGAGCATCTAAATGCATTTCTCAATCTAATGCTCCCTTTCTACCATAACAGAAATCTTAAGCAAGGGAAATAAAAAGCAAAATAAAAAGCAAAAAAAGAAAGATTAGACATCATTATTCTCTACCACGGGGAATTGCTTAGAAGCACAGACCAGGTGATCTTGCACGATCCTTTCTGGCTCTCCAGAAATCTGTTTAGCATTTTATATTAATTTAAAGAGATATACTTACAGCATGTGCTCCCTGTATTGTCCGTACAAGATTTATTCCTTTCCACACATAAATATCACCATTCAGTGCACCAGAATATGTCACTTCATCTCTTGCACAAGCTAGGCACAATATAGTTTGGAGATCACCAGTTTTGCCAAAAACACCGCGTTTTGGTGTCAACGAATTGCCACACAAGCTCCAGAACTGCAAGATAAGTGATTTAGAGAGATGGATATCTTGCTAATCTCATAAAATGTATCATGTTCTTCTGAGAGAGAAATACTTTACTTCTAAAGTACACCATCTTCTATTTCCTTTTCCTTGCTTTAATTCTCCACTAGGTTAACAACCTTTTATTTACTTAACTGGGTTTACATTTCAACAAAAACTGCAGTGTGGACTACATAGGAAGGAAGGAGTTTCTGGGTATCAGTATTAAAAATCAAATTAGAATTCCTTGACCAAATTATAATTTGTAAATCAGCTGTATTTTCAGTCATTTTGGAAAAGGATTTCATAATAGAATTATCTAATCTTTCTCTAATGCAAAACACAAGTGCAAATGCTTCACTTTGCAAATGCTCCATTTATACTTTATACATTTAAGGATGTGATCTGATCTCAGAAATTTCTGATACAGTTGTAACTTGCTCTGTTTATAAGTGGTTGGTCTTATTACAGACAATCAATTCTGATCATACAAAGTAGTCATCTTTCACATTCCCATCAAACCCTGCTGCTCAAACACACAAATGTGTGCTGTAAAGTCAACAAGCTGCTGGACAGAATTTCAAATCCAGCAGTAAATGTGAAAGTATTTATTTAATCAGTGCTCACACTTATATTGTCTCCGCCTCTTCTATGTCTACATGTTTACTGAACTATATTTCACAGCAAGTTTCTGTTACCAATAATCTTTTCAAAATTCTAAGCACAGAATTCAATTAATATAAAAAGTGGCAATGAACAGATTTTTGTACCTGCAATAACGTAATGAAGAAATAACCATACACCAACCAGACAAATCCCTGTTTTAACCATTATTTCTTTAACCAAAGTGCACTGTCATAGATTATGTTGTTGCTTGAGAAGCAACAGTACAATTACTGCATAAATGAAACATCCAGCCCTGACATGGAAGAAAGTAACTTATCTAGAAGAGGTAATTCCTTAAGAGCACTTTATTTGGAATTGTCTATGTAACTTGATTTTGTGAGTTAAAGAATGCAATAATATTACTAACATGAAAATAATTAATTACTGATATCAAAATAACACAAAGAAGAAATGATTTAAGAAAAGAAAAAAAAAAAAAAAAAAAAAAAAAAAATCTCTGCCTGATCCAAATATCTCTACAACACTAGGATTCAGATTTTTAATTTAAAAGTTTTCTCTAAGGAAACATCAATTACTTTTAAAATGCCAATTTTAATTGAAAAAAAGCCTTTGTAGATGTTTTAAAAAGCTTAAAAGTTGCTCAAATAAGCTTTTCTTAAATAATTGGATATTTTCATAAATATTTTCTTAAATAAATGGATAGGTTTTGACATGATAAAGCCACTGTAAATATACTAAATCACAGCTAGCAAATGTTAGCATAATATTGGCATAACGGTATATCAAAAAAAAAAAAAATCAAGCTCTTGGAAATCTCTAAATGACACAATAAACACTATACTCAGAGAGGTATGCAATCTAGCCAAGATACTGTAGACTTTTTCCAATAAACCATCAATATATATTAATCTAAAAGTTCCTTTTAAGAAAAAAAAGCACTATTTTTTTTCCTCATCATAGGACCCTACACATAAGAGCAATACAGAACTTACAAGCTGCCATCTACTGCTGTTACGTGGTAACACAGAAGGCAGTGCATGGGATAAGGGAGTGACTTCGTTTAGGAAACATATCTAATGGCAGCCAAGCATTGATAATCCTGCTGACACAATTAAGTCTGAAAAAGCATGTCAGTTGGTACACGCATCATGCATGTCAGTTGGTACACGTTTGATGCGTGTACACGCAAAAGCATGTCAGTTGGTACACGTTTGATGCGTGTACCAACTGACATGTTTCTGCATGTCAGTTGGTACACGCATCAAACGAAGCAGAGTATTTTTACAGAACACTCTGAAGAAGACATGGCCTGCCCAAATCATTAATCCTGTCATTTTGAACACTCCTTGCCCGTTACAAAAGCAGGAATAGCATGCAGAGAAAAAAAGAATTAGAAGAAAAATGTTTTTCCTTTCTCTTTCCGCTATATTTCTGTATTCTCTCAAACTGTAAGAAATGTAATCTCAACTCATTTCACCTCACAGTGTAACAATTCCCTGTATAAGAATCAGAAATTTGAGTATGAGGACTGACTCTAAATGTGTGTAGCTTGAATTAATGCTACTTGGGATTCCAAACAGAGCATTTTAGACTATCTAAATTTTAAATTATGACATGATCATCCCATACGATACTACTGACAACTTCTTTCTGCATTTTTGTCTGCCAGGGCACAAACTCTTTTGAGCAGAGATTGTCTGCTTTTCCACTGTATATATTGTAACATGCCTAGTGCAGTCATCTGTGATCCATGACTGCAGTCCTTAAGTATTAACAGCAATCCCATGAAGGACCTTTCCTATTATATTCCTTTCAGATACATACTCCTTTTAGATTCCATTTTAATCCATGAAATAATTGTTTATATTTTGTATCGTTTCTTACATTACCTTGATGTGTTTGACACCACAGCTGACTAGCTTGTTTGGCTGGTACAAGTCCCAAGAAATATCAAATATCTGCATTAAAACAAAACAAAAAAGAAAAAGAAAAACCCCATGAATATCAGCAGAGATGGTCTTCCCAAGGGATAGTGAAAACAATAAAAATTTCTACCAAAATAATAGATAATCTAAAATGCTTTTAATAGAACTACCAGAATGACTTCTTTATCCCTTCATTCAACAGTGAAGTTGAAAAAATGTAATTCATATTATTTGTTGGTGTTCTTTTTTCTCCTACAGTAATTACAACACGTGAAAATAACAACAAAAATGTTCATTTATGAAAATCTAAGAAACTAGAGAAATCTAAGAGATAACTTGCATTTTGATTTTCCATACTGGAGTTAAGGTCTAAGTGCCTTAATTTTGCAATTCCTCTACATGCTCACAGTCTCAGAAAAAAAAATATACAAATATATGAGCTACACATTTTATTTCAGAAATAAATTTATGTATCTTTCATATCCTTATAAATCTTAATACAAATCCAAGCTTTATGCAAATTCAGTTTCTATTATGTATTTTTTTGTTGTTGTTTAGACAAAGCTTTAGTACATATACACAGACATGGTTTGACAAATTAAAACTACATTGACACTCAAATTCGTAGTAATACTTACTCTGTCTGTATGACCAGGAGCCATCGATAACAATTTTCCTTTTCTCCAGTCCCATACACAAACTGTGTTTTTTGAATCCAAACCAACTGAGACCAACCGCTAAAAATAGCCAAATTAAATAAAAAATAAAAATAACTCAATATATTAGTGAAGGCTAGAGAAAGAACAACTTGAAAGAACAAATTCACAACAAAGTTGAGTAAAAAACAGTATCTACACTTTGATGTAGAAGAAATACACCATCTTATTCCAAATGACAAGAGCTTCATCTCTTCAATTACAACATCATGACCATAAAGCAAGGTCTTCTCAGATAACATTTTCTGATTCATAATACATCATCACATATAACATACATGGCAAGCAGTAATCAGGCAACATTTGCAAAAACAGATAACCTCTATAAAGTTAACGAAATTACTTGCATTTACTTTGAATTTCATATAACTTGCAGAATTTAAGTTTTTTATTTAAAAAGTTCAACAAATACAAATAAACAAAAATATTTTTTTTCAAACTTCTTAGAAACAAGAGATTAAGAACAGTTAAAAGCCAAAAGAGTTTTTTGCTTTATTCAAAACAAATATGAGTAAATACTCCTTTTGGAATCTTTTGGAATCCTGGAATCCAGAAACCAACAAGGTCCCAGACATATTGGTTTCATTAAGTACATTCAGAAAGAGTTTGATGAGAGTTAAACTATAAAACAAGAAAAGACAAAAAGTTTGTACCAAGAAAACATAGAAAAATTAAAATTTAAGATCCTCCCATACTCTACTGCCTGACTTGTCTTCAACTGTGAAGATGCTTTGTGCAGATTTATTGACAACATTGCCGACCTTTTAGCCAGTAGCCCACTTACTATACTTGATAATCAGTGAAAATCTTATTTTCACTATAGAAATTCTCAGCAGAGATATTTTAACAGTATTAAAGAACAGGGAAAATGAAGTTTTCATTTATATATATATATTTTAAAGGAAGTGAAGTCTTTTTGTTCAGTTTATGCACAAATTCCGATAGCTTTGACAAATGAAAGCTTGGCACATCTTTTGGACAAAGTTTTTCTCACTGTTCGGTAGCTAACCCATACACATTCAAGACAAATTTAGTTTCAATTTTTATGTAGATTGTCAAAGGGAGTTTGTAACAAGCAAAAGCAAACCACAAATGTAAACATTTTTTCCCCTAATACAGAAACTTATTTTCAATAGCATCATTTCTTTTTTATCTCTAAAGCTCCAAAATTATGGGAAAAAAAAAAAGAAGTTAAATATAAGTGATCTTCATGCTCCTTAATTATTAATGCCAACTTCAATTTTTCAGATACTCCGAAATACGTTCTTAGAAGGAACATCACTTTTAGTTCCAGCTACACTTCTAACATGGTCAATTCCAGACCTACTGCACAAAGAGAAGTGTAAAAGTAGACTGGCTTTACAAACGTTAAACAGCCAGCACACACACAAACGACAAAAAAAATGGCTGATGCCTTACCAGATATGAACTGATATATTTATCTTTCAAAGGCATTTAAAATATTTATTAAATAATGCTTTCAGTTCTCTTAAGAACCAGAAAATCTTGTTACCAACCAGCATATCTCCCTAGTGAAGGAGAGCTCAAAGAAGACGGTCAAAAAAACCCCACTAGTGATCTCATAGAAGAATGTATTGTAGAGAAAGCTGAACTTATCTCAACACTCGGAAAACTGAAGAATAACCTTGGCTTTAGATGAAACAGCTGCACCAGCATATCACTAGATTGCCTGAGACAAGTAACAAAGAATAATGTCTTCCTGAGCTAACCAGACAAGCAGAGGTGGAGTGTATACACTGCCCAACAAAAGTATAAAAACTGGACCACTAATAAAACAAACTTTGAATAAAGCAACAGGCTTGAGCTGGCTTCAATCCATCTATTCCTTCCTGAGAACTGGGGATGCCCAGAAATGCAATGGTGAGCATTAAGAATGGTAAGAGAAGTCATGTTTTCAATGCAATTCATATGTACAGTGCTACATAATGCTTATTTTCCAATTTCAGTACCACTCCAATAAATCAAAATCCCAGGTAATGTCAAATATTTCAAATAATTAAAATCACTATCAAACATTAAACTCTCCTCATGGGGAGTATCTAGAAGAACCTCATCAGAGAGTACTGCAGTCTGACAAGTCTGGATGTAAAAGGATAGGGAAGATCAAACAAACATATTTTGCATATGGAGACATTTCCAGAGGGAGACAATTCTGGAGATCCAGATCTCAAAAACAAACCATATCCAGTTTCCCTTTCAGACCATAAAATTCAAAGAAGTGCCAAGAAAAAGGTGATCATATGGAAACACTGAGAATATCAGTCTAAATTCTGATAATTTATGGCTTTTAACATAAAAAACAGTTCTGAACGTTCCTAGAACAAATCACAGATATGCATTCAAATCACTCAAATACACACAAGGAATGCATAACTGCATACTAAAAAGAAAAAAAAAAGAGTAGTCCAACAAAAAAAATTGTTAAATTATGACTTTAAATTATTAATTCTGCCCAACTGAGGAATTGACACATGAGTTTACACCGACAAGAACAACATAGAGAAAATAAATGACTGTCAACTAGAAATTATGTTGTAGAAAGCAGCTGACTCTAGAAAGCTGCAAACAGTGAAAAATGAAAATGATAAAATCTGTAGATCAATCTGACAAACTCAAAGCCTCCCTACAATAATTTCAGTATATTTTAACAGAAACAAGTTACAACTAGGCTTTTCTCCATTCATGCTCAGTAGAGCCCCATCTGGTATCACTCATCTTAATAAGGACAGCCACTGCAGCCACTGATCTCTCCAACAATACAAGAGCTCTCACAGATGCAGTTTCTTTAAGTGTTTGAAAAAAAAAAAAAAAAGAGAGAATTACATACCTGACCATCTAAATCAAAAGCCAAGCAAGCTATACCATGTGTGTGAACATCTTTCAGAATGGATACAGTTTGCACAGTGTACGAGTCCCACACACAGATATACGGTTCTTTTCCAACTTGACCTGTTGCCACCAGCACGCGTTCAGGATGCAAAGCAAGGCTGCCAAAAAAAAAAAAAAGAAAAATATAAAATATTTTTGCATAAAACTTCTATATTTGCCTAAGTTGTTTGCATTACTTTTTTGATAGAAATGATTTTATAGTATTTTACCATTTATAGTAGATTTTATATCATTTTGAATCAGATTCCATAATTGCTGTAATATTTCCTTTAATGCAGTTCATGCCCCCAACTTTCTTCAATTTGAACCTTCAAGCATTTCTCCAATTAAACTAATTGTAGAAGTTATTAATCTGCTGTTCTAAAACACTCAGTTTACTGAATTAAGTCAGATTTCCATACACTAAAAATACTTATTTTTCCTTTTTCTCTCTTTCTTGAAATTAAAAGATACAAAGGACCAAGAAAAAAGCCATTGTTTATTTATCAACAAATCTATAATTAATGGAAACAGATATGCGCATCCATACGTATTTCATCCTGCATACTCTTTGATGTCCTTTACATGAAAGGATATGAGGTATCTTCTTAAGATACCTCTCATCTGACTGTATACCAAGCCAAAGCTTAAACTAGATGCTATGACCAGTCTAGACTTCAGATGACTGAACTGACTTGATTATCTTCACATTAGAACAGATGCGAAGAGTTCATTTTGAGTAATTGTTAACTTTTCACGTTGCTAACATTGCAGAGAATTTTCTTAAAGTTCATATTTCAGAGTCTTCCAAAGTCTACAGAGCATCTTCATAACTGTGTTGTCAAATCAGGATCATGCTAGAAAGTATGACAGTCAGCGAGGTATGGTTTTTGTTTTGTTTATGGCAGCAAGTTGCAAGGGAAGACGTGACATCTGTTGACTTACCTTTCATAAAATAAAAAAGTTAGAAGAGCACACTGCAATAGAAAATTTATGTTACTTGAGATTCTACACAGACTAGATAGAGCAGGCCCAAGTGATCTGAAAAATACCCTGAGTCAGGGAGATAAGCTTTCAAAAGCCAGCTACTTAATGTTTTCTCTCCCTGCTACTCAGAGGGAGGATCTTTGGAGACTGGTGGGCAGACCCACCACCAACATATACTTAACATATTTATCTTCTCAACATTACTCAGAAAGGAGAAAGGTTGAGCACTTTGCCGTGATAAGATCTTACACCTGAATTTTGATTTTGATGAATGAAGTTCAAAGGGTGGAGACAAGGGGAGTCTATATACATATATATATATATATATTTATATATATATACAAATATATATATATATATTTGAAATAGCCAGGATAAAGACAAAGCTTATCAGGAAATGACCAGAAGATTGAATTCTAAAGATGTATACATTTCTTACATGTAAAAAGAGAAAGAAACCATCGTGTTAGAAGCTGCTACATATTTCATGAGGCCATGCTGCACCATGCTCTATCCTTTGTATTTTTTCCTCTTGCCATATATTATTTCAGATAGCTGCCAAATCTCACAAGCACAATGCTAAGCAAGGAACCATGTAATCTTCCAAGTTTCTAAAAAACATAAAAAAGACTGTGGACTTTGCAAAGTTTCTTCGGGAATTCCTCTTTCTCGCCATTCTACATTACCCTCAGTACAAGGACTGAGCAACCAAAATTTCCCACTTTGCTTCTCCTCCACTCCACAGATATTTCTTCGGCTCTCTGCTTCCTTCTTTATTTGACAGAGCAATCTCATAATTAAAAAGCAATGCATGGAGGAACTGGCAAGCAAAACTTATCACATTTCACTTCAGTTCTGCTACCTAATCCTGACCAACACCTGCACATCTCCCAGAGCACACAGGCAGATGGCGTACGCATGGGGAAATAAGAAAAGCATGTGGAGGGCGAGAAAATGTTGCATTTGAAAGGATCTAATTTTTACAAAGACACTGTGAAGAGGGAGAGAGAAGACCAGATGGACAATAAAGAAATTCAAGAAGGGAAAGGAACTGAGAAGGCTGACTTTTTTTTTTTTTTTTTTTTGTGCTTGGAGACAAACTAAGAGGAAAAAGTAAAAATACAGCAGTCTTATGACTGATTCATGAAACATGACGTCAGGACTTTTCAATCCCATACTTAGCTCTGCTACTTGCGCTTGGTGCAATTTCAGGCAAGTGAATCACTGGGAACACAGAAATACAAGTAGGGGCAATCAGACAAGGGTCACCACTCCACAACTGCAATTCTGATAGCCCCTATGTTTGAGAAACACTCAGGCGTTGCTCTGGACACGCAGACACTTGCAGGAACAGCCCCACACCACACCTTGCATTACCACTGCCTGCACCCCAACACTGGCTTAGCACGTCCTGACCAGAAGCAGTCAGTGCAACAAGTTACAGCCACAGTGTTCCCCAGGCTCGATCTGGGGCCAGTTTTGTTCAACGTTTTTGTCAGTTATCTGGGTGCAGGACTTGACAGCACAGAGCTGCACCAGGGGAGGATCAGACTGGGCATTAGGGAAAATGCCTTGACTGTGAGGGTGGTCAGACACTGGGACAGGCTTTCTAGAGAGATGGTTGGTGCCCCGTGCCTGTGGGATGTCAGGAAAACTGACCAGCAGAGGTGTGGGCAGCAGCTGATGAGATGGTTACCTGCAAGCACCTTTCCTCGTTATTTCTTCCAACCCAGGGAGTGAAGGATTGGTTGAAGTACTACTTCCAACTTTTTTTAGCTCTAGCTTTTCAGGACAGGTTGAAGAGGGAATGAGTCAAGGGACTGCTACTTCTATTACCTACACTGAGAAAAAGAAATTTGCCACCATTATTTATGTCACTTTCTTATGAACTATGAATGATAAGATGCTATTCCTTCAGCATTCAAGTCTTGACTACTTTTACATCAACACGGCAAGTTCCAAGTCTGCAACTTTGAGCTCTGCATCAGACACCAGTTTTCAGAGACCTGAAGATCCTTTCAAGGTCTTTTGTTGGACTATGTGTGATTGAGCAAACATTACAGACATCACAATAAATGCCAGATATATGGTACCTTGGTCTAACCTCCCAAGTAAAAGCACAGCTGCAATTTACACATTCAGAAATTTTCATTATTCAAGCAGTCCTGAGCAAGCACTGCATGCAAGTTATTAATACAGAAAGAAAAAAAAAATCTAACGAGAATAGGTGCCTGGCAGGGGCAAACATTTGCTATCCAGGGACTGCTTCACTCATGTACATGATGCATTTAACAGAAACAAACAAGCACAAGTTCTCTCTGGGTATTCCCAGAGGAGATCTCACAGACAGCTCTGCAGAGGTGTCCAACTGCAGCGCTCCAGCTGCTGGTGTGGTGGCCTACTGCCATGGTCAGTCCCTGCAGAAAGGCAAAAAACTATGACTGGGGCTCAGGTCTCAAGACAGCAGCCAATGCTGTTGGTGTAGGCTCCACAGACTTCAGTACACTGATCTCTCACAAGGATTTTCTTGTGATTTTTTTCCCCATCCTATGGAGGGGTAGGTAAATGCTTAGTGCAAATGAGCAGCTCAGCACTCAGAGAGAAAGAACTCATGTTCATTTTACTGTCTTGGTAATGAAAGCTGGGATGACCTCTCCAGGTTAGACTGCGGAAACTGTGCTTGCAGCTAGCCTACATAGACAGGCTGGAAAATTGTGCCTGATATTTTTTTTCTCTTCACTGAGGAATGAGATATCAGTGCTTGTCCAAAAAAGGAAACAAATATTCCTCATAAGACAAGTTTTTCAGGCCTTTCTGCTTACCTCTGGCCTCTCTGACCTGGACTTTTCCAGAGCAGATGATAGTTCTAACACAGTGTCCCCAAAGAGGCAGATCTGAAGTGTCCAAAAGGCATATATGTCCATGAAATAAAGCAGGAATTAGACTAACACATTGCTTAGACAAATTAATTTTGAAATTGGATATAAAATTTGATACTTCCAAGGAGAGTTAAGTAGTAGAAAATCCAATAATCTGCCTGTCACTACTGCAACTGAATAGCCAGATCTGCAGAGAACAGAGATCCGCTGATACCCCTGACTGCCATGTCTTTTTCCAGATAGATATTCCAAGCAGACTGAAATACAGTATTACAATTTTAACAGTGTACTGAAAAGGGATATGCCTCTCAACTCATTGCATTCAAGCTCCTCACTTACAGTCCTGACAAAAGGCTCTCCCCCCCTTCCAGAACCGCACCCAAGCATTTCCCACCATTCTGACCAGCCCCATACACTGTACAATACCCAGGGTAGATTAATGATGTCAATTATTAATGCCAGCCTCTTGAAGAAACAAAGATTTCCCATAGTATGTGTTTGGGATGACACCAGAGACAGATACGACCCTCCAATTTGTCTGAGGTTTGTAGTGGCAAGGGATCCTGAAGGAGAATAGTCTGCAAAAAAACTACTTTTTTATAAAACAAATCAAGTTTTTTTCAATCTTCCCCTGTTTTGTTCTGAGCATTAGCAGGCATTGATTAATACAGACAAGCTGCAGACAAGGATACAGTATTAAAGATGATGTTTCCTTAGCAACAATATTGGATGAAAATCCAAGAATATACTCACGTGACTACTCCTGAGCGTCATAAAACTAGGACACCAGTAAAAATGCACAAAAAGTACTGCTGCAAAATAACACTCAGATATATATTAATGAAGAATTAATTTCAAGTGTCAAACTGTTTCTATGAGTAAAAAGAGAAAAATATTTTCATTGTAAGTTTAGAGATATTTTATGTATAGTTGTAGATAATCTCTTATTTGCTGTCCCTTACCCATATTTCCCCAGAATAAAAATAATAGGAGAAACTACATTTATGTCATACTGTGTTAATTGCCATAGCAGGAAGAGCTGTAAGCAGCAAACATTTCTCATAAAAATTTATGTAGATCAAATCTGGGCAGGCTTATTGCCCATAGACAAAAACAAACCAGTACTCTTCATGAAGCATCATTACTAGGTGTTCCATATACTTCTTGTCATAGCACCAAGATCACATAAAGTTATTTCTAGATTCTTTAAATTGTGCAGGCATAAAACTTCAAAGTAAGAGAGTCTGTAATGGGGACCAGGCAATGGGATAGTATAATATTATAATAATAGTGATTATTCCCAGATGCTGTTTCTCTTATTACTGTTCTCTATTCTCAGACAGATCCGAATGTTTTTAGATTAACAAGAAGAGTTGAAGCTAACATAAAACTTGTCAAGAGGCTAGTAAGTCCATTATCAACAGACTCTACCTGTCATTCACTGAAAAACACATTATCATTAGGTGTAAGAAATGACATATCAGAATTTCTGTTGCTGAAGTTTATTATTAAAATAATTTTAGAAGGTTAGTAAACTACAGTTCAAATAATTTGTACTTTCCATTCTCATCTAAAAACAAAGGTCTCCAAGTAAGAAACCTTGATGATGCACTCTTGCTCAGAGGAGCTGAGAATAATACACAGAAGATCCAAGACAGACAACTGGAAAGCATCTTGTAAAATTCACCATTGCAAAGCCCTATGTTTTAGTTTTCTTTCATTCTTTTTGTAAAAAGGTGTCAGATTTCTTTTTTGTTGTTGTTGCAATGGTATTTTTTCTACTTAAAGAAAATAACTTTTATTAAAACTTTTTTTTGTTGAACAAACTGAATTCCAAACAGCTCTGGTTAAAAAGCTGCATGCTTCTGAGCAACAACGACAAAAAGTTAGAAGTCTCTTTATTCATCCTGAATGCCAAAATCTTTTCTAAAGTCTATTTGGTATTTTGATTATTTTGCATTTTCAAATAATAAAATAAAGTATTACTCTATTGCTGAGGTGTCTTTTCTAGATTGATAAAATTAGTGATTCTCTGAAATCACCAGAAAAAATGTTCCCAAAATGTAATCCATCAGCTGGAGTTTATCCAAGTCTTGAAATTTGTATGTGAATCTATGCAGGTATGTATGTGGGTATTCCTAAGGACAAATATATTTTATTTCAATATGGGCACTATTGAAACATCCAACTCCTATAAACACTGTGCAGGGTGATGTTAGTCATACTCACAAAATGTTTTGTAAAGGAATTATCTTCTGTCCCATTTCTAATTACTTTCAAAATACTGAGTATGGCTGCCCGCTCATTTCCAGAACATCCAAACAAGCAATGCAATAGAAGTCAAAAGCCTAGACTCATGACAGTAAGAACTATACTGCAAGAGTAGTGCAGCAAATCATCTAAGATGCTCTAGATGAGCATCTGGAGAACACTCATCTCACTGATCTGTGCTATCATTCACAGGCTCAGCTAGCCATCATCATACCTTAACAAAGCGGTGGAAGCAAAATTTCATTTCCTTTATCTAAAGGCTTGTTTGTAAGAGATTCTGAATAAGAACCTTTTAGTCTTTTCCCTGTTTCAACTCAGGAGAAGAGAACAAAAAGACAAGATGATCTTCAAAGAGAAGGAAAGGGTTAGAGAGTGAGTGCAGTAACACTGATGCAAAGTTTCCAACTCAACTGTTATGAAAATTGAGGAAAAAAGTTCTTGGAGCTTTATGCCACTTCATGCAGATAGATGCCTGGTTTTGCCTCGTGCAGACACCTTCTCCACTGCTGAGGATGCAGTTGACTTAAGCATTCTAGTAAGAGAGTCAATACCTCCAGAAAAGAGATTAAAGATTTTCCCTTCCTTTCAAATATAAATGATTTTGCCAGTGCCAATAGGAACCCTCTTTGTTTCTGATTAAATACAGGGAGAAAAGGAAACAATGTCAAAAATCCATATCACAATTACTTCCTCTCTTTCAGTGCACAAAATCCCATTGCAGTGTTTGCAGAATTAGAAATATAAAGAATAAAAGATTTAAGGTCAAAGCATTTACTCCAAAATTTTGAGCCAGGAAAACAGCAAGAATTTCTTTCCAGACAAAGATTATTTTTGATGCACCTATCTTCACAAGCTAACTAAATGGGCTTGTTTGAGGTACAAAATATACATATTTGTAAATCTTTCACTATTATGGTAAAAGTCTCAAAGCAACATTTTCTTGGAGTATCTCTGTAACAAGACTTAACAAATTTCATCCAGTCATTACCATTTGCTTCGTCTCCAGTGAAGACTTACAACACTTTTTAAGCTACTAGATTAATCTTCCCTCTCTTATTTTTGAGATTTATACAAGATGTTTCAGTATTATATAGGGAAAAAAATAAACCACAGATTATACAATTTTCTTTCATATTTCTGAACAAGTCATGTAGATTAAACAGCAATTCATTCTTCTCTCCTAAGGGACATATTATGAATAATTTATCAAAATATGTGAGAACCTATCATTTGAATATTCAAGAATGGATTCATGGAATAATTAGTGAATATTTTTGAAAGGTTTTTGAAAGTTTTTTTTATATATACAGAAAGGTCACTGTGTTAAAATTAGCAATTGGCTTAAAATAAGGAATAGTCGGAAGAAAGCAGTGACAGAGCTGCTAGTAAGATAAGCTGAGACAAGCACAATATCCTGTGCTTCAATGGACTCTGTTTCATTACAAACCAAAAAAGGGTTAGAGTAGAAGGGAACGCAAAGACAAACTTGATTCTGCCAACCCTGGAGACCACAGATCTGCTAGATATCTTTGTGAGCTCCTGAGAGTACCAGGTGTTCTGCAGGTGGTAGTCGCACGTGTTTTCCTGCAGAAAAGTAAAACCAAGGACATCTAAAATACTTGTTTGAAATTTACCATCCCAGAATCTCGCTTTATGCCCAGAACAGTGAAATGAGCCAGGGCACCAATTAAAGTTGGGACACCTGAACATAATTTAGGAACACCATACAAATGTGCCGGAGGCCAGAATGCCCTACAGAAAGTACCTGAAATTCTCATTTTGCTTGCTGTCTTGTTAACCACTAAAGCAACAGCACAGACAGAAGGAACAGCAATAAGAGAAGTATTTACATGAAATATTGTCTGCTAAAACAAACAAACAAATTCCCACATGTACCAGAAGCATGAAAAGAACAGGAAGACATGGTAAAATGCAATACTGAAAGGACTCCAAGGTCAATGTGCATTTGGTAGGCAATGGAAACCGTTGCACATCTGGATTCACTAACTTCATTACTAAATACCACTACAAAGGAGATGATAGATAAATAGCATTCATGAGCAATACTTTCAAGAAAATACAAGTATTCTGTTCTAAAATTATGTTCATCTCAAGGATAAGGATCTAGCTGTGTATTCCCAATAAGGTAACATAACATATTCTCATTACCATAAGCAAATACTGTAACCTGCAAGAGACAAAAATCAGTTATTTATAAATGAACTTACTGCTGAAACGTCTCATATGTTATTCATTTTTATAGCATTAATTTCTATGACAGAAGTAGCAATTAATAAAACATGAAGTAAAAAAGTAACCTGTGACTAAAAATACAAATATCTAAAAATGCAACCTCAATCAAAAAGCAAAACAGAAAAAATAATAATAAAAAAAACCACACAACACACCAAACCAAACATTTACCACTTCCTTACATTTTTCTGTTATTTCTCTAAGTACTCTGGAAGAAAAAATTAGCTTCAAATGTCACATTCAGCACAATAAATCCTCAGGCAACCATGAGATGCTGTCAGATGCCTTGTCCTGATCTAAGATAAAGCATCATTCACCTTGCTTGCTCTTGTGGAGGGATTATAAGCAGGGAACGAGGATTAACACAGTTCTAAAAGTCAGGAGCAGGTTTATACAGTTGTCAGCTAAGCAAAGCACCGAACTAATCCACTCATTCTGTATGCATGCTGCCTAGATAAAATGGAGACATCTCATCACCACTCACCCTCAAACAACTAAAATGCACATAGCTTTTTAAGTGACTTCTACCCCAATCATATTTTTCCCCAATAATTTTAGAAAATTATATAAGGGTGCGTGTGTAATGTTTGCACGCATCTACATAGCAGTCATATTTTAGGAGCTTTTTTATTAAAACATTACCCTGTAATTCAGAGAACTGAAGAACTGCTGTTTTTATAACATTTCAAACTTGATCTAGTCACTAGAAGTGTTCCACGTAAATAGGAAGAGGCAAAGCAGTAAAAATTCTTTTCCATCTAGTCTTTTAGAGCATCATTATAAGACTGTCATATCCACAAAGTTAGTTCTCCAATTCCACTAAAGAAAAATTCAATATCCAATTAAGACTGAAAAGTATGAGCTGGAGAGGAGAACACAATGACTTTACTAGAACTATGAGCACTTTATAAACACCATTTTCAGCCTGGACACATTTGCTTTACTACTAAGTCTCATCCTTTGCCTCAGTTTTGCTTCTCTTCTCTTTAGCTGAATCCTTCACACGAATTGTACATTTTATTTACCTATAGTTTTATGTCAAATATCCAACACAACATATCTTGTATAAAGACAAAGAAAGTTTAAATCATATATTCCCTATAGACAACACAACATTAATGGAAAAAATTCCCTGCATGTCATCTGTCACAGACCTGGCTAAACCACCACTTGTGGTATCTGTGAAGTCAATCAATTTGTTGAAATTATTCTCTGCAAAGTTATGGCACTTACTCTTTGGACATATTTGCCCTGTTTCTTCGGAGCAGGAGGGAATTTCAAGCAAGTCTGCTGATATGAAATAAAATTTAAGTACTGTTCACAGAAGAAATCTTATGCGTCATATTTTCATCCTAAAGTGAGTACCATCGCTAACCAAGTTATCTTCACCGAGATATATTTAGACATGTGCATAAGCATTCCAAAATTCATGTAGCTTGACGTTACTGTCATGCAAATTCAGCGATGTAAACATCAGCTTTGCGTGTTCCTAGCAAACAAGGGTGTATAATACCTTAGCAAACAGACTAATCCCCTCTAAGTAATATTACTCATCAAATTTGCTTTATTTTCATAATTTTAACTAATTTCACAGTATTGTGAATAAACCTTTTCCTTCCTATTTAAATCCTGGTTTAGTTTTTCTTTTTCTTCTCCTCCAAAGGTTACCACAACATTAAAATGCAATATAAAACATTTATCAAGATAACCAAGTCTTCTGTAAGACACTAGTTTATTCAACTTTTTTTTTTTTAAAAAAAAAAAAAAAAAAGTCAATTTGATCTTGACTGAAGATCACAAGAATTTGATAGCACTGGAATTTCTGAGTGTGGGGTCCCGGGTCTGAGAATGGATATGAAACCCAACAGCGTTAGCTGAATCAAACACAGATCTCTTGAAAATAATCTAAAGTGTATGTTTGTTTTCTTTGTTACTACATAGCTATCTTAAATTCTAGTAGTTCTGTTAATATTTGGACTGTCTAAAGTAAATAAATCCTGTGAACAAAATGGCTAACCTCTGTTCAGAAAAAGAGGCACTTCAATTCCCAACTCAGGAGGAGTTATTACTGCTTTTGTTTGAATCCACTGCTCTTCAGCATGGGGTATCACTCTGATGCAAAACAATGCTGAGGTGAACCCCCCAAAATATTTGTCAAAGATGACCCCATGATTATTCAAGCAACATGAAGCTGGACATCATTTTTAGGATGGGAGTTAAACTAAGGGATTTCTTGACTTAAATGAGTGGAAGTAACGTGCGTTTTTAAGGCAAAAGAACCAGACTTAACAGGGGTATACAGATACAGATCTTGATCCATCCTTTGTGCAGACCAAAGCAATATGCACTATAAAGAAAATCTCCCCTGAAAGAGCAAGCAATGACATGAAATTCAGAAAAACGGCTGGAAGGATTGTCCACTCCACCTTCTGAAGTAGGTATCTGAACACCCAGGGCTTTGATAGGAGGACAGGCATCAGGCGCCATTTTACCTATTAGACCCTATTAGAACAAAAAGGAGTCTACCAGAAAGCTTCTCAGAAGTGACAAGGACTCCCAGTCAACAGAAATCTTTTTCAACTAAGCCAAGGAAAGCCACTCTGTAGAAGTGACATCTAACATTTCTCCAGAGATTTAATAATACAGATGTTCTCCTGCAGCTAGGTAAAATACCAGGAGAGAAAAAAAAAAAAAAAAAAAAAAAAAAGCACTTTTCTAATGGAAATGGTCAAAGATGTCTTGCTTTAAATGTGCTATGCCAGTGCAATATCTCACCTATCACCAAAATAATAGATGTGTCAGGATGTGGTCCTCAAAAGATGTAATTTCTTCATGTTCACAGGCTGATGACGATGTCTCTAAGAGTCATTTACTCAAAGCACATATCAGTTACTACTAAATAACATTATTTGTCCCCTTTTTCAGTAATGCTGCAATCACTTCTGCTATTTTCATGACCAAACACTAGATTGAAGCAAAAATACAATAAGGTTCAAATGAAAGTAAAGTTAGTAAACAGGAAAAAAAGTTCCAGGTGTCTGGCTTAAAAATTCAATCTTATCTTTTGCTACACAGCAAAAGATAATTTCGTGCCTGTTTCTCATCTTCTTGGTGCAAATCAAGCACTGTATTTTGAAGAGTAATGTTTCTTTTTATTGTAGCGGCTACAACAGCGATCCAAATAGTAATACTGGTGTAGAAAGGAAAGTCTTTTTACTCACTAGAGTAACCAGAGTGATCTGAGCCCTAACGCAATAAAGTTATACACACCTGTAACTTTCCACAAGGTATTTATTTCGCTGGTGTACCAGGGGAAATTCAGACTAAACCAGATTCTGGTGTGAGTGCTGTCTTACCACGCAGAAAATCCAGAATGTATTTATTTTGAGGAGAATTTGACAGCATCTAGGTTAAGCATTCAGATCAATTATTAAGATGGCCTGGGGAACTTTTACTCTGCCACATCACTTGAAAAGAAAATTAAAATACTAAAGTTACTTGAAATTATTTCAAGTGCTCAGTAACTCTGTTTACCACATGGAAGTACCAAAAGCAAAAGATTATTCCAAGCTAAATAAATATCTTATGAATGAAGCAATTTCACTGATACTACTGTAACAGCATCATAATTCTAAATGTATCTTATGACATCTACATTTTAAACTGAGAGTATGATTGATCCTTATCAATGTGAACTAGGCAGCTTTGCCATGTTTCTGAGTACTAGTTTACTTCTCTTTTAATTTCCTTGACAATATAAGCTTAAACCTTAAATACAAAAAAGAAATAGATGATGTAAAACTAGATTTAAAAATATATATATTTTATATAGTTTGGGGGACATTTTATAATAATTTCTTTTTTGTTTCAAGCTACGTACATTTCAAAAAAATACAGTGGTTGTGTTAATAATTACAGTAAAATCTAAACTCGTTTTTTGAAATGTCAGATAAAATAGGATGTTATGTTTTATTAATCTAAAACTCAGCAAAAATATGAAAACTTTTAAAAATGAAATTTATTTCATTTCCTTGACTGAAATTTTAAATTTTTATTAAAATACAAACACTTCAGAGAAACCCTTGAAAATAATTATTTTATTCAAACATATTAAGCGACTGCCTATTGCTATGTATGCTATCATAATAGCGTTGTAAACGCAATAATAAGATAACTTCATAATGCCGTTACGAAATCAGCCAGGTACATAATCTACTTTCCTATCTATATCAAAAGGATAACTAGTGAATTAAACATCTAAAAAGCAGGTAAGCAGAATTATAATCGCTTTGATTGCAGTTTGGAAAAATGAACAGAATAGGGTAGACCCCAACATTTCTGCACACAATTCTTTTAAAATTTTAATGATCAAATGCTATTACGCCATTGGTTGTATTTCCTATCCTTCCATGATATGTTTTCCTAGAGTCTCACGTTGTCACATTAGTTTGGAGAAAAACAGCCAACTACCAATTCAAGAAAAGCATTTCCTACAGCGCCAAGATGTTTTCTCATTTAAGTATTGACCTGATCTGCCCCTGCCTCACACGCTGACAGAATCAGACCAGAAGGTGATGTGACTGCTGGCTACAAAAGGCGTGATGCATGAAGGCTAGCTTGCAAGCCTGTAGCCCCTTGCTGTGTAGGTCTACTTGAATTAACTTCTGGCGTGTTTTAGATGTTCACTTCTGGTTGGATGTCTTTTGGATTTGCATTTATGCAGTTTTAACTAGAAAAAAAAAAAAAAAAGTTGTTTAATATGCATGCATACCACAAACAACAGGCACATTCTAGTCCCATTCAAAATTGATCAGGAAATGTTTTACTCCATATTCCTAAAATATTTTCATTTCATCAGATCAATCCACACAGAAGATACTTCAAAAAAGATAACACAAAGCTCTGGGCAAAAAAATAAGTCTTGAAACAAGGATTCAACAACAACACCCTCAGCAAACATCTACCAGCCTGGTGCAACACAGATATTGCCTCACAGCACTTAAAACCACTCAGAAAACTTGCTTTTCTCAAGAAAAAACTGATCATTCTCTCTCAATCCTTTAAGACACAAAAACAAATCTTCCCTCTGGAGTTTTATGCACCTGATGATCTGAGAGCACTTACCATGAAAAGCTGGACAGAGCATAACTGGGACTTTGGCAGTTAATTCTGCTGTAGAAATTGCCATTTTGACTGACAGACAGTCAAAAGATACTTGAGCTAGAGGCTCAGAGGAGGACTGATTAGTATAATTATGACATAATTTAGGTCCCATTAAGTCAGGAGTTCTTTAATGGAGGGAAATAAACTGATTATGACTTTAAAGAACATCTGGAGATGACAAAGTGAGAGTAGCTGGATTTCTCATTTGTATAAATGCAACAAACAGGGCACCACATAGGCCTAAGATTTAGCTAACGGGAAAACTTGATTTTAAGGTGAAAATATATTATTTTTGCAGAAAGAAAAAAAAAGAAGTCTCTCAAAATATTGTATTCAAAAGTGAAAATGCTATATTGACAAGCAGTCCTGGTGAATTAACCTCGCCAAGTGATCTGGGCTGCTGTAGTGGAATTGCACACGTTGCATGATTTCACCATTACCTTGCATCCTTTGAAGCAAGAACCCAATTTCCTCACCAAGTTCCTCATCAGACAAACCCCACTTACAATGTCAGAACAGGGACTGGTTGACATTGGAAAAGACCCCTGGAAGCCATCTTACCCAACCTCCCCTGCTTAAGCAGGACTTACCTAGAGCCAGTTGCCCAGCACTATGTCCAGACATCTTCCAAATGTCTCCAAGGATGGAGGCTCCACAACCTCTCTGTTCCAGTGTTTGACAATTCTCACAGTAAAAATTGCTCCCTGACACGCAGATGGAGACTCCTGTGTTTCAGATTGTGCCCACTGTCTCTTGTCCTGGTCCCGAGCGCCACTGAAAAGAGCCTTACTCCATCTTCTTGACACACACACACACCCCTCTTCAGGTGTTTTTATACATTGATGAGATCCCCCTCTGAGGCTTCTCTTCTCTGGGCTAAGAAGTCCCGGCTCGCTCAGCCTTTCCTCGTATGTGGGGTGCTCCAGTCCCTTCACCACCTTTGTGGCCCTCCACTGGACTCTCCAGTACGTCCTCATCTCTCGTGTTCTGAGGGTCCCAGGACTGGACGCAGCGCTCCAGCTGTGGCCTCATCAACACTGAGTCAAGCAGACGGATCACCTCTCTTGACCTGCAGGTGATACCTTGCCTGATGCAGCCAAGAATAGCATTTGCCTTCTCTTCAGCAAGGGCACACTGGTGACTTCGGTTCAATGCGGTGTCCACCAGTACCCGTGGGGCTTTTCCTGCAAAGCTGCTTTCCAGCCACTCAGCCCCAGCACGTAGTGGTGGTGGTGGGGGGGGGGGGTTATTGCTACCAAATACTTTCTTTGGAACTTCACAACAAGACTGCCTGCCCAAGACAACCCCAGTAAATCGGGATGTATGCACCTCATAGGTTTCCTTTCTATTATATAAGCAACATTTTGAGGTCTTGCTACATGTGAGCCAATGCAGATTTGAGGTTCAGGTTGGAAATGAGGAGACATTTCTTCTCAGAAATAGTGGTCAGGCATTGGAACAGGTTGCCTAGGGAGATGGTGGAGTCACCATCCCTGGGGGTGTTCCAGGAAAGGTTGCATGTGGTACTTATGGACATGGCTTAGTGTATGATATTGGTAGTAGGGTGATGTCCAAAAGAATTCCTCAGTGGTGTCCAAAGAATTCCTCATGAGAACATGCTGAAGCACATTTTTCCTCTATCACAGTAGTAATGCAAAAGAACAGAAGAGGTTATGCACGTAATGGATAACTAAGAAAAGTTCTCCTGATGCCACAGCTGTGGTATTCACTCAGTTACATTCCCCAGCATCTAAAATACACAACTGTGAAATTCCTGGTGAAAACACATAGATCTCCTGCCAAACCAACCAACTGAATTCTATATGACAATTTTTGTAGCTGTACGTAATATCTGCTACTCAACATTTGTGCTTGATTGTTATTTGGGGCTAGGTCAGAGCTACATACCATTTATTCCAGGCAAGAACAAGAATAAACCTGACAGCAAATACCCTAGCTTTCAATTACTTGAATTATTTACTGAGTTTTTTGAGAACTAGGATGGATCTTAGGGTGTCAGTCTACTGGAGGATTAGAAATGATAGAAATAACTTCCCTCTGCATTACAGACCCTCTAGTGGATGGTGCCCCCTGCCTATGGCAGGAGCCTTGGACATAGGTGACCTTTGAGGTCCCTCTAACTCAAAGCATGCTATGATTCTGGGATACGTTGTTACGTTTTGTAAGAAGAAGAGCAAAATGGTTTCAGTATCTCTTCTTTCATAGGGTCTTCTCAGGATATGTATCAAAAGAAAAGGGTGCAAACAAGAAGAATGATACAATGTGGCAGTGGAAACACACAGCATCTTCACAGAAGTCCAACAGATAGGTATCCAAAGTGATAACAATGCATAATTAACGAAAAGAAGATGAAGAAAAGACCCGAGGCATCATTCAAAACTAGAGCGTGACTAATGACTGCACTGATAGGATTTCTGTCTGCAAACCACAGCTGAGAACCACGGAGGAAGCCTGGACCTGCCTCCAGGAGAGCATTTACTGGTAGCTGACTGAGACAGCAGCTGACAGAGTCCAGCTTCTTAGACAGTGACAGCTGGACTAACTTTGAGAGCAACAATAGATAGAAAAATCTGCTTCAAACTGAGCTGGTGTACAGCACCAACACCAGGGAGCAGACACAATTGCTGAGGTTTGGATTCCCACCAGAACTTCACAAATGTTGATACTAGAGGGAAAAAAAAAAAAAAAAGTTATTTTGATCTAAGGGTAAGGTGACAGAATCTCAAGCAAATTAATCTCTTGTAGATTGAGGCAAATTATTAGATATAAGAAGATGACAGTGTGCCCAGAAAGACCACGTTTCAGAGTGGCCTGAGTTTTGGTTATTTACTGTTCTTTAGGAAAAAAAGTCCAAGAGAATTCCTACATAGCCCACAGCAACAAATAAGACAAACTATTAACAAAAGCTGTGATTTGGTAAATTAACTATTTTGCTAAAAACAGTCAAATTCCCTCTCTTTCTGTCACAACACAGAAGTGTTTGCCATTCGTTCAACCTGTCTTGAGTATACGTCTGTATTCTGTAGGCATGCAACCCCTATGGTCTTTAATACAGAGAGCCGTGAAGGGGGGACAGAACCAGGTATTTTTAACCAAACCAAAAAAGCAGTAGCTGAAAATAGTGCCAATTATCTTCTCCTCTGTCTCTAACAGAGAATCTGGTAGTTTCTGGTAATAGAACTTGTAGGGAAAAAAAATAGCATTTTTTAGAGATCAGCACAAATTCAAGAGGGTTTTTTTAGCATGAGACGTGCTGGCATTAGTAATAAAATCCAAATGTATCACAGGCATCTGAATCAAGTAGTCCCAGTTTAGCAATAGAACTTCTAAGAAGAATGTACACCAGCACTACTATCTGCCAGTTAGCTGATGTGATGGATGTTACACAAGGAGGAGAGGAGTAACTCTTCCTCACTCCTCCTAATTTGTCTCTGATTGACAGAAATGCTGTTCCTCTTCTTTCTTCAAAATTGTACCTGGATAAACATCACAGAGATGTTTTGCAACAGTGCAGAGATAATAACATGAAAGGACAGACTCACAGACCAGTGCTGTTGTTCAAAGTGAACAACAGATGCCATGGAAAGCAAAATCTGCATTTTGTTAAGCCTATCAAAAATCTCCAAAAGAAAGGCTGACTTAATCTTAGGCTTTGCTTTTCCTTTTAACTAAAATCATCAATTCCAAGTAAAAAGTTAACTCCCAGTAAAATTCCAATAGCCCAAAGCTCACAAAAAGTCACAATCATAAATTATAAAAAAAAAAAAAAAAAAAAAAGGAAAAAGAAAAAAGGAATCTAAAACTTTGCTTGGAGCACATCAGCATACAGAGTAGCCCTGGTCATATCAAAGGCTCTTGCCAGCAGACAGTCATTTAAAAAGGTGGATGAGTTCAGAATTCCCAATTTCCTCACCTTCCACGAGAGAAAGCAAAGTACAGAAGCACACTTCAGCTATCCCAGACAAACGAGGAGCCTCAACATGAGCATCACGTTACGCTATGACCCAAGGGGGCATCTTCTGAAATCTTTATACAGATCAGGATTAAGTATGATCCCTCTAAGTTCTCTCAGATGAGGGAAGGACGATCTACGTGAAATGACTCGTTATTCTCTAAATGACTACAGTTATGAAGAGATAACAAAGATCTAACTTGAAGACATTGTTTCTTGCTCCTCTACGGTAAAGCACACCAACGTACAACTCACAAGCTAGCTTTGTTGTTTATGAAACCCTACAGAAGACACAGTTTAAATCAGTAACTTTGCAGGGGTTATTCCTGTGCCTTCCAAAATGACTATCTCCTATATACACACAGCCCACGCTGGAGAGGAAATCTCATCCTCTGCAAACACGGTGGACATTCATCAGGTTATGCTGCTGGCAATGGACTGCACTATCAAAGTCAGGCAGCTGAGATTTCATGGAGACAATTCACTCCCTCATGTAAAAAGCCTTCAAGAAAGTCTCAGCTACCAGCATTCCCTAAAGGTGAAAACTTCCAGGTACTTCTGCAGCTGGGTGACGTCTTCCACAAGTGTCTGTGCACACACTGGAATCAACAACAAAAAGAAGTGCTGATGCACAAGAGAATGGATAGAAAGAAGAACAAAACCATGATACTCTCTATGCTCCATAATACTGGTTTGATTTCTGGAAACTAATTCTCAGAAGAGATAAAAACCAAAAGATCACCAGAAGCAAGAAAAGTTACCTTAGAAATAGGTCGCAGCTGAATGACTGAGATTGTTCAAATCAAATAATACCAGAAAAATAGACGAGGTCCTAAGTGATCCTAATTACTCTTCTAATACAAAAGACTGTTCAACAGAACTAAGACACAAAACAGCAAAAGCGATCTCCCCTCTTTTAGCTACACAGTGAACTCACAGCGTTAAACCAAAGCTAGAGGTGAAATTGTAATCAAAATTGAGATGAGACATTTACACTGGAAATAAATTACATTTAAACATCTAATGATATTAAAAAACTCTTACAGCAGGTTTATAGTTTTTTTGTTTAATAAAAAGACTAAAGCCCTCAGCAGAGAGAAGCCAATCTAACTGCCAGAGCTAGACAGAAATTTTCCCCAGTACATCACTGTCTGGCTGTCCATTTATCTAATACGAGTGTCTACTATTAAAGATAAGAACTGGTCTCTGGCTTAAGAACGGCAATTCCTCTCTTCCCGACTGCTGCTTAAAATTAGAATGTCATTCAATGCATGCTAATGATACTGAAGTTCTCATAATGAGGAGTACTAATAATATCACCACGAAGCAAGCAATCTATCCTGCTCTGTCTTAGTAGCTACACAGCTACGCTCACTGAAGTCTGATTCTCTAAATACCCAAGTTTTTCAGACATCAGACCTGCTTTACAAATGAGATTCTACACTTGCAAAAAGACTACCAAACCTCCAGTCGCTTCTGCTAAAACATCGCGAAGTGTCTCAGCATTAGGACGGTACCTGCTGAGCGCATTAAAACACAACACATAATACTTTTTTGTGCTATAATTGAATTTAAGTAATGTTGATTGTTGTATTATATAATCCCACTTTGTACCCATTTTCTGGTATTTAAAAAAAAGCAATACTTTTCTGCAACAATTGTTTTAAAAATTGAGAACTAACATGTTTTGGTACCCAAGTTTAGCCAAGAGAAGTATGCGATGTTGACATTTAAGTGGTACAATGTTGCTTTAGATAAAGTCAAGTGAAACACAGATCACTGACTGCAAGGCTGATCTTACTACTAGAATTAGCCATGCGGATTTTAAACTGAATATTCTTCTTTAAGCATACAAACATTTCTGCAGAGCTTTTGTATTTAAGAAGCATGCAGTTCTAACCGCATAAAACTGGAATACTTTAACATATTTAAAATTATTTTTCAACTACAGTACAAGTCAAAGCAGAAGAAGCTCCAGCAGGCTGGATGCCATACAAACCAAAGTACATCCCCTAAAAGCATCAGATAAGGTCATCATAATGTTCTCTCTGATTTTCTGTCTCTTGACAGATTTTCTTAGTTTTAGTACTAATCCGAGTAACGAGCTCAGTCACATTTTTGGCCAGATATGGCACGCTGTATCAAAAGGCAGAGAGACAGGGAGGTAGGGAGGGAGGGAAAAACTGTTACCAGAGGATACCAATCCCTCCTTGGGGCTTGTCTCACAGCAAGTCCTGCTGAAACAAGCAGGGTTACCCAGAGGCACCGTGGAGACACAGAATTAAAATATTACACCACAGCAAGCTCGGATCTTAAATTATAGCTGCTGGTCCCTTATCATGATGGAAGTCGTGCCTCTGGATTTCCCACACCTAACATCACAAATGGCTAACAGGGCTTAAAAAATACATTTTCTGGATTAAGAGGAGAACGTTGAAGCATTAAAAGATGCTAATAGCAGTGATTCAAACTTCTGTTTCAACACCCAACACTCAAGTAGAGCTGTCTGTAATGGTGCACTGTCTTCCCAGCTTTTTCTTCTAATTTTTAGCACCAAGAAGAAATGCACTATAGGCTTGACAGCCCTGTAAGGGACACTCACAGACATACTTCAAAAGTACTGGAAGTCCTTCGTGAGGGTTTAAACCAAGAAAAAAAGTGGCTGTTATGCCGGTTTGTAGCGTGTGTAAAACAGCGAATGAAAGACCCAGCATCTGCTCTGCTCTCTGCGCGCCATACCTGTTACTTAGGAGCGACACACGGAGAAGGCACGGCACGGGGCACTGAGTATCAAAATAAAATTCTGTGCTGTACATGACTGACCACATCGGCTGCTTCTAACTCTCGCCCGCACAGGGCAAGCAGAGGAGATCCGAATTGGCAATCCACCCGCAATGACACCTACTGGGGGCAGCGGCCGGATGACTCAGTCTCACATCTGCCCTTCACGCTCCCCGGCAGCCCTCGCCGACCCCACGGCACCGCCGGCACCCGGCAGCACCCCCGGGGCCACGACACGCTCCGGGACCCACAGCGGCGGATCCTCCGGGGCTTTTCTCGGCTCTGTCCCGTAGTTGTTTTGATGTCCTTTAGTAAACCAACTTCGGCAGCCGGTCCCCTGCCTCGCACGGCCGGTCCCGCCGCCCTCCCCTGCTCACCTGCAGGTCGCCCCCTCACCATCTCCTTCTTCTTCCTCCTCCTTCTCCTCCTCTTCCTCACACTCCCCTCCTCCCCCTCAGCCCCCCCGCCGCCCCGGGAGCCTCGGCCGGGCGCCGGGCTGTACCTGATGATGTCGTCCTGGTGCCCCAGGTAGAATTTCTGCCGGTGCTCGCGGGGGCTGTAGACGACGCCGACCCCCGCCACGAAGTAGACGATCTCCTTGGCCGCCGTGTAGTACAGGTTGTTGCGGCACTGGTGGCCCCGGTAACCGTAGACCCACTCCAGCCGCAGGTGGCAGCCGGGCGCGCTGCGGTCAGCCATGGCCCCGCCGGGCACGCCCCGACGCCCCCCGGGCTCGGCTCGCCTCGGCCGTCCCTGCCTTAATCCCTGGCGGCCGACATGGAGGCCCGCCGCCGCCGCTCGTCCGCAGCCGCCGCCGCTCGTCCGCAGCCGCCGCCTCACAGAGGGCGCCGCCGCCGCCCGAGCCCGCCCCGCCGCCTGCCGCCGCCTGACATGGCTGCAGCGCGGCACGCGCCCACGGGGCGCCGCGCGAGCCGGCCCCCCCACGCCGGGCCCCGGCCTCGCAGTGCGCCTGCGCCGGGACAGCGCCGCCAGGCGGGAGAGAAGGGCGGGAGAGAGGGAGGGGGCAGTGCCTGAGGAGATGGCGGCCTGAGAAGGGGCCGACCGGCTGTCGGGCAGGGGGAATAAAGAAAGCGCTCCCCCATCGCACCTTCTTGGTTCTTTTTGTTTTATTATTATTTTTTCCTGACTTTTTAATTTACAGTTTTCTTATTTTTCTTTTTCTTTTTATTTTTTTTTTCAATTTTCCTTTTTTTTTCCTTCCTGACTTGCTGCCCCTCAGGCTACCACAGCTACCTCATCATGTTTCCACCACTTGCCCAGTACGCTGGCTGAATACGAAGAAAAGGTCAACCATAATGTTTAAGGGCGAATGTTTAACCCCCTAACCCCACTGCCTGCCTCATGCACCAAACAGAAGTTACGAGCGCTTCTGTACCCTAATTTCCCCATTTGTGAAAGAAGAACACCCAACTTTTCAGCCTCGGCTCTCAAAGCCATGGGAAGGTTGCCATTTTTACATGTGAAATTTGCCATTTTTTACACAGGAAAGTTGCCATTTCCCAACTTTAGGGATGGGAGCAACTTCTTGGCGTTGCATCAGGCAGTTGTGCAGGGGAACCCCCTTGCCACGTCCGAAATGTTGATCAGGAGAACATGCTCCCTCACAGCTTTGTCAACCCATAGGGTACTTAGCTACCTAAATGTGCACCACATGAGCATACACAAAATTTTGCACTCTGAAGTTGGATACCAGTTCTAAAAATTCCCAGATAACAGCCTAGTTTGACAATGGAAAATAAACCCAATCATTTTCCTGTTACTTTCACTATAGATTTGACTTCCCGGGTGTTTGCCAGTTGCCTGGATTTATTTCTTATTCTCCATTTTTTTCACTTCTATTCCTCTTGTATTATTTCATTAGTCATATAGACATTTCTTCCACAAAAATTTCTGACTAGTTTCTTCATGCTGGAGCCATTTTTCTGTGCTACATTATTTCTGGTATAATTAACAGGAGTTTTTCTAATCTTTTAATTTTTTAATATTTTTGAGTAAATCTAATATTCCTTTCATTGTTTAAAAAATGCATGCAAAAACATGCATGTAAGCATTCTAATCGCTTAGCTTTATACTAACATATTTTCAGTCTAGAACACCATGAGCACTGACAATGAGGATTATGACACCAGGATCAGATGCAGCTTCCAATCCCACATGTTCACTGAAAGCAACAAAAATATATATAACAGAAGTCTGCAGTGAGATTCGTGCAAAGTCTGAAATAACTCAAATATACAACCAAGAAAACTCCCCCTTCCATGAAAAGTTTACATTTTTTGAAAGAAAGAAAAAGGCTTTTCTAATCAAGACAAAAAGGCATACACGTTCCAACAGATAATGCAAATATTACTTCCTCAAAAGCAGTCCTTTTCCCTTCTATTTGCCTCCTCTCCAGCCAGAGCACCTCGGAACTTGGGTAGCACCAGTTTCACAGGATTCCCCAAGACAGGGGACTAGTCAGAGAAATGGGGTGAAAAATTCCCATCTAGCTCCTATTAGAAGTAAACAATGTACTATTATTTCTAATCTGATGCTAACGCTGTGCAGCTGTTCTGTCTTGCTATCCCAGCTCTCTTGATGGGAGAGGTGGTTACAGAAAAAGTCCATAACAACCAGTGTTTGTCTCTTTCTGAAAATAATATGGAAAATAAATGAACACAGGGTTAAAAAATAATAATAAATTGTTGCATTGTTTCCCCTTAAATTCCACAGAATGTTTTGAATTTCTTACAAAAAGTAAGAAATTGCAACCACAAGACTACTTCATTCATTAGGTAAAGCTGATGAGAAAGTAAGTTTGAAAAATACAGAACATACATGGTGACTGAAACAACTTGTTACAAGCTTTTAAATGTTAATTGGTTTGATTGTAAGCAGACAAAGGCATCTGATGTATATTTGACTTCTGCATTTGCAAGTGGGAGTATTTTCATGCTGTGAATTGAGAATATATTAATTTTCTCCTTCCTGCTGGCTTACCACATATTTAAATGTGAATGGACAAAAATATGTAAGTATTGTCTCTATACTTTCTGTTATTTTATATAAATATGTACTTTTTTTGCTAACTAAAGTGGAATTGTAGACCTCTTGAGATCAATACTAATTGTGTGTTATTAACTTAAGTGGAGCTAACATTTTAATCTTTGTGTCTTATTCATGACTCAAATTGGAGCAAGAGAATATCTGGTTATTTAGTAAAAGAGAATATCTGGTTATTTAGCAAAAGAGAATATCTGGTTATTTAGTGTCGCCCTGGTCCCTTCGGTGCTGTCCGCGGTGCTGAGCGGCGCTGTCCGCGGTGCTGAGCCGGGCCCGCCGCAGGGGGCACAAGTTTCCAGCGGGCAGAGGGGGAACCGAATGACTTCTGGGGCAAAGAAGGCGTTTTACGTGCTTCCATCAAGGTATTTTGTAAGCGAAACGAAGTGTCTAGCTTCCTCTGACTGGTGTTATCTCTTTCTTCCGATGTCAGACAAATCACAGCACATTCCATTTTTTAAGCAACAACAAAATGACATATATAAATATATACACACAATGTATATACAGCTGTATGTATACAGTGACACAAGTGCATCACTTCTCCAAATAAAATTAGTAAGTGGCATTTCAATGTCTCACAACTCCTATTTATACACAGATGTACTTCCTAGCAGAGTGTAAACATATTTACAATGTATCTCATTCTGCTAAGCAGAACAAGGTTTAAAGAAGCGATTTCTAAAACAAATGCTCTTGGAACAGCTAATTCCAGAGTACACAAAATGAGGGATTATTCCCTGTTAAGCCCTAAGTAATACAGAGTAGCTGGTTCAAGTAGTAATTATAAAATATGAGACAGATGAGAAACAGTGACAACATTAATTTCAACATCCTTGGGGATAAAAAGGTCTCCATCTGTTATGGGAACACAAAACAAGATTTTGCAAAACTAAGGAACCTGCTTAAGAGTAAAAGTCCTTAAGAACTCCAATGAGAATTACCTGCAACCACTTAATAGCACTGAGGCATAAACTAAGGATCACTAAGACCTGATTACTACTGGATAGAAGTGAATAAGGCAAGAAAGAAAATACAGCAGTGAAGTTGAAAATACTGAATTAACTCTACTTCAGAAAATGGAAAATTTAACAAGAGACTTTACACTGTATACTTACATATAAAATGCAAATTGTTAGGGAATTTTAAAGGATTAAGGTATATTACTAAATTACCAAGACATATATGTATATATATTAGGAGCAGAAAGCCTTGAAAATGAGCAGTAGGTCTACTACTGCATCATCATGAAGCAAAACAAAAAATTAAGGATAAAAAAATGGCACAGAAAAATAGTGATTGATTTCTTCACCTTTCCTCAACACAAAAGATTTTGGCAATACCAGCTGGGAGCAAATACAAAGAATAGTCACCGATGGAGGTATCATTACAACAATGTGCTGGAAAATGGTAAACTACAGAACAACAAGTCCTGAGTATGAAATACTGTGCCTCTAAGAATTCTGTCAATTTCAAAATGTTTTAGGTGACCTGCTCTGAAGAGAAAAAAACAGCTGCTCTTTAAAACCATATCCTATATTGAAGCATTATCCAACACTGTAGCCATTTTCAAGACAAGTTCTATTATAAAGTTGTTAACTCTGAATGTATGTTTTCTTTTTGGTAATAACTAATAAAAGAGGTACAATGGCTGGAATGAAAAGAGAACAGTTGGATGTGTATGAAAGTAGATATTAGAAACATTATTTTTTCTTGTTTCTGCAAAGGTAAATTGCATTTTGATAACCATAGGAACTGTGTTCATTTAGTAGACATCCATTCCAGGCACTGGAAGAAATAGACACTATTGAAAAGATGATGAGCATATAATTATCACAACACAGACAGCAACCAGGGTTGCATTACATTTATTCACAGAAATTTGATTTAGAAATGACCTCACATAATGGTTTCCCAGGACAGCAGAGCTAAAGGAAGAGGCAAGATACAAGCATCATTGAAATTAAATTCATCCATCATTAGGATAGAAGGCAACAACTTCTTCTGGACATTCCACAGCAGAAATAAATCTGTTTAGGACAGGAAGTGACGCAAATACAAGTAACAATCAGTAAACAATACCATCTGAAACTGCAGAGGAAACATGACTGTTGAAAACTGTGCCAGATCCCTTAGCCTTGACATTAGTACAAGATCTTGTTTTAGGGCCTCTCCCGTAATCCAAAAATGAATTCCCCTCTCTTCTGAAAGACAGAAAGAAAGAAGGGTTTCTACCATGATTTAAATGGCAAACTCTCAGCCTAAGAGTTTCCATCACAATGTGTGGTTTTTTCCCACATAAATGCAAAAGAACTGCTACATTTATTTACAGATTATAAATTGCTTTAGTAAAAATTGTTTAATATTAGCCTCAGAAATTAGGCACCATCACTTGTATTTTTTCTTAAAATATCTATCACAAACTTAAAAACTGGCCCCAAAATCTATGTTAGCACATGGGAACAGTTCACCTCCACAATTCCTTTTTAGCCTATAAGCAATGAAGAAAGTACTATGTTTTAGACTGCCAAAAATCTGACGCCAGAATGCATTCTGAGTGGAGCACTCCGTTTTTTTCAGCAATGATATTGTGTTTTCACAATATGGCTCTACACACCACACACACTTGGATTTAAATAGCTTTTTTCAGCTTGCATTTTATGCACTCATATGCAATCATATGCGTACTGAAGCATTTCATCTATGTGATTTGAAGAACTTGTATCAGGCACCAGCACTTGATAATAACAGATGACAACCTAAACAGGCTTAAATTAAGTGCATTGAGAGAGGCTGCCTAAATCCCAATGCGTTTTCTATCAATAGGCTTCTGATGGAAATCTGTTTCTGAACTCTCAACATGAATTGATTTCAACTGTTGACTAACTAAATACAGAATGCATTTCATTTTAAATTCTACTTATGTGACAGCCATCTCTGGCTGCATCTTATATGATCTAAAACAATGGGAAGAAAAACCTTGCTTGCATGCAGCACTGATTTTCTACCCCTTTTCAGTTTATTTCTTTACACTTAGGATGGAGTAAGGTGATAAACCCCAAGCACGTGGTTAATATTTTGTGGGGGAAGGATCAATATTTGAGCTGGCTGATGCAAATATTAGATTAAAAATTGTCAGGCCAAAATGACATCTTTTTACACAGCAGTTGACAAGGTTTTGAAAAAATAATGCCTATTTTGCAAAAGCTCTCAAAATGCTTAGCTCTCAAGGGGAATCATGAGAGAGCTTTGCTTTAAATCACTACAAAATCAACATACAATAACTAAGATTTACCAAATATTGCACAATTTACCACAGAGCATATAAATATTCAAAAGAAGTGAAGGAAGTGAAATATTTAACCATTAGAAAATGACAGTGTTAACTCTCATAAAGCTGAGAAACTTATAAAATAGCACAGCACTATTAATCTAGTACTGGACTGCAAACCCTGAAGTAATTCATTTCATTGTACGACTCCACACTATCAGATTTGACTAAGCACTGAAACAGACTGGTTAAAGACTGGAACAGGTGGCCCAAGGAGGCTGTGAATTCCCCATCCTCAGAGCTTCTCTGATCTCAGCCCTGAGCAACCTTGTGCAACTGTGAAGTTAACCCTGTTTGGAGCTGGAGGCTGAACCAGACAGCTCCCAGAGATCCATTCCAACTTAAACCATACTGTGATTCAGATACTAAGTCCGGAAGGGTGGTCCCCTGAAGTCATACCACCTGACTGAAGTAAAGTAAGCCTACTTTAAGGACAGCAAATACTTCATTTTAAAGTGATTCTAATTGTAAAAGAAAATATAGGATTGCTACATGACCTAACTTTTTACTGTAACTTACTGTGCACAAGCCACAATATATAAAATATCCTACTTTTTGCCACATTTTCCTCTAGAAAGGATAAATAAATAACAAAAAAGACTAACACTCCTAAAAGGAAGAGACTGGATTTATAGAGTACATACATCATTTTTTTTTTGTAGGAACAAACAAGTATATAACAAATGATGCTGCTGGAATGGTGCTGTGGTTAATACAGCAGACCAAGTACTATCTTTTATATATCCATATGTACAAGTATCTATATGAGCAAAACCCTTTACATCAAGCTTCTCAGATAAGACTATTAACTCATTACTCCAAGGGCTCCTACTTTGATCTTCAGGATTCACTGCAAATAGGATTGTACTCTAGGTGCTCACATGTTTTAAACCTGAAAAGAAAGAAACAAGAGTCAAGCCTAGTTATTTTTAAGCTGAGCATCCTGTCATCAGAGGGTCCTTTGCAAATTTTGCAACCTATGTTTAAATGCAAATGATGTAGCAGCCTTTTTCATAGGCCACTTTTCCTTTTTTTTTTTATTTTTTAATAGCTGCATTGATTCCTGCTAGTATGGTGAACAACTATCTATATTCAGCAGAGCATACAGTGTGTCTGCATCAAACAAGAAATAGTGCCTCATATGAAATGCTAAAGATAAAAAGGGAGGTAACGGTCTCGCTTGAAAAGCATCCTGTTCCCGCTGTACACTAAAGGAGGCGTGGATTTGATCACAGAGATTGTATTCAGTCCACGCATAAGTAGAACAGACTAGATCTAAGGTCACGTGAAGGTTAATGGCTTGGGACCTGAACAGTGCTGCCACCTAAACTCTGTTATCAGCTGCTGGATGATTTCTATTCTGCTAGACCATGGTAACCATGGTTATGATATCACATATGATCAGCAGGAAGCAGCAGTATTCTTACTGATGACAGCAAGAGCTGCTACTGATGGATATTGTCATACTGGCTGGTCACAGAACGGAACCTCTCACTGCTGCTGCAAATTACTGTCCTGATGCTGAATCTGAGCCTGAGCACAGAACTCTGCTCTTCACATAACTTCATTTGCATGACCTCTCATCATTTCCTAGGATCAGTAACACACAAGTTCTACACACAAAGGCTGTATGAACTCAAATTCAGGTGGCAAGGTCCTTGCTGAAAATAGCACTTGAAGAAGGAACTTCCTCTTTCTGCTCTTCTGCTACAAGTATGTACGTTCCCATAAAGCAGGCCTCATCTATAATCCTGTTTGGGTTCACTCAAAGCACAAAAGCCAAAACTTCCTCTACAACCTGTTTCTCTCAATTCTCCCAATACCCAACACATATGAATCACTAGAAGGAACCCTTTTTGCATGTATTCTTTTGTGATGTCAACTTTTATTTGAAGGCAAGTCAGACTGTTGTTCCTAGCTGAGACAATCCGCAGGTAGATGTGTGGTAACATCAGTGTTCCTTCTCAATCCCTTGTACTGAACTGCCAATTACATATGTATTTTACATTCTTACGTTTGGAGAGAGATGGGTAACTGTCAGAAGCCAAAGACCACACCTGTATGACTTAGCTGCTGTCTGAGGGATACAGGACTATTTACCATGGAGTTTCATGAGAAAACAACAGAATTTTGGAAACAACATTTTTCCTGCTTTTATCATAAGAATGTGAATTCATGATGAGATACGAGACTTAAGAATTACCATTCCTAGTTCAAGAAACAAGTATGACTGCTTGGTGCACAGAAGATCCCCATGAGAGACTTAGGCAAAGTCACCCTATAGCTTCCATGTTTTTAGAATGAAATGGATCTTAGCTATCGGTGGGCACTGTCCTCCTGTTCCTTATGCACTTTCTAAGGGCTATTTCATGTACCTCTTATTCATAGTTTACAATGTTAAGAGACTTACATAGAACAGTTATAAGAACATTTGCAAAATACAAAGCATTTTAGGCATATCAATAGTTTATTCTGTAGGAGCATATAAAGGAGAAAAACATTAAATTCATCTATCCTTTCAGAGCTGGTTTTTAGTATCAGTTTAAAGAGCAGCTGTTCATAGAAAAAAAATGTATTAAAATAAAAAGGTGAAAATAGGAAGCACATTTGAACCTCCAAGCAACATTTAATTTTGACAAGTAATTGAACAATAAATTAAAACATAACTGAAATCCAGTGCACAAAATATATAGGTCAAAAAGCCCTATGTTTTCTAAAAAGCAATTATACAAGTTCTTGTGTTTTATGAATAAAGATGAATAATAACAGATTCTTGATATTTAGTAGAGATTCCTAATATTTTCATTTAGAAATTATTATAATAATGCTTCTTATTGTAGCCTGCTTCAGGGACATCCAGTTTTCAAGTGAAAAATAACCTATAGACAGGAGGGGAATTAAACTGTCCCTTACCTCTGATTCCTGAACTTTCTGTTCTTTGCCATGGTTCAAATAAGCGAAGGCAAGGTTCAAATAAACCTTGCAAATAAAATGTGGCAACAAATTACAAAACAATAATAACATCTCGATAAGCTATAAATAAAGCAGCACTGCTGAATTTCCTGTCCTTTCACAGAAGATGAGAACAGTCTCTCAAAACTTACTAGCTGAGGTCAGGTCACTTCCAGTCCAACAAAGCCACATAGTTACATAAGGCAAGCACATGACTTTTTTAAACCTTGCTCATTTATATAGTTTTATCACATAACTCTCATTGTCCAAAGACAGCATCAACACAATGACCATTACAGCTGGAGGACGTTAAGAGTATTAGGGCCACCTTACACGCTCCTACTTAAGGCAGAGGAAGGGACTTAACCACTAGACTACAAAACTTCAGAAAAACGAATGCAGACAGACCTATATGCCGCTCAGTCCAAGCAACTTCCACCTTTCATAATGTTCCAAATAAGCATGACTTGTAACTTTTCAAACGATGAAATCCAACTTGAGCCTAGACAATCTGACAATCTCTCTGTTGATGCTGCTAAATTATCTTTTTTTTTTTTTCTATCAGTGTTAAACAGGACATTTGTAATTTGTTTTTCTCCCACAAATCAAGTATATCTGCAATATAATTCCCCAAACTTATTTTGTCCAAGTTTCCACAGGACAAATTTTCCTCATTTTGGGGGAGAGAGTGTAAAAGCAGCAGATAGCTCTAGCAAGCTACCAAAGCAATGTATTAACCCTTAGCTATGGGAAGGAAACTAAGCAACTTCCACACACTTACAAAAGTATTTTTTCCACGTGCTATACACAGGTCTGCTAAAAGTGATCATTCCTGAAGTATAATACAGAGATTTAAGTGCTACTAATTTTACTGAAGCCAAACACTAATTTTCTATAAGCCACTGGACAGCTATCTTGTGGTAACACTTCCCGCTCTCAAATGGGATGGCAGGAATATATTTGAATAAATGGCATCACAAAGGAAATGCTCCAGACATGAAAACAGTTCCTTAATACCCTGTAGATATTAGTGCCAGAGACTGAAATAGAATATTAAAGCTTTGTAAAGGAGGTCCAAACGTTCAATCTCCCAAGCTCTGAGCATGTACTTTCTACAACAACTGCAATCCATTTGTTTGTGACTGAGAGTTATTTCATGCACTGCAGCCTGTGTGCGAAAACTCCTGAGAAACAAAGCACACTCTCCAGGCTTCTGTCAGCCCAATGAAGAATACAATTTGATGGCAGAGTAATCTTATTTGTAGGCCAGTTGTGCAGCTTAGCTACATACAGGGGACACAGGGGCACCTACTTGCTACCCCATTAGTTGAATTCATTTCAGATCTAGCATATGCAGGTTAAATTATCAACTTTAAAGTCACCAGTGGCTCACTTCGTGCACAGAAAGATGTACGCGCAAAGGACTGGTATCCAGCAGCATGTTGGGACACTTGGCCTCAGCTAGTAGCCGCAGCAGGTTGTGACACACAGAACACTTTTTTGTGCCTGCAGCAGTGGTAGGACTGGGCACCTGGCACCCAAACAGAGACTGCACAGGGAACTGACCTTACCTGAAATGTAGGACAGGTTGAATAATGTGTAATTTTGCCTAAGTCCTCTGCTCATGCAGAAATCTGTCAATATTGGATTGAGTCTTTCTTGCAATGTTTCTCCAGGATCAGGACATCCTTTTTCCACAATCAGACATTCCAGCACTGGAATGCAAGTCCAATGAGTAAAGCTACTCGAGTTCTCCCTCAAGTGTAAAGATAGCTCCCGTTGTTTTCAAGAATAGTGCCACAGCTTAGAGCTGATATTCTCTAAGCTTTATGGAGAACAACATTTATTTTATGTCATCTCTAGCCAATACTCACAATCTCTCTGAACAGCACATTATGCTATGTCTAACCATAAAATACATGCTGAAGGATTTGCCACCTTAAAAGAATTTATAGCAAAATTGGATCCTTAGGCCCCAAAAGTCACTCAGCCACAGTACTACAACTGCATAGCAGTATCACAGCAGATGGTCTGACAAGAAGAAATACTGCTCATCCTCCTGACTGACCCGAGGTATAGTGTGAGAGTCCTTGTGCAAGTCTCCTACATATTTTGCAGGAATGCAGGACATACTGTCTCCCACAGTAACTTAAAAATAGAGAAGGGACAGACACTGTTGTGCTGCTTTCTTTCCACTTTTCACTGGGAATGTCATGGGTACCAGAAAAGACTTCACTCAGAACACTGTTTCCCAGTGCACTTTCCATCGGACCCAAAAGCCAGCTGTCCTTAGCTGCTACTTCGGTTCAAGTCATTTGTTCCCATATTAGAACAAAGAATCGTGCTGGGACTGGCACTTCTATTGCTGCATCTTTCCACTTCATGTTGATCTTACTGGCCCAGATATCCATTTCTAGCAGCTTAAAACTTGGACAAACTGATAGTTTTGGTGAGATAAGGATTAAAATCAGAACAATGTGTTAAATGACCAATGACGTGATTTTAGATATATTAGTTTTCATCCATCAGAGATTTTCTCATCAACAGTTCATTTTAAAAAATTATTTCTCCAAGCATCCCAAGACTTTATCTTCATTGGGCTGATGCATTTTACAATACAGAGTACGAGTTGTGTTACAGCTTTTTTCTCTTCTGAACATCTGTTTTATTTTACTTCTGCAAAAACTAACGAAGTAAAAACAACCATTGGAATCTGCAGGATTGCTGTTCACAGCAGTTTGTGCTCTTCCCATAGCTCTGTAGTACATTTTATTCAAATGAGGATTAAAGAACCATATTCTTTTTGTTTAGGCATATATTCCAATTCCAAATGGCTCTTAATAATTTACATTTTGGAAAGTATAGCAGCTAACAGTAGGTCACAATTTAGAATACTGGGTTTATTTGAAGTCTGCTGATCTCAGCACAGCAGATTTAATGAGCCCATTCCTTCTTTCTTTGAAGTAAATATGAAATTTACCTCTGACTTCAGTAAGAATCAGCTTTAAGCCACGGCTAAATTCATAGGAGTTTTACTGATTTACAGTGAAAGTCTCTTCGGTACTGACTTAACTCCAGCAGCTTCTCCAGCGGCCTGTGAGGAGCTTTGCGCTCGGGCACTGGAACAACACAAAACAATACACTGAAAATAGGCCAACGACCGAACCCAAGGATAAAGCCGCATTCCTGGAAACCCGCAGGCTTAACTTCACCTGTGGTCACCTACAGAGGCTGGGTTACCCCCCGGTTTTTGGGGTACCCCGACAGGGGGACACGGGCTGATAGAACCCAGCCGCAGGTCTCCATGGCGTCGCGCAGGCCCGGCGGGCCGAGGCGGGGCCTGCCATTTTCGTAGCCGCAGCTCGGCTCCCCCTCCTGCTCCGCCCCGGCCCGGCCGAGCGGCGGGATGGGGCCTGACATGGAGCCGCTGCTGCGGGCCTGGAGCTACTTCAGGCGGAGGAAATTCCGGCAGTGCTCCGAGCTTTGCTCGCGGCTGCTGGAGGCGGCGCCCGGCGAGCAGGTAGCGGGGCCGGGCCGGGCGGGGAGGCCAGGCCGGGAGCGCCGAGGGGCCGAGCCGGGCCGGGGTGGGGGTTCCCTCGGCGGTGCCCCCCTCTGTGCCTGCTGGTGCTGCTGGAGAGACCCGCTGCGAGCCCCCATTACCGGGCCGGGGGCCTGGCTGGGGCGGCACCGAGCCGCCCTGCCGCTGCGCCTGCCCCGCCCCGGCCCAGGTGAGGGGAGCGCAGCCCTGACAGCAGCGGGGTGCCAGCGCTCCTCGCCCTCCCTGAACACTTTGAGCTGTCGAAGGAGGAAAAGCCAAGGCCCAAAACTGTTCTGTTTGCGGGTGTTGCTGTTGATTTTACATAGATGTCCGGGTTTCACAGTGACAGCCCTTTTACCTCAGCCTGGATCCCAGCACTGCCACAGAACAGCCCTCTCTGTTAACTCTCCTCAGTTGCAAAGTTGGAAACATTGGACATGTTTTATACCTACATATTTTTTCACTGCTCTGTAAAAAGAAAGGATTTGGGAACGTTATGTCTGAATTAGTATTTCTATGTATGGCAAAGTTATTACTGCTAGATTTGGAAAGCAGTAATCAAATTGACTGTCTTCATCACAGTTACTTTATAGTAAATTGTGTCGCCCAAAGCATTTGATAGGTACAATTTTTAAGAATCTTGAAGGCAATTTTTTTTTTTTTATCACAGGGGAAATAAATCTTTAAAGAAAGCTGCACAGTCACATAGTTGTGTAAATGTAAAGCACAAGAAGTGTTTACACTCGTTTAGGATAGATATTTAAAAGGTGCTTTTGTTGCTGGTTTATAGTCTAAGGCACCAACAAAGAGCCATGAGCAGAAAAACTCTTACTAAAGAAGACATTCCAAGAAAATTGGTCCTGAACACTAAATGAGTATCACTTCTGTGCATGCCAAAAACTTTAAAAATCAGTGTGTGCATTTCAGCAGTGTATTTCCAACCTACCTGAAAGTTTAGAAGGAAATGTCTTCTGCTTTTCGTAGAGGTAAACTTGAAATACAATTTGTTTTGCTGTTGACCTATGTAATTTTTGTGAGGAATCCTTATTAAGAGCTCTGCTTAAACAGGAATTAATGATTAAAAAATACTTTAAAATGCATCACCTATGTTGGAAAAAGTGGAATATTGGCTAAGTCATTTTCAAGAGTGCAGCTTGAACCAGACATGCCAACTCTGCATACAAAATCTTGCTCTTGAAATCTATTTAAGTGGAACATTTTCTTATGATCTAAGTTAAAATACAGCTTTAATGTTCATGGTGGAATTAACATGGAATGGAATTTCTCTATTTCAGTCAATTGTGCTCATGATGTTTTAGATGAAGAATTTTATTGTAACCAACACAGAATCTTGATACCTATTGGTTATCTGTCCATGTACACCTGTATATTATTATTCTGCTTCTGATACTTAAAGCTTGGCAGGTCTTTTCCCTAGCTATGTTGTTGCACTTACAGCTCCTTACTTTCTAATGCCTATTGCTTTCAGATACTCCAGGCATAGAGAAAAGGAAATAGTAATATGCCTCACAAATGTATTTTATATGTAGTTGAAACCTTACAAGCTATTTTGAACCTACTTAATACAACATAATGAAAAAACAAATCATATTCATGTACTGCAGTGTGTTTACATTTAATACAATTGTTACTTTTATAAATCTTTGAAAAATACTAAACTCTAACATTGAGGCAATAAGAACTCAAGCACATGTTAGAATACGCAAGGCAAGAGAATCATTTTATGTAATCCTGTATTCTAAAGGTAGCATATTATTTTTGTTGCTGTGGTTGTGAATATTATAAAAGTGATCTAAGATTGCTTTTTTATATTTTAAGTTGATTAAGAATCCAGGACCATACTCAAGCAGATTGACTCTTGATTCCTCAAGTCTCTTTTACTTTTGAAAGCAGAGTTAATGAAATTGGTAGTTGCTACACATTTTGATCAAACTTTATATCTGTCCCCTATAACTGCCTACCAGGAAAATGGTGCTATTGTCTGCTCATGTGAACTAAATTATTATTTTAGTATAACCTGGAGAAACATCTAAAACTAGGTATGTATATCATTTTCAGTGCCTAACCTGAAATACCCATTTTATTGTGCTTAAAAAGCACATAGGAGTTCTAAAACATTTGATGGTGAAATCCTGTCTTCCTTACTGAGAGCATTTCTGCAAATCAGGCCCATGATATATCATGCTAGACACCAGGAAAGCAAACAGACAAATGACAACACTCACAGAAAGTTTGGATTAAGTGAGCTGCTGTGTACCACAAGGCAGTATTCAACTGCTGTGAGCACAGTGCCATCTGTTCTCATCCTGTTGTCCCACATTTCACTAAGCACATGCCTCCCAACCTCTGCAACCAGTTGACAGATGGATGTTAGAGCAGTACCTTCCCTCACTGCATAGAGATTCATTTATTTGGACAGCATTAGAGGAGATGGTACAAACCAAGCCATAGTATCCTTTAAAGAGATGCCCAGGAAGGGTTGAGTTAAACTGAGACTGTTACAGGCCAGAACTTTTTCATGCTCAGGCATCTAGCCTTCTCTCTTGTAAGACATGTTTTAATGACAATATGTAAAAGAAGAGACTAACAGAACATAATTTGAATGTTGTCATGCCTGAAAGAGACGACTGGGTGTCTGACAGCCTGTTTTTCCCAGCTGTGTCAGCTGGTCTGCTAAATGGTATCACCACTTCTGCCCCATTGCAACAGCAACACTATCACAAAGCTACAAGCCATTGAAATCAGCTTTTCACAATACCCTAGGAAGTAGGTATTTTTGCCAGTCATACTTATAAATGAAATAATTTTTCTTGGCTAGTGCATCCTGATATGTGTACAGAGAGTGGTAAATTAAGAAATATAGCTTACTATTCTAAATGTGTCTTCTGTAGAACACAGTAAGACAAAGATGTTTTGAAGATCTGAAAAATAAGTATACTAATGATCTAATACTTACATTTACGTACGTTTACAAGCTATCTTAATTGATCATCAGATGTGGTAGGTATTAGAAGCTTTTAGAGGTATGGTGGTGACCTTTTAGCCAACTTGGCTAAAATCAGAAATTTTCTTATGCAGCGATATGAAGTCAATTATAAACTTGCATGCTTATAAAACACATCTGTGAAATCAAAACATTTAAAAACCAGTTATGTATTCCTAAAGAGTTCATGAATAAAATGTGATTAACATTGTGATAGAATGATAATTAACTCCTGCTGAGTTCTATCTTGTGGAAGACAAATATTTTTAATATAAAATATTTTGTGCACTTCTTCATTTAAAAATAGGAATATTATGTTTATTGATGAAGTTTACTTCTGTGATAATAATCTTATCTGAAGATTGATAAAACTGCATGTTCTATGACCAGCATTTGGGCATACAAACACACAGAGCACTGATGTTCAATTCAGTTATTCCCTATTGTAACCAAGCAGACGTTGTCTTCTATGTTTATAGTAATAGAATGACCTAGAGGAAATACAATCCATGGCTGTCTCTGTTGATCATCCTGATTAGTTACCTAATCTGATTACTCTTCTTTGTGTTCCATATGTCAGATTCAAGGCAGTAAAACAGCACCAATGTACAAGGCCTGCTACACTTTAACAAAAAATAAATAAATTGCCTAATGTAATTAATGGACATAAAGTGGATGTCCTGCCTTTAACTTGATTAACTGTCTGCTGTGAGAATTTGCTCTTGTTCATTCGTCCTTTTTTCTCCCATGGTGTACTTTCAGCTGCTATTACTTGCATACTGTGTTTTGTAAGATCATAGTAAAAGTATCACGCATATGTTCATGTACATGGAACTTGATATGAAAAATCATCTTTAACTGAAACCAGTTATTGGTTCTAAAGTCTGTAATTACTAAGCTTATGCATGAAAATCATTGATACATACAGTAATGCCACTGTTCCTGGGTAATGTCTTTTGCATTTCTGCTCCTCTTGAAGAGCATTTTTATATATACTGATTTTAATATTCTGCATGTATTAAATCGTACTCAACTGAAATAAATTGTAAAGTGAAGCTTTTTTAGAACATAGGGTATGTAATCTTGTTTCATTCCGATTTCAGGGCTGTAAGCATCAGAAGACTTAGTTTTTCTAAATATTTTTGTTCTTAAAATTAACCAACTCTACACTAACGTTAAAATGCCCTCAGTGGATTTTGAGATCGGGGTTAAATCCTTCCTTCGTTGCTTTTACAATCCTATTAATTTCAAAGGAGATTTATATGTGTAAATGAAGAATAAATTTGACCTTTTGTTTTGAGGTATAAACTTACAGGGCAATGCTATTTGTTAATCCTCTCAAAGAAATCATTACTCTGAATCTAGTTCCAGTGGATTACTTGCACAAGTAGCAGCTACTGGATCCACCTATGTTAAAACACATTTTAATTTTAGTTTCTGTTTTTCCTATCTTGTTTTTAATGAGAAGATTCTGTCCTCTGCTTGAGGGTTATTTAAGATCTTAGGTTAGTTCTTGTCAAAAACTAAGAAATTACGTTAGGATGTACACCAAATATTAACACCTACAATTAAGACAGAACAGTGTTTTTAGGAGGTATGGTTGGTCAACTTTATTTTTTTCTAAGTGACGAGGGGTGTTGCTTTCTGAATATTTTTAGCAGTATGAATGCTCCTACAAAGGCAAATCTGGTTCATTTCTATTTATTTATTTATTTAAACTAATGAACAGTGCCTGAAGTAAGGTACACAGCTGTAACATCAAGGCATTTCTGAGTTGGTGTTGACATGGTATTCCGAACCTAGCCCTCATTAGGTAATGTAGCACATATGGTATGGAAGATCACCTACTGCTCTTAAACCCTTTTCTAGTACACCATATGTGCTGTAACACTTGGGACACAATGGGGTGGGTAAAATACAAGCCCAGATATTGCAATGTCCTTTCCTTTATTGCTTAGTTAGATCAGCTTGTTTTGTAGAAAACAAACACTATAAATAAAGTGATGTATTAAATGAACTCCATATTCTTTTAATAAGACATGATTAAAATGTAAAGGTGATTTAAGTGCCTTACTCAAGCACAGGTATATCGCAGGCAGCTGAGATTAATCCCTCCATTAAAGTTTAGTTCCACGTAATCAATTCATAAGCAGTTTTATGCACTCAGCACTGATGAACAACTTTATGATTCCAAATATGACACTTAAAAGCGCATAGGAGTTCCTGGGTGCTACAGAAGGAAGGTGGAGATATCATCAGTGATCCAGGTACCTGCTGTCCTGGAATTTACTGAGTAAAAATGGGAATCTCAAATGTGGAGATACAGGCCATGTCTCTTACTATGCAGGAAAGGAAAGAGCCCGCCCTTGCCATTCTCTTGGTGAAGTATGAGCTAGCAGTGTGCCCTGCTTGCAAAGGAAGCTAACAGCGTGCTGGGCAGTATTTAAGAGGAATATAACCAGTAGACTGAGTGATTTGACCTCTGTAGTTGACATTTACTAGCTGACATCTAGAAAACATCCAAGTTTGAGCTCCCCCTTAAGAGATGTTGCTAAATTGGAGCAGAGGACCACTGAGGTGGTCAGGGGATGGAGCAAGGAGAGCCTGAGGGAACTGGAGTTGTTCACCTTGGATAAGACATTGATGTGACCTGGTAACAGCCTTCTAGTACTGCTCTGAGGGTGTGAAAACAGAGCTAGGCTCTTTGCAGCAGTGGTACAAGGGGTGAGAGACCGCAGACATCAACTGAAATGAAAGAGGTTTTGACATGATATAAGGAAAAACGTTTCTCTGTAAGGATACCCAGGCAGTGGAACAGGTTGCACAGAAGCACTGTGCAATCTCCATCCTTGGAAGGTTTCAAGACCTGACAGGAGAAAGCTCTAAGCAACCTCAAGTGACCTCACAGCAGGTTGCTTTGAGCTTGGCTTTGGGCTAGAGAGCTCCTGAAGTGTCTTTCTGCTCTGAATTATCCTGTGATTCTATATGGAATCTAACATAGCTGGCTTGACTGTGGTAGATTTACACAAGTCCAGATATGTAAGAAATTTACCAATGCCTCTAAGACCAGAAAAGAAATCACCAGACTCTACAGAAGACTCATGGTGATGTAGAGAAAGTAATGTCTATCTCTCACCTTCCCTATCTTTCCCCCTGCAGCTAGGTAAAATGCTGAGGTCCCTGCAATTGAACAGCAGAAGCACCAAAGGATCATATAAATACTATATAAATGTGATAATTGCACAATAAATGATGATAGAGCCACTTTTCCTGTTGTTGTTATTTATTCAATTTCACCTCAAGTTTTCAAGTGTATGGAACTTCCAGCTGTTTGAGGTAAACTTCATTAGGCCAGTGTTTTCCTTTGTTTATTGGATGGTGCAACAGGCCATTCGTTTGAAGTTTTCTCTACATAAAGCATTACTGTCTGGTATGCAATAAATATATCACTTCCATCAAAAAGGTACAAAAAAACCTGTTGTCATGTGAAGAAAATTTCCTTTATGTACTTGAGTGGTGTCGGTGTCAGCAGCACCACCAACTAACAAGGGATTTTATTGTGCAGGGATTCTAAAGTGCATGGCTTAATCATCTAGTTAACTGTTGAGAAATTTGCTTGCATTTTCCTTTTTTTTTATTATTTTTATGACAATAGACCATCTTTCAGTTTAGTAATTCTGTAATGTTAATCTAAGTTTTGGCCAGCATGATCCCACAGCAGCAAAAAAGCAAACAGTATATGGAAAAAGTACTTACTGCAAATATGCTTTTGTTCTGTAAAATATTGCTGAACTCAGAAATGCCTGTAAATTGAGATAATGCAATAATATTGAAATTTGGATATATGCGTCAGAAAATATTTCTGCAAGCTAAGGAGGTCACAAAGTATTTTGATTTAATTTCATAATTCTTTGGGTGTTCTTTTTTACTTTTCGTTGCTTACTGTCTCCATCCTTCAATTTCTCTTCTTTTCTTTACAGGAGCCTGATACCGGATACTCCGTGTTCGAGGTAAAATTCTTTCCCTAAATACAATCATTAGATGCAATAATTAGGAAATAATTCTAATATGCTGAATAATACTTGTTCCATTGTTAAATCCTGAATGGCATAAACTTGTTTTTCATCATTGGTAAGGCACTATTCTGATAAGGGGTATTTTAAATAGGCAGCTTTTATACAAAATAAACATGTATTTCTCTCATATATTTTTTCAGGTTTATTCAGCAGTTCAGTAGCTCAGTGCCTTCTGAAAGTTACAGTGAATCTATCTTGAACAAAACGACCTCCATCAGCTAGCGAGATTAGGAAAAAGCCAGTGTGTATTTCACAGATCGAACAACCTTTATGTTCTTAGGGCTGTTTCATGTTTCATCTAATCCAGTGTAATGGTGGGCTATTACCCATGCCCTTCCTGTTCTTGCAGCTCTTTCTCCCTGCCTACCTGGTGTAGAGTGTGAAATCTTGAAGCTGTGTGATGATCCCTTGCTCTACTAATGGAAGCCTGAGAGTAATGCATTGTTCATTCTGTCCATGTTACTACTAGATTACAGCAATGGGAAGAATAATAACATGCAAGTCTTGCCTTCTTTTAGCCCTAGCCCAAAGTTAGTAACATATTTTACAAGTCTCTTATTAATTCCAATGAAGTCATGTAAGTCGTTTGCATACAAAATGATTTCAGGGAAATACTGCTGGTATCTTCTTGACTTTATGTTTCAAGGTAGTTGCAGCCTGTTATTTTAGGCTCTATGTTGTATGGAATAAAATTTGTGATAATGGAGCAGATTATTGGAGAATGAAACTACAATTTAATTGGAGATGAGAAGTTGTTTAGATTTAGATTTTAGGTTTACATTTTTTAATCCGATTTTGGGGATTTTCAGGAACAAGAGGGAGATATTTATTTGATTCACTGACATCAATTTTCAGAAACTAAGTGAAAAACAATTATGTTGAATACTGCTTCTTTTCTTTTTTTGTAATTTAGGCTTCCAAAGAAATACTAATGTATTCTTGAATACATCTTGAATTCAGAAATATATTACACTTCTGTTCTTATAGTGCTTAAGATATTCTTCCCTCTTCAATTAATATTAGTTATTGTAAAGTTCTGTTCTGATTATAAGGTAAGCAAGCTAAATTTGTTATTATGTAGTGAATATGTAATGAATATGTGGGTTGTCTGAAATGAGCCATCCGTTTCTTGTTCCTGCTAAGTGTCCATTTCATAACAATAGGCATTTTCTTCATATACAACAAGCATACTGCTTCTCACGGAACAAAAATGTTGGTCCCTTTGGTGTTTTTACCCTGCTACACATCTGCATTCCGCCATAGGGATGCAGATGACCCTGCTCAAAGGAGAAGGGGGAGAAAATACAATGGAAAGGGCTCAAGAGTTGAGATAAGGACAGGGAGATCACTCTCCAGTTATTGTCACAGGCAAAACAGACTCAGCATAGGGAGCTTAATGTAATTTATTGCCTATCACTAGCAGACTAGAATTGTGAGAAAATAAAAGCAAACTAAAAATACCTTCCCCCCATCCACCCTCTTCCACGTCCTTCACCCAAGCGGTGCAGGGGAACAGGGAATGGGGGCTGCGGTCAGTCCCTAACACTTCATTGCTGCCACTCCTTCATGGTCACTCTCTTCCCCTGCTCCAGTGTGGGGTCCCTCCCGCAGGATGCCGTCCTTCCCAAACTGAGCCTGTGGGGAAAGCCTGCAGGATGCTGTCCTTCCCAAACAGAGCCTTCCCAAACTGAGCCTGCCCTTCAATAATTGCTCCAGCATGGCTCCGTACCACAGGGTCCATCCCCCAGGACCAAACTGCTCCAGCACGGGTCCCCTGCATCCCCCTGCTCCTGCGTGGGCTCCTCTCCATGGGCTGCAGCGTGGAGATCTGCTCCATGTGGGACCCATGGGATGCAGGGGGGACAGCCTGCTCCACCAGGGGCCTCCCCACAGGCCGCAGGGGAACTACTGGTTCTCACTCCTCATGCTCCCAGCCGCTGTTGTGCAGCAGGTTTTTTTTTTTTTTTGTATGTTTGTTTGTTTGTTTTCCTTTCTTAAATCTGCTCTCATAGAGGTACAAACAATATCACTTACTGATATCAATATCAAACAATATCACTTACTGATAACAATATCACTCTGGCAGTTGTAGGTCCCTTTGGAGATGTCTGGAGCGGGCGCTTATCTAACACGGGGGCAGCTCGTGGACTTTTCTCACAGAGGCCACACCTGCAGCTCCCCACTACCAAAATGTTGCCATGTAAACCCAGTACAATCCTGCAGAGAGGGAGCAGATGATACAAATGGAATCTGAGACAATAGTTCAAGTAGACAAACTTGTGCAAAGTGGAGGTGTCAATGATATCCTCGTGTGGTTACTCAGAAATGTAAGAATTTATTTTCTTGGCTTTTTTGTGATCATAAGTCAGCTTTCCCCTTGCTGTTGGCAATGTGGCTTTTCAAGTATAGTCTTTGAAAAAAGCAGAGTACCTTCAAATTGTTAAAAAATTCAACAAACTAACTACTTGTCTAGAATAATGAAAGATGATTAAGGATATCGAACATCTAACTGTAAATATCAGTGCTAATTAAAGGTTGTCACCCTACTACATAGGAAGAAACTAAAAGATAATAAAGCAAATCTAGATTACGTCTGTCTGGCCTAGATTCAAATCATCCTGCTCTGCTACTTTCTCTTCGTACTTGAACAAAGGTTTCTAATTGTGGCTGAATTGGCTGCCTAAATGCCTTTATTTCTGCCTGGAAGAAAATGAATGTTAAATATTTCAACATATTTAGGTATACTTTCTTTTTGGTAGGCAGTTATAAAATTGTATAGAAATGTTATATCAAGTAAGGTTAGAGGAGGGCATGGTCTGAGAACTGATGAACAAGAAATGTCCCATTACATAATGATTTAAATTATGAAATCTTCTATCTCTTATTTAAAGAACAAATGTTGCCATGTATTGGGCCTTCAGTTCCATTAAGAGTAGCATCATTCTGTTTCTATTCTGAAATGTTTCCTTAGCAAATATTAGTGATGCTTGGCTTGTATACCTTGTCAGAAAAGAAGCAAATCTGGTTATTTTGATAGTAGTGAGTTTTACTGTGGGTGATGTATGATCTGTTCAATGTAGGAAGATCAGGGATTGATCTTGTGGCTCCCTTTAGCATGCCAGCACTATGAGTACATTACAGGCATATTAATTTTCAAAGAAGTGATGGGATCTGAGCTTATTTTGTTGGTATTTCCGTACCAACTGGCGTTGTTTGTTTTCTCCCCATTGATTTGCTATCTCTATAGTCTACATGGGGTTGTCAGGTACTCTGAGGTTATGTTTGCTGTTCCACACTACTCATATCACACCCCAGGACATTTAACGTAGCAATTTATCATTTCAGGTCACTAGTAAGTACTCCAGTAATCTCACAAACTGAGATGCTTATACATTTACACATTTTTACAGCTGATGCTCTGAACAAAGGAGTTTGAGATGATCTTTTTAAAGACTAACACTTCTAGATACTTAATGTATTGTAATGTATCTTGAACCTCTGGTTATAAGATTTTCCTTTTTTCTCTACAGATGCCTGTGAAGGGTATTGCTTTGCATTATAGTGGCTTTACTTAGCTTCCTTTCCCATCCCAATTTAAACAAGGTGTCTGTCAGCAATGGGTTTTGAATGGCACTTGTAGCTAAGGATTTATTCAGAAGCAGAAGATCTCAGTTGCCTGTGACATAAGTTAGTCATAACTTTGATCAGGCATGAAATTCTATCCTCCAAACTCAGGGACTACCTGTTCCACTCCAAAGGAGTTGTCTGAGTTCCGGTACCCTGTCCACCTCTGTCAGGCAACTGTATGGCTGGATCAGCAGGGAACTGCCAGCACGCTGCCTTGATCAAAGGGACAAGCAATGCGTGAGCCTGCTGGGCCTACCTGAACACTTGGGCTCCCCGTGTGCTTGCCCAAACATGCTGTGGCCATGCTTGAAGCTGCACTTATGACCTGCATGTCAGGCAATGGATTTGAGCAGCATTAGGTCCACCTATAGTATATGTTCAGGTATACCCAGTTGTTCGAATCAATAGCTTATTCAATCCTATTAAAACCGTGAAAGGAGCAATATATATATATATATTTTTTTTTTAAAAAAAAAAGGCAGAAATGCTGTTTAGATGATTTAATTGGTGACCTGAAGATATTTATCTTTGTGTACTTTATCCTTATTCAGGCTGCCTGGAGCCTGAAAACACGAGCTTTGACAGAGATGGTGTATGTGGATGAAATTGATATGGATCAAGAAGGAATTGCAGAGATGATGCTAGATGAAAATGCCATTGCTCAAGTCGCACGTAAGAACAACTTTCTCTTAAGTACACTGATGCAACAGGAGCTGTTTTGGTCAGGATTGTCATCTATCATAAAATAGTACACACTGTTATGGCTTTTACTTATTGTTACAAGAAGAGCTTTCAGTTGTTTTTTGATTGCATTGACAATGATCTTGATATACTGCTTAGGCCTGTCTTCCAGGGATTCGGATAAAAAGTGTTTTGTCAGCTTTTCCTCTACATCTCTGTACTCACTGTCTCTTTTCCATCAGTGCATTGATTTCTGGCTTCTTCTCTAGTGGGAAACAAAAGAAAAATAAGCCCTTGATGTACTATGTATCCCATCCCTATGCTTATACTATAGGCAAAAGTCAGGCCAAATCTGACATCACTGATTCATTGCATTTCCTACAAACATTTTCTAAACTGCTTTTGCTCTCTTCTGCTTTTCTCTTCTTTTTCCTCTCTTGCTTTCCAGGGCACTTCTTCAGCAATGTCGTTGTTTCCTGCATGAAGCTCTTTTCAGCTTCATCAGTTCCTATCTAAGCGGGCAGTCATTATAGTCTTCCATGACTTTTGTACTTTTTGGCATTATTTCTATTTGCGGTGTTTCTCTATTATGATCCATATGGCAATTTTTATGCATCTTATTAGATATGGCTCTCAACCACCTACCATGTCAGAGAATTTAAGGGAAGAACTGGACATAGATTAGAACTAATTTTTGAATCATTAAAAGCTTTTCTTATCTGGATAGTAGCAGGCAACTGCATATTTCTATTTATCTGATTAGATTTTTTAAAATTGTCATTACATGCTTGGTCACATATAAACAGTCAAGTTGTGTTTATACATCTTGATAATTTAATTACATGTAGTTGTCTCAAAAACAGCATAATTTCACTTAAACTTTTTGCCCCCTGTGGTAAAGACCATCTGCCAAGAAAAATCATTTGAGAAATATTATTGAGAAATGGGGCATTCTGGAAAAATCTGTACTAAACTGAAAAATAAGTGACTTTTTGGATAGCATGTCACAAATTTCAAAAAGAAAATCGTTATGATAGTATAACCTGAACTCCCAAATCACTGAGATAAATAAGACTTTGCTGTTCATGCTTCAAATCTACCACATGTGCCTGAGATAGCATGTAATTTATTGCAAAGCATAAAAACTTCCCAGAGAGAAAGACTGCAGTCTTCAGTAAATTACTAAATTTGCTTGTATCAATGTATACCATATCCCTAGTGGAAATTATCAACTGTGGCTTCAGCTGTTGCTTCTTTGTGTACTTTTTATGCCTGATAAAAATATATATAATATGCCTGATAAAAATATATATGTCTTTATTTTCAAAGGTATATTTTTATCCCTTTTAATATCCCTTTTATATATATGTATAGTCTGTATATTCAAAGGTGTATAGAGTAAATAGCTAAAACTGTGATTAAGTCATTCAGTGATCTTTTCTTCGATGAACTACATGAATGTTTCATTTTGAGGTTTATCTTTCAATTGTTGAATTGAGTCTTGAAACTCACATCTTGACCCTTTCCTATTTATCCATATCCTTTTTCAGTTGTAGTCACCAAACCAACAGTCCACTGGCACATGTAGAAAACATGTTTTTCTTCTACAGCTTAATTTTACTTTCTGTGTACCAATGAATTACTTTTCTGTTAAACTTTTTATATAAAAGGTAAGCACAGGTATCACTTCTACATGTGACAATAAGAATGGATGCTTGCTGGATGCTTTCCATTGCTGTTAAAAAGTGTTAGTTGTAGTTGGTTTTGATTCAGGGTCTTTTACTGAGGCAAATCTGTCAGAATATCCTCCCCCACTCTCGTTATAGCTAACACCATTTAAGATTTTTAGATGTGTAGTTATACCAACTATAGTACAACTCCTATTGTCTGTAGTTTGCTTACTCAGCAGTTCAAATTCTTCTACATCAGTTACACATGCACTTCAAGCTTTCATCTGTCCTTATCTTAGTTTCCCGACAGGACTATCTTAATAATGATTTAGCTCTCTCTTGCATCATTAAATGATTAATTATATATAGACCATTAGAAACAACTACTTTTTTTTGGCTCCTCTTCATGCATGTATACTGAAATTTGTATTCTACATGTTTTTTAAATTTTTATTGTTTTGCTGTAGTAATTTTCCAGCATTGTTGTTTATTAATGAAAATACCCTGTAGCTTCATTTTACAGAAAGTTCCTCGTCTGTTACCTTTGAACTCAGCACCATCAATTTTATCAGCTAAGGTTCTAGTCTTGTTAAAATGTGTTACCTTGACAACATATTTTTCAGAAACTCATACTAATTGGCATTATGGATAATCACAGCTATTTTATTAACTAGGGAGTTAAAGGAGTCATCTGCAGTCATCCCTGACTGCTGAAATTAAGCTCTTAAATTCTGCAGCAGCTTCTAATGAGCACATGAATTGCTGTTTTCTCCTGATGCCTGTTCATAGCTAGTTCAGTTGCAATTGTCAAAGTAGGGCTCAGGACTGAGTTGCTTAGGGTGAGATCAAGGGAAATAAATCCTGTAAGCATTCTCCAAGTACATGAAAGCACAAAACAAAAATGTCTGGAAAGGGATTTAAATGCCCTGTCTTTTTTCTCATATTGTGATAACTTTAAAAAGATGCTGAGAAAGTAGAAGACTGGTTCATTGTTTGCTAGCCTGAAAAGTTGAAAGCCCTTCATCCGTTTCTCAGAAGAAAGAAAAATGCCCTACATACCACCTTAGAAACTCTGCTTGGTGGACTTTCCGCCCTTTCTGTTGTGGAGTTAAAAATTGAAGGTTCACTGTACTTTAAAGAGCGCATAAACAACAGAGACCCTAAGTGTGGCTAGCCAGAGGAGAGAGAATCCTAAGTTCTGGTCTTATTTTCAGCATCATTTACATATTTTCTTGGATTTACCAAGGAGATCATGGTTAATACCTTTTTTATATTATTTAACTTTAAATACAGCTGGTTAAGAGCCAGGTGGCTATTAAAATATTAGAGGCAGAGGTGCATCAGCCTGGTTTAAGAAAACTAGAAATTACTTAGATTGAGTTTGAGGTTATCAATTTGGACAAGTCTATTCATGTTCTTACTTATATAGTGGAATGGTAGTGTCTCAGAGATAATTACATCTTGAGGGTGGGAGAGTGAGAGAAGACTGAAGAAAGAGCAAACAATGTGGGGTTACACTGTGGGGAAAAAAAGGAGGCAGGGAACTGTCTAGCTGTCAGTATATAACCATTTCTTGGAAGTGTTTGGAATAAGAGCTGTTATAGCTAGAAATACCTAGAAAATAAGTATGTGAGCAGCAGAGATTTGTCAGAACTACCTTTTTCAACTTAAATCTCATTTTCTTCTGTACACAGTAGCAAGTGGTGGACAGACAGGCAGATGTAGATATCATATCTTACTTTTAATCAAATTTTTAAACCTTATCTTAGACATTCTTGTAGAAGGCTATAAAAATTATTATAATAAACTGTCAGTAAAAGTGATATATACTCAGGAACTAGTAATTCTTAATGATCTGCTGTCAAAGCAGAAGGTTGTGAAAAGGGGGACCCTCTATTTGTTTGCTAGGGCCCAAACCAATTCAGTATTTACATTGATTACCTTTGGATATAAATGAGATTGAAATTTAATATGCTCTAAATTGTGGATGGGGGTCCTACATGAACTAGTGACATGAGATATCTGTCCTATGGCTAAAGATTGTGGCTTACTTGATCAAGCCTTAATAGTATTTGAATCCTAGGTAGAAAATATACCATTTTAAATTAGCTTGATCACATTATTCCAATAGCCTTCCTTATTTAAACACTACCCTAAGATGTTCTTGAGATGACAGTCTGTTGTAGTATGTGCGCAAAGGCAATGCTGCTTGCCTTCACTGAAGAGAAGGACTCAAATGATAACTTAAAATCCAGTGAAATGGATGTTGTACAGGTACTAGTGTACAGGTACTAGACATTTGAAATCTGTAGGATATATGAGGGGGAAAAGGAAGGAGAAACAGCACATTCTTACCCTCTGCAGGGAAAGGGTGAAGAGAGAAACAGAACTAGAGGAGTAATCTATAGAAGATTACTTTTTCCTATGTTAATGATAGCATCTTTCTTGTAATAATCTGACAATTTACCAGTAGTACAATGCAGTTTTGTTTCTTCTTGTCCTCTTTGTCCAGTGCTATGTCTCTCCAGTTTGAACCAAGAAATTTCCAGTTTATTGTAAGACACAGGCATTTTTAAAGCCCCTTGGACAAGGGTTAAGTATCTCAAGATGAAGTGAACAATGCTCTTATTTTATAGGACCAGGAACATCTTTGAAAGTCCCTGGAACTAGCCAAGATGCAGGCCCCAGCCCAGCTGTTAGGTACGTGATAATTAATTTTTTTTTAAATGTGACTTATTGCGCATAAGCAAATCCTAAATTTAACTCATAAAGATGAAACTTCCAATATAAGTGTTTAAACTCTCTATGAGTAAATATCATTTGACGTGAGGTTAATGTGCTTACCATCTTCAGGCCAGTAACTCAGTCAGGAAGACCTATTACAGGATTTGTGAGACCCAGTACACAAAGTGGACGGCCAAGTACTATGGAACAGGCTATAAAAACACCTCGAACAGTTCTCACAGCTCGTCCAGTAACTAGTGCTTCTGGGAGATCTGTCAGGATAGGAACGGTAAGTTGCTTGACTTTGTTCTTAGAAAGCATCTTGATCATAGCACATTGACATTGTACTTAACTTAAAAGCTGCATCTAAACTCAAGATTGAGGGAGTTCAGTATTTTTAATATTTTGTTTAAACCATTTTCAAAGTCAAGTTTGAAAACGCTACCTCATTAGTTTGCTAGTCTATTCACAGATAAAATGTACGTATATCCACAAGTTCACAAAAACTCATTTATGTTTACAAATTCACAAGTTTTTTGAGACTGATTTTTATTCACTGAAGACCATGAAAAGACTATGACATGACTTCACCATAAGTATGCCAGAACCTGTAAGATTTTCAGTTTACTGCAAAGCAATTGCAAATCTCTCAGTCTCTGTTACTTCAGAAAATAAAGAAAATGAGATGTACTCATTTTATTCTTCTCTATTGTCAAAATTAATACACTGCAACAGGCATGAGTGTGTAATACTGATTAGTAGCATGTTATTGGCAAGTTCTTAATATCATGGGTACAAACGGATCTCCCTAAATATTTCTTGAAGATCTTTTATATATCCCACCTGCCTTCAGTCCATCTAACAGCGTAAGCTACATGCTTAGGCACATTATGGAAGAAGTGGAGAGAGGGAAGAAAAAGGTAGTTCCAGAAGGTAATTCATGCAACCTCTTTCAGGGACTGTATGGGAGTAGGACAGATTCCTCACTTTCAGAAAAGATGAAATTAAGATGAATCCCTATTATGAAGCAGATAAATGCATCTAAAACTATTGTTTTATTTTTTTGGCATATTGCTACTATTTTGAAAATTTTCAGGAAAAGTGTAGGGGATCTTCCCACTTAAAAACTTGTTTCTCCCCTTCAGGCTTCAATGATAACAAATCCAGATGGCCCTTTCATAAATCTGTCTCGACTGAATTTAGCAAAATATGCTGAAAAACCCAAACTGGCAAAGGTATGTAATTATTCTGGTTATGATTGTGATATCTAATTTTCTAGCATCATTCTAATGATGTTATACATGAGATTGGGGATAGAAACCTTGATGAACTGTGTTCAAGATATAAAATTCATAAAAATTTTGTGTTATTTACCTTTTGTCCACTAATGGGTTACCAGACTTGAAATTGAAAATATATGTGTGAAGCAGTCATTTTGAAAGGAAAGGTAGCCAAAACCTATGGATATGCTAAAATACTCTATTAGTAAATTGGTTTGAACTGTGTGTATACAAGTGATGAAGAGCAACTACAAAAAAAATAAAGGGGAGGGGGGGGGAGGGCGGGTAAACACAGCAGAACCCTTCTGATTGGCCAGAAATGCAAACAGATGTCAATCCTGACCTAAAAAAGTTCAACTGGTTTGGATTTTTCCCTTTGATTTTATGTCATGAATTTATGTCAATATTTTTTATACAAAAAGATTCCATCTTTTTTGTTCAGATTCATTTCATTTTCAGTTAAGATCTTATGATTGATAGCCACTGAAACTGAGGCCATCTGCCCAGCTTGTGGTCTCAGCTCTGAGTGGAAGGGACCTAAAAATTGTGTAATGATTTCTCTGCGTGGCTTTTCAGTTGAATTGTTCCACAGTATAACCGGTTATGTATAGATGAACATGTTTTCTGTGCCTATATTGTTCACAGAAAATTAATGTTGGGTTGTGACCAACAACTCATTTTTCACAAGGTATGAAACCACTGTTGGACAGACTCTCAGGAACTTTGTTTAACTGGCAACATGGAAGTGATTGAACCCATATGTATTCAGTCTGTTTTGAAAAATGTAGCAATGAACACTTTTAGAAGACTGGTAGTACCTCATCTTCTGCTGGTGGTAGTTATCTCCCCAGTCTAAAACTTTAGTTAATAACTTTGCATAAATGATTAGCAAATTACTTTTTTTTTTTTTTCAAGCTGCTTTTTAAAACCCGATTTGGACTTATGGATTGCTTTTCAATGTGGTTTTCAAAGAAAATAAGTTTTGTGTGATTGCACTTCATTCCTTACTCACTCCTTATATTTCTGTCCCTTGGCCTCTTAACCAAACTAGACAGAAGAATAGATAATCAAATACAGTAAGTTCGAGCCTGGCTAAATAATGAAGGACGATCATCTCCACTGAGGGCAGTTACAAGTCAGTTCTGAAAAAAACTGCATGCCTTCTGTCCAGTTATGTTCTTGTCACAAATAAGTCAGCACTCAACAATGCTAAACCAATTAGAACTTATAAAACAGAGAGAATGTAAGAAACCTGAGGAGGATTAAGGAACTCAAGACACATCCCTATGAAACCAGGCTTAGCTCTTCTCCTTAAAGACAGCTAGCTTTTAATTTTTCTTTTGATAACTCTGTAGTTTTTTAAATAGGCAGGTTTGCTTTCAGATGAAATATTTATTCTCAGCAGCAGCTCTCAGGAATGCAAGACATAGATATTTTAAACATTTTTTTAATTAGAGTTTTCAGGGAAGACAGAATAGTTGTGTCCTTCAGTTTCATATAAAAGAGTCTTAAGCCAAAAAACATAAATCAACAATCCTCATGGAAACATCCATAGGCAGCAAGTGTACTTGTCAGTATTATGAAGCTAATACAGTATGACATTAATGTTTCATACAGAATGTAAGTTCTAAGTTTAAATTTGGAGGTACATGGATTTATAACTTTTTTTTTCTTTTTTCTTTTTTGTGAAACAAGACAGCATTAAGGCTAAAGCCAAAACAGGAGCAGACTGCACTTTGTGTTGAGAAGCACTGATTAAAGTTTTAAAACTCTTTGAGCTGTCACCTCCCTGAGGCACAAAATGATAAATCTTGCAACTATTAAACTCACATAATTAGCCTTTGTATTCATGTTGGTATATAATCCTCCTACCTACTTCTTCCTTATGTTTGAAAAATATACTTATCATGTCTCCTTTTACATTAGATTATCTATTTTTTCATTGCTTGACTATGTCTTCCTAGATCTTGAAGTATAAAGGAATGGACAAAATAAGTTTGCTAAGTCTCTAGTCTCTGACTTAAGCTAGCATCAGCCATGTTAAGGACTATTGCAAGAAGCACCATAGCAGACTTAAGAGATATCACCTGTCCCCAGAGATAGCCTCTATTAAATCTGAGTTGCCAACTGGTTTCTGCTATGAAACAGGAAATTTTATCTTCTTTAGCTTGTGGATTTTTAATAGAGTTACTAAGATAACTCTAGATATTTTTATCCAAGTGAATGTTCAGTAATTTTTGAAGGTCGGGGCCTATAGATAGCCACAGTAAACTCCTCATGCCAGCTATCCAAGAAGATATCTTTTTTATCACTTTCAGATTTACTCATTTTTACTGAATGTTTCCTTGTTAATGCACTACAGAAGTTGTGCTGCCACTTCTTTATTTTCTGTTATTTTGTTATTTTCACTTCTAAACACACAATAAATAAGTGTCTCGTTCAAATCTTCCTATAAACACATTTTTATTAATCATTCATTACTTTCTTTTAATACTCTGTGGACATTCTTTTCTGAAAAAAAAAAAAGAATTTCTTTCTTTCTTTCTTTCTTTCTTTCTTTCTTTCTTTCTTCCTTCCTTCCTTCCTTCCTTCCTTCCTTCCTTCCTTCCTTCCTTCCTTTCTTTCTTCCTTTCTCTCTCTCTCTCTCTTTTTCTTTCTCTCTCTCATTCTCTCTTTCTCTCTTTCTTTCTTTCTCTCTTTCTTTTCTTTCTTTCTTTCTTCATGGGCCAAAGTTTTCATCTAGGGATGTATCATTTTTTAAAAAATAAAGAATACTATGAATTAAGAAAAAAATTGTTCCTTTGCAGCAATTAAGACCTGGGATATGGTTGCTCAAAAAGTTAGTAACGCTTTTTGTTACTAACACCCTTATCCATTTCTGGGGATAGAGGCTTCCAGTCTCCTTTGAAATATGTACTGTTTTTCAGCATCATTATATTCACTTCAAATGCTACCTCCGTTAGCTGTTACGTACCCTTCTGTATTCCAGTTTAGAACAGTTAGAAGGTGGTATTACTTGCTTAGCTTTATAAAAGAATAATCAAAGATGAATTTATATTGCCTTGCAGTTGTTGTGGTCTCACTAGCAGTGGATGAATATTACTTCTTGAAACTTTAGTATAATTATGGTTTGTTACTGGTATTACTATGGTGTGGAATTTCAGAAATGTGATATTGTTAGCACTTATCATTTATAAATAAAAAGGCAGTTCTTCGATTACAGACCCCAAAATTATGTAGGGTTTAGAAAGTTTAGTTTTCTTTTCCCTAAAACAGAATTTGCTCAGCTTACATGCCTAGTAAATATATGTTTACTCTAATTAGACTTAGTTCTACGTAAGCACCTATCTACATTGCAAAAAGTCTTGTTAGATAACTTGTTGATTTTACAGTTGGGAAGTCATGAAAATGGTACCAGGTTTTCAAATATACATTCACTTTCAAATTATAGCTCTCTGTTTAAGGTGACTTTAAAGACCAATGATTAAAAACAATTCCACTAATCTCTTGCAGCAAATTAAGAATTAAAATGTTTTCCTGTAATGACAATGTAGCAATGTATAGTTTTTGTCTATTCGGGTCTTATTGAAATGTAAATGTCAGTAGTTCTGATGTGCAAATGTGATTGCTTGCACAAAGAATTACTCTCTGCATAATGTAATCAAGATTCTGAAGTTCTATAAGGCAATATTTACTATTTTTTTTCTTTAAATATGACATTGTTTTAAATATTCTTCTGACAGGCATTGTTCGAATATATTTTTCACCATGAAAATGAAATAAAAATTGTGAGTAATTCATACTTTCCATTATCAGTTTTTATTAAGTATCAGTCTGTTATTTCTGTTAATGTTCTGCTAAACTAAGGATCCAAGTAGTACATCACATTTCAGTACAGAAGTGAAGCATTAGAAATTCTTTAAGGGAAATAAACCCTTTCTACAGGTAAGGTAATGTGCACATACCTATATATTCCTTATTGCTTTCTTTTTTGAGAGGCAAAGCATTATAACATTGTTAAGTTAGATCCTTCATCTCTCAACATGGTAAGATCCCCATATTTAATTATTTCACCTTAATAGAATTTTCTTTTATTTTAAATACTTTACTGGAGTCCGAGCAGTACTTCATATCAGTTTGTTGAGCTGTCTTGAAAGTTCAGAGTAACTGAGGCCTAATATAAAGTGATACATTTGAAAAGATTGTCTATTATAAGAAGGTGAAAATACCTTGAAAAATAGTGTTTGACGTGACCATAATTTGGTATTTGAAACCATTGAGATGATGCTTATGTATTTGAGTGAACAGAAATTCAATGTATTTGGTGAAACTACAAAAAATTTGGTGAAAAATAAAATATCAACAGGAGTTGGACAGTTTTGCTAGAAATATAATTCCATAGAGCTGAGGTGTTACTTAGGTGTTAGAGAGTTACTTAACTTTATCCTGCACTAACTGGTGTGTGATTAGATCTGAAGTTAGACTCTCAAGCTGCTTCTTTGATACCATCATCTTCAGCCAGTTAATAACACACAAAAATACTTCATTGTTGACAACATGGATCAGAACTGTTTGCAAATGTACCACTGTGTGAAGCTTTTAATCTAGTATCAAATGATTATAGTGGTACACTGTCAATTTATTGCATAGTATTCTTCTAAGAGGATTGAACTGCAATGCATTGTTAATCCAAAATGTGGCTGAACCAGTAAGTGCAAGTGTCAAACATGTCAGAGAGAAATAGCCATTGTTATTTACATATTGTGATACTGAACATGCAGGGCTTGTTTTTTATGTCTCTAATAACTAGAATGTATGTTGTTTGTTACTGAGAACTCAGTTCACAAGGAATAGGTCACAGCATGCTATCTACACTGTGAGGATATGCAGGATGCCCAGACTGGACAGATCATTATATAAAATGCAAGCAAATTTCCAAGCACTCCAGAAAAAAAAACTGTGAAACACTCTTACCCTATACAGCATGTTCTTTGAAATCCCTGCTGGAGAATTCAGGATCACTGTTTACAGGAAAGTTTTGCCTATGGTTTTATGTGCACATTGGTCACCTGAATAAATCTCTAAGCAAAGAAATGTCAGCTTAGCCACCACTGTTTATTGAGTAATGAGAGGGAGATCTACATTTTTGGTTAAAGGTAGCATCCTGTAAAAAAAAAAAAAAAAGTCACAGTTCACAGTGCAAGTTGCCTTTATATTGTAATGTGTTTCTCTGAAGAAAGATTTTTTGTGACTGTTCAGTTTGTTTTCTCTTGCTTGCGTTTATTGCACTTTTCTTCTGCAATTCCTTCTCCACCATTTTCAATATATTTCTGTTCTCCAAACCGTCCTTCCTTCCTTTTGAGTCTCATCTGCATTATTTTTTCTTAAACAAACAAACAAGAAATAATGTAATTTTTGTTTAAACTTGACTGTGTTAAACCTGTATATTCACCTTTCCAACCAAAGGCATTTCACTGATTCATTTTCTTCCTTCTCCCTGAAAATATTTCAGCTGATTTGGATTCAGCAGAGATGCTAACAGTTTAAAAGTTGATCTGGATCTCTCTTGATCATCCAACATTCTGTGACATCTCTTCCATCTTTGTATGAAACACTTTTCTGCACAAGATGAGATGAAAGGGCTAGGAAGTTATTAGATCAAAGCCTGGGAAATTGACTTAACGTGACTGTATAGATGGAAAAGTCTCTACCTGCAGACTTTCTTCATGGGTAGAATTGGAAGACCAGTTCCTGCAGTTTTGTAAATAAAACACAAAAGTAGTAGTGAGGATATTGTTCCTTTGTCAATGTGCAGATCTGGAACAGTCTGTACTGTTCTCATCTGCATTATTATTTAAAAAGCAAAGGCAGTTTTATTATTTTGCTTCTGTTTAGTATTCAGCCAGTCTATAGGAAAAAAAAAAAAAAAAGCCTTAGCAATTTCAGTTGAGGAATATCATTAATCAGTATGCATTCAGCTACACAAACAATGCTAGGAACTCAGTTCAAATTAAATATATCTATAATCTATCAATTATCAGAAACTTGGAGACAGAAGAAGAAGAGAGAAGCACTGAGCTTATTCAGCATTTGAAAATGCATTCAAAATTCTTTCATCTTACTTAATGAAAAATTAAACACTTCTCTGAAGAAATTCCTATTACCCTATCCATTACTGTTCTTGACTTGTTCTCTTTTGAAGGCATACACTTAATAACTGGCTTTCTATGTTCCTTGAGTATTTCTGAATGCTGTTTTATGGGCTACGTGCTGTAAGAGCAGAGCAGTGTAAAAGACTGGTCCAGAAATAGTTCATCTTCTACTTATTTCAGCAGTAGGCTATGCCATTGTATTTTGCCATTATTCATAGGTGGGTAATGATGACAACACACTTTGTCCTGATAAAGAGCAAAGAATGTACAATATATACTTGGGTCAAGAAATCATGACCCATGATATTCCCGTAGTTCTTTGTAATACTCTGAACTTTATACACTCTGATAGAAATGTACTTGTAATGAAATTTACAAACTATCAAAGTCCAGAAGACATTCACCAAAATAAATTGGCTGATGTCATTTATTCAGCTGTTCTATAAACTATCCAATGTCGGTTTGTCTACAAACAAGAATTTAGTCAATAACAATTGCTGGGAGAATTTGATTTTGCAAAACCATAGTAAATTATCACATCTCTACAAGCTGTTTTATACATACTGAGTTATAGACTGTAAATAATTTGGAAGTCTTAATTTATAGCACAGTTTAGCTAAGGAGAGTAATAGTAAAAATAAAAACAGCTCACAATCATGCTAAATACAGCTTTGATAAATTCTTTGTGAAAGCACATTTTTATTATTACTGTAGGTTTTTTTTTTTTGCACAGATATGCACAAGCATGAGAAGCAGGCCCACGTGAACCTCACAAATTCAACAAGTCCAAATGCAAGGTGCTGCACTTGGGTCAGGGCAGTCCCAGACACAAGCACAGACTGGGAGCAGGACACATTGGGGGCAGCCCTGCAGAAAAAGACTTGGAGTTTTGGTGGACAGAAAGCTTGACACGAGCCAGCAGTGCGTGCTTGCAGCCCAGAAGGCCAACTGCAACCTGGGCTGCATCAACAGAGGGGTGGCCAGCAGGGTGAGGGAGGTGATGCAGGACAGTTGGAACAGTCATGGACAGTGACAGTCGAGGAAGTGCAGAACAGGTGGAACACTTATTACTGTTACTACTGGTTGTTTTTCAATTAACATGCTCTGCAGATTGAACATTGATTTGTACCTAAACTGTGCAATTAAAAAAATCTTGCACCAAACTGATCTGTTAAATATGCTAGCAGTTGGTATTGACATGGCGCAGTGAAGGCTTTGACCTTTAAAGGGCTGTTTTAATCAAGTTACTAACATTTCAAAGGCCACATTGTCAGAACATTTGTTGTAATGCCAGCAGAAAGTCTGACATGCAGAAATCTGACACTGATATGCACAAAGCCTTTTCAGGCAAACACTTTTTAGAAATGTTGATAACATTTGTAGTATTTCTGGATTAAAGTTTTTATATTGCATGCAAAGTATCAGAAACAGGATGTTCCTATTCCTTTTCTATTGCCTTAACAGAAAAGTATAAAATCAGGATTTACTTAACTTCAGAAATACATTTCAAAATTAAATTATGTTTTGTTTCCTGATGCTAGTAATAACATCCCAGTAAAATTTCAGGTTCTGCACCAACAGCAAAAGTGCTGATGTTACAGTCTACGAAGCCTGAAGCAGTCCTAGTTCCCACTTTCTAAGAGCAGCCAGGATTGTTAGCCTTACATAAAATAGTTTTCATAAATAATTAGGGTACTAGAAAGAAAGCTGAGTGTATAGCTACAGAAGGGATGGCTGTTTGAAATTCAGTCCTTCTCCTTGAATACTTGTCATCAGAGCACTCTAAGGAAGGCTCTTTAAAGTACATAATTTGCAGTAGGATCCTTCCTCATTTTCTATGACTACTTGTGCCCCATTAGAAACGAGTGTGGTATTTGACAAATGCACACATTCTTTACAAATTTGAAAATGCAAACAAATTTGAAAACACAACAAAAGTAAGTGATACTTCAATTTCAGCTGTTTTCCAGAGTTTTCCCAGTGAACTGTACTGGGACAAAATTGTGTATATACTTTGAGGTGAAAGTGTTTGGAAGGGAAACGTAATTTCTATCTTGAAGCAAGCTTTTCCGCACAACAGCTGTGGTGTCCAGGGGCCTGGCTGTGCAATTTGCAAAGATATAAAGAAACAAAAGGCAGCCCAGATAAGCTCTGTCATCTGAGGATTTCAAGGATACCACACACCTGGATCAGATAGTGACTTCAGAGTTGTAAACCTTCCTCTGTTTTCTCTCTCCTGTCATGGAAGCTGGGATTGCCAGTTGTGTCTTTCAGTTTGAGGACACCAACAATGCAACTCCTTAAGCTGAACTGCTATATAAAAAATACTTTTCTTCATGGAGCCAAAAGAGAACAACTTCTGTAAGTTGTTGTAGCTCCACTGACTTTGCTGTACTATATCAAATCTACAGCTATCAATTACTTGCAGCCTCATTTTGCTTGGAGGAAGAAGTGGAATCAAACCCAGAGACAGATATCACTAAATTGGGCTCTTTGACATATTTCAAGTATTCATATAAATTTTTTTCCTGGAAACTATTGATTCCTGTGCTACAGGGTGGCCAGCACACAGAACTCTTATATATTGTTCCCAATAAACATCATTTCTGATTTCTGTGGTCTGCAAAATGTTCATGAAAATAAAGAAAATGAATTATTTTGAAATACTGCTTTAAAGACTTTAAGACTATTTATGGTGATATCCCTAATATAGAAGTAACACGTAGCATGACTGATATGTTCTGGGAAAAACTGGTATTTCCAAAAATTAAGCACTAACATTTGCTTCTTTGGTAGGTTTTGGTACAGAAAACACATCAATTTGTTTTAACAGGAATTTAGAAATTACAGTGAAAGCATGAAAAGCCATAGATTCTGTCTGCAATAGCCAATGGCAGCACACTGATTAGCATGCCTACTTTTCTGATATACCAGAGAGAAGAGGTTTTAAACTTCCACCCGCTTAACTATTTCTTAGAATATTTATCTAATTTTACTATCTATTGAAGAATATTTTTTTATGTCAGGCTTTTAGAGGAAGAAGTATTTCCACTGTACACATCTGAGAGTTCCCAGAAGTAGAGGCAGCCTGATATTAGCAATAAGATTTCTTCAATATCTCAAACTGGCTGAACTGATTTTTTTATTTTAGTATACTTCTACTTGTTTTCAACAATTTTTAGCGAACGAGGAAGGGTAGCTTGAAAAGAGTGTGTTGGCTCACACAAATATTCTGAATATTCTGAAGCCACAATTTATAAGTCTAATCAAATTATTTTTGTATTTTCTCTTTTTATTACTATAAACTATAAGGATTACATATTTATCAACTGTAAAAATAGTAACCATAAAGCAGTGCACCCTCCTCAAGCTTACCATGACTGTTTATTCAAAATTTTCTCTTTAAAAAAGTCTTTGCACAAGATTGTTTGCATAAACATTGAAGGTACTAATGTTAAGGTGATGGCTTTGTTTTGGAAGGCTCTAGATTTGGCAGCCCTTGCCACCGAGCATGCACAGTTCAAGGACTGGTGGTGGAAGGTCCAAATTGGGAAGTGCTGCTATAGGTAAGCCATTGTTTGTTTCTTCTGTGATCAGTGAGAAAAAGTGCAGGACCTGAACTGCTGTGTGTACTGTTGAATCTTGAACAGTGAAAAGTAATTCAGTATGTATTTGGTTGGCGAGGACTGCAATTTCAGTCAAATCTCCTTTAATGCAAGGAGATTATGGTCAGCTACTGGAGGTAAAGGCACCACAAGTAGTGAGTACCTTAAGTAACTGAATTAGTTGCATCTTCACATTTATTAAAGTTTTTTTGAAAACTCACTAAACAAACAAAAAGAACTGCCATTAAAACAGACCACAGAAAATGAACAGAAGAATATTGGCTTGAGAAATTAACTGGAAATGAGGGCTTCAGATTGATGAAATAATAAAAAATGAGATCTTAATTTTAGCTACTGACTGCCAGAAATGCATTGCCCAAGGAGTACCAAACAGTTCTAAAGATGCCAAGGCATCAGAGCTGGCACCCAGGACACAAGAGTCTGATAGAAATGGTTTAGGAGGACCTCAACACTTCGCACGATTATATTCCTCTCTGAAATAAGAGTGGCAGCAACAGGGAGGAGAGCTTTTTGCAAGCAGTTCAGAGTGGTTGTTGAGGAGCTTGCTGTGATTATAGCAGCCAGTTCTACCACATCAGGTAAACCTCCTTCTGATACAACCCAGATTCCTATAATTCAAGCAAGTGCTGAAGCAAATTCCCCCTTCACTTCTTACAATGTTTGTCCTATGAATGTAAAAAGTGTAGATACCATTTTTTATTTATTTTTTAATTGAAACTTCATCTGCAGTCTTGACAATTGTGTAAGCAGCGATGCTTATGTGAACAGGTTGAGTATACTACAAAGCAGTTAGCCCTTTATAATTCCATATTGGATCTTGGCATGAAACTATTACTTCTTTTTAGATGCCCAGTCTAACAAAACTCTTCATTATCCTTAACCTTAATTTGACATTCTTTAGAAGATTAGACTGATTTTTTTTTTGAGCTTTGAGGTCATTCATCACTTTCTTGATTTTTATGAATAAAGCTATAGAGACTAAAGCATCCAAGCAGGCACATGTACTTTCAGGATCCAAAACTGCATTGTTTCCCCATTGGCCATGTTTCTTTGTTTTGGCTGGCTTGTTCTGGATTTGTTTTTTGTTTCTTCACCAAGTATATGTGCTCTTTGGCTGAAGAAAAGAAAAAGCAATTTGTGTTTGGGAAAGTGTGACTTTTTGCTATTGTTGAAATGGTACAATCCTCTTAATTTTGTAGTTTATGCAGCATTTATGGATCACTGCAAAATAGTCTGTCCTACAGTAATACTTCAAAACAAGTGCTTTTAAGATGAAACAGACTTCTGTGAGCTTCATTTGCCATATGCCCTCCCCCCCGCCAAGAGAAAGCAAGTGATTTACATGAACTTAAGACGGAGCCGTGGTGCCGTTTACTGTACAGCATTTTTTTCAACACACAATTAAAGAATTTTAATATTAGCAACAGAAGTTTCGTCATTTCTGAGATGAGGCTAAGACAAAGTGTCTTCTGCTGACAAGGAACTGGGAGAGTAAGGGAACAACCAGGGCAAAGACTCCGTGGTGTCCAGAAGACAAACTGACAAATGTTGTGAAAGGAAAATGGAAGCTTGAGGGGAGCAAGTGTAGATGAGCAATCATGGGCAGTGAAGGAAAAAAAATGATAAACAGGGCAACTTTGGGCTGGGCAGGGAGGCCTAACAAGTAGAAATACAGCATTACAATGAGATGTGGTAGCTTAGAGAAACAGGACTGGGGCTCTGTCATGTCTGTTCCTGAAGATGAAAACCAGAAGCACTGTTGGGCCAACCAGAATACATTCCCATCTGGAGACTCGAACAGGGCCCCAAATTCTTACCTTCCCCTCCAAACCTATGTGAAAACAGCTAACAATGTCCTGTTGTCATTTGAAACTATAATTTAACCAAAATGGCAGAGCCTTCTACTACTATATATAAAGCAGCAGTTTTCATATGGAGCCATGGATTACTTATTTTCAGAAGTAACTGAGAAGTGAAACCTATTGTTGGTAAGCTTAAACACGTTAAGATGGGCACTGTGTCTTTACAGAGAAATATGTGGAACCGCAGATGAACAAAGACTGAAAATGGTCTAATGTTAGCAATACCCATTTTCTTGGCAGGATTTTTTATGGTTTTGTTTTTATGTTTTCAAGAAAGTGTAACAAATGGTTAATACTAAAAGAATGTAAAATTATTTGGTCAGTCAAAAATATTTTTTACAGTCAGTCGGGGTGCAACTCTGTTAGACAATCAGAATTGCTTATTGTTGTCTTACGTAGAATTATGATTTAATGAATTTGATTTTTCATAATTTTAAATGCTTGTCTTTATAATAATATATTCATGTTTTTTGTTCATATGCGCACAAATAAATGACCTTAAAATATACATTTGGACAGTTCTCTTTGGTTCAGTGTGCCCTGCTTCATTACTTAATAAGCTTTTATTTAAAAAAAAAAAAATCCAGAAAACAACCTTCTACATCTGTCTGTTGTCTCTTTAGGTTAGGATTATATCGTGAAGCTGAAAAACAATTCAAGTCAGCTCTCAAGCAACAGGACATGGTTGATACAATCTTGTATTTGGCAAAAGTAAGTCACCAATTTGCTCATTTCAGAATGAAGTGAAATTCCAGCCTTTCCCAGTGAAGTTCATACACCAGAATTGTTGAGTACTGAGCTTGATAAGCTCTTGAGTTTAATAGTGTGTGTTCTCCACATGGACCAGAGACAATACCTACTTACAGTTGAAATTGAAGTGGATAGTTTAAAAAAAGATTTTGGAGTTTGCTTATTTCATGAAAAACTTTCTGCTACCTCAGTATATTCTTTGGTTCCAATGAGGATTACACAGCTAAAGAATTATTGGAGTTTCAGTAGTACAGTGTAGCTATCTGTGGTCCCCTAGGAAACTAGTGCAATAAAACGGTAAGTGAAGAGTAAAGCTCAAAATCCTAGTTTCACAAGCAAAATCAAAACGAAGTGAGTTAAAGGAAGCAGGGACCTTGCAGCAAGGAATGTTCTGTGAAAATAAAGGCATTAAAAGCTTTAAAAAAACAAGTGGTACAGGTAAGCCTCAGAATTACTTGTTTCCAGAGATATGTATCAGACTGAACATTTTCAAAGATATTCATAAGGATGGTGCCTGTGAGAAACTAAAACTGCATTTTCCTTCTTCTCATCCTAGAAAGAGATGAAATCAGTTGCTCTTCGTCAGCTGCCTTCAAGCCACCTGACTCAAGTCAATCCAAAAGATAGGCATATTATGATACGTGCTGTACCTTTACATTCCTTGAGCTGTTTACTTTTAGTTATTTAAATGATCACCATTGATATCTGAAGGCTTGTCTTCAGTACAGCACTTTGAGTTAGTTTATTCAATTCAGCTTAGTCATTTTAGATTTCTGTCACTAGCAGGAGTCACTCTGCAGAATTCATGAGCTACACAGAGTGATTAAATTGGCAGAGTAATTGGATTAATGGTGATTTATTATGCACTCCCCCCCTTAGCAGCCTCCTCCCCAGTAGCACAAGTAGGAGCTCTGTTTGAACTTCCACCTCCCACTCCATAGCCCAGCTAGCTCAAGTATAAGGCATCGCACAACATGATTTAGTGACTGTTGGCTGACAAGCAATATAGTAGGGCACTGAGTTATTGCTAAATCTGACAATACTGAGAAGAAAAGTCTTGAGTTAAGCAGCCATTAAAAAATAATAGGCGAACAGAAGGAACGGAACTTGTGGAGTTCTTTTACCTCAATTTTTTACCTTTTTTGCCCTAAGAATATGAAGATAGCTGTACTTCATAGCTAGATCAGGTTGAAAAAACAAACAAGAAAACAAAAAACCCAGCTTATTAAAATTCTCAGTTCAAAAAGGAAAAAAGTTATTTGAAGGTATGTCAGTATGCACTGGCTTATAAAGCATACTTAGGAATCATTATACAAGTCACTCACATTGGTGATAGTTAGGAGTAAAATGATCAGCCAAGGTTCTTACTAATTAAGAAGTTATACCCAAATAACATTTATTCTCTTTCATCTGACTGTAAAGAGTAATGTCATAGTAGTAAACTGTTGCTAAAAGAATACAAAACTTCAAATGTTGATTAAGGAAAGGTGAATGGAGCATGACAGTCACAATAGAGATGTTTATTTGAAGTTTAAAATTCAATGCAGACATTAAATTCATCAGCAGCTGCTGCATAGTTTATAAGTGAAAAACTATAGCAAGTGATTTGAAGTCGGTTTTAGATACCCAGATATAAAATTCATTAGGAATATATTGATGACTTACAGCATATTAATTGATGATGTCATTGGAGCAGCCCAAGTCTACCAAGTATCAACCCCATTCCCATCAAAAAAAAAAGCTCCCTGAGGCTTACGGGCAGAAACAGAAAATGTATTATGGAGGTTTCTTGGGTGTTCAGTTAACATTGGTATTTTTCCTCCATTTCATCACAAGATTTTTTTTTTCAAAGATACCAGTCACAGATTGTTTCCCTTTTTCAGTCATAACAAGTATTATTGTTTAATGTAATATTCCACCAACAGCAACAGTCAAAATACTTTTCCACTCAGTGGGAGACAAATTAATCACTGTAGTCATCTAGTTGCCCAAAGTAGGTGTGTGGGATTTTTCCCTTTGCTGTAGCTGTTGTTAGCATACCCCACAACAGGAGGGCTTTAGAGTTGTACTCTGAGACAGCTATAGAGATGGTCTCTGTCAACACGTTGATGCCCTCTCTCCAGTTCTCATGCAAAGTTATCTACATCACATGTTGTCATAATCAATACAGAAGCCCAAATCACAGGGAATAAACTGCCCTCTTGCTGCTGAGGGGCTATATTCTTTAGGACAGGGAAAGCTGTCAGAGCACTAAGGAGATTTGAATGCGTCAGTGCCTGGTGCAGTGCAGTCTTATTTAACTAAGTAAAATATTTTGTTATTCCAGCACTATCAACCTGAAGATCCAGTTCTTTCAAGCCCAAATGTATAGTTTTAAAAATGTATATAACAGGAAAATATTCAAGGTAATACCTTCAGCTTAGTGTTAAAGTATATTTTTGATATGATAATAGATAACTTCTTTAGTTTATTAATAATGTCCAGATGAATTAATAATGTCTAGATGACATGCATGCAAATTTAATTATCTTAATTAGCCTATTTTCTCTATATTACAGAGATATATTTGGTATTAACTCCATTATTTTCCTAGTATTATTCACCATTGCTGCTAATGTTTTACTGCATAAAGTGACGTGTCATTCCTTCCTTTTAACCTCCCTCAAACATCAGTACGAATATAAAAGACATTTGAAATTCACGTGCACTTTTTATTTGCATAGGTGTATATGCGCTTGGACCAGCCAGTAACAGCATTAAACCTTTTTAAGCAAGGATTAGAACGATTTCCTGGAGAAGTGACTCTTCTTTGTGGAATTGCCAGAATCTACGAGGTATGCATGCACTGCAATTGCGGCCAAGGTTAGCTGCTCAAGCAAGAAAAAGAGCCAATAGTTGAATATAAATGTAAGGGCATCAAAAATTAACTACACTGATTTCTAGTATCACTAATGCAAAACAGGTAACATTATCTAAGATACCAAAGTAATGTCAGGGAAGTCTTGCATGCTTGTTTGTTTAAATGGTTAATCACACCAGGGAGACCTTGTTCAGGCATGCAGAACCATGGCCACATTTAAGTGGTCCAGATATTGTCCGTGTAGCTTGGTCAAGTTCATATATTTTTCATCAGACTAAAACTGCTCAAGTCACCAACAGCCCGCTGGCAGGATTAAACAGCAAGATAGTCAACAGATCAATGCTGTCTTTATTGTGCTGTAAGCCACTGTTGATTTCTTAAGCCAGTGAGAACAGTTGGAATGTGAGTGTTTCTTGGTTTTGAAGTAGATGTTATTTTAAGTAGGATTAGTTTTAAAGTAGTCATTTCATTTTAGCTTGGTAACGATGTATTTTGCATTTCAAAAGTGTATTTTCATGTCAGTGGGCTTAATATTGTGGTACACTAAAAGTTGGTAACGATGCTATTCCAAAACCCATGTTTTAAACATGTCATGATTTTTTTTTTTGTCTACATAGATACTTGGCATTCTTTCCTGTTCTCATCATTCTCATCTAACCCCTAAGCATTAATCCATTTTCATATTAAATGCTTTTTGTCCTTCAGCAATGAAGAAAACAGCTGCATAATTTTTGGAGGCTTTTCTTCCTGAATTGCTAACCAGTTTTTAATATGGATATGATTTTGCAGAACCATACATAACATTGCATAACCCTTTAAGGAATTATAAAAGGCTGCATATACTTGACAGAACATACTTTTGCACTGACACCTGAGTGCAGGATTATAGCTTTATTAGCAAAGATTTGTACTGCAGCACAGGGCTGTTCTTATTACATAAACTCACAAGTGGAATGTGTGCACCAGGCATCTTAATCAGAGCTTTTCTTCTCCGGCTCTACCTTTTGGCTATGGGAAGAGTTGTAGACCTTACTTGTTTGTTTTTTTTTTTAAAAAAAAAAAAAAAATGTTTGTAAATGGACTGCTTTAATACTGTTTCACTTCATGGAAAAAAAAATACATACTTTCATGGCTAAATGTGCTGCATAAGTTAAAGAAAAGCTTGTTCTTTAGTCAGGTTAAGAGTACAGTACATATACAGCACATAGGTAGAAATTATTCCTCTCTAACCACAGAAGTGTGTTTTAACCATTCTAGTTAATTTTCTTCTAATATGGGGCAGAGTCCTGTGGTGACTTGCACTTCTCAGAAACAGCGTGACATTTACAGCAAGGAGTTCACCCTAATTCATCTTCCAACTAGCATACATCCAAGCATATTTATTGATAAAATATAGTTCTCTTAACTGGCATATTCTATCCAGTACAAGTTTTGGTAGTAAATCCATGATTTCTGTTTTCAAAGGCACATAATAATTCTTGTTATGCCGTTATATTGTCATTTATGTTCAGAGAAATTCATAAGTTGATTTACAAAGCATTGAAAGTAATTGAAACATTGACTGGGGAAATAAATCTTCTGTATGTTACCATACTGGGAAATCAGCTGTACAGTACTATATATCACAAGGCATTGTGCAAAACGTAGCAAATACCCATTGCACATACTAAGTTTATGACCAATTTTTTTTTCCTTAAAAACAAAACCAAACAAAACAAGAACAACAAAAAACACTTTTTTTTTGTACCAATGGCATAGAGTTATGACGGGTACAGCTGGCATGGATAAATAAATATGCCTTCTTCTTGTCCCTGTGTGTGACACCTGTGAAGTTGCCAGTTAGTGATGTTGCATTGTACAACAATTAGATGCATTGTAACAACAGTTAGAGAACTGTGTGGGCATACATAATTAATCTCCGTTAAGTACTGTACAGGGCACAGATAAAGCACTCAATAGATTGACATTTTAGTAAGTTTTATTATAAAAATTGGTGATAAAAAGTAGAATTAATTTGATTTTTTCCCATTGTATAGGAAATGAACAACATATCATCAGCTACAGAGTACTATAAAGAAGTCTTAAAACAAGACAATACTCACGTGGAAGCTATTGCATCCATTGGCAGCAACCGTTTTTATTCAGACCAGCCTGAGATAGCTCTGCGATTTTATAGGTATATGCACTTGTGGGGAGGAAGGGAGAACTGGACACGTGGGAGGGTAATACAAGGCTGAGTTTTGTAATGCTGATAGCAAAACAAGAGCACTGGGAGACTGACATGGGAGTTTGATCAAGCTTTTTGGAGAACTATAACCATAAAATTAGCACACCAACTCACCAATGTATGTATCTTCCCTGCCAGTGATAAGTACATCTCTTCTAAAGATTTGTCATCATTGTGCTTGAAGCTTGTATCAACAGATTATCAAAATAGTTGATCGTTCAATTAATAAACAAGAAATGATCTTTCACAACATGAGGCAGTTTAAAAATGCTAAGCCTTCTTCAGCTTCATTTGCTTTCAGGAAGCAATTGGATTTCTTATTCAGCCCTTTGGAAAGGAGTCGTTTTTGAAAAACTCCACCTGAAGTCATAGGCAGTTGTGACCACAAAACCTCTTATTTGAATGTGAGCTAGAGTTCCCCTATGTTTTACTGAAAGCAATAAAAAGACAGTATTAAATGATGCTGCTTGTTTTTATTTTAATAAAGACAGATTGCAAAGGAGTCAGACTCATGTTCATAAGTCTAAGAGCAGATGAAGTTAGTATAAGCACTACCATGTCATTTCTGTTGTACCTGAGCTTTTTGTGCTTTAGGTTCAGAAATCCAAAGCGATGCTGAAGACATACCTCTTTTTTTCTGGCCCTCTTAGCATACCTGTTTTCCTTATTAATCTTAATGAACAGTATCTTTATAAAACATCCATCCTAAAATCCTGTGATTCTGTGAAAAGACACATAAACAATATTAATTTGAATCAAAATTTGACTTAATGTTTCAAATATAAGGTCAATGTAGATTCATATGCTAGATGTACCAGCACTGATTTAAGCAGTGCTGTAGGACAGGAATCAAGCAAAAATTTGAAGCCTAAAGAGTTATGAAAATTAACTGCAGCAATTACAGTTTGGTTGAGTTTAAGGGATTGGAAAGAAGAAATGGAGAAAGTCTGTGTACAGCTCTGTCTGACAGTGAAGTCAGATCATGTGACGGTCAAAATGCCAGAAGTCATCTAATTTACACAAAGACTGTTTTGCACAGCTCTGATTCTACTAACCAGAAATGCTCTGCACTGCCCTTCATGAAACCTTTACCAAGTGTAAAACTGTAACAAAATTGTCTGAGAGCTCAAAATCTTGGTATAGGGAGGAAGGAGGAGAGAATTTTGTCATTTAGAATTGAACTCATATTTGAAATTAATATATAAAAAAAGAAATATTTTCTTTTAATCTAGGCGGCTCCTGCAGATGGGTGTCTATAACTGCCAGCTTTTTAACAATCTGGGCCTCTGTTGCTTCTATGCCCAGCAATATGATATGACACTAACTTCATTTGAACGTGCACTGTTTTTGGCTGAAAATGAGGAAGAGACGGCAGATGTGTGGTACAACTTGGGACACGTGGCTGTGGTATGAAAAATATTAACAGTCCTTCTGAATAAGTATGATTTTAAAGAAACCAGAAAAAGAATAGCTAGGAAGGAATTGTTGTCCTACTTTGAAATATGAAACGTGCTAGTGTATTGAATAAAGTATAGTATAGACTTAATGAAGGGTTTATTTGCACTTCAGAGAGAGGAAGGGGGAAAGAAAAAAACTCTGTACGTCACCACAGAATGTAGTTTACTCCTGCTAAAAGATTCTCCCTTTCTAACCTTCTTTAACCTTCCCTCCTTTCTGAAAATTTGTAACACGTACCAGCCCTTGAGGGCCTTTGCTGCAATTCAAGCTAATCTGACATAAAATTGAATTCAAGATGTTTTTTCTGTGAGCTGTTATTTATATGACATGGAGCATTAGATTAATATTGTTGTCATAAAAAGTTCCTATTGAGCATCATGGAACAGACACTAAAATACCTAGCCTTCTGTCTTGTAGGCAGCAAGAGATATTTTTTGTGTCATCAAATTTGTTAAACTCATACACTAACTTTCATTCATTGCCCATTTTTGCAGATGTTATTCCAGAAGTTATGTTAGATTTCTGTTTATCTGTCCAGAAGAAAGTTACCAAAAATGTTTTGATAGCTTTCTTGCATGGGTTCTGTCCAAATGCTGATTGCTGTTTAACTTAAGTTAGAGAGAAACTCAACTGTTCATCTTGATTGTGCATCAACTAAGATGAACACGTTAATTTATACCACCTAAAACACTGAAATTTGAATTGATATGCATATATTTTTCAGCATTTTTCACTTTTAAGGTTTAACCTGATGCTGTGTCAGTGTTGGTCATAAAACTAGAACATTAACATGCAGACAATGTCTCCATACAAAGAGATTAATCTCCCTTTGTTTTTGTCTTCTAATGAGTAGGTTTATATATATATGTATATATATATATACATTTAAAGACAGAGAAGCAAGATGACTTTTCCCCTGGAGACGCCTCTATTTCTCTTACCCTACTAAAAGGGTAGTGTATAGCATGGTCTTTAGATGAAACTTTAGCCATATAAGCATTCAGTTAGATGAAGAATCTCACTTAAAGCATGTAAATTTGTGCCATAGAGGAAAAATTCTGTCTGGGTAAAGAATGAGAAGCAAATGAGATGGTCTGGGAAGAAAGCACATATGGTTCTGATCAGCATGTTTTTATTGTAATTTGCATTTCATGGTAGTACATATGGATGAAAGGATAACCAAGACAACAAAACAGAAGCATGTTGTTTCCAATCTTTTCACAAATTAAAATACAATCTTACTTTTAGGGCATAGGAGACCTGAATCTGGCTTACCAGTGTTTCAAGCTGACATTAGCCAACAATAACGACTATGCAGAAGCTTACAATAACTTGGCTGTACTGGAAATGCAAAAAGGTCACATCGAGCAGGTTGGTGTTAACCTCAGACTAAGCAGAATGCTTTCTTTGGCCTGTTCGTACTTGAAGATTACTACCATAGGCACAAAAAATGAGAAGTTTTATGCATGGTTCAGTGTAACCTCCACATTGTCATGCTGTCTCCCATTAAACTGCTTATTCTTAGGCATATCCAAATGATTCATCAAAGATGAACAAGGTTTGCAGTGACCTTGAAGTTGTTGAGATCTTTTTTTCTAAATTGATGCCTATAACAAAACCTATCACACTATAATCATCACTTAATTTACAACTTTGACTATATATTCAATTTAAAATGTAGATAATGAACTTCTGCTGGGCAACAGAAAACAACAATCAGACCACTTAAAAGATTTTTTTCAACAAGGAGACTTCTTTTGAGTTTAGTCCCAAAGCAGCAGATTCTTGTGAAACAGTTTAACATCAGTAACCTCGGTGGTTCATTTTACCTAACGTGACTATGCTGTGTTCTGCTGCAATTAGCTATATAATTGACATGCAGGATTGTAAGCAGTAATTTTTATACACATGAAATGAAAGTTAATATCCGTTTGTTGGTCCTTTAGAACTACTCCGGACTGTTTTAATCTTTCTCTATGGGAGCTATGGGAGCAATGGGAGCAAGACTATTATGATGGGTTCATGTAGACTTCAGAGAGCTACAATACTATATAAAGACTTTTTTGAAAATCTTTTTTAAGAGCAAATAATTCTCATAAGATAACTTTATTCAGGTGGGCTGGCAATTGTCATGGGAACATTGAAATGAACCCAACACTGGATGTTTTCAGTGACAAATGAAATTTGGTTTTGGTTTCAGTTTCACAATCAGCAATGCTACTGACAATTAAAACCCGGGTGGAGTTTCTATCCAATTTCTATGGAGGTTGTCATTGCTAATAATTAGGATTCCAGAGCCTTTCCTTTATAATAAAATGGTTTTATATATTTTATTTTTCAGCTTAAAATTTTCAAATTTCTTCTTGTATCACATGGATAATAAAAAATCAGGAACACATCATAAAAGATTGCATAGGAGAATAAAAAATATGAAGATATTTTGCTTATCTTTGGTTTTATTTTATTTTACAATGTTATTACATGCATTTACTCAAAAATGCCAAATTAAGGGATTTTTATTAAATTCTTTGCTCTGCCTTTCCAAAGAGTTAGTAGGTACCATTGCTGTTAAAAGATCTAATATATTTTCAAAACTCTCCATTTTTTTGTGAAAGTGTTCACAAGTTGACCTGAATTTTTTCTTGAAATTATGGCATGAGAATGCACCTTTTGATTCTTAATTTTTTATTTATTTTTTAACACTACTCTTTTGCTGATTGTAAAAAAGACTGAATCCAGCAAGTAGACTGTTTAATGTTTAATGTATTGAGTAATGTCAAGTTTTACAGCTTCATATTCCCTCAGTGATTTGTTTAAAAGTCCACCTCAGCCCCAAGGGTCTTTTCTTTCTTTTTTTTTTTTTTCTTTCTTTCATGGAAGGATCATTTTACTGTATTTGTCCAAAAGTCTGGGCAGTTTAGGCTGAGCAAACCAACATGTGTGGTCATTTGAGAGAATGTATGGTCACACAACTGTCCATCCCTTCAACTCTCCCTTCATCCCTAAAGAAACAGTGATGAAAGCTCTGCTGTAAGCACTGAGCAAAGCACGACTCAGCCATTTCAAGTCCACACACAAACAAAGCTACAGGGACAACAATAGAGGGGCATAATATTAATTATTTACCTGGTTCTGGATGTCTTATAAACCACCTTGATCTCACATTCTTTTGTTGTTGTTGTTGTTGTTGTTTGCTTTGTTTTTATGCTAATAGGAAGTGTGAAAATAGTTGAATGTGAAAACTGTTTCATTTTTATGATAAAGTTTAGGTTTCTGGGGATACTTAGGACTGAATCACTATTACACAGTGCTGTCAGAGACAATGGATACATTTAGTGAGACTTTAGCTGCCTTTTCTCTAATGACTATATTCAGTATATAGAGCTGAATTGCCTAATTAAATATGGTCCCAACATGGCCTTCCCGACTCCATCAAGAGCCTTATGCATTTCATTGCTTTTAGACTGTATTATGCCTAGATGTACTGTTGGTGTAACTTGTATGTAGTGTAACCCGTATGTAGTGTGGCGTTATTAGCAAAGGCCTAGTAAAGAGAACCCAGAATGATTTCTTTCAAGAAAGATGAAAATTGCTTTAGATTTTTGTTACCCTCCCTCCCTTGTAGATTTCACTACATTTTTTTTTCTTTCTCTACACAGGCAAGAGCTTTGCTGCAGACTGCTTCATATTTAGCACCTCATATGTATGAGCCCCATTTTAATTTTGCAATACTCTCAGAGAAGGTAATGTACGGTCCTATTTTAAAATTTAAAAATTGAGCCTTGGTGGGGCAGTTGAGTTTTTATTGTTATTACTCAGAGTTCCAAGTAGCTAAGACAAAACAATATTTAGGTTGGGTATTAGGATAAATTTCTTTACTGAAAGGATTGCACGGCATTGGAATAGGCTGCCCAAGGAAGTGGTTGAGTCACCATCCCTGAAGGTCTTCAAAAAACCTGTATATTTGAAATTTAGTGGAATGGTTCAGTTGTGGACTTTAGTACTAGGTTAAAGGTTGGACTAGATGATCTTAGAGGTCTTTTCCAACCTGAGTGATTCTATGATTCTCTGAGTATGTACTGCACAAACTCAAGATAAAACTGAAGTTATATTTTAATACCCAGAAGGTGTATAAAAGTAGCCATTCAAGTGTTTGGTTTTGAAAACGTTAGGCCAACTAGCCATAGAGCAACCTTGCAATTCTCCAAACGCACAGAAGATGGACAGTCCATTAATAATTCCATCTACACTCTTTACAGTTACCGGCTTTTTCAAAATGTGAACTGAAATTGTATCAGATGATTTATCAGTAACTATATAATAAATATATAAATATGGAATACCAATCATTCATCCCATGGTTTTAGTAATCTCAAAAGGAGTATCTCTTCTTCAGCTTTATGACCACTGAATTCTGTGTTAATATTTTCTTTCATAATGAGTGTCTCAGACACTGAATTAACAGCATGTCTGACATTACTATTAATAAGCAGAAACTTGTACAAGTCCCAGTTTTTTTACAAGAAAAAGAATATTTCTTGGCTTGTGCCTATACCTTCAAGATTCTGTTATGAGTCTGTGTTGTGTGGGCAGCCCAACTCCTACAGATACTAAAGTACATGCATCAAGGAGTGAACAACCCATTACTTTGTAAGCATATCCCCTTCACTGTGAAACAGAATATGGTTTGGAATAATTGCATTATATCCTTACTGATTAGGGAGTAAATCTTAGACTGCAAATGGCTTGTTATATAGCTTTTGCACGGAGGCACTGCACAGGTTGTGGAAGCAGACAGGTGGCAAGGTCAACTAACTGTTTAAGCGGTGTGATGATGCAATTCTTAGATTCAGTGTAAGGTCATGGTTTACAAGACATAACTTCTCTGGCCAGGACCCTGGTTTTCTTCTCCTCCAGAGAATTTTGGCTGTACTGAGGCTCTGTGTTGACAGATACACAGGCAACAAAGGTCTCCTACTGCCACTTTCTGCTGCTCCTCCCTTTCCATCTGGAAGCTATCACTTTTTCTAGATGGGGTCCCAAACTTTTGGGTTCTTTTTTTTTTCTAAACTCACTTTCTGAGGTCCTCTCCCTACTTACATTTCCCTCTTCCAAGAAATGATGTCTTTTTGCTCCCAACTTTACTTTTTCCTAATGTGGAAACATACTTCTAAAAGCAACAGAGGAGCAATGTATATCTCATCAGCTGTGTGTGCTATCCTGCCTCTCTGTGAGGTTGCAAGTCACATGGAGTTGTGACTTTTGCAGAGGCCTGATTGGCACTCTCATTTCTATATTTATAAGACAATATTTATGGAATTTAAAACCAAGTCTTCCATTTTTTATTCCTCCTAAATTTAAGCACTGAGCATAAGGTCCTTTGTCCTTTCTCCAAGAAGTCAGATAAAATATAAAGTTACTGTCTCGAAGCCTCTCAAACACTTCTTTTTCTTCTCACCCCTTTAAAGTAAGAGGGGCATAACCCTGAGTCTGAAAAAATGCATAGTCTTATTTGTTGCGTCTGAGGACCAGCTGTTTAAACATTTGTGAGTATCAGAACTGTACTTTACAGAATATATGATGCAAATACTGCAGTGCTTGCATTTACAAAACTAGTTTGTGTGTTTCTTATAGGTTGGAGATCTTCAGAGGAGTTACACAGCTGCTCAAAAGTCAGCGGAAGCATTCCCAGGCCATGTTGATACACAACAGCTCATCAAAAGATTAAAAGAGCGCTTTGCTATGCTCTGATGACATATTTTTAACACGTAAAAAAATAAAGTTAGCCAGAGTTAATATCCCATACATTTTATTGTAAGTAGATAAACTATACTTAATCAATTCCTGTTGCAAAAGCTATGCTACTTAGAGTAGCAGAAAAGGTTCAAGAGTCCTAATTAGCATGTCATCTTAAAACTCATGACTTAGCAAAATGAAGCTAGAACGTGTTGCAACTACATACAACTGAGAATACAAGAGTGGCAGGATATTGCCAATATGCAACTTTCAAATGGTTGTCTGGTATATTAACAAGTAAGTCCTCATTTAAGATTAATAAGCATTTTAAAATATTTTTTCTGACTTTTCTGCAGAAAAAAAAAAAAAAGTTTTAAAATATTCCTGTGTGACAATCTGTCAAGCAACACAGACTGAGAATACTTCCTAACTGGTCTTCAAACATGGCTTTTGATAGTATACTTTCTTACAGAATGTTAAGTTTTAAAATTAAAGTAACCAAAAATGCATTTAAAAGCACAAATGCAAAACAGAAGTTCTTATATTCCTTGTTGTACTTTATGAATTAAATAAATTCTAGTTTGTATGGTTTATCGTGTCTACTTATATAAATTAAAACTGCATCCTTATTGCCTTGAAAATAAGACTCAGAAGCCATAAAGTATTTTGAAAGACTCAGCAGAAGTGGTACTAAATAGCAGAAATACATGCACTCCTTTTTACTGGGAGAGCTTAATCTTCATTTCACTGAGGGAAAAAGATATGTCAGTAAGAAGCTTGCAGAGTTAACTAATAATGACTGAGAATGAAATGGTGACTGGGTGGTTACCTATGCTACCAGGTAAGCACTGTTGCTAAATAATTGTTTGGATCATCCTAACTACATGAATGCTACTAATAACAAGCAAAGACTTTGTCACTTACCTTTGTGTTCTAACTAAAAGTGATAAATTGGCATGATTTCCCAACTTGACCTTTAAGAAATGTGGGATGTTAAGGCATTCTAACATCCTTTAAAAATCTTTTCATGCTTATGGATTGTCTTGGCTTAGGGAGCAGCCCTAAACACACTTAGGAATATTATATCTTCCTTTTTTACTATTCATTATTTCCAAACCCGTGTATTTGTATGATGGTTGTAGCTGATGAAGGTAGGTGCTGGAGATCTTCAGGAAGTCAGAAAGCAGTCTGGAGATGATAGTTAGCAATACAATAACAAACTGATGTCACAATGTGTTGTGAAATGCAAAAGCATTATCTGTTGAATAGATGCAGCATCTTTAGTGGAAATCTCATTTTTTCCACATTGAACTTTATATTGTCAAAATTTTGTCACAAGCTAATGACGACAGAACCTTAGTTATCAGTCATTTTCATTACCTAAATCAGATTTTACTTTCTGCTAGAGAGGAAGAATTTATAAGGAACTTCCGTCCTACCACTTACAGAGTAAGAGTGTCATCTACACTTACGGAGTATCTATCTACTCCACTTAAGTCGTTTCAGTTAACAGTGCTAAACTTACCAAGCCAATCTATCAGAAAAGAAAATATTTGTCTTAGCAGTTTAAACACAACCATTGAAAAATTGTGAATGCCATGTTATTAATTCAAAGTATTTTTAAGATTGCATAATAAATAAAATTCTTTCTACATGGGCTGAAACTGAAACTCGTAATAGAAATTAAATTTTTAATCCATTGTGTGGTGGCTCAGTTGTTCCATAGAGGTGTTTTTATAAGATCCCACCTACTGTGATCACTACTCAAGTTGATGAATGGAATAACTTTTTATTTTTAGGAAACCGTACTCCTTAGAACATAGATCTAACATGATTATTCATTTAATATTGGGATGTGTGTAGACTTTGAAAGGGAAAAGGCCCATGTATGATAAGGAATCCTTTATGCAATATTCTCATGTAAATTAATTTAAAACACACACACCTCTAAATAAGGATTAAAACCTTTTTAGCTCCTTAATTTAAAGCAAGCCATTACAAATTAATCGCACACAGTGTGTTTTGATTGCCCCAAAAGGCAGCAGCTATTTGCTTTGTGGACCTTTCATGCCCCAAAGCAAGGGTATGATGGTAATTTTTTTTTTCCCATGACTAGCACACGTACAAATTAAATCAAATGTGGTAATGAGAACAGCACCACAGTGAAACAACAGATGAATGAGCAGGCGGTTTGTCGTGGAAGAATCTTTCGATTTTGTTTTATGTTGATTCGGGGCGAGCTCCAGTGAACAGATGAATTGGCAGGCCCTGGGGCAAACCGCCTTCAGTTAATTCAGTACGACACGGCGTAACACAGTGCATCACAATCTGTATTCATCTCTGTGGTGGAATCATGTTAGGACAGTGTGACCTTAATATTGCAGGCAGCATTTCTGTAATACAGAAATCATTTTTCCTCTAACCTGTAGCACAGCTCCAGCTGTGTCCAGCCAGCATTCATAAAGCCCCTTGGGAGAGAAAAATAAAATATAATAATAAAAAAAAAAAAAAAAGTGCAGAATTTTTCAATCTACAGAGACAGTATCCACAACAATGTTGTCTGGAATTAAACTGAAAGCAGATTGCTGGGACGTCTTACAGTTTCTACCTCCCTACAGGAAAGGGCTGTATGGTTTATAGCTGCTAACAGCAATGCCAGGCAGTCTTCACACCAGCCCTGATCCTGGGATCCTTCTGATGGCTGAGTCCATTTAAAAGTTGATAGTGAGTGGAAAGGTTTATTAATGGATTTGGGTTGTTTTGCAAGATGTCAGAGCCAAAACACCAGTCACAAAACTGGCTGAAATGCATCAGAATTCACGGTTAACATTTGTCGATCATTTTAATTGCAAAAAACAATGTCAGAGGTCATTTGGACAGAGCAGTTTGCCAGTCAGCACCAGTTCACTCACTCTAAAACTTTGGATAATGATCCGACTTTCCTTGCTTATCTCTTTCTTTTTCCCTTTGATTCGTTCCTGTCTTTGCAGGCTAGAGATTTTGGGGTCAGTCAGATCTCTGATATCACATGGGCCAAACTTTCAAAGACAGTTGCTCTTTTTAATGAACCCAGTTTGTGCTTGACAATTGATTACCTGCAGCATCAAGTTTTGAGGTAAAAAAGCTACAGTATCTTCTGTGAAAGACTTCATGTGTAATCACTCTCACTATCTTCTGCTTGTCATCCTTCTAATAGGTGACTGCAAGTTCACTCATGTCCTCCCCTTTGCCTGCCCCTCTGCCAGTGGCTACCCATTGCACTCCCACTCCGGTGGGTCTGTTGCCATTTTGCCTCCTCCAATACCAACTTTGTCACCAGGGATGCTAGAGGGTGTGAATGGCATCCGTGGAAGGTGCTTTTGACCAAACAAATTGTTTCCCAGTCATAGGCAGCAAGATGTCCAGAGCTCAGAACGTCTCCTAACAACCAACTTGCTTAAACTAGGACACGCCGCTTCACCCCAAACAGCAAGGAACAGTTGCTGAGAAAACTTATCGGCAGGTACCAGCTCTGCCTCTTGAGCAGGGACAGAAGTGGACAGTCTAAAATGTGGGTCAAAAATCAATTCAAGATAACTGTAGGGAAAAAGCAGCTGCCTGCCAGGACACCAAACAAGCTGAGTAAAAGACCTGGTAAGATGCCATCCCACTCCACCCCACCCCACAGAGTTCCCAGAATTGCCACTTACCGTGTTTTCAGATGAGACTGCCCAAGCACCCTGCAATACACAACATGGGGCACAAAGTCACTGTGGAGTCACAGCAAGGGTGAGCTTTCATCAGAGAGATAGGATGAAAGGCAGCTCACACAATTTTCTCCACTTGCTGGAATTTATTAAAAGCTTAGGGCTGCTGCAAACTTACAAGGAGTGTTGTTTCTGTCTTGGAGTACCCCGTCCCTCGTGTCATATCATCCCCTGTAACTTCATATCACATTCACCTGGTGGACCCTACTGTGCTGCAAAATAACTCAGTGATGCAATGTCAACTAACATAGGTGATAAGCAAATCCCTTTCTGGCAAAGTACCATTCATTTCTGGATGAACAGAAAGTAATTCAGGCACAAGTCTCTTGAACAAAGAAGAGCATCAGAAAACCCACTACGTAATATTTAGACAGGAGACAATATTCTCCTGTGATACTAAGGCACCTGTGGGTCTCAGAGATTTTCACCTAGCAACACAGCAGGCTTTGCCAAGATCGAGTGCTGCGGCAGCACAATGACATGTTTATCACCATAGGCAAGCAGGCAAGTGTTACCCATACGAGTCTATCCAAGCACCCGGAGGAAACATAACCACTCTTGTTACACGGGACTCTAGGATGTACGTACTATAAACAAATTCTCCTTCCCCCTTTAGAAGCCCCACTTAAGCTCTGGTTTAAAACACCACAGCAGGTATTTTAACAGTCCTCGAGTTGTTTGTGGCGGACCATAAATCTCTTGGCCTCTAAGGGCTCCACAAAGCACAGGCAAATGTCTTGTTGCCACCTTCCTGGGAATGGCATGATTCTTCTCAGCGTAGCCATGCATGTTTGAAAGCCAGTGCTAGACACAGTCATGTCATAATCTTTTCCTGCTGCTTCATCCTATCAGCAGGCACACTGAGTATAACAGTTCTGTGTCTTAGTATAACAAAGGAGCTATGTACAGGAAAGCTAAGTGCTTTATTCACTCTTTTCTCCCCCCATACATATCCACAGCAGGTAGACAGAGATGCTTTTCCCATTAGTTGATAATACCTGTAATAAAACAACTATTTTTTTTCTCCCACTCCTGATTTCAGTTTTTTGTTTGTTTGTTTGTTTCTTTTATTGTTTAAATATTTTTGTCTCAAGTGATGAAACTGCTAACAGCAGAGGAACAGCAGTAGTGATAGCCCCTCATAGTTGCTGAGAAATGAGAGCGCTCTCGCTGAACGCTTCTCAGTGGGCAAAGAGAAATCACCCTGTGGTGCTCCCAGCTATGCTCAGACCTGCTCTTACATGGACAACCTTAAGTATGAATATAACATCTCCAATGAGGCTTTAGCTAAGCTTTAGCAGCTAAATATACTCTTGATAAAAAGCACAATGAACCAAAAACAGCCCAGGCAGTTATTTTAAAACTTGTCTTACCTTTCTTTGAAAGTTGTTAAGAAGATCTTGGTGCCCCAGGGCTTTTCTGGCTCCTGGAGGCTCAGGAGGCTGCTTGCTGCCTCCCCTTGCTAGCACGTGGGATGCCCAGGTGTTGGCAGTGCTACCAGTGAGGTTATGACAGGGAGCACCAGCCCCTTCCTGTGAGTTACAGCCTGGCTGTGTAGCTGGAGCAGGCTGGCGTATGGCAGCTGAAGTAGGAAATACCTTTAGCTTCTAGAATAAGAGGTGCAGAAATATATATATATATTTCTTAAAAACAGGCTAGAAATAGAAGTCATTTTTGATCCGTGTTACAAAGCAATCTAAGAATCACTAACAAATAGCAAGTGTGGTTTCTCCTCTTCCCTCAGGTTGATGACCTAATGTCATCTTTTCTCTCAGGATGTTTTCATCCTGCCACACTGTTTGTATGCTCCGTGACTTTTTGTCTGTGGGACCCCAAAAGCATTTATTTGTCTGCACAGCTGTTGATGGCATCAACTTTCCTTTTCCCAAAGAAATGTGCTCCCCAGACGAGCTTCAACTCCATTCAGGCCAACTTTGCCCCAAAGCCCCCAAAACCCTGGAGGTGGTTCAGATTTTCCATTTGCTTGAAGACAAATAGTCAGTCCATTTTGGTGGGGCTTGTCAGCTGGATGCTTTGAACTTGTTCCAGTGCACACATTTGGAAAATAAATTACGTTCCATTTAATTGATCACACTGACTGTGGCAAGAATTTCATCCTTTTCCAGCCTGATAGCTTGTATTTTACCCAATGTCCTTTTTCTATGCTCTGGAGGTTTAGGTACAACAGTGGACACACACAGCATTTAATTTTATCCATCATCTCCACCACCTCTTGCTTTAATACACTGGAATCTCTTGAACGTCTCAAGTCTCTGTGATTTCTAAAATTTATGGTGTGGCAGTAGAGATTGTTTGCAGTAATATTTGCTGAGGTGCTCGCAGCAGCTCACAGCAGCCAAACCACCCCTGCTAAGCAAGAGACGTATTCTTTGGACACCTTCCAGTCCCATTTCCCCCACAGTGCATGTTTGTCGTGCATTTACAGCACGTGGTTTTCTACTTTGTGACCCTACATGTAACAAACAGTAGGCTGGATTTGTTGGTGGACACGAGTGGCATGGGAGGGCCCTGAACAGCCACAAGATTGTGTATTTGTACTGTGCAGGGGTGCTAATGTTGCCTCAAGGGACCCTGTGCTCACATGGCACGAGCTCACACTGCCTTTCTGGGTCCTGCTGTGCTGCACTCAATGCAAAGGGACTCAAAGAAAGCAAAATGTCTGCACAGGCTGGATCCCAGCAGCAAGATCTTTGCTGTGTAGCCCTGTAAGACAGCAGACAGTCAACATAGGCCAGCTGCTGACTAGGGTGTGCATGACACCTACAAGCAGCTAAGAACCATCAGAAAGCTGCTCTGGGGAGAAGGCATCATCATCTTAAATGGCACCACGCTGCAGAGGTGCTGGGGGACCAAGGCAATAAGCAGTACCAGAAATGACCACGAATAAAAGGAAAGGATTGTATTGAAAATAGGATGTAGCACTGACGAGTTCACTGATACTGTGTTGATAACCATGGTAGGTGTCATTGCCATGCATCGTTTCCATACTCTATCAAATATTCATTTCACTGAAGTCACAAACACACAGCCAGGTACTTTGGGCCCCTGCTGGAGCAGTAGGAGTTGCTGGAGGCTATGTGTGAATGAGCTCCTCTGGAAGGAGGGAGCAGGAGGGAGCAGGATGGAGCATGAAAGGGGCAGAGTGTGCTGTGAGTGGTTCCACAAGGGCCGTGTCCTCAGCTGACTGCACAGTGCAGGTGAGAAGAAAGCACAAACTGCAGTGTCTAAACTCACGCTGGGGAAAGGCAAACCAGCAGGAAGATCTGAATCAATGTTAGCTGATAACAACCTTGCTCCAGCAAGTATCTCTTGGATCAGAGAGAGGACCAGAAAGTTTCTTTCCAATTTCAAATATGAAAGAGTATGTGCTAAATAGCACTGAAGTGGTGCTAATTTAAGTACTATCTGTGGGAAGTGTGCCCCTCAAGAGCACTAATGAGGGCACAGTGAACACAAGAGTCCTTGCAGATCCTCCTGAAAATCAGCAGCCTCACCTCCCCATCACCTGCATACCCTTCCTAGCTGACAAAAAGCAAAGGGATAGGAAGCCCTGAAGAGATTACTGAAGACAGATCATTGCCGTGCAGATTCCTGATTTAGCCACCCACTCTCTCCCTGCATGCAGATGTAGTCTTGCTGCTGAAGCTGCCCTTTACCCTGGCTGGCTGTCCCCTGGCATAGGACATAGCAGGAGGGCTGGTGGAGCAGCTGCCAGGACAAGGAGCCCACAGCCTACACAAGCCCTGGACACTGGGGCTTTAACCTGTCCTTCAGCTTTTGCAGCCCTGGGTGTTACTTTTTCATGGTTCAAATTCGTATCTGTGATTTATATAAAAATGAAGGGTTGCCCAGGCTTCTTCCATGGCTCTGGTGAAGCCACAGCACTTCACAGCACTTCTCCTCCTCTGGACCACAGCATCTTCCTTGTCCCGGTGTCACCTCCTGCTCCCGCCACGACAGTCCCCGTGCTGGGACTTCTGTGGGGGGAGGCTGCCGTGTGCCTCGGGAGGGAGAGGAGGCCACTTGTTTACATGTAAGGTAAGGCCAAGGCTGTGAATGGCAAACGGCCTTTCATATTGCTTCGGGCCAGAGGTTCTCGCCATTGTGTGTATGCACAGGCGCTGAACGAAGAGCTGCCCAGACAGAGACATTTAGAGACAGCAAACACAGGGAGACGGCTCACCCAGGGCTCCAGCTGCAAACAGTGGAGAAAGAAGAAAATGTCAAATCTGCATAAATGCTGGATGGCTCCCTGATGGTATTAAATACCTCTTTTGCATACCATCTTCTAACTACAGAAAAGTTGAGTTAACCTTTTCTTTTTATTTATTTTTTTTTCAGAAAATCTAGTTTTTGAAAATCTTATTCTAATCCTAATGTCATTTTTACTAGGTAAGAAAGCAATCAAAAGCCAAACATGTACATAATTCTGTTGTTCACATCTTGCAATCTTTTAGTCAATTCACAAAAACATAAATGTTTCCTGGCCATATCTTTCTTACTAAATATACAATAAATTGTCTATTGTTCACTTTGCAAATGTGCAATGCACAATGGTAAATAATTGCTGGTAGAGAAAGAAAACTCCTGATGCATAATTATTAATGATGAATTCTGATATCTAAGAGAAAACATGACTCTTGCTACAAAAGAAGAAATGAAGATAACAGAAAACCACATTGCCCTGGAAGCAAACTGTGCTGCCTCAGGAGCTCCACTGTCACAGGGTTACAAGATTTTTGTCAAGATACAAAACAGCTTTATGTCAAACAAATTATTCATAGGGCCATTTCTCATCACAGGTTTCCTCTCTTCCTGCTCTTTCAAATAGAGAGAGAAGAGTATGCTGGTTATTAAACATATCACAGCGATTGTTAAATCTTCACATAGCCCATTTTATAAGGCAGTCCCTGTAGCACACTTACGCTCTATAGCAGTGGAAGGCCACAGGACACGAATTAGCAAAGTATTGCCCATGAAAAGGATGGTGCTTTGGGGAAAGAAATCTTATGTTTAGTGCAGCTAAAACTCATGGGAACCTTCGTGAGAAACAGCTTGTTTGTCCATTTGTCAGCAGCTGGAGTCCTGACAGTGTTTCTGCCGTGACACAAATAAAAAATTACCTGTTTTCACAGCTCAGACTGTGCCTTCTGGAGGAGGCCTGCTGATCTTTGGGGAAAGTAAGCATTGGAGAGGACATGGCCAACCCTTTCCCTGGGACTCCCTGGGCCTTTCGGAAGAGCATTTCCCAGGCCCAGCACTGGAGCCGCTTGCAGGGACTTCTTGCCAGATACCAACCCTAGAAGACCCTGCAAGATTTTAAATTAAAGCAAAATGAGAGGGAAGCAACAGTAATTTGCCAGGAGCTTTATTTTCAGAGATGTGACATGGGATGAGTTCTTCCTACTTATCTAGCTACCAAAGACAGCCTACTGATTTCTGGGGAAGTGTTTTAAATGCAGAATTTCATAGTAGCTTTAAAACATGACTAGATAAAGCACACAATGCTAGGAGGATCAAGAAAAGATAAGCTTTTAAAGTACAGAACCAAAAATAGTATTTTCTGCCTGCAGGACCTCACTGCTGCTCCCTGTACGATGCAGTGAGCAGGTACAGAGAGAACCCACCTCAGTGTGCTTTAATCTGGAGACAAATGACAATTTAAGAAGATATCATTTTGTTTCACAGAAAAATTTGCCATTTCCAGATGAGGAACACGGTCACAGGACACTGCACATACAGTGCAATTTGACTCAGTTGCTGACAAGAAGCAAAATAAGGATGAAAGCTGTGAAAAAGAAACATCTGCCATTTGCAAAGCCAAGCATCGCAGTGGAAACAAGGGCAAGTCACGCTCTCCTGGGTGAGCACAGCTCAGACTCTTTCGCCATGCTGTTTCCTGAAATACTGCTTCCCACAGCACTCTGCAGCCCAGCCCACAAAAGTGGAAGTAATCCGAGCTGCACAGTTGACTTAAGCTCTGATAAAACACTCTGTTGTTTTGCTGTCAGTATGCCAGTAAATGTCATTGCTTTTTTTCTGGAATATACCACATTAGAAAATCTTCTGGGGTAGGACTTTATTTTCCTCTCTGAGCTCAGCAGCAGGTGAAATCTTCCTGCCCCTCCTGTGCATACATGGCACAGCAACTCTGTCTTAGCACTTTCTGTGCCTCTATCCATGAGTTAAAGCAGTGGCTGTGCACTGGGGGGCTGTTTTATTCCCTTTCCTGTGCAGCATTACAGTTTCTCAGACTTCACCAACAGTAAGTGACATGACGTGAGACCTCAGCGCACTGTCACGGTGTTGCACCATGAGACATCTTTTTGGCAACTCGGGATTTTGTGGTGAAGGAGCAGAACAGCCCACGTCCCGTGCAGTTACTGGAACTGGGTTAGTGCAGGCAAGGCCTCAGACCCCACGGGCCATACTCCGACCAAATCCAGGACAGACAGATGGTACAGCTCCACTACCTTAGAATATGGGAAACAAGTTGGGATGCCTGCCCACATCATTTATCTGACGCAGTGCCCTTTGGGAAAAACCCACTGGTACAGCTCAAGGGGAGTCTGAGTTACCTTAAACACTTCAATTCCTGATATCTCAGCTCTTTGCTCATAAAAACAATGTGGTATAGTTACTTCACCCACCTGGTGTTCTTAAATTAATTATGAATGGCTTTGAGTTCATTATGTGACAGGAGCTATAGAAATGTGACTATTATTTTTAATAATGCACAAGTAATAATTTATTTAACATTTTTCTGTATTCCTCTTCAGGTTCCTGAACCCAATTGCACTTTCCTGCTCTGTCTGCAAGTTCTCTCATGAAAGTTGATGATAAGCTGTGAAGTTTTTTGGTTTTGTTTTTGGTCTTTTTTTTTTTTTTTTTTTTTTTTTTGAAACTAATGAGATACTGTTTCTCGGTCATTAAAGTTGTGACATCTGTTCTGTTAAAAAATAGGATGTCAAGTTTAAATGGAATAGGATATGACATTAAATGAAAAGAATGAAACAGCTTCTTCATAAGCATAATCTGTTAAATCCAGTTACCAGAATTAGTCATAATTCTCTGCAGTTAGTTTATTCTGTGGTGTAACACATTCATTTCAAGGCCATGGTGTTCGGTTAGAGCTCAATAGACAGCTTAAACATTGAATGCTATGTGCTGCACTGCCTGCAGAATCAACTTGTGCTTCAAAATGACAGAAAGACTGCAAGCATTCATTCAGATGACATTGAACTACATGAAAGGAAAATATTTTTCCAGGCAGAAAAGAAACAAGTAACAATGTGTTCTGTGTATAATCTGCACTGCAATGACACATACATGTCTGGAGTGAAGACTAATGCTCAAGAGGCTGAGGCATGAGGCTGGTTGCTTCTGCCAAGTCAAATGCAGAAAGCCTGGGGTCAGTCCCACCTCCAAAATCAGGCAACTGTAAAAATAATACACTTGGTATCTATTATTGTAGATATTCTGGAGCTTTCTGTTGCAGCAATGTTCTGTTGGTTTGTTTTCAAGTGAAATCTACGCTTTTCATAGAGGGTAAATGGCAGATCCAAGGCACCACCAGGCTGTGGCACCACTGCTTGATGTGCCCGGCATAAGAGTAGAAAAGGTGAGGAAAAGCATGGTTGTCCTTCCCTGGGTTTAACTTTCCTCATGAAGTTGCACTCTTTATATTATAGGATCAATCCTGAACAAATAAATAAATAAATAAATAAATGCTGCGATATGCTTGTTGTTATTATCCTTGCATCCTGGCCTCTCAGATAGAGGCAGCTGAGATGTTCTCAAGAGTCATGGAGTCTTTTCCCTTATATCTCCACAGAGCAATGAAGCCAGCTCTTCCTTCTTAGCAGTGCTGCAGGTACAGGGGGAAAAAAGGCGCATCAAGGCATCAACCCTCAGCACCACCTGAAGGGGGTGGCAAATTAGCCCCAGCTCAGCAGCCTGGTGTAGAAGAAAGATAGCTGCCTCAACACAGCTTTTGAGTTGGCAAATGGGACAGGTGCACAGGGTGGTGGTGATAGAGGCCACTTGAGTATGCACAGGATACCAGTCTCAAGGAACTGAAAAAAAAAAATCATTGTTGATTATAATACTGAATCACAGTACACACACACGCGATACATTTATACTTATTCATATGTATACATATATGCCACATGAACCATATGTCCTTCCAGGTTCCCATAGGTCCTAGGACACATGGCCAATGGATTGGTGAGCTCCCATTAACCGAACCAATGTAACTGAGCGCTGCGGTGTACGTATCCAACAAATACTTGCTGTTAGAGGGCGGACTGCCCCCTTATTTGTTGAATGCTCACTTGTCATCTGCTCAGATTAATCACGTAGCACATCAGTGACAGAGAGACATCTTTCATCTTTTCCAGACCCAAATACCAGCTCCTACGGAGAGCCAGGCCAGCCAGGCTGCCTGCCTGGCGATGGCACGGCTTCTCTCCCACACCAAGGCATTGCTCACCAGCACAGCCAGTCCCAGCAGCCTGCAGGGAGGAGGCGAATCAGGCACATGGGCCCTCAGAGTGACCAAGACTTCGCTGCAGCATGTGTGAGGCCAGCAGCACCGACAGCAGGCACTGGAGCCAAAGAAGCAGAGCTCATGCCAAATGCACGTGACATGGCATTTCTATACAGGAGGGACCTCTCAGGCTGTGTGATTTATTTCCTTCTGAAGAAGAACACAGTGAAACCCAGCTACCTGAATGCTCCCAAAGAAGTGCTGAACATTACACATTATCTTAAGCAACTTAATGTTTCTTCATTTGATAATTTCCTTTGGAAGAATAATGCTATTGCCTTTTTGACATTTAACCAACACTTCTGCTGTGTGACTACATCTGATACAACATGTTTTAGAACACATCATCCTTTATTATTTTTCACTTAAATAACATGGACATTATAAAAGGCAGGAAGAAATGGTGGAATGTAGAGTTAAGAGCTGGGAAATAGAAGGAAAGTTGAGGCAGATATAATAAGATGGCATGATTGGGAAAAAAAAAAAAAAAAAGAAAAAAAAAGGTGTTAAAAGCTGTTCACAAAAAAATATATTAAAAGATAACACATTTGAAAATGTTTTCTAAGCAAGACCTTGAAATTTATAAATTGTTTCAGAGTACAAATGCAGTGGGAGAATGATGTGCAGAAAATAAGAGAAGTAAGGCAGTGTTGGAGCAGTGGAGGTTGCGCTGGAGCTCATTGGAAAGTCAATTTTTTTTTTTTTTTTTTTTTTTTTTTTTTCTTGTAGTGGGGAGGTATTTTCCTTCTGCAACCTGGCATCAGGGCAGGCTGCCTGGGAGCCAGCTCTCGCTGTCATGAGGTTTCCATCCAGTCCAACCCATGGACTCGCTGCTTCTGCCTCCTAAATGTCAGCTGCAGCCTTAGGAGTATTCTCCTGCCATGTAGGTGTAATCAGAGCTGTAATGTAGGGTTTCATTTCAGCCTCTAGCCCACAGTAACTAAATCTACGTGTACAGCCCCAGCACTGCTCCGGCCAGGGGAGCAGCGCGGTGCTAACGAGGGCCAGAAGCGTGGCAGTGGCCGTGGCGGTGCAGGCAGGCAGAGGGGAGCACGTCTCCATGGCACGGGCTTGGACGGTGCCTGCAGGCCGTACGGGCCTGGTGGGGTGAGCAGTGCGCGCTGCGGCCCCACACAGCCGGGCACGGTGCCTGGGCTGGGGTCTGTGAGGGGACGGGAAGGCAGCAGAGGAGGATCAAGGGCTGGGGAGGCAGGAGGCTGAGCTGACGCAGGCAGGTGTTGGGTTTGGCAGGGCCGAGCAGGAAACAAAAGGCCTGCCTGGTCTCACAGGACTGGGAAAAGGTCAGTAGCGGAGATCATCCTAACAGCAGCGTTGCTTAAGTGGTTGGTCATCTTGAGCAATTATTTTGGAAAGAGAGCATCAGGCAGGGGAGTCAGCAGCATGCTAGCTGCTGGGACATGAGGGGGGAATCACCGCTCCCTGCTGTGACCAGAGGGAAGCACCACACAGCAAACAATGTCTGGTTAAAAGCTAAGGGCGAACACAGGCACTAGGCCCAGAGGGTCTGCGGCAAACCAGCTGTTGTTGCTCCCCACCATGCTCCTGTGACAACGGCTGCAGGTGCTGCTCCAGCAGCCAAACACCCTCCTTGCACAGAAAAACATGACAAGAAGAGGTTTTGACATCAGTGGCCATGATGGGAGGATGAAGACAACACCCATTTGGAAAGGCATGCCCTTCTCCTGTCTCGTTTTCTTCCACCCTGGGTTTTACACTCCCTTACTTCCACACAAACCTGGTGCAAACTTTTAAATGCCCCCTCATTGCACAGACTTCATGTTTTGTGCATTTAGTCTCCAGTATGGAAGACTTACAGAACAAAGAGTCTCCACTCTGTTGGAATGAATTTCCTTCTCATCTGTGGCTTTTTCTTTTTCTGCGGTAATAAATAATTCTTCTTATTAATAACAGAGGGGTATTGGAAAGCAGAATCTCCATTAGCTACATCTAAGAGAAGAAAAAGGAGATTACAATCGACCTGATTGATCTGAATGTTATTGCTGCATAGTGAACAGGCTCCATCAGAGCATAATTGCCTTCGCTGTGGAAGAGCCCTTGACTCAGCGGAGACTGGTACTTACTGTGCTGGGTACAGACATCTATTAAGAGACAGTCCTTGTCCCCGTGAGTCATCTAAGTGGATGAAACATTTTAAAAAATGCAGGGAACAAGACTAGGGAACCAGAACAAGCCAGAACTGGTTTCCCAAGGATATTTTGCCTGAGATGATTGTTTTTGTATATTATAAGGTATAAACATGGAAATTTTATTTGTGATTGGGATGTATAAAGCAACTTTATCTCTTGAATCTCCTGCTGTCTAATGGTACATAAGTTTCCCACCTTGGCTCCTTCTCTGTTGGCCTCCTGTGGAGAATCACCTCTAGAGAATTTAGGAGAACTGGGAAAGGACAGTCTCTTTTAGGCCATTACCTCTCTACCAAATGTCACTGAAGCTGGAAGGTGTACAGAGAGGCATGCAGACAGCACAATCATGCCAAGTCTCATTCCCACAGGAATACAACATTTCAGGTAGAACAGAAAGCAAGTGGCTGGAAATATAAAAAGGCTTTTTTTTTTTTTTTTTGATATATATATTTATGTTTGCTTGCCTGTTTGCTTCATCATTTACATCCTTTTGTGACTTGATGTGGCATTGCCTCTTAGTAGAAGCTGCCAGTAAAACATCTAAGAGATCCAAGAGACCAGAGACCTGGTCTGTATAATGTCATGAAAATAAGCCTTTAAAAAGCCTTACACCTCATTGCATAGATATCAGTGTAGTCTTCTCAGAGCGGGTGTCCAGGAACAAAAGGCAGGGTACTAAACTCTTTCAGGTATATATCAGTAAACTTGAAGGACAAATGAATTAAAAAGAAAAAAACCTTTAGACCCAACTCTGTTCTACTCTGAAGAAACTATCATCATCTGAAAAGTGAGCTGTTAGTCATTACTTTGTCCCAGTCTGGAAGAATAACTGTGGACTTGCTGAGGGTGCATAAAATACAAAACTAAACTAAGCCAGAAGGACTGGCAGTTGGCTGCTGGTAGCTAGGTGCACACTCGGTCATTTCTATGGGCTTCCTTTACAGGAGGGATGTGGGCTGTACCTGGAAAACAGAAGCACTCCCATGATATATTTTGTAATTTGCTACTAGTACTCCATACCAGGCTGTCTAGCATTTAGTACTTATGTACCACGTAGTCTAATGCTTGAAAACACATTTGTGGTTTGTGTTACCACTGAACATCACTGTGATGGACATTTCAGTTTTGAGAAGAGGTTTGGTGGTCAGAAGATTCTCCATGACCACAGCAAGTACAAGTGCTTAAAATAAGTTCAGGAATCTAGATGGAAGAAGAGAAAAAGAAAGGTCTTTGGCTTAACTACAGCAGCACTTTGCAGACCTGCTTACTAAAGCAAGCACAAGCTTTATCACATGCTGGCAGTGCTGCACAGTGATCCAGCAAATTCAGCAGGGTGGAGAGATGAGAAAACTTTCTAAGAAGCTTTGGGAAACTAACAATGAAACCCCTAGAGACAGGAGAGTATATTCCACACAGCAGAGAAAACCACTGGGGTCTTCCACAAATGTAGCATTCATGGTGAGAGTATAATATACAGCAGGGTGAGCGCACAGTGAATTTTCTTGGCCATTACTACATATCTAAACATGAAGAACGTCTGATTTGTGATTTTTTTTTACACCAGGAAGGTGCCTTTCTTTTCTTAAGACACTTTGAGTTTTTTCCATGATGAAAATGATTAAATATCACTTCCTGGATCTCATCATAACCAAAGGCACAGCCTTTAGTTCACCGGTCCCATTACCTTAAAGCCTTAGTGATCTTTTGCATATCTCAATTTCTCAGTCTGTGAAACAGCACTAAAATATTTGTCTCTTTTTGGAGACTTACTGTCTTAAAAGTGTAAGCACTTGGAGCTTTTTCAAGCAACCTTGAAGTATGAAATTTTAATAAAATAAAATAAACCAAATCCTTAGCTTCCTTTTGTCAACATGTCAAGTTTAAGCATCAGCAGCGTTTTGCCACACTTAACATAACGACGTGTTTATTAATTTATCCAGTAGGCTAGCTCATGTTCTCACCGAGGAATACATAAATCCTCAGCTGTTCTTTAGAATCTTTCATCCACAGATGTCAAAACACATCGCAAGTTCTGTAGTACCTCTTGTCAGCACAAAGCTTTCATTAACGTCAGGGGAAGGAGGATTAAGCCCAATGTTTCCTGGAAATAAATATTTATTAAGAAATTACCTTGTTTGTTCCACCTCACTGTCTTTCAATTGTGAGTGTCATCGCAGCGCTCACTGTCCCCAGGGGCAGTGACTCACAGCTGCTTTGAAAGAGGCGCTGGCAGGCCAGCGGTCACCTCGGTCAGGGGACAGCTCGCTGTGGCAGTGACTTGCCGCATTACGCTGCCCGTCCCCACCGAGCACAGCCTTCAGAGCAAGCAAAAGCCCAGACGAGAATTAATCGCACAATTGCATTAGTGCCCTCTGAACCAGCACACTCAGCTAGTCCTCCAGTGAACCCTGCTGTACTGAGAAGACCTCCGGATGGATTATGCTGAACCAGAAGCATTGGCGCTGCCCGCAGGATGTACCCTGCTCCCTCCCACGCAGGCGCCTGTTAGAGTAAGATCACCGCAAAGCCCTGGCTGTGATGGCAGCGTCTGTGAATGCTTGGCCATGAAGCAGTGTGTGTTACCTATGGCTTCTTTCAGATCATATTTGATAGCCACACCGGCAGCCCAGTGTCCGGGCTGCGATGCCAGGTGACACGCTGAGCAGCTAACCCAATCCTCTTCTCTTGAGCATCGCTGCTCTGCTGTCACTCTGTGCTGCTCCTTCTGCCCAGAGGTGAAAATGCACCTCCTAGCCTCATGTAGCACTGAGGATTATCCTCTTGACCTCTCTCAGTGTCAGGATGAGGGCAGCTGCCACTCAGGCATGCTGTCGGGAAACTCCACCAAACATTTTCGCTGCCAGATGATCCATCATCCCCGTCCTCTGGGGGCAGGGACTGGCTGGCCCCGTGTAGACGGGCTCTACTGAGGTACACCAGGCCATGACCGATGTCCAGATAGGGTTTCTGTCCGACAGCAGGCTGGGGAGGGCAGCTCTGAAACAGAAATGTTGACAGTAGCTGTCAGAAACCATGTTTCCACCCCCAAATGCAGGCGTTTCTCTGTAACGTGAGACCAGTGCCTGTGTAAGGCTGGTGCTCATAGCTCAGCACCCACTCCAGACTTAAACATCTGAGCCTTCTCTTTCAGAATAGGCTTGCTCTTTTAAAGCACGGACAATAGTACATCCATCATTACAGTCTCTTGAAAAAGTGGATGCTCGCTCCCCGTTCTTCCCTCACCAACAGCATTACTGCTTTAAAATGAAATCCCACTGAAATCTTACCCTGAATTCAGGACAATGTTTATCTGTGCTATGCCCAAATACATTTATATGGGGCATGGAGGAATAAAGGGAAGAGATTTGGATTTCTAACCTAAGTGTGGATGTGCAGTAAGTGTGTAGATGTCCTGCCAAGCAAGAAGGAAACTATTTTAGGCACAGCGTGAGCTTAGGGACTTGCAACTTTTTGAATGTGTAGAACATAGGCAATGGTTCTGGGGCTATGCTCCTGAACCTAAATGCTGCCTTCACTCCACGGATTTGGTGCTCTGACAGTAGCTCAGTAGAGAAGTTCAGCTCAGGTGTGAAACACTGGGCTGTGTGATACATGGAGAAATAATTTGTGTCAAGAAGATGGTTGATATTAATAAAGAATGCAGAGATGTGGGAGTGTGGCCATGGGGGTTGAGAGGCCCCATGGCTGGTGATAACATCAGACTCTTAACGATGAGGCCTTCAGGGATGCAAAGACTTTAGAGGGAACAAAGAAGGGTGATTCAGGAGACACCTTTGTGGTCTCAGGTTGCTTGTTCTCCCGCTGTTAAGGCATGGAAGTTGCTGAGGGTTTGCTGGTTGAAACTGTTAAAATTTGTTGTTTGATGTTATATGATAATCATATTATTAGCGTGGTTTCAAGGGCTAACGAAACGTGGGAAAAGACGGCCTCGCATGAGTTGGTGTCGATCACGTTTTGTTGCTTTCGGGAACCTTGTGGAGGGCAGAGCATGCACAGAAGAAGAGGGAGCCGGTCGGGGCCTCCCCTGGATGAGATCCAGGAACCCACAGGGTCTGCGCAGGAACACAAGGTTGTGAGTGGTGATGGGGAGAACTGCGAGCCTTCATCCCCACCAACCCCAGCGACCACCACCAAGAGACATTGCGCAGGCGCCAAAAGGAGGAGTTTGTGACAATACTAATTACAATACAAGGCAGGGATAGGTCATACATATGTATAGGCGTACTCGGGTTTCTTAGGAATATGTAAAAGCAATGTTCTATATTTCTAGAAAATTCGATGGTGGTGTGTGCGTGGTGGTAGAGCATAGACTCCCCGCGCACCCAGCGCTGTTTGCTTGCCTTTTATAAATATTACTAAATTCAGATTGAGTCGTATCTTCACTTACAACAGCTTCTTCTCTGGGCCGGACCAAAGCTGCTCTGTGGGCTTATTTGATGGCTCAAGGAACCTGGTTAACAATCACATGAAAGGAAGGATCTCCTCTTCCATCCTCCAGTGACTGGGATGTCTGGTGTCAGCCCCGGAGGAGTGGGATTTCATTAAATTCTTAAACTCTCTTTGCACTGCTGATGTGGGAGGTGCAGTACACAAGTAGATCCTGTATCAGTCCATTTATGCAAATGCTTTAAATCCCCATTGCAGTGCAGTTTCATCTTAAATAAATATTGATCTAAGAAAGGTGGCTTATCTCAGCAGCACTTCAATAGATAAATTAACAACTAGGGTAAGCAGACGTAACTCCAGGGGGACCGACACCATTGATTGTACCCCTGACAGTCAGTGTGGCCTCTGAAAGATTTTAAAGCAATCAGTGTAACCAGGCCCCTGGAGCGTGCCAGCTCTTATTAACCTTGATAAGCATGCGGGCGTGCAGGCAGAACTAAGAGGCCCTCATGATTCAACGTGGCAGAGGCTGACCTCTGTGTTTGCCTCCTGTGCAAGCTCATGTGGAACAAATTGATGCTTAAACACTGTCATTTCCACCAGAGACATGGAAATCCAAACACAGCCAAGTCCATCTGAGCTACTCGGAAGCCAGCATGGGACCATAACTGGGACCATAAGCTACTGTCTGTCCCCAGGCCAGTGTGGGGGCTTGGATGGGGCAGCACCTGCAAGACAGAGGAGACCCCACAGAGGGCAAAACCAAGTCCAAATCAAGTCCTGCCACCCCACCTCCTTCTCACTCCCCGTGCACATCTCCCCTCTCTGCCTACCCTTCTCCAAGGCCAGGGGAGAGAGCAGCAGCAGGATGAGGAACATTTTGGCAGCCCCAGCTCGCTCCCAGTGGCTCCTCACCTCCCTCCCTTGCAGGAGGTCAGCGGGACGCGAGCCAGGCATCAGCATCGCCACTGCAAGACACCCGGAGGAGTCTCATGAAATGGCGGGCGTCCGAGAACGAGCACTCGTGGCATTTAAGGAGCATGAATTATTTAGGAGGTCCGGTCCGGTTAAACACGCTGCTCCCCACGACTGCTGCAGTGCCTGATGCCTTAGACTTTGGGGCTGGGGCTGGGTTATGCAAGAAGGGGAAATAATCAGCGAGCAGCAGCAGCAGCGAGCAGACAGGAGTCCTGCAGGTCCTGGCAGTGGTCCAGAAAGAAGTGAAGTAAAATAAGATAAAAAGTGACTCCCTGATTCAGTCCTTGGCTTGCCCTAAAATAAACTGTTCTCTGAGGTTCCTAATTATGCATATGCAAAGCCACCCCCCAACAGAAAAAATAGGCACGTATTTGTCTTTCCCGAATTCTCTGTGGTGCTTTTAACAGCTAAAAGCTGTTGTATATTTTCACGTATATATTTTTGTAGTCTTTCCTTTGTGAACAATAAGTCCCTCTCTAAAAATATATATAAGCATGGAACAGGCAGCACATCTTAGAAAAGGGTTTTTATTTTCTATTATTGACATGCTTTTGCATTGTATTTCATGTTAGTATCATCCTAAATTCGATCTTGTATGAAACTGTGACATTTCATATGTACCTCTAGGGCGTGCCTGCTTATTTTATGTCAACATATTGTATTTTGGTTTTTAATGTTAAGCTGGGAGCTAAGGTTTGCTTTGATAACTGAATTTTCTGACTGAGCACATTAGTGCTCCAGATTGAACTGAAGATTAAAAACAAATATGTAATTATAATTATTTCTAGAACCATGAAGCTTCTTTGCTCTTTGTATTTTTTTAATACTGAAATGCATAAAAATGTGTTATTTTCTAATGAAGCCTTTTATTTATGTATTTATTTATTTTATTAAAATAACTTAAATATTCAGAATGTGAGAGATGTGATCTTAGGATATGAACAGAGAGACACAATCTTGTTTCTCCTAAATCAAGAACATATTTAATGGCATTTATACAATGGTGATGCAAGGATTCCATACTTGTATTTGGTAATACAAGATGCTGTACACATAACAAGGCAGAATCAGTCCCTGGAGAGAAAAGGGTTTATAAGAAACAGGAGGGGTAGGGAATTATTTTACAAACCCTGAGCTTACCACTTCTGCCATGCCCCACTTTTTACATCAGTAGCACATGACCGTGACTCCCTACCAGCTCAGGTTTTGTGGGGAATAACACCTGTACTGGGATTCTCTGCAAAAGGAGGAATATGTGTAGGAAACATACACAGTCACAGCTAAAAATTGGGACAAGCTGGATAATGTATTCACCATCTGTGATACAAATAGAAAAGGCTGAAGACCACACCTAAATTTTCTGCCTGAAAATGACTGTGGGCGAGCATTTGGCTCGCATATAAATGCAATAACATGATTTTTCTTTCTCCTCCTCCTCAGGTAGAAGCTATCACCCTGTGCCTGCTGGTTATCATTTGCCCTGCCCACACATGTCGAGCAGTGACCTGCATTTTATCATGCTGTCCTTCACTTTTCATCGCAAGCTGGCATCTCAGCTCCCATCCTCACAGGCAGCCAGGGAAGGTGGTACTGGTGGGCTGGAGATGGGCAGACCCCAGGCTCTGTGTCCTGGCGGGGACCAGCACTGCATGAAGGAAGGAGCATGCTTTCATTGCAGCCCACTCACTACAGCCACAGACAAAAACACAGTGAGATCTTCCCAAAGCAAATTCAGTCTTGAAGGGAAGAGGACCTGTTTACGAAGCAGCCACAAACACAGGGGTGATGGTGGCTGCTATACACGAATGGTAGGCAAGAGCATCTCTGAGTACTCAGATGCATTCCTGCCATCTGCAGCACTGCCAGCAAGGTTGGAGAAGTCTCCTACTCTTTCTTTTACAGAGCTTGGTCACAGGGGTTTCTCCTGGGACTCTCCAGGCAACCAGAGTGGTAATCACAGAATCATAGAATTGCAGGGGTTGGAAGGGATCTCCAGAGATCATCGGGTCCAACCCCAATGCCAAAGCAGGTTGCTGAAGGGAATGGAGACACGCACTCCAAGATAGTCAAGAAATGGAGACCCATTATTGTTCCAATGCCAGATCTTATATAGCTTCTGATCCAGCTACACACACTGCACAAGGCTAGCATGCATGGTTACAGACTTCTGATCGGTGCATTCCTTTTGATCACGTGTAGGTCATGCAACTCCCTATAGGCTTGTCCAATCCTAGAAACTTCTTACTTTAGCCTGTTTACCACTCTTCTTAACCTTTCTTAACCTTTACCCTTCTTCTTAACCTTTAGTGCACTGCCGTTATCAATCAGCTCTAGTTTATCACTGAACGGGTCACCCATAGGTTCCCTAGAGCAGGTTGCCCAGGTAGGCGTCCAGACGGGCCTTGAATATCTTCAGAGAAGGAGACTCCACAACCTCCCTGGGCAGCCTGTTCCTGATTTCTCACTGCAGCCCGGCCATCTGCTCAAGCAGTTCCTTGAGCAGGGCACACCTGCACTCACAACACCCCTGTCTTCCCTCAGAACCCAGGGGTGCCTCCAGATTCTGGAGCTCCCCACAGTCACCAGTCCAGACTGCCACTTCACCCCTCAGGGGATCCACCTGGGTGCCCACATGAGCCCAGAGAGGCTGTGTCCCATCAGTTTGGGTTGCTGCCTCAGCCTGGCCACTATAACAGGTGCCCACCATGGTAAATTATGAGGCAACGTTCCCAAAGGAGAGGAGAGGAAGAGAAAGGGAAGAGGGAGAGAGAGGAGAGGATCCTCCCTGCACTCGTCCCTGCCCCACTTGAACTGTCCCGCACAAACTTCCTGCGCTAACTGCCAAGCTTGTCCTGTTTGTGTGTCCTGTTCGCGGTGCTCCTGGCACTTCTTTGGCCCCTTTATGACTGGCCTGTGCTGCAGCAAGGCATGAGAGAATGGTGTGATACGGCCCAGGGTGGACATTGACCAAGAGAGCCACATCCAATGTGAGTGTGATCCCCTCTTCATTTGCTTGCCCCTATCAGGATTTCCTCTTCCCTTTCACACCCTGAGGTGGTGTCGCCTAATGAGGATGCGGACAGCCAAGATTTTGCTCTCCCAGCGTCATCCTGCATCTGCTTTCACTTCCCTGCCAGCCCTCCTAGGCCTTCACAACAGTGTAAGAGCCCAAAGAGAGACATCAAAATGGTCGCATGAGCCCTGCGTAGGGGCTGCTCTCTGGAAGTCCCACACTGCTGAGGTGGGCGGCATGGTTAGAGGTACCATGTTCTTCATCCCACGGCCCTGGTTCGTTGGCACCATGGTGAGCCTCAGAGCCCTGTCAGATATCTCTGCTCATATCAGTGCATGGCCCAGAAGAGGTGGAGATTTAATAGGAATGGGATTAATGGATTTAATAGGAGTAGGAAGTGTTAGTGACAGGGAGGCCTCCACGTTCCCTCACAGCTTCCGTCCCTCACAGCACAGGCAGCAGGGGATGTTATCCATGGGACACCCGCTTTCCTAGTGCCCAACCCTGGATCTTGAGGGTGGTGCTGAACGTGGAGGCCTGCACGCTGCTGTTAGGGGACTGATGGCAGTGCCTGGAGTCCTCCCAGCAACCCCTGCATGCAAGCCCCATTGATGGCACAGCTTCTTCTCACGGATGTGCATCTCCAGGGGTTCCCACACATCCTCAGGCAGGAACACGGCTTCTGCTGAGCAGAAGTAGGAGGGGGCAGGATGGGAGTGCAGCAGCATGGGAGCTGTGCAGTGTGTCATCCTGTATGTGTACCTCCTGTGGGATTGCTGCACCATGGTGGGGAGGGCTCCCAGCTTGGTTTCTATGGACTTCCTCGGGGTGTGCATCCGCAACAGCTTCCAGAAGCCCAGTCCTTGCTCCAGCCTTTTCATGGGACGAGGATCCACACCAGTAGGCAGGTTGCCGTCCTTGTCAGCTGTGTCAGAGCCTGTGGTAAGAGGCAAGCCAGCCTTGTAGTGCCTGGGAGCCATCTTGGCAAGCTCCTCTGCCTGTCTGAGAGGCCCAGCATAGCAGGGAAGTGTGGTTGCCCCATAGATTTTCAATGCTGTTTGTGGCATCGCTGCATACTAGGGAAAGGCTGTCCTTTGCTTGCTGTTCCACAACACTGGCTGCCACCAGGATCTGACGGATGTTAGCTTGGCTGGGTGGAATGATCTGGCCGTGGCCCTGTGCTGGCAGGAGTTGCTGGAGTCCGAAGAGGAAGAGGAGTGTGGACAGCAGGAGGCTCTGGCCTGCCTGGCAAGGAGCCGGTGCTGCCTCTCCCTGACAGCCTGTCTGCAGCGTTCACAGTCGAGATTGTAACACAGGAGCTGGCCTAAGCCGATCTATATCGGGCTGCTCCTGCAGCCATAAGCGCATGCCTCAGCATCTGCAAGAGATGGGGGATGCAGAGCACTGTGAGCAAGTGTCTGCTGGGACGGGCCCTGCGCCTGGCCCAGGTGGCCAGCTGGCCTCTGAAGGTGGGGCCCGGCTGCCCCCACCTGGATGCGGCCCAGCCCTGGGCAGCAGTGGGGCCCTAGGGGACCCTGGCACCTGCAGGAGCCAGTGCTAGGGCCGAGGACAGCTCTACCTGTTTCATGGACAGTCCTGCACCTTCCCCTGCCTTGGCTCCCAGCACAGACCTGCTGGCAGAGAGCAGAACCCCAGTGAGCCTGGCCCCAGCTGAGCCCACCGAGAGGCCTCGTGTCCCATCCCACGGTGCAGTGGGAACCCCCAAACCCCCAGCCCCCCTGCCCTGCCAGGCTTCCTGAGAAAGGCTGGCCTGGAGCCTCCCTCCTACCTGGTGCCATTTGCCTGAAGTGCTGAGGCAGCAGCACAGGCTGGCCCAGGCCACCAGGAGCAGGACGAGGCCAGGGCCGAGGCAGAAGCAGCCATGCAGTGCTAGCCCCAGGGTATCCAGCATGCTGGGACCAGAGACAAGTGTCTGTGCCATTCTCTGGAGACGCTTCTCCGTGTGACACAGGCCGCAGTGGCTGCTGTCACCAGGGGATAAGGGCAGGAGTGAGACTCCTGTCTTTGATAGTGCTGCTTTTCCTGGCCACAGCTGGGAAGTTCTTGTAAGTCTGGTGGCTCCCCGATGCACTTGTGCCCCACTTGCTGAGTCGGAGTCCATCAGAAGCCCACATACCCGGCTTCACAAAGGCCTGCCCAAGATCAAAATACCCAAAGCCTTTGTCTAGACACCACTCCATCAGCCAGTCATTTACCTGTCCCATTCTCCTCCTCCTTTCTGGGTCCTAGTCACCCATCGGGAGGAGAGGGGAGAGCACTACCTGCAGTGATGGAACAATATAAGCAGCGTTTAGACTTGCAGTGAGCACCTGAGAGCTGAAGGACATTGACACACAAGGACAAAGGACTTGCAAACCATGCAGACCAGCAGGACTGGGAGTGCAACGGGAAGTTATATGATCAAAAACATGACCACTAGCATTTAGATTCATATGTTGACTATACATACAGGGCAGCTGGAGCATCTGCAGGGGGCTGGCAGATATTACAGGACATCTGGGAGACCCTCTATATTTGTGACAGTGACTAGAGGCCAAGGCTGATCTTCTTGGACATGGCTGACACCGGATTCATGTCTTTGGGCAACTGAGTCCATCATCTTCAAAACTGCTGTGTAGTGTCCTGCTTTTTCTTATTCAGACACCATGTTTTAGCCAGAGATGGCTGCAGCCTCGTACTGGATGGACTGACTTCCAACATCTCTTACAGACAAGCATTTGCCAAATTCTTCTTGCTCATTTAATTGCAAACATTACAATGCATCACTTCGCAAATGGGTCTAATCCTACAAGGCAGAAAGCACCGACTGCGCTGGGAAAGAGCGACGAGTACTCAGCAGATCCTTGGCTCAGGCCCAGCACCTGAGTCACTCTGTCTGTATCTCTGTTTAATCAGTCTCCAGTTTCCACAGAAACAGTTGTTAGAAATATTTGTTTATTGATTATTCTCTTATTTATCTGACATTCTAAGCACCTTGTAATTATCTACTGATCTGTCTATTTATTTATTACATTTCACTTTAGTTTAAGTGTAATTAGCAGCAAAGCTGCTAGCAACACCTGAACGTTTCTGCAGATATTTGAAATAAAATACTCTCATTTTCTAAAGAAATGCTGGCTGTGATGTATCTGCTACTACAGATGGCAATATATAACTTGCCAAGAGCATGAGTAACTATTTTTTTAAAAAATTAGTAATTCTAGTGTGGGTCAGAGCTGTTGTGCCTGATGGGCAGACTTGCCCATTGCTTTCTGTCAGATGGTAAGACCGAGATTCTGGTGTTTATGAGGGGGTTTATTTTATGTCTGCCCCAAACTTTTCTTATCTGGGCTTTGAAGCAACCAGTCTGCAAGAGCATTCAAGGATTCAGATATTCAATGGCCTGTGTGCAGTGGTAAAAATAGAATTGGAGTTAGGAAATCTGGTCTACAATGATTAAGTATTTCAGACCTAACAGCATCTGTATATAAGGTTGCACCAAAAATGCAAATAATTTCAAGAAGAGTTACAGCACTTTGCATAATAATTACATTTGCACATTGAAGAATAAGGGCATGTTTTCCACTGATAACTTTTCAGCAGCACCCGTACGATTACTGTAAATTTCCCCAGCGGAGGATCCAGTCAGGTGGAGACACAGATCACAGCTGATATTTCTTAGAGCACCTTTTCTGAACTAAACTGTTACCCTGAATAGGATCCAGCTGTTGTTGTGAGGACCAGATAACTATCGTGAAGCACATTCAATCACTCCCTTGAGTGGACACATGCCCACGCTCCCGATTACCATCTTGGAGCAGCAGCTGGGGGGGCTGAGCCCAGCTGGTTCCCAGAAGCTCATATTGTTCATACCAATGTACTGATGGATTCAGCAGAGCCATTGGGGTCCCTCATTTCACTAGGTGTGTTTTTAAGCCTGTACTAATCTGCATGTAGCAGGCCCTGCCTTCTCGGCTGTGGTTGGATTTATAGGTCATGGTGGATGCTGATGTGTGCTGGTGGCACTAGACAGATTCAGCAGCCTTTTTATGTCTGGAGATTGTGATTTCTTGTGGATTAAACAGTATCCTAAGTCTCTGGAGCTTATCAGTTCTCAGGAGACTTTCACATGATGAGACTTTCATCTCAGCGTGAACTTGTGGCTTCTAGGACATGATAAAGAAAGCAAGGGAAAAAAACTCCTTATTTTCTCCCTCTTGGATATATACTGAATTCTAGAACCAGACATCCTCAGCTAGAGGAGGAAATCCAGCGAACCCAGCCTCACTGGGTGCCTTGGTTCTAGCTCAGCCAGAACTTGAGGCCACTGCAGTTACAAAGCTTTGGGGCCAGAGATGACCGCCTCAGAGGCTAGCTGGGGTCTGCACATCTGCATCTGTCAGACAGCAGAATAGAGACAGAAAAAGAGTAAAATTCCTGGAGGGTCTGCAAGCTCATTGCAATGCAAGGGTAACATCTCTGGTTTGGTTTTGACAAATGAGCAAATTTAAATTGCAGGCTTCATCTGCACCTATATATGTGCAGATGGCACATATACCCAGTGGCAGCAAAGGGCAGTGCTTAGAGCCTCTGAATCAAAGTTTACCAGGGGAACCTAACTCTTCACTGTAATCCAGACTGTCATATGTATTTGTTCCTTTCCATTAGAGGGGTAGCTGATCCAGAGTGTGAACTAGTCCTGGTAAGGACCTCTGTGCACCTGTCTATAAAGCCCTAGTGCTTTCAGATGCTAGGCAAATGAAGACTGACATAATCCAGACATATGAGGAAGTACAGATCTTTCCCAGGGAATATGAGAGAGTAAGGACACAGTTCCTGCTGTAACTCTGTATTTCCTTGGTTTTGCCTGCCTAAAACCCTGTCCTCCTCTTCTCCTAATTGAAGGAGTGTGTTTTGGCAGGGAATATAAATTGCATTTTTTAGCTCTTTGGTTGGACAGTCTTAAAATAGCTGTCAGCCTTAGTTCTGTCGGAGACTGGATAGCATGGATATTTATAGTAAAATGGATTTGATGGCTTAAGACTAAAAAAAAATAGAATTTATATTACATTTCAAAATATTACTGTATGATTTGGAGATGCTGCCATGGAGACTGCAGTATCACCCTGCTTTACATGCGCGTTCAGTCACTAGGTCTCCCCAGGCTTTCAGAGCAATTCAGTATCCTGATGGTTTTTTCCCCTTCTTGTTGCAACTTCTCTGTCTGGTGGCTCAAATATTTGCTAATCCCTGTCAGGGGAGCACAGATCTAGACACTTTCTGAGCCCTGGCACTACCACTGCAATCCCAGGTGCTGCTATTGTGGTTGTTTGTGGCAAGAAGGAAAGGCCTCACATGTCCCCTCTGACTCCAGGAGGAATCGTGGGCACTCAGTTACTTAAAAAACACTGATAAGAACAGCCAGTTCACAAATTTAATAGAGGAGACATTGCACCTGGGGTTTCACCTTAATCTTCCTTTAAGCCCTCTGGCTTGGCTCCCAGTGACCCACAGAAGGATGCTCATACCCAGCTGTCAGCCCATAACCTCCAAGCCAGGCACCTCGGTTCACTTCTGTCTCTCTCTGGCCACAGTCCACTTCCAATTTTCAACTATAATACTCCGATTTGCTTTTCAGTGCAAAATAGTCACTAACACTGATAAAGTAGCCTGACGCTAACTCTTCCTGGCACACAGTAACTCCCTGCCTCTGCCTTTTCTCTGCTCCACACCTGGTGGATGAGGCTCATGATTAGGACAACACTGGTATCTTCTCATCCCAGCCAGAGCACAAAACCTAGGCTGGGAGCAGGGAGCTGCACAAGTCATGCACAGAGCCTGAGGACAGCAAGAACAACCTTTTTGTATGTTCTGACATAGCTCACTTTTACCCACACTACAACTCTGTCGCCCAGTCTGCACCCACCTGGCAAGAACGGTCTTTCTCAGGGGGTGAGAGTTAGGACACAGAAACAGACCAATTCTAGCAAAGGGTTCAATACTGTGAGGAAATACGCAGTCTGTGGCCCAGTAAAAGATGTGTCTGTGCTTTCCACCTTGAATGTCATTTGACTACTTTAGTGTGCTTCCTTTTGTTCATTTATTGCCTGAGTCATCATTAAAGCAGAATATTATTGATGCAGTTATTCATAAAGTAGCTTCATGAAATACGCGTGTTGTTGTCATGCTGGTCCCAGTGGGCAGCAGCCATACGATCTCCTCTCCAATATGCTTCCTAGCAGTTCAAAGCATATAAAGCAAGACTTGCAATTGAAGCTGCCAGGCAACTACACTGAGGGGGCTCTATTTGAGCTGAGATGACATCAGTCCTTTTGAAAAACTAAAGGAATAAAAATGTCTGAACCAAGTAACTAAGGGGTTTCATTCAGTGAACAGGTTTGGGAAGACCACTAGCTTGACCACATAAGACTCATAACAATATCTGATGTTTGCTACTCCTCATGTGTTTGTTTCCTCTGTAACCTAAAAGACATCGGCAAAATATCTAAAGGTAGACATATTTTCATTCTTAAATGAAATAAAACACTGGCAACAATTGCGAACTAGTATCTTTGCTTGAAATCCACTAACATTGATGAAGTCAAAAAGGGTTTGGATCAGGTCCTGTTACTTTTTCCACTTCAACATCCATATTATGGCCAGAGAATAATAAATTCTGCAGTCTGGAGATAGCATCATAATGATCAGGGCAGGTACAATCTTTTCTGTGACCTATTTAAACAGCATTTACCCTTGATGTCTGGCAATGTTATGCACACCATCAGACCAGAACAAGGAATAACAGAAAAAACATACAGTCTAAAAGGCATTGAACTACAAAATTGTATATGACAATGATCTAAGTCAATGGGAGCACGGCTGTTATTATTGTTATAAAGCTGGTGACCTCAAAGGTGATTGTGTTAATCACTTGATGTTCATTATTCCAAAGAGTTTCACAACCTTGTTGGTTTTGAAAGGTGCTCGCTTAGCAGAGAGTTTTCACAAAATGTAATTCCCGCAGTGGTTTAACATTACAGTTTAACAAGTTAGCACAAAATTCTCAGTACCTGTGGATAGCCCTGAGGCTTCTGCTTTTATATTTGCCATTTGGATATTCCTGTGGAGGATTATAACTGCCTAATGCAGTGGGGAGGGCCTGCACATGATCTAGTAAGCTCAGACCTCCCACGCTCAACACTGTGTTTTCTCTAAAGCACTCCTCCGAGTGGCAACCATCAGCAGACAGCCCAGCAAGAGTTTCCAGTGGTGGCAACAGAGATGCCCTGTAAGAAAACCCATTCCCTTAGCTACAAAGAGAACAATTTGCTATCATATGTAAATGCTTCAGAGCATGGGGCACTTGCCTACCTGCAGGTAACAGGGACAATTTAATATTGCAGTACTTGCTGCCCAAGCATCTGACATACCTCACTGCAATGGGGAGAATCAATGCTGTGTCAGGTGCTCTCAGGCTACATCACATCATGTCATGCAGCACACACTGATGTGACCTAATGCAGTAGGTAATGGGATGTGAGCCAAGTTACTGAATAGAAGGAAAATAGCCTTTATCTTACAGGCCATTTTAACACATTGGGTGCTGCTGCCATGTTGAACATATTTCTCAAGGCTTTTGTGGCCAAATAAATTATGTATGCCTTCTATATACATGTGCTTCATTTCAAAAAAAAAAAAAAAAATGAGAGAGAGAGCAGTATCTGGCAGTTACCACCCTCACACACTCACCTGCATTGTCATAAGGTCAGATGCCCAAAGGCTAATATTTATCATTTTGCCTGGAATCCTTAGATCAGAGCTATGCCACAGGGAAAGACCTCATGAATCACCATGGGTGAACCACAAGGCAGAGAGAGCTGTAATGAGACAACCCCATAATAACCTCTTCTTCCTTGATCCCTAAGCTGTGTATCAGTTGGAGACGTGAGATAGGAGACCCAGAATATTCAATTGCATTTTGTGGATGACAATCTCAGAGGAACCATCTGCTAGAGCACAGCCAGGGGATGGAAGCTCTCACTGTCTGCATGGCCCATACACACATTTTGCTTTTGAGCTTGGACTGCAGAACAGACACCTGTAATGTCCTTGAAAAGGTAAATGTGGACTTACATCCTACCTGTTTGCTAACACTTTCTTCGGTATAGTTATCTGGAGTACAGATGAATTCTGGGGAGCACAGAGTACCTGGGCTTCTAGCTTTTGGGAAGCTCTTCCACCGCTGAACCACGCTGGCACTGTATGCACATTATCTCACTGACAACTTTTTTGCCCCACTGCAATGCAGTTAATAAGCCATTTTCAGTAACTGTCCATGTAACTTCAGTAGTAGAAACAGCCACTACCTGAGGAAAAGATTGCTTCTGGCCAGCTGTAGGCAGAAAGAGTATTCAGGGTGTGAATACGGTGTGGTCACATTCTGAATGCACGCACCCTGACGTGCTAAATGTGTAGCACAGTTCCCAGTCTTTGGCTTTGACCCCTTTTGAACACAGACAGCAAAAATGGAACAGCTCCTGTCCCCAGACACACAAGAAAAAGAACAACTTCTGCTTAGATGAAGTCCGTTGAAGTGATGAAATCATTGCTTCCAGCACAGTAACTCCAGAGGGTTCTCCTCAACTGCCAAGACACACTTAGCACTTTAAACAGTTCACAGACTCAGCAAATCTCTCAAGAAATCAGCTCCAGAGCAGCTGCATTTCCTCCCAGAAGACTCTGGCCCAACATCCCTCCTAGCTGCCTAGATGCATTAATTTGTTCCCAAACCTCGAGGCCGGAGTGGGAGGGCATCAGCGTGGACAGTGCTGCTTCAGTGCTGATCCCACAGCACAAGCACTGTGCCTCACGTTGATGTAGATCCCATCAAATCAAGTCAAGCAAAAAAAACGCATATCTTTCCAGATAAGGTACACGACCCATCCCTCATCACTGTATGCAGGTGCTTCCAGAAATTATACATATTTACTTAGGCAGATGAATAATTGTGGATTCACTACAACACAGCATTGCTACTGATAAATATCAGAATAATATGCTCCTAGATATGGCATAGGTAGACAATTTATCCCCAGTATTTCCTTAAATGCTGTCTTGCTGGTGGACACAGCTGTTAATTCTTCCCTTGGACTGTGTGCAAGGTCAGGGAAATTGCTGAAAACAGGGAGCTCAGGACATGACACCTTTCTTGATTTCCAGTTCAAAATAAAGCTCTAATGCATCCAGAGCTCCTGCTCCTGTTAAGCTTTTGCTGCTGTTCTCAGAGAGTCCAAAAAATTCTTTGTAGCTTTGAATTATAATCATCAGGAATAAAACACTGCCTCAAGCTGTAGCTTTATGATGATGGTTACTGGTGATGTGCAGAAATGTTTTCTGCATGCTTCAAGAAATACATTAAAGCTCACCTTCTCTTCTGGGCAAAGTATAAAGAACATTCAATATTTATTACTGGAACATCCATCTACATCAATGCCTTTTTCCAACCATCACCAAAAAGATACAAAGAGGCTGTCAAAATATGTAGAAAACTTCAATGTTTTCGGTGGCACAGTCAATAATAAGTACTGTTACCTCTTTCCCCTATGTCAGAGACACGCTAGGGAGCCTGACAACAGCTTCAGTCACTGACCTAAAACTGAGACTCTCAAAATCAATTTAACAGCCAGAAAATTCCAATAATACAGCTATTGCTTGACATATATCCAAGATCATACTTACCTCTAGAAGTACATTCAAACTACATCTGTTTTCAACATCGGTAGTCTGTGACACACAACAGAAAGACAAATGCAGTTACAAATGCAGTATTTTTGGTATCGTTTGTAGAGGTGGCTATGGCAGCAGGTATAGCTATTTTAATTGCTGACCTCCAGGAAGGAGACAAACAGTGTTTAGATGATCATTTTCTGATGCCTTTATTCATGCTAAATACCATCATACTTCATCTGGGTTCACCTGAATTTTATTTGTGCAGTGATACTTGCAAAGGGAAGAGCAAGCTTTAGTGTAGGTATCCCACAGACCTGCCCAATACACGTATCTGCACAGTAGTGCAAGTCTCATACATTCAGGATGAGCAAGACATTTTCTCCCTGACCTTTAGACAACAGCCAACCAGCTCAAATTTTCCTGGTGAAAAGGAGAACCTCTCGTAAGAAATTCAGGCATATGGTACATATACAAGATGGTAAGGATTCTCTAGGCTGGCACATGATGCTCACAGTCCCTGCAGACCAGGGCAAAGCCGCAGTCCCCACTGCCAAGTGCTCCTTTCCCTAGAGAGCAGCAGGACTGAAAAATGCATGTTTCCAGCTATAAATGCAGCTAACTCTGCTTCATTCTTCTTTTGGGACAGTTTTCCTTGAAACAGGACAGGCTGGACTCTACAATTGAGACAGTCATGAAATAGCATCATGAGACAGTCTCATGAGACAGTCTTTGAAACAGCAAAGATATTTTTCTCAGTGTGATTGCACAAAATTGTCATGACTGCAATATTTTCTTCAGTGAATAAAGGTTAGATATTAAAGTGGATGCTGTGTTGACTTTTCTTTCCTTCTTCTTCCAAAGGCAGGAATGTGCACAGTACAAAAAGCAGAAGGGATTTGCTGCTTTTCTGGATTTTCAGAAACAGTGCTCAGAAAGACCTTTCTGGTCATGTGGTCTCACGTCCTCCTCCTACAGATACCCACAACATTACAGCTTTTACAGTGCTGCAAGGACGGTAGGCAAGACAATATCAAAGAAATGTATTAAGCACATGCAGCTTTCAGGGGGATGTCTAATTCCTGACAGAATTAATCCCTTATTGCCGGGACTCACATTTAGAAATGTGCACGTGCAATACAGGCTTAGTGGGGCAATAGGATTCTTATGCAATGCCCATGGCCATCGAAATACTGCCAAAAACACTAACCACCAAGTTGCCATGATGTTTAGCTCTCTATTCTGGATCAAGTCTGTTGTCACAAAGATATAAATTAATGCCAGCTTTTCCCTAGTTTCTTCCTTTACCTTTTTGGCAAGTCATTTTGATATCAACTGCTCAAACATGGCCTAGCTTTCATAAACTAGGCCATTTCATAACCCTAACATAGGTTCTGATTTGCTAAAGTAAGCTTATGCAGGGGTGGTTTCAGGCATACTTTTAAATATTTAGAACATTTTTATGTATGATTCATCCTACGTGCCTTGGAAAGTTTTTTTGTTTGTTTTTGTTTTGTTTTCGGCCAGAGGGCAGAGTTTAAGTTTGTTGCATTATTCATCCATAATGTTAGTTGACGCTGATTCAAGACAGGTAGGTAAAGGATAAGAACTAACTAGAATGTGAACGATAATGCTTAATCAGGATCATTTCTGTACTGGGAGCAGTAAGAAATGACATAAGCAGTAAGTAGTATGTCTGAGTGTCCCTCACAGGGATCTGAATGACATTCTTAGCATGTCTTGTGTTTAAAGACAAAAAGAATATTTTATATGTTTGCCTATTATTCATTTCCTACCCGGTCATTCAGTATCTGTTAATAGTTCCACAGTTCCCTTCCACAACATCTCAGGATGACAAACAGCAGAGAATGTGATTTTCAACGTGTGTAGTTCTGGTTGTGACGACAAACAGTGAGTAAGCACTTTCTGAGAGACAAAGATTTGGTCCAGACACCAGAGAGCATATATCTGTTCATGAAACATAAAAATTAGTTATTTGGGTTTCCCAATCAGTCTTTTACAAATCAGAGTTTGTGTTTCTCCTAAATCAAATAACAGTTACATCCAGAACACGGATTAAACCAATTCAGATCTTGTTTACTGCCTACAATTTCATAGCATGGAAATTACACAGGATGATATAAAATTGTCTTTCTCCTCCCTGGCACCTTGCAAAAAGTTGCTCCCTCTAGGCAACAACAGAAAAGCAATCAGTCTTGTTTTAATGGCATGTCAATGCTCTTGCTGTCACTGGACAATCACATGCCCCCCCAGGGCATGAACACCACATAGGACAATTTTGCAAACTATGAAGTTTCATACGGGGTTGCCAGACCTGTACCCCTACTAATTTCTTAATTTTACTCACACCTTACAATTTCAGGTGTGGTTCCAGTAAGACTGTTTTCATTGTCCTTGATATCTCAGAATAATTACATTGGATGCCACTTTGAAGTTTCTATTTTTTATTTTTTCCAATACCTTCATCAGGGCCCATCCCTCACGGTCTCTAGTATGTATAGCTGTTCTCCATGTGCTGTATCTAAAGCAGGTTTAGTTGCCTGAACATCTACAGACTGTGGGAAACATGCACCATGTCTGCAGAGCCAAATGAAGGCCTGTTAGCATGTCTTAAAAAATTTAAATGGCATTAGAAATCTAAATTTAGGGAACTGAGTCCTACCCACAGACATATCGATCCTGACAAGGCACTTGCTGTAAAGCTTCCTCTATTTATATGTGGCAGGTAGGCTGCACCACCTCTTTGGCAGCAGTTAAAGTTGGAGAAGACAAAAACCCAAAGGGAAAGTCTTTGAATAGATTAGAAATCTGTAGATGAAATGGATGCCCTGACATTTCTACTTAATTTATTTCTATTTATGCATATGCCATATCCACATTAGCACGGTTATAGGAAAACATAATTGAATAATGAGACTGAAATCTCCACAGGAATGATACTTCATTATAAAATTGTGACATTTCTTTTATAACTTTTTTTTTTTTTTTTTTTAAACAAGCACAATATTTCCCAAATAATTTTTCGGGGGGGTGACATGGGGCAATAACTGGCTTTTTATTTCTAAAACCAAAACAAAATATATGGAAAAGATATTTTCAGATATATTCAGATATAGGCAGCAGACCCATCAGAGAGGACAGAGAAAAGCTGAAGGTGGAATCAAGTGGATATGGTGCAAGTCTGTGTGAGAGACAAGCTTTCTCAGATGTGATACTTCTCAAAGACTAGCAGTGACCAAAAGGTCCAATGAAATGATTCTTATTTTATTTTTATGACAGGATAACATCAATTACTTTGGTTTAAGTGAGAATAGAGTTGAACAGTTATTGTCAGGACTAAACCCAACATTAACCTTGCATAAATTAGCTGAGAATTTGGCTCATGATCTGAGTCTATTCAAGTGAAATAGTCTCAAGCTCTAATTTTATTCTCAATCCTATGAGTGTATCTTCCATTAATTTCCAGTTATATGTAGAAAAAGAAATCTTAAGCCAGAAATAATCTGCAGTACAACAACACTTGACAACATGTCTAATGCCAATCAGAGCGAGTGGGAGAATCACCTGCCTGAATGTTGATTTTGTTACGGAAGGTTTCTTTATTTCATACGCATTGGGTCGGCAGGTGTCCTCTTAATCACAGGATAACAGTAACAAGTCTCCATGGGTGAGAAACCCACCTCAATGGAATTGTCTCTGCAGGAATCCTTCTGGAGAAACGGTGACCTTATTAGCATCATTTGAGCTGCAGTTTTTCCTTGTCTGGAGCAAAACACAAATGCCAAGAGCACAATTCTTAGCACTGGCTCCAGCTCTATGGCTTGATGTGCAGATGGCTTGATCCTTCGCACCTTCCACTTGCTTCAGTAGGAAACTTGGATGATTAAGAGGAAAGCCTTAAAAAGAGCAGTAGGTGCAATCTGAAGAATCCTCACTTGGCCTCTAGCCCAGGGTGGTGAGGCTCAGCTACAGCTGGTGCTGCCCAGAAACCCCGAGGAACACTGCTGGCAGACGGCCAGGAGAGATCACCCTGAGATGGTGCTGAGACACAGTCAGGGTGCACGCCCAGGCACGGCAGCTTGGAAACACTCAAGTCCATCATCTGAGAATGAGCAGCAGTGTTTCAGCCTCTTTGAGTTGTTTACTCTAGCACTTAGCGATGTACAGACTGGGTAAGGTAAGACCCCATGACCTGACCCCCTTAGCACACTTGCCTTCTCCCCATACATACTGGCCTGGATTCTCCAGTTGATATGGTTGCTGCCCTGGCCCCATCTTACTGTAAAACTGTTCCTTAGAAAAGATAAAATGATCCTTTGATAACACAGAGATAATTACTTTTATGCCCCTTCCTTTCTCTCACTTCCCTAACCATCCGTACTGCAGGAGGAAAGAGCGTGGCCATTTCAGGGGGCTGGGACTGTCAGATACCAGCACAAGGCAGAGATTTCACCCCATCTAGAGCTGGGATCACCAGCAGTCTGGGAACTGACCCATGGCTGCTTCACAAGTTTTCAGCCACGATTAAACCTGAGGAGTGAATTTCTGCGCCCTAACTTACAGCTCCTGGACCTGTGAGTCAGGTTGAGGCCTTAATGCTAGAGGGACAAACCACGAATGGTAATTCTTTAAAGTGGCTGGGGTTGCCTGTGGTCGCAGCACAAAACTGGCAAGTAGATGTGCTGGCTTTCTCTTCAGGCTTCAGCAAATGAGCAGGTGGCACAGCCCCCTTACTCCTCAGCTTCCCTCCTTATTCCCTGTCCCTTATTGTCAGGGTAACTGACAGTATCACCTACCTTGCAGATACATTATGAGGGAGGGTTCAACATCTCCTTTTCATAAAACATTTTGAAATCCTGTGCTGGTGGGTACTAACAAGCCCTCATATGTGATAACATACTTAATTTAAATCAGAAGAGATACTCTGCCTTTCCAGAACCCTCACAGCAACATCATTCATTAGAATACCTAATGAATGACATGCATTTTTAATTATGCCAAGTGTCTGAAGTACATTTTTTTTCAGTTACATTAAGTTATGCAGTGAAATAGTCAGTAATTGTTAGTGCATCCTCATTTTCAATTTATGATAGGTTGTATGGAGATGAAGGGAATAGAAATTCCTCATCATTAAAGGCCTTGCGACTAATAAGTCTTAATTGTAAGAATACTTTTCTCAGTATTCCTCCTCCTTCCAGGGCTGGCACTAAAGGCCTTCCCAAGAGCGTGCCTTGCCTATTAGGGGATTCTGACTAGACTGAAGTACAGATGTTTCCACATCAGGGAACTCACAGTTCATTAGGTGAGAAACATCTGGTGAACCTGAACTGGCCTCACAGAATACTTTGCAAACACTGCTAAAACTGAAAATGATTAGTCAGGGCCAAACTGCCCTACGCTTGGACCATGAGTCATTAGGCATTACTTCACTTCTCCCCCGAGGTTATTTAGATACGGATGAGGATGTCCAATATCAGAAGGTATCAGACCCATGGCTTTTCAAAATTAAGGGTCTTTTAAAACACAATCCACAAAGTACAGATGGACAAGTAACACTTTGCACCCTCACAGGCTTGGCTTTCCCATAACATATTTCAACCTATAGCAATTTTTCACGGCTGAGATATGAAGCCCAGAAGAGCTGGCAGAACCTTCTCTGCAGCAGCACAAGTGCAGCCAACTACAGCCCAGTTATAAGAGACAGGGCTCCCGGTCCTCTGCTGTTTTATTACCTCCCAAACAGAAGCTAAGAAGCGGTCTGACAAGCAGAGCTGCTGAGTCTCTCTGGCCCCTTTGCTCTTTCTCCAGGTTCAGGGCATGGAGTGGCATGGATGAGGGCTGGGCCTGAGGGCTGGTGAACTGGGGAGAGCTGCAAGAGGAACATCCCTTGTTTCCTCACCTCAAGGCATTCTGAGATGGAGATATATCATTTACTGAACTGTGTAATTTTCAGTGATTCCTCTGAGATCTGGGTTTTGGTTTTGGCCTCAGGCAATGCAGTTTCAGTTTTCCTTGGACTGCCCCGAGGATGTTGGAATATCAGTATATCACAGAATAGTTCTTGTAGCAAAAGTTTCCATCCCTGAGAAGCACAGCACAGGATACAACAAGCCCTTGGTTTGTGTCTGTCACTGCTGTGACCTCAAGACACGGGTCTCTCTAAGATGGTGTATCCCTTGTTGGGTAAACTGCAGGAGAGCTGGCTGCTGCTGTATGGAGAGGGCAATTTAAGCACGGCAGGGCAAGTGGTAGATGACATGACTCTTCCTTATGTCTGAAAATGTCCTGGCAGTCTCACCTTTCTCACCCCTCCCCATGCTCAGAGGATGCTGGCTGTCATTCAGAGGACTGTTCTAGGTAGCAATTTGTCTGATGAGAAGAATTTTTGTTGACAAGAGAAGTTATACTGCAATCCCTTTATAGATGTCTTGGAGACATGAAGAAGCCTGAGGCATAAAGGGGATGTCATGCAAGTAAGTTAAAAAGGACAAGTCAGAATTAGATTAAAAAAAAATAGGGAAAAATCCTAGGCTTCAGACTGTCTCCCCACAACCAGAAGTCCGTTGGCACAGAGGGCTTCCTTAATTTCCATTTAGTAGATAAGACAAAAAACGGCTTATTATTCCTTTTATACCATCTTAGACCAGTGGCTTCCTCCGGAAGAAACAAAACCAAACCCTTAAATCACCAAGGGGATGAGAAGAGCTTCTGAAAATTGTGTAATTACTGCTGCTTAATAAAGGCATTGTGGAGGACAGGGCTCAAGAACTATACAGCACATGAGTATTTAGATATCTAAAGTGGCTTAAAGGGTGCCAAACTCAGACAAAAGGGTGCCAAATTCAGACAAAATCCAGGTGGCAATAGGTTGTTGGGATGTCTGCCTTACCCTTTGAAGAAAGGTAATTTGTACCTACAGTCCTATTTTAATATTTACCCCTATCCTGCGAGATAGAATAAATCCATTGCTGCATCTCACACCACACTGGCTAGAGCAACGTCAGATGAGACATTCAGTGCAGGGACTCAGCCTTCCTTTTCTGTGTGCTGGTTCCCTGCTACAATGCAGTCAAAAGTAGACTTCTTCAGCCAATATTTTGTTCCTGTGGACTGTATATATAAAATGATGAATCCATGTCTGTGCTCCTCTGAATTCCCCACTGGCTTCTGTGCAGTGCAACAATACACAGAGGATTTCTGAAGCCTGTTGTCTGTAGTGGTTTTGCCTATGTGTCGTCTTCTGACACAAGACCTTCAGCAGAAAAGATGGACCATAGTGAATATGAAGGTTTCCCTTGTTCTTGGTGCCACTGAGTGTGAAAATTCTCAAAGAAAATAATTAGCAGCAAAAATAGTTTTTTTCAACAGCAACAGGATAAACTAATAAACAATATCTCTGCAATGAAAATAAACTCATAGTCAAATCATACAAATAAAGCCACTAATTCCAGCTGATCCCAAGACATTTTGCTTATTACAAATGTAGATCCACTCACTAGGAAAATGTTCAGAATTAATACTCAAAGATCAATAATCCTCATTATTTGTCACTTAGAGAACTGATAAGTTTTGAATATAAATACCAGATCCTAGAAAACTCACAGGAACTTTTGATCAAGACTATTCAAGTTAAAGGTTTTTGGGGCAAACTGCATAAGCACTGAATGTACATGTATGTGATTGATAATTCCATAGCATACACCAGCTATGCAAATGCCAGATTTTTCTACTGCATCCTATTAAGGCTCCATGTTGTGGAAACCATGGACCAAATACTCCATAGTGTTCTGAGGTCTTTCATTCCTCAAAATATTTCCATACGTTGTCCATTTTTAACTATAACTGTAGATGAGGAGCAAAAATATTTCAGTTTTATTATTATTTCTGCAAGCCAAAATTAGTCCGTTGCTCATTCAAATCCATCTGGCAATCTGAAAATTTGCATTTGTTACAGGAAGGAGTGATTGTGATTTGTTCCAAGTAGCTGCTATTTGAATTAACTGAGATCACAGAAAAACGCACATTTCCTCTACTTCATAGTCCTCAGGGGAGGTTTAAAGTACAGTGGCTGTTTTTGGAGATACTTCTGTACTTAGCACAGAAGGTGCAGTCTTCTAATGGATAGACACCACAAATACTTATTGCTAATTCAGCATCAGCCCAAGGGTGTACTTACATTAGTGTCTCAGTCTGGATCAGGAGGGCACTCTGGCAGTGCACCCTCTTTACTGTTCACTTTACTGTGCTTTGGATTGCACCAGAAAGCTGTCCTGGCACACACAACTTGGGTTCTTTTCAAGTGAAACTAAACTGGAAGATCATTGGATGAACCACTAATGGAAACCCAGTTCTCAGGACCAGACTAGAAACAGTCTGGAGTGAAACCCCTTGAAAGGATCACAGTGTGGACGGCTATCTGCAGCATCCACAGTTCTTTCTAGCCATCCATGCTCATCAGGCTGCACTATTTGGTAATGTAGACATAGTTTTAGGCAATCATTTCCTAAAATTCTGTAATGCTACGTCATTGTCATTTGAAAAAAAAAAAAAAAAAAATCACTGAAAAAACATTTGATTATTCCAGCAGCTGATTTGCTTACCAATTCCTGTTTCTCCCTGCCGTGAGCTCAAAGACAATTCTACTTACCAAATTTATAGGTAGAAGTTATTTATTGTTATAATCAAATATATTTGAGAAAAAAGGGGATTTTGACCACGGTGGTTCTTGACTGCTTTAACTGTAAATGCTGCTTTACAAAGCCACCAGCTAAGGACAAAACTATCCCTCACACTTTAAAACCTTTACTCAAAATTATTCAGGAATTAGTGAGGCAAAGAAGAGGACTGATCACATTGGGCTGGATTTCAGCCCAAATCACCCTCCGCCCCATTGGTTTTCTTTCTATATCCCACAGAGTCACATGAATTTCGGCAGGGTTCGCGTCATCTCTGCAGCACTGCGCTGAGTTAGGCAGATGGTGGCTCTGGCTCCAGCCTTGCAGACTCGAGGCCTTGACCGAGTTCCCCGCCACCCCAGGGCAGGCAGCATGGCACTGGGCCTTAAGCGAGGCGGGTGTAGCGGGGCAGTGCCTCTGTTCCCCGAGGGGAAAATAATTCATTCTTAAGCCACAAAGTACTAATTGCAGGGCTGGTGGGTTTTATCAAAGGACACCTTCTCCACGAGGTGCTTGTAACCTGAACAAGCAGCTCCCTGTTCAAAGGCACTGCCCTGTCACTACCCTGTCACCTGGGAAGCGCCGCCAGGACTGGCAAAAGTGCTTGAGGTGCTAAAAGTGGCTAGATTTTGTATGATCTCCCATTATCTTCTTACAATGAATTAACAAAACAATAACTTAAACCAAGTAGGGTGTTATACCAGTGATTGCTCTTGAAACACTATTCTTTTTAAGTAGCAGTCCAGGCTACAAGCAGGCTTCAGAAAAGGGGCTGCAGCCTGTTGAGAAACTTGTACCATGAGTTAAAATTAATGTCACATGTGCCATGAGTTTTACATCCAGACACAGTTCCCTTTCTTCCCAGAACCTAGGCTTGGCCCCACAAAACTCAACATTTACCACAGAGTCCAAGAAAGGATTATGGGATTGCCGATTGCTTTCCCTCTCTTTACTTTGTTGTTTCTCTCAGTTTGCCCTGTGAGGAGCTTTGATTTAGTGGCAGGAACACAAGTGGTTACCCTGGGAAGTGTGTAGGTGGGGGAGGCTTTGTCCCCTTAGCAATGCTAAACATTGCTGCAGGAGCCGGTGCTGACACCGAGCTACTGCAACCTCTGAGCACTGGGCATGAAAAACTCAACCTCACACCCTAATGGAGAGATAATTTGTGTCACTTCAACAGCCTCATCCTTCACCGCTCCCACTGCAGGGACTGAGACGAGCGTTTCCATGGTGCAGAGCAGCACTGCGTGCGCCTCAGTGAGATGGGAAACAAAACCCTCTTCCCGCTACTGGGTAAGTCCCACTATGTAGCTGTGGCTGATGGTCCATTAGGATATCGCCTCAGAGCTCACTAGCAATTTTTCAGGCATTACTCCTAAGGTGCGTCTCTTTTTTTCTCTGCAGAACAGTTAGTAATACACGTTACTAACTGTCATATGTTTAATAGGTAACTTGGTATAACTAAGTAAACTGTAATCAGTATAACTAGTTATACTGACAGGAAAAGTGATAGTGATGGAGAGACTAAAACAAATGAAAAATGTTTGTACCACTGGAAGACTTTCCTATTAAGAAATATGACGGCTCTCCCAAATTGATACAAGGACAATATGAGCTTCCTGGATAGTAGTAAACACTTCATCATCACCTCTGTTTCCATAAGCTCTTGGCAACAGCTTCTGCAGTATTTCCAGAGGGAAATAAACAGCAAAAGCAAAAACAACCCAAAAAGCTATTGGAATCAATGCAACTTAGTCTTGATCCTTCAACAAAAAAGGAGTTTAGAAACTAAAACACAATAGTTTGATCAAGTGAGCATGAGTAAACATTTCTTCTTCACCATAGCAAACAAGCAGTATTTCCCCAGTGCTTATTATCAACAGCAAATGTTTTCTGCTCAGCCATACCTAGAGGTGGACAGAGGTCAGATACGTACTCATCGTTTCTGCATGAGCTTCCCAAAAAGCCTAACATAGGGTTGGAAACAGCCACACAACTCAGTAAAGACATTCTACCCAAGATTACTTTGACAGCTCTACGTAAAAGCCCAAGTATTGCAGGATATGGCATTTCCATGGCTGTACAAAGGGTAAAGGGAAAAATTTGTGTGTGTGTACAGACTGGGAGGTCACCTCCTCCACTAATTCGTAAGAGAACACAGAGAGAAAAAAGAAATCCTTTAGCAAGAAAGCTTAAAGACAAGGTTGCTGTGCTTCCTCCCTACCAGTCTGTCTAAAAAAGGAATTCCTCAAGGAACAGAGTGGTGTGTCAGGCAGATTATGCCTTGAGGAGCCACGTTGTAGATGGATATGTTTTTTCTGGCCCAACTCTGTGTAATATTAGCTTACCAAGTGGTAAAATAATGTCTTGCCTGCATAACACCCATACTATCATCACTGCTAGTGAATCTGCCTCACTGGGAGATTTTTTTTCTTTTATTTCTTTTTTCTTTCTTTCTTCTTTTTTTTTTTTTTTTTGAGAACTGCCAGCAAAAATGCAGCTTTAACATATTGAAGCCTATCACTGTGTAGAGGAGAAATCACTTTAAATGAGGAAATTTTACTGTGAATCACACTCCTTGGGTGGGAGAGTCAAGCAAAGATTAAATAAAGGTTTGAGGCATTTTTCTCCATAGTGTTGCACCTGGCAAATTTCCAGAGAGAAATAATCCCCAAGATCTAGGAGACAGACTGAAAGCTTCTCAAAGACAAAATGAAAAGCTACTTTTGGCTCCATTAAAAAATTATACCAATTTAGAAGAAATGCAGAATATAAATCTAGTTGGAACCAAGTTAGGGCCTCAATAAAAGCAAAATTTCTCTTGCAGATCTTGTGGCTTTGTATTTATATTACCATACTTGATATGCAGCATAAACATAGAAAATACAGTCTTTCATGCCAGACCTAAAAAAGATTTAAAGCTATTCCCTCATAGAGCAATGCATTCCCAGCACTCTCTATATGCATACAGTATTTGCAGAATATTTTAAACACCATCCATTAGACATACAGTTCCACAAGGTGTTCTGTTTCTCAGACAGACTAATACTTCAGCTGCATAGCAAAACCTTGTCTTTTAGCATTTCTAGTGGAAGGATCTCCTTTTTTATCACAATGAGGGCAGAGATTAGTGACGGTGGTTATTTCTTCCCCACCTCTGTTATCTAAGATTTTGTTGTATGTGGTTAGTTTCATTTTTCATTCTCTGCTTTCAAAATTAACTCAGCTTTGGATGAAGATATATATCCTATTAGCACTATCCCTTTGGGGGATGCCTACAACAGCTGCAGCTGCCATTTCATTTCTCCTTAATACCCTTGTGTCCTAGAATACAAATAAAACAAATGTTGGTATCTTGTCCACTGCACACCCCACATCATACTATTTTAATCATACTGTATAGCTACCTAAAATTCCCCTGATAAGACATTGTTAGTCACTTTCAAAGAAGCCATTAGAATATCAGTTTATGCCTCCATAATCCATGCAGGAATAATGAAACTCCACACTGAATGAAAAGAAATAAATGATCCAAGATTTCATAAGCCTTCTTAACTCTGAACAGTGAAATACTAAAATCCCACAGAAACCATGACAGCTGACAGGTGGAGTCATTAGAAAAATGTATGCAAATCCAGCAGCAAATGACTCTGCATAAAATAAAGGTGTTACATTTAATGACTTGTATTGGTGCATTGTCCCATGTTCTGAAAAGAAAGCATCTAACAATTATATGGATGACAGTGAAACAGCAATGTGTTTAAATTCTGATATCTTTTGTCCTGCACTGGGCTCAAACTTGGGTGACAAGACTTTAAAAAAAAATAGAGATCTCAGATCTCGCTTATACTTACATTTTGACATGTCAGCTTATGTATTTAAAATTCAGCTAAGGATAAAAACCCAGATTATCATCAGCTTTGAATTTCCATCTGCAAGATACTGTTGCTGACTAAAATAAGACTTCTGAGTAGCAAAAAGCTCAACACATTTTTGGATCTTTGTCTAATATTGTCTCACATATTTGTAACTTCCCTCAAGTCGTGGCACAATATGCCAAAGGAGGAGCAGATGATACCTAGTCTATTGGTAGGCACATACTGGCACACTCAGTGAACTAGTTTTGACACATGACTGCAGGAATGGAGTTTGTGATGCTAAATGTCCTCTCCTACAAATGGGGATGCAGACCAGGACCTTCGACTAGGATTCACAACCAAGCACTGACAAAGAAAGGGATGGGAGGAAGAACAGCCAAGCCTACTCGTCCTGAACCATGGCCTGCCTAAGGCTGCACAAAACTTCTCACATACATTCTCTGCTCTATGCAAGAACAGAAGCAACTATAGATCCTGATGAAATTATCTTGTTCTGTGTGAAAAGCCTCCCAGCTGGGGGGTTTCATGTGTTAGGAGTTTCCTCTAGCTTCTCCAGATAACTTAAACTCACTATTACAGCCTTCAAAATGAATGAGATTAATATGAACAATGAAGGTATGGCCACAAAAGGTACTACATTCATTGAGCAACCTCTAGTGTCTGGTTATTTATGGACTCTCAAAGGGCATGGCTTCATAAATAGTGCCCCTAAAGATGGTCTGAAATCTGGCTTTCCGGCATGTCACAGCTGTTTCTGTAACTGCCTTCATGATTTCCCTTTTGGTGTAGTTTATGCGTGGTGTCTTGCCCTGCTTTCACTGGGGATTAAGCACCTGTCACGTCATTACAGGAGATTTGTGCTCACGTAGGTACTTACTGAGGACTAGGTTTTCCACTCTAAGACCCCCGCAGCTTGCCTCACGGTAACCTCTGAAAGTTTTACTAAATCAATGGAAAATTCAAGGAGATTGGAATTGAAAACACATCTGCCCTTTCAGGATGACATTCCCTGTTAGACAGACAATGAGACGGATTGAAAACTGTCTGAATCACTGAGCCCAGAGAGTGCTGATCAGAGTGTGGTGCAAAAGGAAGCCAGCAACTAGCAGTTAGCTCTTTTTTTTTATTATTTTTTATTTTTTCCCCTGAAGTGCAAATATTTATCCTCTGACAAAACTAGGAGTAGGGGCAGTTGTTTGAAATCCCGGTTTTAAAGCTTCATACAGTTTGTGCCTATTCCAAAGCACAACACAGTGGTTTAAAAGGAAGAGACAAGCAGAGGTCTATTCAATTAGCATCCTCCAAAAAGGTAGTCATACTCAGATTATATGGGATTTCAGGATCAAAGTAAAACTGATCCAGAAACCCAGCCACTTTTAATTGCTTTGAAACTGTATTTTTAATTATAACACTCTTTCTCCAAGTACTTCTGCATTTTCCTTGAGCCTGATTTTAAAATTATACAGGGTAATTTTAGCAGACAGAGATTATAAAGTCAACATTTTGATTATGAGAAAGCCCATTCAAAACTGCCAAGTAAGACTTCATTAACATTTCTTTCATCTATTCAGTAACTTGTACCATGCCAACAGGCAGCATCTGCAGTGTCACCAACAATTTCAAACACAGTTACTTCCCTGCTCACACCAAATCTGGACAAATTATATATAAAGGAGAGTTTGCTGTGACTTAAGATATACAGATAGTAAACAATTCCAGAGAACTGTTCTCCCTGAGATTCCATTGAAGGTCTTCTCAATACACACACACACACATTATATATACACACATATCTATATATAAAATAAAGTGTAATAAACACATTTTTTCAGGGGTTTATGGCTTGGGCAATTTTCTAGCCATCTTAAATTAATCTGCAAGAAGTGGTACCGGAGGTAGTGTTGGTTTCTGCAAGGACTACACCTGCTGATGAGGCAATAAGAGCTGTACGCTTCCATAAGTCACTGTCAGCCCTTGGCCATGGCATTCACTTATCGCTGACCGGGAGGCAGAAGCTGGCATCAAGGGCATCAATAGGCTGATGACTGAGAGGGGAAACCAGGAGGCGGTGCCATGCTCATGGCACGTCCCTACAGAAAGTGGGAGAATAACCAGAAGGAGTTGGTTTTGCTACTTTGCTGCAGTGCCATGAAGCAGCTATGTAATCATGGTAGCTGGCATCTCTGACTTCTCCTCACTCATGTCCTTCAGAGTTTTTCCTTCACTATATGTGATCAACTATTCACAAAATTCAGCTGACTCCTTCACACAAGAAAAGTAATACAGAGAAATACCACACATGAGGTGTGCAACCAAATTAATGGTAGTTTGGTGCCTTCCAGCTGTCTTAATTTCATTTGTGTCTTTTAGAGTACAGTTTTCCAGGCAAAGATTACTGTAATGGCACAACACTTTCAGTTATTCTCCAGGCTGCCTGTGAATTCATCCACAGTGAATTTGCTGGACTGTTTTGGCTAGATTTCCATGGCTAGAGTCACAGCACCGGAGATTTTCTTGCCATGGACCCAGACTGTATGAAGCACATTTTACCCTGGAGAAAGCATCTTGATGCTCAGTTCCAGGAACTTGTTAATTATTTATGCAAAATGAAATGGTATCAGCCTGAAACACTGACACCAGTTTTCCCTAGGAGGCTGATCAGCACAGGGAGGAGGAAAAACAGAAAACATGGGATCAATCCCTCTGAGAAGACCAGAACTGAATCTGAGTGTCCTGTGTCCATAGAGAAAATACTTACCTTGCAGTTAGCACCTAAAGGTCTTCTGATTCCAAGTTTTGCACTCTAGCTCACCCCGTTTTTCACTGTCACATAACAATAAAGTGTATCTTATTGCAGAGGCAATGGAAAATCTATGCAGGAATATGACTTTGATTTCCATGTGAAACTTCCTTTAAAAAATACCTTTGTCCTCATCACTGTCCTGTTTGTTTGACACAGGTCCATTTTCAAGGATTTATTTAGTCATTAAGAAGTAAATAATCACTTCATCATTCATAATGTCATAAGCCTACAATTAAACCGAAAAAGTTTCTTAAAGAGGAAATCTGCAAGAGGAATAAAGAAAAAAAATAAAACAAAAAACCTGTTATCTCCATATAACTTACAGAAGACACCAGACACCTGCAAGTAGAGTGCAGAGAAAAACTTGACTATTTTCAGTAAATGCTTTTTGTTTGTTTGTTTGTTTGTTTTTCTTAAAATATAATAATGAAAGAGATGTACTGTTCCTTGGTTTTGCAGGGTTCCTCTGGGTGTCTTATTTACAGATCAAGACCTCCTGTCTTACACAACACAAAGATACGGCATCATTTCTGCTCTGGTTGTGCTGATAGCATCCATAACCAACAAAATGATTTCCAAAGAGAACATAAGGCAGAGAGCTTGCAATGAGAAACATGTAGAATCCACATATAAAAACAAGAAGCGGATGGGCAATGTGTGTGGCAAAATATGCTTGGGTCTCAAGCAAAGATGTATGATGTACTTGAGAAGTGGCATATGGCACTTGCCTACAACCCTGGCTGGCTAAATGCCCAGTGCAATGTGTAATTGCTTCACACCAGTGAAAAGCCCCTTCTGCACATTACAAACATATTCATCTCTACTCCTTAGTTATGAGATAGGAGATAGTGACAACGAAAAGTAATTTTAGAAAAGAATGAAGTCAGGCAGTACAATTACAAAGACACAGCAACGTTTTATGCAATGTCCAAGAAATGTCCAAATATTAACAGTTTCTAATCTTGTGCTCTCCATATAAATAGATATTATGAAATAAACAAAATTCCCTTCTATATATTGTGCAGAAGTTTGAGACTGTTAAAATGGTTCTTACTGGTTACAGGACTAGACCCCTAAGCACCTACTACTTTGGCAGGCCCATAGACCAGACTTCCTCAAATTTTGTGCAGTGTGAAAAGACAAAAACACCCAGTACAGCTAGTTATTAATTTAAATCAGAATCACTGCATAAAATAATAATATAAAAAATTGCTCTTTGCCTCTTATTGATTTATATTTCATTTTCAAAGTAATCTATTCAGATCTACTTATATGGCTGCAGCCATCTGCCAGCCTTGAGCTGTGATCAGAGGACTTCTGTCCGTATCATCCAAACTAATTGTGGGCCAGGCACACTTGAACTCCATTTTAGGCTACATCCTCTTGTTTATGATATGCTCATTGAATATTCTTATATTTTGAAGAGTTCTTTCTCTGACTTCTTGGGACATTGCAGTGTTTCAACAGCAGCAGGATGCATTCTCCCAGCTCTGCCTGTTTGCTGAAAAAACCCTCCATCATCTCCTTACACTACCACTTCCTTACCTATAATTATGTTATTCAGTTCTTACTACCAAGTGCTAGAATTATAGAAACAGCTCATTTGAAATGTGCAGACTGCTTGCTTGTAAAACATTTGGCTCTGCCCTTACAGGAATAAAGCTGTTTTATGCTGTAAATAAGGAGTAGGTTGCAATGCCACATGGCTGCTCATTATCACTGCATGAAACTAACTGCGGAAAAAGCACATGGCCTATGAGTTCACTCCGAAGTGGATTGGGCTCAATTTCACTGACTCCTCCATTCCCACAGCTCAACATGTGTGATTGTGAGACACCCAGCAAGACAGCCTGAGGGGTAAGACAGATGTCTGCCACTTGACTACAGGAACCAATAGCAGGAATATCACTGGATTTTCATCCATATTTCTTCATGAAATTGCCTTCATGAACTGTATCCTCTGACTTTCATTATATATTCACTAACAGCCTTTGCTGATTGTCTGCTGCTCCTGTTATACGTCTGGGTGTTGTCAGGGTCCATAAATCTGTCTGTGTGCTGCCAACAGTTACCCATTCGAATTCCAAAACACAACATATTTGATTTAGAGGTATCAGAATAAGAATCTGATCCTATTTCCAGAAATATCTACCTGATTTCAGCCATGGGTATCAAAGGGAACAGATCACCTGGTGAAGCCAGTAATCTTTTTGTAAACATGCATTTGAAGCCCTGGCTTTTGCTGGTTGGTGTTTGTTTTCTCCAAGGGATGTCTCAGTTCCTTAGTTTTATTTTATTGTGGCTTTAAAACAAAAACAAAGCAATAATTACTGATTTGCATCTTTGTTACACTGGGTAGGTATGGACTAAACTGAGTTCTCACTGCTTTGTTGGGAAGCTGTTCCTTTCCTTAATCCCATTTTGCGAACAGGGGACAAAACCGACCAACTTTCTCATGTTTTGTTAAATTTGACAAGATTTGTTCATTCTTTACATTCTTATGACTTTAGCCCTTTTTTAAATCTTGTTTCATTTTTTTTCAAAACCCTCAGAAATATTCCAAGGTTTAAAATTCTTTCTTGAACTGAAATAATCTCACAAATGCAACAATGCCCCTACATACGATTAATCCCTTTCCAAAATGTCCATGAGCAGCAGGCATTAAACAAGAGACAATAAATAAAACTTTCCACTGATAGACCAAATTTAGTTGAAATCTTAAAGCTCTTTACAAATACGGACACATGAAATGTTCCTGTTTTAGAGATGGGGAAACTGAGGTAGAAACAAATTTTAAAATGAGATGAGCAAGCAGCACTATGTGGAAAACAGTTCAAATTTCCTGATTTTCATCCCATTACTCATTCAGTACACTAAATCAAAACAGCCAGACTGAATTCTGTTCTGGCTCTTAAATGCTTATGCATATGCAGAAGCATTTGAAATTTTAAGGGCCTTTTTAATAAATTTGAATAAACAAGTAGTGTATAAAAAGCTGCCCTTTATAATGATACAGCTAATGCTGCTCTCTATAACAGATCACATGTGAGAATTTCTATGAGTATTATGTCAGATGAACAAACAGTAAGAGGAACATTTTAAGTAGTGCACTCTATGCTGTGAAGCTTTTAAACCGTGATTTACCTTTCTTCTTCATGGTCCCAAATTAATATTCCCAGTATTGAGAGATGTTGGCAAATGTTTAATCATCTGCACGTATAAGATATTGAAGATTCAACACACACATGCATACACATGCAAAACCTACAACGATGCCGGTTTCCAGTTGAAGAATCAGTTCAGTGAAGACTCATACTAATACAAAAGCTGCATGTGCCTTCAATGCTTCCAAATATCTGAGTTCAATAAATATGTTAACCAGGTCTTTCACAATGCCATTTTATCTTTATTTTCCCACTAAATGTGGAGAACAGAACAAACAGTTTAGACAAGTGACTGCTGCTGACTCTGCCTTCACTTGGCAATGAAACACCCAGCTGTCTGGGCTTTGTGCAAGGACTGGGAGAAACATGGATGCCTGCTTCCTTGTGTGATGGGCTTGTTGGTCCCAGTTTGTATCATGATGAATACTTGCTTGTTGACTGCTTTCATTAATTCTGTGAACATCTTGGGAAACAACGTAATATACAAGACAATATTGAGAGATATGAATCACAGACACTACAAATGTCCATACCACGACTTGGGGTAGAGATGACAGTGACACCCCTACTACAGAAAGTGAGACAGACATCTGGAGTACAAACTTAGCTGCATCAACAGTGTAAGCCATCTTGGTAAGAGTGAAAGGGCCTAAGAAATCCACACACCTGTTTCATCTAAAACTGTGCATGGACCAGAACTCTGATATTCTATTTTAAATGTCTGTCAGCCAAATTCAGCCTTTTTTGCCTTTTTTCACTGTCCGTCATTAAAAAAAAAAAAAAAAAAAAAAAAAAAAAAAACTTTCCTGCTAGCTGTGAGTAATTTTTGACATTGCCAAAGCTCTGGGTTGAACCTGCTATTTCTTGCAGAAAGGCAGAAAGGAGAAAATCATGTTCTGTTTGTAGCTGATCCACAAACAGCACATGATCCTGTGTTTAAGTTGCTTTTTCTTTAGTTTAAGTTTAGTGCAATTTCTAGCTATGTCTGTGTACAAAATTGTACTAGATTTATACAAATTAAAAAACAAAAAAGAAGTACTTTAAAGTATTTTAACAGAGATTGTAGGATCTTAGATTATGTAGGTATATAAAAATAGCATGATTGTTTGTGTATAAGCGTCACTGAAAATTAGTAAAGAAAATTCTGCCAAGTCTGGTGATATAATTTTCTGTGTCCTCGTAATTGTAGGACTATGACTAAGAAGGAGATATCTTCTGACTAGTTATTTTTTACACTTTGAGCTGAATACCATCAAAATAAAGAATCTAAACTGAAAAGCCATTGCTGAACATCAGTTCCAGATGCCCACGCAATTTTGGGGTGCTCAAGACCAGGACTCAGATATTGGGAATAAGGATTCACCAGAGATTCAGCGTGCCCAGTGAGAGCTGAGCTAGCAGGATCTAGCATGACATGCATGGCCTTCTAACCTCAGAGAAGCAGAAAAGTCTCATCAGAAAATTTCTGGGCAGCAAAATCAGCTCTCATCTATCAACTTGTCAGCTATCTAGCAGGCATGGATGGCCTCCCAAATGACCAGCCAAAGATCAGGATAGGCAATAACTCCAGCTGTTTCCTGGCTGTCAGCACCAGCCCATTATGTCTCACCGAAGGATGTCCTTGGTCATTAAAAGCTCAGACTTTCACAGATGGCATAAATTAAGGGAAAACTTAGTATAAATTAAAGAGTGCTAGAGTGAAAAGTATGTGGAGGAGCCAGCTGGGCTGTGGGTGTCACCATGTAGATGAACCCAGAGTGAGAACCTGACATGAGCCATTCATTTATTTTATGCAGAAATGCGAGCTAAGACTGGTCTCAGCCCTGAAGGACAAGCTGTTTTTGTTCTGTTTTGTTTTGACCTACACAGAAGCCTGCCTGCATAGAAGACATGAAAGATCATTCCCAAACGAGCTTTACATTGACCTTTGTGGTAAAACAAACGAACAACAGGTTGCGATTCACATTTTATTACTGGATGTGGGCCTGCAGGCAGGCCTGGCTTGGCAGGGCCCATGGCAGGGCAGGGCTGGGCTGTGGGGAGCTGGAGGCCGGCCCTGATGCGGCCTCACTTGAGCGGGGGCTGACAGCCCCGGGGTGACCTGGGGGCCTGGGCAGGGTGAAGAAGGCCCCAAGGGGGTGGTTTGGGGCCTGTAAAGGCTGACAGCATCCTCAGGGCCCCGACAAGAACTGCTCATCCATGTCTGTCTGTTGCTAAAACCAGCAGTCTGGTTTGGGGAGCAGGAAACATGGGGCAGTTTGTATTTAATTGAGGACTGAGGATATAGGAGCCTGAATCTGGGTCATTGGGAGCTTCATCCAAAGGGCTCCTGTATTAGGCAAACATGCAGTCTAAGTTAAAATCATAACAATGATGAAAGCAACTGAGTGGGGATGTCAAAAAGTTCACCAAAATATCCAAAATGAGATTTAAGGAAACTACTACTAAATATGTACTTATTATGTAATGTCTGTCATACACATTGCTTCCTTCCTCATGGCAAGGAGCTTTCCACCTCACCATTACCCTTGTCCAAGGCCAGGATAAACCTAGTGCTCTGTACCTAGTGGATAATTTAAAATTTCTTGACTTTAAAATTTAGTGAACCACCAACTTTTTCACCACAACAATTGTTTTCCACATATTGCTTATTTATAAAATATGTATCTAATCCCGACTCTTCACTTCCTATTTAATCTAGTAAATAGATCCTCTGTTCTGCACAGGCAGCCCTGTCACCGTGCCTTAAGTCTGGGGATGTGCAGAAACCTTTGTACAGTAATTATGGAAAGTTAGTGGGGTAGAAGGAAATGTTATCAGCCATTATCTCTTGCTCCAGAGGATGTGATGAGAATATAAATAAATCCAGACACTGCAAATGCTTTGCTGCAAGCTAGGCGATTAAAGTATTTCAGATTCCTACAAGTCTATTTAAAGCAACTTAAATCTTTTTGATGGCCAGGAGTTCACTACAGCCTAGCTGCTTGCACAGGCTAAGCCTCCCTAACAGGCTGCACAAAGTCTGCAGGAAAATAGCTTCAGCTCCTGAGGAATATTAATATAGGTGAGACCTTAGGTTAAAGATATGTCCTCAGAAAATGTGGTAGGCTACTTTTGTTTATTTTAGAGATACATAAGATCCCCCATGAGGCTTAATACTGTTTAGTAGGCTCATATATTTAAACCTTTATAGGCATTGGTAAGACATCCCCATTCAGAGCCGCAGCAGGTCAGAAACTGTATTTACAACAGCTTGTAGAGGTGGGGACCAACTTAACACTCTCTTTCCCAGTTAGGAAGTACTGCACAGCATTTGCTGGCAATACTGAAAGTACCAGCTTCTTCTAAGCTTGATGGGCCAGTACGTAGTGCAGGCTATTTGGAAGGCTGTGCAGTGTTTCCCTGCCTGAGCGGCTGAAGGTCTTTTCCAACATGAATGATTCTATGACTTCAATGACTTCAAATTCTATGACTACGACTTGCAAATATATTGATAATGTTTGAGAGCTTTACATTCCCAAAGGGTTCCGGAGCACTGTATAAATTCGGATGTAGCTTCACCTATCTAGCAAGTTATTCCCAGAAAGATGGAAGGCAACAGCCAGTGTAACTGACTGCTCTGAGTCATTTGCTCACAATTGCCCCTATTTGCTTAGAGATAGCTAACAGGAACCCAGGCCTAGTCCACTTGAAGCCTGCTAAAGGAAAGTTGGAAAAGCCAGGTAAACACTTGTTATTTTGCTAAGGATACTGCAAGCTCTTTATATTGATTTACAAAAGGAAAAAAATATTTGACTCTTTTTTCAAATATGTAAGTTAAGCATGAAGGACAGAATATCATGGAGTAACATTTGCCCACAGCAAATAAAAATGAGGTATTAGATATTATTTCCACCTTGAACATACCAAAATGACAAGTACTATCTGTCCCCACTGGGGGAGGTTTTTTCAGCACTCCCTTCATAGGAAGGAATGTTTTTTTGTTTGTTTGTTTGTTTTCCCAGCTACTTGTTTTAAAACAGGGCAAGCAAGTCCTCCTCTTTCAGTTCTTCAGATTTATTTCCTTGATATTTTTGATTAAAAAATAGAAAAAACATAGGAGAAAAAATACAAATTTCTAAGCTATAAACAAGTGTGGTTTTTTTTTCTTGCCTTTTTTTTGTGTCAAAAAGATCTTAAGGAAAGAAACCTTTCCATATTACTATTTCATCTCTCTTTAAATGCTCTGCCAAAGTTATTGCAGCTTGTGCTGTAAAGAGAACCTAAGGAACAAATTTTTGTACTGCACTCATCATTTTCCTCCCTTTCAACTAACGCTCTTATCAGCTTCTGTTATACATTAAAAAGAAACAAAAACTTGAAGCCGTGCTCTGTGGTGAAAAATCTCACAATGCCTTCCAACATGATCAAAGCATATCAGCTAATAACAGCTACAAAATAAAAAATCAGCTCTAGACATTCTAAAGTAAGGGAGAAGCAACCCAGTCAGACAACCCTTAGAAGAGGTCCAGTTCTTTTCAAGTAACAAAATACATTTCAAGTTTTTTTTTCTTTTCTCTGCCTGGGAAATTTAATGATGAAATATCTAAGGGGAGATAAGGTAGGTACACAAATCATGAAGGTTATTTTGGAGGTCAGTAACTATTTCTTGTTACCTTATTTAGCACAGGTGGAAAGGGAAACTATCACCAAGCTGTGTAGCAGCAGCAAATTTAAAACTCATTGTGTTTAAAACTCATTCTACCTTTATAAGTGGAAGCAGACTTAGAAATTTCAGAGCTACATAGTACGTTTCACTCACAAAATTAATGGTTAATAGTTCCTGGTTTCATTGCATACAAATTGCACAGCAGGGGGCCTTTATCCTGAGGAGCTACAGCTGTGATGAGCAATACAGATTTATGGAGACCTAATGGGCTCCAGTAAGGTACAGATGGAACCCACATTGCTCACGTTTCCTACAGCTGATTTTCAATGGCCAGTGGACGCTGATACTCTGATGTTTTTATTAAAAGTATTATTAGGTGGCATATTCTGCCCATTGCATTTAATCTAACCATACCCAAGACCCTTGCATTCACTTTGCCAGCCTAGGGAAATCAGAGTACCATCACAAATAGCTGAAAGTGCTGAGCCACCAGGAAGTGGAGGCTGTCTGGAGCTTGGCAAGAGCATTTCAGTGTCAGCACAAGGCAGTTTTTGACAGAGGCATGCTAACAAGGTGACAGCATTTCACTAAACAGTATTAGCTGCCATAGCTAAACTCTCCTCAGAAATGAACAAGCATAACTACAAGCAAAGTCAGCAACCTACAAAAGCAAAGATTGCCCAAGAATGGCGAGATCTTCTGTTACTGAAACCAAGGCTGAGCATTACTGACAGAACCAGATGACTCTGGCCACCTTCAGCATAAGTTCTAGACATTGAGCTAAGACAAAACTTAGGCACAATGATTGCTTCCAGTAGTGTACTATTTTCAAAGTTCATGTCAACATCCTTTTTCTTTCCCTTAGTGCCTTACTTTTTATTGCCAAACTTCTTGCGCATGAACCCCCAGTCTGGCTTTGCTTCCTCAATGTGTAACCCTGGCAAGCAGACAGAATGTTTCGGCATGCACCCCTAGCATTTGTCTTAGGCCCTTACAGTATAATAACTTCTATATCTTCTGCACAAGGCAAATATTTTAACACACGGTAGGGTTGGAGGGCAGTGTGAGAAAAAAAGAAACAATTAGAGGTAGCTTAGAAAAGCAAATATTCCGGTCAGAGAAATGCGAGAGAATTCAGATTTCTTGCTGTATTTATTTTTTAACTTGATCTTCCAAGCTTTTTCTGATTAGCTGCAAGAATTGTTTCAATTGAGACGCCAGCTGTTTTAAGAAACTCATCTGTGTCCCATCTGGCCTAAACTATAAAACAGTCTGATACTCTCAGCTGCTTTGAGCTGTGAGCTAAGTCACAGCTGGTTTGAAATTTGGGGCTAAGACACACCAGACCATGTGCTGTGTTGAATGTCAGCCTGCCTCAAGTGCATTTGCAAAGCACATGGCAAAGCTGAATGTTTGAATAAAAATAATGCCTTCAGAAGTGACAACAGCTATCGTAACATGAGTCCTGGGATGCCTTCTAATTGCAAGAAGTTTGCTGTGTACTGACCTCCTCAACAAGCTAGCTGAGAAGGTCTCTTCCCTCCTAATTTTGTGTTTTCAGAGATACAGAGTATAAACCTGTCCAAGAATTAGCGGAGTTGGACTTTATTAACGCTGCTCACATCTCAGCTGGACAAGAATTTTCACTTGTTAAGGAAGGTTCATTCCAACAAATGATAGCAACGTAGTATTTTCTGTGTAAGGTGTGTTGCACAGTTTGGAAATATAGATATATATATTTTAAATGAAACAACTGACTCCATGAAAAAATACCCTTTGCTTCGTATCAGTCATACATTGCTGCCCTGACTGATGACAGTCTGGGCTATCTGCATAAACCAATACACTCAGTCTGACTTGATGACTCTCCATACAGCTATAACCTTAATTGTGTCTGATACTCTATTCTTCCAATTACAACAGAAGAGCTTAGCCTTTGGCTCATGGGCTGAGTGCAGCCTGTAAGGGAAACAAACCCAACTGAACCTGCACGGTGTGGTCTGCTCACTACTGCCCCGGGCCCCTGACACCATCCCGCACACGACAAGTGCACCTAAGTATCTGTTTTCTTCTGTCACCTCCAGAACTGTGGCAGCATCAGCAGAGCGAGGCATGGCATTCACCTCTCCCCAGCCTCCAGACTGAGCTATGGGGGCTGCTCTTCCAGCAGGGCTGGATCCAGCTGTATCACATCATTCAATTAGAAGAGCAGAACGCTGTGCCTTGGTGTCTGCTGCGAAATCTAAGGAGACTTAAGGGCTGTTGACGGCAGCATAACTTTGGCAGAGTAGGAGAATGAAGACAGCCTGGCAAACACTGCTGGTTTGCTAATGATGCTTATCTGCTCTAGCAATCACAGAGAATTGGAAGTGGCAGAGGAGAGAGAAGAAAATCCTCAGGGAAATCAGTGTGAAATAAACTTCTGGAGTTGCTCAGAGCAGTAGGAAGACTCTGTGAAAGACCCCTATTACAATTAAAAGCCCTCTCAAACAAAAGACATCTAAACTTAGAGGTGATTGTTGCAGTTTTTGTCGCTTTTTAAAGGGCTGTCTTTAGAGCTGTGCATCTCAAGCAATATATATCTACTAGCAGAGTGGTTTGAATTTAAATGAGTTTTCACAAAGATGTGCAAAACATGAAGCTTTTCTAAGTCTTTGAAAGATGCAGTTATTAACCAGAGTGTCTATGGGGATGGAGGCTGTCTGCAGGAGGAGGGATGTCCTTAAGCTACTTGGGGAGTCAGCTCTGCTCCTGGGGCTGGGGGCAGCTGGCTGTGGGGCTCCCATGCACCTAGTGGGTCTAAGCTTTCCTGCTGCCAGCAAAGCGTTTTTCGCTATTTTGACAGGTCTCATTGACTGATATGTTCTTAGTTGGACTTTCTTCACCTGAGAAAGTTCAACACTTAGCTAGAAACAAAAACAAACAAACAAACAAACAACAACAAAAAAACAGTTGTCCAGGAAAAGGTTACGCAGTTCACCTATATAACTGACCTGGCGGACTATCAGAGATAATTAGGGCATATAGAAGAGGTTTTTACATTTCTGCCATCTGGTACCACAGCCCTAGTGGTCTGCATTGCCCATGGAAATGGCCTTAGGGCAGGATGCTTCTTCCTGGATATAGATCTTCCACATGCACTTTTATCCTGCAGAAGGCAAGAAGGGCTTTCTTTGCCAGACTTCTACTGCCAGTAAGTCTGTAAAAGCATTGCTGTAATGGAGCATTATCTGATGTTCTTGCCATGTTAGATACAGTCAGACCAGTTATATTTCCTCTTTCTTTTCTCCTGCTCCTATGGATGTTGTCTATACTAATTATTAAAATTATATTAGTCAATACTATTATTAAAATAGTTTGCTGAAAAAAAGTTATATGAAATTGTGGTCTGTCAAAATCAACGTTCTTCTGAAATGGGATTGATTTGCCATGCTTTATTTAATTTTTAATGGACTAAAACTAGAAAAAAGTTCAGGCTGTTGAAACATCCTTTTGACATTTTTGGAGTAGAATACTGTGGTGTTGTATTTTGAAACAATAGCAGGTAATCCCTCTGCAGAGGAAAGATAAGTACTGCAAATGATCAATATCAAGAACATCAAGAGCTTGCTAATGACCTAAAAATCAAAAATGAATAGTTTAAAAATGGAAACATGGACACTGGCTGAACATAAGTTAAAGTGGTTTACAGATAACATCAGAAAATCTGAGACATAAAATGAGCTGCAACCAGCAAAGGACATAAAAGACAGTAAGAAAAGCTTTCAGGAATACATTTGGGATAAAAGAGAGCATTGCTCTGGTCTTAAGCAGGAATGATGAAAAATGGTTGAAATAATATAAAAAAGCAGAATGTTCACTGCCTGAGCCTTCATTAAAAAAAGAGCAGCTGTGACCAGATTCTGAACAAATTTAAGTGGTTTGGAGCAGTGCTAAAATTAGGAGAGAGCAGATAGTAAATACTTAGATGAGATGTGCAAGGCAGGGGAGCCTGCTGAAATTCACCTTAGAAGATTTAGGAGTAATTGAAACAAACTGAACTGCTTTAAGACACAAAGAGAAGTGACAAGGACAACTATAGTGCTGTGCTACAGAAAGGGAAAAGGAGGAGCTGAAAAATTGTAGGCTAGTCAGCTCAAGTTTAATACCTGTAACAAAATGTGAAACGATCTGCAGCAAGGCATCCAGAGACATAAAGATGATAAGAAACAGCCAGGTTGTATTTATCAAAATAAAGTGTGTTAAACCAGGCTAGTTTCTTTCCAAGTGCATAACTTGGTGTTTCAGAGTAGCTCAGCTTTTTGGGTGGAGGAAGGCAGGAGAAGTGGATGTTCAGTTTATTGAGGCTGTTGCAGTATCAAACAATCTTCTCCACAAGCAGACTCAGGGAATGAGGCCTCAGCTATGTCACCAAAAAATAAGCCTGTCAGCTGTAGAAAAGACATGCTCGAAGAATAGTCAGTAGTTTTCTCATTCCTGTTTGAAATTGAGCCGACCTCTGAAACACCCAAATCCTTCACAGCATGGAGTTCCTATTCTCAGAGCCCCTCTAATTAAAAGGAGCGATTTCTGGTCAGCAGAGAGCACCTTACAGCAGGGGAAGTGTGCCAGCCTATACCTGCACTTACTGTCACACCACACAACGAACGGATGGAGACTGAGGCAGATGGTTAGTCTGGAAGCCCTAAAACATGTCTGCAGGGAGCAGCCACCTAGCCAGCTCTCTGCCCATGCAGCATGGCTGGCAGTGTCAGGACAGGGGCAAGTAGCCACAGGGTCTGTCACGACTGATTTCCAGCAGCCCTAACACTTTGGTTGTCAGTGACTGTCAGAGTGATGAAGTGTTTTATCTCCAGCCAAAGTATTCCTAGGAAACGATGGTCAGCATTGCACCGCAGCTCTGTGACATCTGCCTATGCTCCAGTTTCTCTTCCCTGGCGCCCTTCCCCCCAAAGATCCTCTGACTTTGGCAGACAGAAAATAAGTGTCTCTCAGAGGGCACCTCAACAAGCACCTTGCTCAGCGTGTCACTAGGAAGCAAGGAGACAAATACTGGTCTTGTGTTCTTAAGGTAAAGCAGACAAACGCAATTTGGTTGTACTACCCCTTGATGAAATTCTTGGTAACACTTAGTCCCAGATGGGAAAGGTACATGCCCACATAAATTCATCCAGCTGGTCTTTACTGTTTATAATTTAAAGCACCTATAGCTTTATCAAAGTATTCACTGATTCACAGTATTAGTCAATACTAATTCACAGTGACCAAGGGAAACCAGCTGATGTGATTTTTTTGGACTTCAGCAAGGCTTTTGACACGGTTTCCCATAGGATCCTACTGGACAAAATGTCCACCATACAGCTAAATAAAAACATCATCCGATGGGTGAGCAATTGGCTGATGGGCAGGGCCCAAAGGGTTATGGTGAATGGGGCTGCGTCAGGCTGGCGGGCGGTCACCAGTGGGGTCCCTCAAGGCTCCTTTTTAGGGCCGGTACTTTTCAATATTTTTATAAACGATCTGGATGTAGGAATAGAAGGTATTTTGAGCAAGTTTGCTGATGACACCAAACTTGGAGGAGTTGTGGACTCAAATGAGGGTGGAAAGGCCTTGCAGAGGGATCTGGATAGGTTGGAGAGCTGGGCGATCACCAACCGCATGAAGTTCAATAAGAGCAAGTGCCGGGTCCTGCACCTGGGACGAGGAAACCCTGGCTGCACGTACAGACTGGGCGATGAGACGCTGGAGAGCAGCCTAGAAGAGAGGGATCTGGGGGTCGTGGTAGACAGCAAGTTGAATATGAGCCAGCAGTGTGCCCTGGTAGCCAGGAGGGCCAACCGTGTCCTGGGGTGCTTCAAGCACGGCATCGCTAGTAGGTCGAGGGAGGTGATTGTCCCGCTCTACTCTGCGCTGGTGCGGCCTCACCTCAAGTACTGTGTGCAGTTCTGGGCACCACAGTATAAAAAGGACATGAAACTGTTGGAGAGTGTCCAGAGGAGGGCTACGAAGATGGTGAAAGGCCTGGAGGGGAAGACGTACGAGGAACGGCTGAGGGCACTGGGTCTGTTCAGCCTGGAGAAGAGGAGGCTGAGGGGAGACCTCATCGCAGTCTACAACTTCCTCGTAAGGGGGTGTCGAGAGGCAGGAGACCTTTTCTCCATTAACACCAGCGACAGGACCCGCGGGAACGGGGTTAAGCCGAGGCAGGGGAAGTTTAGGCTTGACATCAGGAGGGGGTTCTTCACAGAGAGAGTGGTTGCACACTGGAACAGGCTCCCCAGGGAAGTGGTCACTGCACCGAGCCTGACTGAGTTTAAGAAGAGATTGGACTGTGCACTTAGTCACATGGTCTGAACTTTTGGGTAGACCTGTGCGGTGTCAAGAGTTGGACTTGATGATCCTTAAGGGTCCCTTCCAACTCAGGATATTCTATGATTCTATGATTCTATGAACTGATACTTTTCAGGTCAGTAACTATGAGTCATAAAATCTGATATACATGAAATTCTTATAAAATAGATAATGTAGGAAGAATAAATGGATTTTTTCAACATAAAAATTCATTATTTTGCACACGTACATTTGTTTACAAAGAGTATCAGTAAATTACTTACTACTATATTCCTAAATTACTGATCTTGATCAACCGTGATACATTAACTGAGCAATTAAATGAGCAACTGAGGCACACATCCAGTCCCCTATAGTAACTTCAGCTGACGGGCTGCCATAGTTAATTGGATCATATCAGATTGGATCACATGTGTCTAAACCCTGCTCTGGATGTAGTCCACTATATTTTTTTTTACAACTTTCCTAAAGTTTTCTTGGTTTCTTTATTAGTAGATAATATTGTCCCTCACTAATAGAAGCAGGTAAGACTGTTTCTTTTCTTGTCTTTAAAAACAGGAGATCAAGTAATAGTTTCTATTCTTACCATGAAGTAAAATAAATGTTTAATAATAAATACTATGCGACTAAAATGCTTCTGTTTCTATCAGCTTTTCTTTGGGTCATTTTCTTTCAATAAGCAAGGTCAGGAACAACTACTATACCATACAAGACTAATCTCTCCCTCAGGAAGGTGTTAAATTATAACTTACCTTATCTGATTTAAGTTCAAGTAGAAACTGTTATAGAGTCTCAGCTTCTGGGCACCTGTGGCCTTTGAGGTGCACAGAAATAAGGTTATTAGCAAAGGTCACCTAAGGGCTTTTCTACAGGGGATGCTCAAAAAAGGGGCAAGATTTCATCCAAAGGTAAACAGTACAAAGGCAGAATGCCTGTAACTAACAATTAAGACGGGTGTAATGACAGGTGATTGTCCCATGTCAAAAAGCAGGTGTAATGACATCTTTGGCTTCTTAGGTTCCTGCTCTCAGCTTGATGAGGGTGGAGAGCAGGGAAGGGGGAAGTCTTCATCACCAGGCCACACTACAGCCCATGCTTGGTACCCCTCAACTGATGGCAAGGCATCTTACCAAATTTGCTCAGCCAGCCCCCATCAAAGCTTTACCACCTACATTAGCAAAACAACCTTGCATAAAATAACATGTGGTGGCCGGAGGGAAGAAGAGTAATGACAGGAGTCTAAAACTGCTGTGCCAAGTTACCATCCAGCCAAAAACATTCCTATCAAGAAAGAAACAGAGGTAGAAGAGACTGTAGCTCAGCAGAGATTAGAAAGCAGTCAAGAGATTGAGGAGAAAGGAATGAGAAACCTCTGGTTTTGTCCACTGTCAGAATTTTGAAGAAATCTTCTCCTGTGTCTCCTGCCCCAACCATTGGTAGCAGTGATAGAAATGCTAATGTAAAGTGAGTTTGTGTGTGTTTGTACGATGGGATAAGTTGATAAAGGGGCTGAGTAGCTGCTTTCCTGCTGTGCTGTGTACTTAATGAATGTCAAGGTGGTAAAGAGATGCAGCCCCTGAAGCACTATGCAGTTTGCTATCACTGACAGCACTGCTGAGACCTCATTAGGGATGACTTGTGGCTCAGAAATTTGCTAGTGTGAATGTGTGCCTAATCTCTGGATCCAAGAAATTCATCAGTAGTTCCTCCAGAGCACTCATTTTTCTTTGTCCTCAGCTGCCTATACTCAGATGAATACATACTTTCATCAGCTTTTGGACAAGAGGACTCTGGTCTACTCTGCGATATTGATGGTCCTGACATTTGCCAGTTTCTGTGGAGCAAGCTAAGCTAGAATTTGAGTTTGAAATATAGGCTATTAGGAATTTAATTATAATAACCTCAAGGACAGTGTTTTGAATAGTTCTCCTGAACTAATTAGTCAACTGGCTTTTTAAAGTTTAATTGTTAATAATTTTATTGTCACAGATAATAATTTAGAGAGCAGCTAACAATCAGTGTAATTACATCCTTCGCTCATTTTTCAATAGCTAAGCTTTACAAAGATAATAGCTCTGGTCATCCTTTGCATTAGCTGGCATACTGCATTGTTACTGTGCTTTAGAAGCCTCCAGAAAAAGCAAAACCTTGTCTGGGCAAACATCTCGCAGTATCTGTAAGGTTTTCTTTGCCCTGTTTTCTCACCACCACTCTGCTATTGCAAAACTCTTTGGTGCTAACTCCATCACATAAAAAACTCATGCTTCTTTCAGGACAAAAACTGCCATCTAGCATTAGAAAACACCCTGTTAGGATATATAATGAAATTGGCTGAACTTCACACTGTAGGATCAGAGAAGGGAGGCATTGGAAGGCTTTGAAGGATCATTCTCTTGTTTGCTTGTTTTGGACACACCCCAAAATTAGACAAAGTGGAGAGGCAGTAGCAAGTGAAGCAGGAATAGCTGCCACTGGGACGGTAATGAACATATTAATTATGAACCATACCGTAATCTAAATTTCCTCAGAAGTCAACAGTTTAAATGACCAAATAACTTCTATTATATATTTTCAGGAATCCAAAAATTTTAGAAGTTGCCTGCATCTTTGACAAAACCACCTCAGAAATGTAAGGCATGTGATAACTGAAGAAGAGCACTCTGACTACAACAGAGCTCAGTAACTTTCCACTCTGGTGCTCCAGGCTGCAGAATGGTGACCTTTAACTTACCCTTGAAAGTCAAAGCATGTACAGGAGTTACGGTGTAACTGCTGGCCTCAGCCTTGCACTTCACCAGCATTCAGTGTCAATACAGTTCCTCCTCTACGTACACTTTTTACAAAGGGAGAGATGAACACTAACACTGACAGCCAAACGCCAAAGTCCTTACTTAGCATCCAGCCCACTCTTCCGTGGGATGAATCAGTGGGAGCTTTGAGGCAGGTGTGAGTAAAATATTAAGGATGCTGCCACAGAGCACTGAGTATAAGTGAATTGACATTGCTTTCATTGTAATGAAATACACTCAAGCAAGAGGCACAGCTGAATCAAGTACGTCTTAAAGTCTAACAACTCAGTCCCCCTGGATTTTAATTTTACCTACTTGGTTACATGATTTTATTTCAATTGCACCATTAAGCAACTGATGCTGATGTCATTTTTGACTTAAACAAACGTCACAAATTTTATAAGGCAAAACAATAATATGATAATATGATAATATTATCATATTTAGCACAGCACTGAGGATTAAGCAAGTCACACAGACTGAGCCCACATCATCTGCAATCTGCATTACATCTTCACATAGTTTCTCTTTCTTAGCCAAAAAGAAACTGAACCCCTGAGGAAGCAGAAATGCTGAAATAGTGAGATAAAAATGTCTTCTGGGAAAAAAAAAAAAAAAAAAAAAAAGGAAAAATATTTTTAGGAGGCATTAAAAAAATAAAATAAATTTGAACTTGTCTGTGAGTGTGCATTGAGAAAGCATATCTCAGGGCTTTTGTGATGGGATAAAGGAACAAAGAGATAAAATTAAAGACCGGCTTTTAAAAAGCAGATTAGAACAGTCAGAGCTAAATGCAAATGAAGGGGTGAAGCAGCATGAAGCCAGGAGAGCAAAGATGTATGGAAAGCCCAGGGGAGGATGGAGGAGTGGATAAAAGACATACTGGATCAGAGGCTTGATCTGTTACTGCAGCATCACCGAGGGCTGGGTGAGATCTGGGCTCCTGTCAGTGGTGGTTTAGGAGCATCAGGTTTGCCTAACCAGACTGACGTTTCCTCAGATGTGTTTATCAGCTCTGTTTGAGGGCAGCTGGCCCCTGGCACTTTGCAGCTCTGAGGGGAGGAGCAAGAATTGATTCTTCATGATTGATGGTGCTGTGCTTGAATGCAGCCCCTAATTCCTCTGCCCAGCTGCCCAGCAGATTCCCCTCACCCCAGCACAGCTGGACCACGGGCTGCCTGCACTGGATGTGCTGTAACGGCCCCGTTCCTGGTGGACACCTGCAACACTTCACTCATCTGCTTTTTCATCATCTGGCTGGAGGAAAGCTCAGCAGATAGGCTGCCATGCTGAGCAAACCATGCAGAACGGGGCAGAGAGGTGAAAATCACAGAAAAAACAAGGCAGTAAAGAAACCTGATTGTAATGTCCAGGTTTATCTGCACCGTTTCTATCAGATTCAGGCTTGGTCCTGTGTTGATTATTTCTTCTCTGCTGCTCAGGCCTTGGAATGTAGACTATTTGTGTTGGCACTTTAATTATAATAACCTCACAGGCAATGTTTTGAAAAGCTTCACTGAACTAATTGGATGACTGACATTTATAAGCTAAACAAGCAGCCGTGGTGTTGCAGCACATCACAGTTAGTGCTTTCTCTCAAGCTACATCTCTGTTGCTGAGCTCGCTCAGGACTCGAGCTCTCCACTGACAGTCTCCTTCATTATCCATAGCCTCCTTTACCACCCACATTTTGGGTGTCTCCCTAGCTCAAATCTAAAGTAAGCAGTCTGCTTCACCAAGTGGGAACACAAGCCCAGAAGGACCAGCTCAGGCTCACATGCTGCTTGATGGACTTGGTGAGCTCAAGCTTCCAAAACCCATCCTGAAGGTAGGGTTAGAGGCAGAGCACAAATGGCTCGGTATGGACTGGAAAAGCCAGCCCATAGCACTGGGCACTCAGGTGTCAAGCTCCCGAGCTCCAGCTTGCTTCATTCTCCCAGATGTTGCTACCTAACTGTGCAGGCAGCAGATACACCGGTCGGGCCAGCAGCAATGTTTTCAGGGGGTGAGAAGGTGACTGTAAAATAGTGATGACAGTGCTTTCCAGTTCTGCGTCCACTGTTCTGGTGGGACAGTGGAAATATTTAAAATTAAATATTAATAAATAAAATTAAATATTAAATAAATAAAATTAAATATTAATAAATAAAATTAAATATCTTGAATCCCATTCAAGATAAAGTCTCTTTATTGCACAGCTCAACTGTATGGCTCTTCAATGCTATATTTTATCAATCTTAAAAAAATATCAGCACATAGGTAGTGACAGCTGTCTCTATACAGCTGCTACATGCAGTGAGAAATACTCATCCGTGGGGTTTTGCTCTTTATTAATTTCCATTACAAATGGCTTTTGGTGCGGATTATGGTTCTTGCAGTGGCTAAGTGATCAGCGGTAGCAGTGCTCTGAAGGGAACGAGCAGACATACTCATACCTCTTGTCAGGACTGTATCTTGATCTGGGGCTGTTTACACGGTCATTAGCAAGTCTCACATATACAGCAGGGGGATTGCAAGCAACAGCGTTCTTGTCCAAAAATAATCTGTAACTTGGTGACCAGAAGGAACAGCTCCTCTGTTTATCTCCAAAAGGAATGAAAGTGCTTTCCTTGTGAGCAGCCAGTGCACAGGGTCTGTCTGAGGGATAATCAGATACAGGCAGACAGACACATGCAGCATTAGTTCACAGTCTGCCTGCTCTGATGTCAGCAAAGCAGCCTCTCTGATCTGAATAGAGATTAGCACAGTTGCTACCAGCCTTACTTTATGCTACTCCATTTACAGACTCCTGATTCATTTATGTTGATATTAAGATAAGCTGAACTGGATAGATCTAGAACACCAGTCCTAGAGAAGCAGGCAAAGGAGTTGAATTATCTTTTTATTTTCCCTAATACTTCAGGTTCACATTTCTAAATTTCATTTCAGCTTTACCTTGATCTTAAGACTAGTTCCACTTTCAAACTAATTTTGGTCACCTGAAAGCCAGAAATATAGTAACGATCTGAAGAGACCATTGAGTTTAGTGATGACAGCAGGTAATTTTTGTATGCACATAAGATACATAGCTTCTAAAAGAACAGTGCTTCATCCTTTCTAAAGTAAACTTTTTTCACCTATTCTCAAGCCCAAATAAATCACGAGATTTTAAAGGACTCTCCTCTCTACTGCCCTATGCATTTCATTATATTCAGACTTACTGTGTGCCTGGATCCTGTACGGTCACGACCTAGTGTTCCCACCATTAAATTATAAACTGTATGTGAAAAGGCCATGTTTTATCTTTGGCAACATCACTCTACAAAAGCTATAGACTGACACATATACTGAAATGCAAGCAAGGTGAGGATCATATATTGCACAGCTAGCCAAATATCTTGGGGAGCTGCAATAAGACATTGCTGTTTGCTTTTCTTCTGTACTTCAAGGTGTTGCACTGGTAACACCTCAAAAATATATATGTTTATGTGCCTATAAGTAAATCATTATAAATATATATTTGCTTTACTAACAGTAATATGTAGTAATGTGCATAAGGAAAAGATTCCTTAACAATATAAAAAATATTAGTTTTCTTTAAAACACAATAGTAACTCTCCTGGCAAACACTGAATGATTTAATTCATCTGTACTTTCTCATTATCAGAGGCCCCTGCTCTTTCTAAACACCCTAATTCCAATGCTAACATTGCAGTAAATAACATCCATACCAGAAGCTGAATGGGTTCATTAGTTGTCCCTCCATCCATAGCTAACTGGCTCTGAAATATGATCTTTTGCCAAGAATACCAGTAAGCACAGATTTTTTCTACTGTTACTCCTCTGTGAAGATTGTCTTGCATCATCATTCAAAGTCCTAATGCACTGAGCTCTCACTGTGTCTGGGGATGTATTTGGCCTGTGTCTGGCCTTGAACAGCAATGTTTTAATTACGTTGTTTTAAAAGGGAGAGATTTCTTGACAGAGGAAAGGGAGCAAGGAGACAGCTAGCTCTAGAGGTCAGAATACACCAGACTGAGTCAGTATTACAGCTGGTGGTTGTATTCAGATGTCTAGATCACGTTCCTTTCTACGCACTTCCAAACAATGCTTGTGAATTTGTTAATGCCACCCTCTGACAGAGTGACAGGACCACTGAACTTGTAAAAATATGTGGTTAGGCATCAAGGTGTGGAACATCCTGGAAAAACCAGACTAGGCAGATGATAGCTTTGTCATGCATGAAGAATTTTGTATTGTTTCAGCAACCAGAAGAACAGAATTAAAGGACAATATAAGACTAAAAAGTATCTTTAGCAGATTAGTACATGTTTTTTCTTTTGGGTATTACTAATAACACCTTTGATTATTGCAAGCAAATATTTTTACTAATCATTGGAGACCTTCTTGATGGCTGCATTCACATCAGGTGAGGAAACAAAATGTCTCAACTTTTACTTCATGTCTTTACCTCACTGGCACAAACCTGAAGTCATCAAGCTTTGAGTATTTAGGGACAAGTCCAGAAACACAAATCAAAATTTCCTTAGTTCATTTTTGACTAAACCTACCTTATTAACCTTAGATTCTGAAAGTTCTTTGAGTTTATGACATTTTGGCAATACATGTGCAATATTAAAGCATGTGGAATATTGAAAGAGTTTATATTTCATTTTTCCTCTGAAGGCTAAACCAGTTTTCCAGTCATTGACTTCTATTCTATGTTCCCATTATCAAAAATGATATCACAATGAAGTAATCTAGGCTTAAATATGTCAATTTTGCTACATATCTGGAAAGAAAAATAGTGTAATCACAAAGAAAACAGCTTCTCCTTGTGTAAGGCTGCCTTCTGCTAAACTGAGCAACTGGCTATAAATTTCCTGGGTTGGGGGATAACCAAAAAAACACAACAAGGAGAAAACAACAGGGAGATAGATCTCCAAGATGAGGTCAGAATATCTTGCAGTGATGGCAGTTTTGCCTTTGCAGATACAGTGGTAATTCCCAGGGTCTCTGCTAGTAATCAAGTTGAAAACACAATTAGTATGGTCAGGCCCTTCACCACAGTTCAGAGAAACAAACCATAAAGACATTTTCTAATGTACCAACAACTTTATCACTGGACCTAGTGAAGGTCACCTCAGCTTTTCAGAGCAAAGCTTTGACACATTTCTCACCTTCAGCAACAACTGCTAAAGCTTCCTTCAGCAAGAAATTGAGACCTTTGAAAATGGATTGTTTGTAGAGGACGGTGGAAATTTTTAGGTCACTCTTTGGCTGAGATTTGGGAATGGTACTTAGGTGTCTCATGGGGATGGAATAGGCTCCAGAGAGGCCTAGGTGCATCTCCTGTTTTCCACTCTTGCATGTGTATAAATGAGGTGAGAAGCTTGAGAAGTGGCACTGGTTGGTCTCGCCTCATGCAGTGTTAACAGCCCGGTCCAGGCATGGAGCAGCAGGGCCCAGCTCCGGGCCCACCGCAGCCAGCTTCAGCTGGGGGCTGGGATGCACTGAGGAGGCCTTGCCCCCAGCTGCAGTCATCTGCAGGTTTCTGTGGGGTCAGCTCTAACAGGTTGCTCTCTGCTATGTGTAGTATGACAGCAGTATGATTGTAAAAAACTATTTTTAAAAATCTGCTGTTTTAAAATAGGCCCTGTTTAATTATAAAGATATGCCTCTGAAAAATGAAAATTCAATCTCATCAGCAGAAAATGCAGTCACACACTCTGGACCCAATTTTCAGGTGCTCTGTGACCCAGTGTCCCCAGAACACCCGATCCCCCAGGTAGTTCCTGGCCATAGTGCATGCCCGAGTATGTCCAGAAGCACTTTGCACAAGCACAGAGACAAGGTTTTGACGAGCAGGCTCTCCCTCTGGAGGCCTCCAAGAGCATCTGCCTCTCTCCTCTTATATAACAACGTGCAGTTAATTCGGAGGATTCAGTTAGTAGATTCCTAAAATGGAAGCACAATTTAAATGCTGACATTAGGTGGCTTAGCTCCCACTCATGCAGCTTCCCAACTGCTATAAAGGCACACGCATCAACCTGTCAGTGTTTTAGAAAAGCCTTCCATGGTAGTTTCTGTATAAAGCTATGACAAGCAGGAAGAGACAAACCCTATTCCTGCTACATTTGCTGTATGTTAGGAACAGATCAGTCACGCATCATTTGTATGATCTGTCCTTCCACGGCAAAACCTCACCGTCCCATCACCAGTGCTCAGACATTGATCACACTGGGCTCTGCCAGGCCCAAGTGCAGAGGCTGCTCCTTCATGTCAGTATGTCAGTAATGTTTTCTGGATGATGCTTTATAAGTGCACAAATGATTTCGTAATTCACTCTGCACCCCAGAGACCTGGTATCATTCTGGTGAGCCGTGGTAAAACCCAGCTCCCCCTCACTGCTGAAACTATGGCCATAACAGGCCTCTGACCAGCATCCAGAGAGAGCAGGCCCTCCCGGTGCTGGGCTGGTGTCCCTGCCTCCACGCTTTGGGAGTACTGAACCAGGGGACTGGTTTTGATGTTTGTCAGCTGGGGACTCTGAAGGTAGGACAAAGCACTGTTTTCCCAGAAGGGATGAGGAGGCAGTACTCAAACAAGAAGTCACTTCAGGCAGCATCACAGCCCTCACCACTGTGCTGACACATGGAGCCACAGCCGCGGTATGCGGAGCTGCAGCCCCCCGCAGCTGTGAGCATCTTCAACAGCAACACCACACGCTGAGCCCTCGCAGGGTGAGCACTGCAGGTGGGGGCCCTTCCCTGGTCTAAATGTATGCATTGATTTCCCTGCCCAATGTCAGTAACTGCTATGGTGTTGGCAATACTAGAAACTAAATGTCTCACTCACTAGATTTCTGTTCTAATGCATATTTTTAAAGTGTGGTGCTCAAGAGGATTGTTTGAGACGAGGTTTCTAGCTCCTTCTATAGCCTAAAAGAAAAAAAAAAAAAAAAAAGCCAAAGAATTATTGCACCTCCTCTGCCCAGCCTCCAGCACATAAATAAAACCTACAGCTCGGCCTCCCCAACAAGCTGTGAAGAGTCAGATAATCCTGCCCAGCTTATTCTCCACTCAGAGGCAATTTGTTCCTTTTAAAACCCTTAACAGCATTTTGCCGAAGCTCGCATCAGAGAAATTGTGGTGCGAGCTGTACAAATATTTATTCAGCCATGCCCCATCCCCATGCCCCTTTCCAAGGCACTTTGTGCTGCCCCGTTGCTGCTGGCACACAGTGCCGGTGGGGGTTAACCAGGTGACCCGTCATTACTCACTCAGGGTTTATCCACACCGTTTATTCCCCTCGTAACAAAACCCACCGCGTCCACACGCGCGGTTCGTGCCCACCCACACAAATACCCTAAAATAAGAGCAGGTGGCAGCAGGCTCAGCGCAGGGACACTTAAAAATTCAACGAGGCCCCAGCGAGGATCGAACTCGCGACCCCTGGTTTACAAGACC
>CM021735.1:46453915-46507988 GCA_011075105.1 Heteronetta atricapilla
GCCGCCGCCGACGCCGCCGCCGTAGCCGCGCTCCCCCCGGGCCGTCCGCAGGACACGGCTGCCTCCCGCCGGCCCCGGCGGGACGGGACCCGCGGCCATTCGGCCCTGCGGGGCGGCCGCCGCCGGGAGGAGCTCGCGGCCTGCCAGCAGCCAGCAGCCCGCGCGGGCCCGCAGCGCCGCCCCTCGCCCGGCGGGAGGTGCCCGGCCCCGTGGGGGGTGGGAGCGCGAGTCGTGAGGCGGGGCGGAAGAAGAGCCGAAGCGTCTTCCTCGAAGGGTTTTCTCGCGTTAACCCCCTTCTATTTTGTAATAAATGGCAGCAATAACATTGGGGATTAAACTCTGAACAGTTGTTGTTGACTCTGCGAAAACTAAGCCCCGTGGGGCAGCAGGACGGTAGATACAACACGAGGGGGGCAGGCCCATTTTCTCCACGGAGTGCTACTCACTGCCTGGGTGTGAATTCCAGTTACCTTCAGAGCAGTCAGGGACAGTAAGTGTTTAAATCCACTAAGAGTTTCCTCTTAATTCTGTATTGGCTTTGGAAATAAGATAGAAGTCTAAATCATTAATACACACAAAAAGGTAAAACGACAGATCTATATGTTACTCAGGCACTGTTTTTTTGTCGTGGTTTGGTTTTGTGTGGGGAACAAGTCTCCTCTGAGGTATTACAACAGGCCAGGCTGCAGGCTTGCCAGTCTTCAAAACTCTGGTGGGTGACAGTGGCAGCTACGGCACTTCCCTGGCTGGCAGGATCCCAACAGAAAGCCCTGTGGGAGACGTGTCTACATACATGTGTATAACGCAGTGCAAGTATAAGAAACCGACACTGGAGAATATAAGAACAGTACAGATTATTTATTATCACGATTATATTGACATGATAAATTGTTACACTCTGTAAAACTGAAAAAAATAAAAATAAATCCCTTTAACTTGTGAAGGACCTCTCCGCTAGTCCCTGTGCCCCTGTCAGGCCCAGCCTGAGTTGCCATGCACCCAACTGCGAACCTGGGGAACCAGTGAAATCCCCGCCGCAGGGTATCCTGCAAGTGCATTGATGCGCAGGAAGTCCACTGAATATTTAAGCATTGGTAGGTAAAAACAAACAAAACCTGGGAAAAATACCTGAAAAGCCCAACAACAGCTACAAAACTGTATGGAAACTTGTTGCATGTTACCATGTTGTTCTCTTAGACCTCTGTTGTGTCCTGCTGCTACTGCATGTCACTGCAGAGGCAGATGGACAAAAATGCTCAGTAAGGTTTTAAAGTCCTGACACCTTCCCTCAGATGCCAGAAGGAACACATCGGCTGTGGTGCTTGAGCAGGACAAAACTATGTGGCAGCATCTGTCAGTGAGAGGACTAGTGTGTTTCCTGCGTTCTTCAAAGGGAGCATGATTGAGAAAAACACAATGATAATTAAAAAATAAATGCTCATCTCTCTTACCATCATCTTAAGTGACTGAAAGTGAGGTTTTAAAGACTTGCTTTTCCTCTCCTTGCAGTCTCTTTAAGTTAGGTTCATTTAAAGTAATAAGATTGATTGTCCTGGAAGACATGCACAGAAACCCCACGGTAAGAATCTTGATCTAGCCATTGTGTAGTCCAACAGCGAGCAGCCAGGTCAGAGATGTCTGAATTCAAACTAGGAGAATGGACCCATTTCTCAAAGCAGACCTAATTGTGCTTTAAAATTTTCATGTGCTTGCACTTTGTTGCTATGTTCACATCACTTTGGGGAATGTACAGATCCTCTCTAAAATCCCTCAGATTAGTATGGAAATAAAAATCAACAAATAAACCAATAAATCATTTACATTCCTTCCAGTAATCTCTTATTCTTCTACACTCCTCTGTTTTATCCCCACCACCTTCTTTCAAACAGTGTCAGAGCTGAGCCAATAGATAGTTGGCAATTTTCCTTTTAAAATCTATAATTCATATTCACCTCAATATAAATGAGTATCCCATCTTTTTAAAACAGAGAACATTTTTTGCATATGAAGTCAGAAAGTGCTTGTCTACCTTAAGCAACCAAAATCTATTATTGCAGTAATCACTCCCTTGCTAAGTCAGTACGTCAGTGCTTGAGCTGGGAAACCCTCAGTTCCTTCAGTGCATTAGTATTGACAAAGCTAGTCCTTTGAATACATTTTTAATAACCTTTTTATACGGTGCAATATCACTGAAAGTTCACTGCATGTCAGTTCAGAATGGTGGGATTTCATATGAAAGGACTGAAGAGATTTTTCTATTAGTGCTCTCCATTCCAAGGGCCCCAAAACATTAATGCTGTGAACATTAATATTCTGCCCTGATAAGTAATCTGGTTCTGCGCATATTGCAGTGGAGCTAATGGGAGAAACCAGAAAAGTAGCTTTGTGGATCGGGAGCACTGCCAAATTGCAGGGATCTCCTCTACCACTGATGATTTCTCTCTCTTTTGATTTTTTTAATGTCACAGTACCAGAGCGGTGGCATAGGCTGCCTTTCATGTTACCTAAGACATCTAAGGGAGATACTGAGGACCTGACTCTTCACTGTTTTCCACCTTTTTCCAGCACTGACACTCATGCCTAATGAGTGCAACGTACTGCAAAAATAGCATCCCTGTACAAGTCTCATGCTAGCCTTTGTTGTGTCTGAGGCTTCAGCTTACAGCTTTCAAGCTCTTTGAAGCTCTGAGCCCAAGGCTAGTCACATCTAGCCACGTGATGGACATGCCCGTGCCTTGGACCATGAACTGGTCTTCACTGGCTCCTATCACGGGGTAGGGCTCACGACACACAATGCCTGGGAATCTTCCTGGTAGTCTGAGTAGACAAGGCAAGGAATAAATGGATTTGCCCTTCACACTTCTATCACTTAAAGGTTTGGTCCCGTGGCTGGAGTGAGGTCCTTGGAAGAGAATATGCCTCTCTGAACCAGCAGAGATTTTGACACCATCCAGGGGCTCTCAATAACATGAAGTTCATTTTCCAGCTATCACTCGCAATTAATCTCTGTAATCATCCAGAGGGGTAAAATTCAGTTCTCTGGCATTACACAGCTGTAAAGATCACCTGTGTGCTTACCTGTTTCCCGAGGTAAGAGGGAACTTCCCCTGAGTGGAGCAAGACTGCTTCTTGCAAAGGGAGTGCCAGTCTCTCTGTTTTTCATCAGAATAATAAATAAATAAATAAAAGTCCATTTGCATTTCCTTCTATTTCTTTCTGTATTCACTTACATTTTTGGTTTATCTTTTCACCAGAAGGATCGGCCAGGAGAAAGGCTTGCTGGACACCTACAATGTGTGTATGAAATAATACCATATCAAACAAAAACACCAAAGTCAACAGTTTTTTTGTTTGTTTTGTTTTGTTTTGTTTTGTGGTTTGTTTTTTTTTTTTTTTCCTTTTTTTAATGGATGAGCTGATAGGAAATGAGTTCCCTGTGGGCCAGAGTTGGGGGAGTGGAGTTCATGTAAGATTTTCCATAGCATTTTGTAACCATCCAGTGAAGAACAGGCATGAAGCCACAGCAAGGGTCAATGGGTAATTTTCTCTGACACAGAGAGCACGATGCTCATGCCATTAAACCATGTCAAGGTAATGCAGTGAATATTACACTGACTTGCCAAACGGCATTAACCGTAATGCTTTCTCTCTGAGCCTGTAAGGGGATGCCTCTTGGAATAAAAGCCTCACAAGGCTGCTGGGAAATCTGACTGGGTATTAACATCTTTGCAAAGGCTAGAATCTCTCAGCTTTCTTGAAGAAGAAGAAAAAATCTCCCACTGAACAAATACCATCATATTCATACAGAATGCCATATGAGGCATTCAAAAGGGACAAGAATGAGTTATTAAATACACCTCAGTCATATATTACAACAGAGAGAGATTTAGAGGACAGGGTTAGGCAGTACTGTCACACGCCAGCCTCGGTTTTCTTGTGCTACTGCTGGCGTGACATCTGCAGAAGGAAATGGGAATGTTCTTCTGCCTGTCCTTGGCAATGCGAAACAGGGTCCCTGCACTTTCTTAATTGTGTTGAAGAGTTTTTGAACTTCAGTAGTTTTCCAACTGGAGTTTCATCCAAGAAAAATCACAGCCTTGGGTATCTAGTTATGAAAGTGGAAAAAAAAAAGTTCTAAACCAGAAATTAATTGCTATGGAAAGATCTGGAAATCTCTAAATTAAAATTAAATCTTTAATTTTAATTAAAAAAGGGTCTCACAATAATTAGTCCAGCTTCTAAAGTAGTTAGATTAAATTTTCCAAATATGGGTGGATAGTTGCTTTAAAATCGGCACCGATACATGCCAGTATAATTTTCTTGTTAAAGTACTTTTTTTTGTCATGTTCTCATTTTATAATTCCTGTTGGTTCACACAGATCATATCATAGTGGTGCTACTGCATCATGAAGTGTAACCCTTTGGTGGCACTCACCAGCAACGTGCTGGTTCTTTTCAAGTATTACGTGGTGTTACTTACACAGGTGACAAAAGGAACTCAGCATTAATACCGTAATGACTCCGTCCTTCTGGAAGAAGCAAACGCCTGACACCAGTCACCACAGCTCCTGGCAGTGCTTGCACTGTGAGTTACCAGGGGCTGTTCTGTCAAGAATCCACGCTTCTTGTTTTGAAAAAAAAGCCCAAAGAACCCATTTAAAATTATGGCATAAAGTGGCTTGGAGGAGCTATTAAGCATTATGCAGTAAATAAAATCAGTCTGTTTTTAATACAGTAAATACCATTGGCTGAAAGTCATATTTTAGAATACATTTATTATCAGAAAGTACTTAGATAATGAAAGTAAAGAAAATCTAATTTAATTTCCATCATTTATGCAGTTTGTTTGTTTGTTTGTTTGTTTGTTTTTTTCATTTAATTTTGCTTGGATAATGAAAACGGACTGCTTTTTTTTCCCTTGGCAATATCATTTTTCTGGCTGTCAGGCACTTGCCAAGGCTGCGGTGATGGGGTCGCAGGCACCCCGGGGGAAATGGTTATATCCTGTCTGCCTTGGAGGCGTGAGCAGGGGAACTCTGGAAAACACACAGGTGTAATTTGGTAAGATCAGAGCCTGACCATTGCCAACATTGATGCCAGTCAGCCAAGCAGCATGTACCAGACCATGCTCCAAAGGCTAGGGCCTCACATTCCGACTGTCAGATATGAGAGCAAGGCCCTCCTGAAACCATACCTACAAGTTATTCCCATCCCATGCTCATAGCCAAGAGCCAGCACCCTGGTTGCATTCTGGGGACTTACATTGCTTGCTGGGAGCTGAACCGCCGTTTGGGGTCCAATAAGCAAGCTCAATTCGTTCATCAAAGTGAAAGGTTCTGCCTTAATGTGATGGGCAGAACTTGGCAAATAAGTCAAGGCAAAGCTGAAGAATGAGAACGTGATCCATGGCTGTTAGGAGAAGATTTTCAAAGGTTTTTCAGGACCTAGCTCCAAGCAACGGGATGCAGGCCCAGTCAGCAGTCCAGCTACCTTTGACAGTCTGGGCCATAGTTCTTGCATTTAAGCATCCAGGTGCATGTGCCGTGTTTTTGCAGGGTCTGTTAACTGGGGTAAAGCCCTGCATTACCATATCCCTAACCTTCAGTGAAACAGTTACAAAATTTACCTCAAAGTTTAGGCTGAACCTAGTTCCTACATGGCTGAGTTTCAGAGAGGTGTGGATTCGAATTGTTTGTTTTCACTACAATATCATTTTTTACTGTGAATCTGTGCTATCTTCCAGTGCAATAAACATCCAAGTCAGCAGAACAAGTTTTCAGGCACTACAACGGCTGGGTGCAGGGACGTTGAGGGATTACACCCAGAATGATGTTCAAGTTCGCAATTCTTTCCCTTGAAGACAGGGTTCTATTATGGTTTAATATTAAACATCCTCATTCAGCTCAGGCTGTTGTAAGAACCTGAATTCTTGGAAATTCTTATACACTAGGGGGTGCACACATCCTTTTAATGATTCCAGAGACAGATGGTCTTACTGGTACCAGCAAGGAAAGAGGCTGGCTCTGTACTAAACCTTGAGTGGGAGTAGTCTGATTTTTTGTCATCTTTGGCTCATACAAATGAATAAATAAGAGTACTGCTTTCAGTAACGGCTTCTTGGTGTTGTCTGGGTTTATAGACACAGCACAGAAGGTGGTAACATAGGAATTGCATAAGAGGACAAGTCAGACCAAGCCCACTTTGCTTGCCATTGCCTGCAGCGTTCTCAGTCCTGTGGTGACTCAGACACTGCTGCAAGCTCCGTGGAGGGACAGTCTCAACTTTTCACCCCCACATTTTCATATCCTTGTGTGATGATACACTCTTCTGACTCAGGCAGCTGGCTGAAGTCCTTACATCAAAGCACTTATCCTTCTCCTGTTGCATGAAGACCTGGCTCTTGCGAGTCACGGTGTGAGGCACACTGTGCTAATAAGGCCGTGTTGACTCACCTGCATGGGCTCCATCGGACAGTGCTGATTTTCTCACCTTGCACCAACAGGGCATTTAAGTGGTTACTTGATAAGGAGCTGTCATGGGTCTGCTGAATGTGATGGGATTGCTCACACGCGTAAGCATTAATCATACATTTACACACCTGTAAAAAGAATGGAGAAACACTGGATGTGAGCACCGAATTCCAGCTGCAGCAGCAGTATATCTTCTGTGCCCCTGCTTGTGTGTCCTTACGCACAGATCAGGAACAGAGCATCTGAAGAGCTATCATCCTGTCATGACAATGCTCTCAGGTCACTGAAATCATTCGACAGCTGCAAAGAAAGGCTTATGAATGCGGGATCCTCTTGTGTGGCACTTTTTTTTTCTTTTTTTCTTTTTTTTTTTTTTTTGCATTTATGCATTTGCCCATTCCTTATCTCTGCAAGGCATGAGCCAGGCCAGAAAGTCCCTTCTCCTAAATCATGTACACAAATGACTAAAATCTGAGCTCATAAATTAAAGCTGGAAAAATGCCCATGGTTTAATGCACTTAGGCTTTTATGTCTGTCTTGCCTAGATTCTGTTTTTCCAAATGTATGAGGGTTTTACAGATGTCTTTGCATCACAGACAACTGCCACCTTCTGATTGATTGTACCCTACCTAAATACTTCAAACTCTCTGCCTGCATCTCGGTACCATTCATACTCTCAGCTTCTATTTCTGCAGAGTGCTTCATATTACCTTGTTTTTCCTGTGTTACCTTCTATGACTCTTCATCATTATATCAAAACAAAGCAAGCGGATTAAAGCTGGGTAGTGCATTATGTGGTTAAACATTTCTTTCTAAGGGAGAGCAGACCATTCAGAACACCATTAAGGCAGATTCCTGATTGAATCTGGTGCAGCCATAAACTATCTTAAATGAATGTTAATAGAGAACTACAATTATTGTTGACTTCAGAATGCAAACAAGAACTTCAGACACTGATTCCTATCAGCCCATTAGAGCTGGCTGAATTCTGCAACTGTTTTAGCAGTTGCTTAGCAATGGAAAATAAGCCGTTCTGTCTCTTATCACTAGAGGTATAGTTAGAACAATACCTATTATTGAACTGAATAGGTATGAAATTAGTTTATATTGTTCCTCTTCTTGAGATGGTACTTGGCAGCAAAGTGAGTTGTTTAGGCTGCAGGCAGAAGCAGTGATTTTTTTCCTGGAGCTATCTAGGAGATAAAATGAAACCGAGGCTTTGCTGTGGCTGTTTATCTGAAAGCACCATCAAAAAAAAAAAAAAAAAAAAAAAAAAAAAAGAAGACTTTGCTTGTGTGTGTCTCTGTGTGCAGGAAGAAAGAGGTCCTCCTTCAAATGTCTTCTTTAAGTGAATTTCTAAGGATGTGACAGCATTAATGACTAGAGCCTATTCAAAAAGCAAATACAGCAATACTGCACTGCAATGCCTCCTTCTCCCTCCTGTCCCCACGTGCACCTCTGATGAAGTACCTCAGGTCTGCTCTGGGAGAACACACTAGAGATTAAACCACCAAAGCCAGAAGCCAGAAGGACATGTAGACACTTAACGCTCATTGTTGCAACTCCCATAAGCGTGCACCTTACAAAACAGAGCCCACACAACAGCAGGGGCAGAATTCACCATCTGCACACATTGACAACCCCTAGTATGCAGGGCGTGCCGTTGTCACGACAGTGAATGCTTAGCAGAGTGGTGTGGTTTAATTCTTGGTTCTGCAAGGTCTTCCTTACATCTTTCTAGTTAGGATTTATGCTCAGCTCCTGCCTCCCACAGGAACACCCCAACAACTTGACTGTAGGCTCCTCTGAGGTGGATGCACTGCAAGACAAACTGAGCTTAGATAAGGGCTGTACACCTAAGCCAAAACCTTAGATTTTAGGTTTTTTGTTTTGTTTAGTTTTATTTTGTTTTTGGTCGTCCTCTAATTCTGGTCCAATGACATGTGATTTATTTTAAATATAGTTGAGTAATTTCAGCAATAACGACAACAACAAAGAATGCTTCTACTTTGCAATAGACGACTTTAGTTCCAGTATGTTGGGGCAGTGAAAGGTATGGGTTTGAATACCTCAGGGGAGAGAAATAATTTAACTTGTATCTCTGTGGATTGTCTAACCACTGAACTACTGCAGTGATAACATGCCACTGCTTACCCTTCCTCCAGTCACACCGTACAGAAAACAGCTGCAGCTGCTGTTGGCTCCATATGGCTGATCCATATAGCTGGCTCTCAGCTTACTTGCCAGGTAAAACCAGGACAGACTAGGAAAGGAATACCTGTTTTTGAAACCTGACAGTAACCCTGTGGTGGACTCACACAGGTACAAAGGGACTTCCTGAGGTTCTTGAGATGATCTTGTCTGACCCCCTGTCCTCAAGCTGGGTCACCTAGGGCCACTTGCCCGAGACCGTGCCCAGACAGGTTTTAACTTTGAACGGGTCCATGGGTGGAGACTCCACAACCTCTCTGGGCAACCTGTACCAGTGTTTGTCCATCCTCAGAGTTAATAATAATAATAATAATAATAATAATAATAATAAAAGCCTTCTCGTGTTCATGTTGAATTTCATGTGTTTTATTTTGTGCCCGCTGCCTCGTCCTGTCAGTGGGCACTACTGAGAGCAGTCTGGCTCCCCATCTTCATGCCTTCCCATCAGATATTTGCATTCATTGATGAGGTCCCCTTGGAGCCTTCTGTTCTCCAGGCTGAACAGCCCCAGCTGTCCCAGACTCTCTTGATATGAAGGGTGCTCCAGTCCCTTGATCATGGCCTTGGCTGGACTCCCTCCAGTGGGTCTGTGTCCTTCTTGTACTGGGGAGCCCAGAACTGGGCCTATGGGCAACTCTAGTTCCTCTCAGATCTGCGCCTTTGTCTTCACATTCCTTTTTCTTTTTCAGTCCTCAGCCCTTCAGTAAAGCTTCCAAAAAGCGTGCAGACTGTAGCAGTGTTATTTTATGGACTGTGCATTTTTCCTTCCGAAATAGGCTTAAAGCTACCAGATTTATTATGCCAACAAACACCCACAGTCTTGGAATGATTTAGGGCTTCCTGGGTGGCAAAACTCCCTCATGCTCTGTGGAGGGAGGATCAGACCTTCGTTACCAAACTCACTGCCTGCCAAAACGTGCCAAATGCTCCTTGTTCCATGAATAACCCATCTAGCTTTCCAGTTACTTCATAGAAAAGATACACTCATTTTTAGCTTGTGCTACTGGATCCTTATAATGCCTACAGTATTAATCAGTCACTTACGCTGATGCAAATTACCCCAGTTAATATTTCTACTAATAATTTGATTGCAGTAACGAGACTCAGCAAGAGCAGTTTAACCTGAGCTTAAAGCCGGAGTCAGAGATGAAAGGTTTGATCGCTCATTCTTACCTGAATTCCTGTCCTGCAGCTAAATAGCTACTTTCAGATAACTAAATGGAAAAAAAAAAAAAAAAAAAAAATCAGTTCTCAAGTAGAAGTGCAAAATGGAGTGGAACTACAAATTTTCACATTAAAGGTGTAAAGCACTCTGTATGGGACAGCTGCAGCCAGCAGAGAACCATTTTGGCTCCCAGTCACACGCTGGGGCACCAGCTGGCGGGTGAGGGAGCAGGGCAGGAGCTGGCCAACAGCAGAGCCATCTCCCCAGCTCTGCGGGTTTTGAGGGGAATTTCGGGGTACATGTGGGCATCCCAGGAACCTCCAGCACCAGTGCGAGAGCCAGAAATAAGCTACGGTCTTGGTAGGAAGCAAGAAAAGGCAAAGCACCTACCAGGCAGGTGTTTCAAATACCTCTTGAAACAAGAATAGCATGACTGCTTCCATCCCGGCTTGATGCACAAAGCTTCCAACTACCTGTTAGCAGTTTCAGTGCCATTGATATTCTTTCCCAACTTCTACCGTGTAGGTTTATGCAAACTGCAGTCAGAAAAATAACGAGAAATCAAATGATCAGAAGAACAGTCAACAACATATTTTAAAATAAATGCTGTAGCAAAGTGGGTAAACAAAATTGTCCTGACCACATTAAAATCAATAAAAACCTTTTTTTTTTTTTTTTTCTTTTTTTTTTTTAACACAATGCCACTGCAGAAATTTCAGTGTGCCTCAGAATTTGTCATGGTGCACTGCAAAGCCAGGTGGGGCTAGCCCAGGTTTGAGGCTGGTGATAAATATAATCAGAAAAAAAGACACAATATTTCAGGGTGTTTGAGCATGACTGTAAGTCAATGTTGTGGTGTTGACCCATCACATAACCCCGTGCCCGACAGTGCCGAGTCCCCTCGCACACCATGTGAGCCTCCCCAAAGGCCAGCAGATGCTCCAAGCCACCTCTTGCCTTCTGTTGCGAGAACGCTTCCCCAGAACTGCAATCTCGCTAATACTCACACTTGAGGCTTGCAAGCTGGACCCCGGCTTTGAAATGCAAGACCTTCTGGTACTCTCTCAAACCCTCCACCATCATTGTTGTTGTCTCACAACCATGAAGAGATTAACAACATTTCCAAGGTTTCAGATATTAATATTTCTCCCAGAACTGCCTGCTTTGCCTAGCATGAACAGGTGCTGTTTTCATTTACATAGCACTACCCACATCACTCTGTTTTAAAACTACGACAATTGTTATCGTATCACAAACATCTAATGGCGAGATCCGTAGCTCTGGGCCCATTATCTGTTGCCTACTGAAACCTGGATAAAATTTCATGGATATGTCCCCTCACTTCAGTCAGCCAAGTCTCTGATACATATCTGGTGCCTCAAATCCAGTACAGGCTCCTATTAGAAAACAAAACAAAACAAAACAAAAAGTCCTGCCCTGCAATTTTGCACTCAATTTTACCTGTAATGGGGTTTCACGGTGAGGATTTCCCTGCCTAATTTCACCTCTAGATATGCATACTAATGTTTCACATTTTATAGCTGTTTTTTATTACTTTTTCAAATATTAGCTTCTGTTTTATAAGTTCTTAAATAACGTTTTCTGGAGGAGGAGGAGGAAGGTTGGAGGGAACAGGAATTTCATGCAACTCTCAGCAGAGAATCGAGTCCAGGAGTTTGCAATATTTGTGCCACGGAGTAGCACCTGCAATCCAATCCTCCAGATTTCCAATCTCCTGCATTGTGCTACTGCTGTCTGATGGAATTTGAGGTTAAAAAAAGGGCAAAACAAAATAAAACAACAAAACAACAGGAAAAAAATGATCTGTCTGCAAACTACCATCAATTCCACAAACAGATCTTTTTCTCCTTTAATGTGTTACTTATCATTCTCTCAGGTGTTAATTAAAACAGCAACATGAGCTTCCAGTAAGTTCTGTAGGGATTTAAAGGATTTTTTTTCCTTTTAGAACAGCTGAGGGTGTCTCTTAGAATCAGCCCTGCTATTACAATGCACTGTTAGCAAGAGGGTTTTTTCCTTGGCCTTATTACAAGAGAAATATTACACACTACATGCTTTGCAGTTTGAGTTCCTAACAGAAGGCATGTGTGAACATAAAGACTTCCTAATGAATTAAGAGCACATATACCATCAGGAGAAGCTATATGACTGTTTCCCATATGCTGGTGCCTAAGCTTGGCCTTATCCAGCTTCCCCATCAATCACGGCACACTACTCTCTGGTATCGTGTCGTCCTATTTCCATAATCATTAATCATGTTCCCCAATAAATCCTTGAGCAATTATTTAAGCTGCTCTCTTAACAGCTGCCCACTTTGCATATTGCCACCCTGGCTGCTCACTTAGCGATGTGCCTTTGATCTGAGAACTGTTCAATCAGATCAATAACATGTAAGGAAAATGCAAATAGTTTGAAACAAGAGAAATTCTTTCATGTGGAATATTCACGTTTGGAAGAAGTCTTTCAACTCTGCAGCTAAAGTTTTTTCTTCATGGTGATAAGGTTCTGTACAGCGAGTTAACAAATTACAGCTAGGTAACGAACGGCGAAGCACAGCACGTTCAGAAGCAGAGTGGTGCGAGGAGGAGCTGGAGCTCCCAGCCACACGCACAGTGGCAAGCCCCCTCCTTCCCAGTGGCCCAGCAGATGAGCTGACAGACTTTACCCTGTGGGACACAGCCGTAGGGACAGAAAAACACCATTTGCTTGTTCAGGTCTGTGGGAAACCGCCCCATTTACCCCTTTTCCTTCCCATAGGTCTCAGATACGCCTTCTCCATCCTTTGCAGGTCCCGGTCCACACTTTGAATGGTTTCCCACCCAGCTCTGCCACTCCCTTTCCCATCTCAGACCTTGCTTTGGCCTTCCTGAGCTGCCATGATCCTGCCCTGCTCACTTTCGACTGCTGCCACTGTACCACTGGCTCTGGGGGATCATTTTGGTTGTTCTGGTTTTGATGACAGGTTTTGTCCCTTGCAAGAGGACCTCTTTGGCTGCAGACAGACGCACAGCTCCTCTCTGTCTGTCAAGAAGATGCATGAGGAATCGGCAAGACTACTAAATACAGTTTACTGTCTGCAGTGACTAAATGCCAAATGTGGATATAAATTGTAGTGCTCTTGGAAAGGTGGTTAATTAAAAAAAAAAAAAAAAAAAAAAAAAAAAAACACAGACAAATGCTCTAGTTTCGGATGTTACTTTATCAGCATCATCTTACTCTTTACAGGCTCAGGGCAGATTACCATCAGGTATTTTCCTGCCTCTTCTAGTGAAGCTCTCTTAACCATTTTATTTTGATGCCTTGAAACAATTCTCTTCCTGCAGCTGTTTTCTAACTGTACCAACTCTCTTAGTCATGATTTACCATGGTGGTGTATAAATTTTCCCCCTAAAGAAGAATACGGGAGGAAGAAAAAGTAATACACATCTTTATACACTATTATATTCCATGCTTTGTATTTTGAAGCGAAGGCCGCGTGATGAATGATACCACAGGGCTGTGCAGTTTGTCATTTTACCACAGACCTGCACGGCTAACATTTGTACTGCAGCACACCTCTGGGCCTCCGGCGGGCCCGGCCCCCGCGCTGAGTGCCGTACACACACGGTGTGTGGCAGGCCATTCTTCAAAGACCTCACGAGCTAGAAACATGAGAGAGATTCCTGCTGACCAACAACGTCTCCTACCTCCAGATGGACAAGCAGCACATTGTGTTTCTGTGGCCTTTGTAGCCACAGACAGGCTGGGAAGGTGGCAAGCGGGGCAATGCTTATGCTGCTGTATGTAGCAGCTAAAGAAAGAAGTCTTTCACTCCCAGATGTAATTTTGAAGAATCTGGAAATATTCAAAGGCAATCTTCCTGGGCTGTGTGTAGCACACAAACCTCCATAGTGCTGCAGCAGGATTTAACTGGCCTTCACTTGGGATAACTTACTTGTCCCTTGCCTGCCTTTAGTGCTCATAAATAATATTGTCCTGAAAGTTCCAGCTGATAAATATATGATATTTGTCGAGAGGTACAGGATCGAATATACAACATATGAACAGCTGTTTGAGTACTACACATTCTTTTAATATAAATAGTTACTGTGATATGGTAATTTATGTAAGATGGGTGAAAATACATAGCTGTGCAGTATGTGCATTGCTTAATTAATACTAGAATATAACACTTGATCTCAGCTCCAACATTGTCTTTGGAAAGTTTGACCAAATCTGATGCAATTTGGTACTTTCCTCTTGATTAAGTACACCATAACCTCCTCTGGAATGAATGGAAAAATTTGGAAGACTGTCAGAAGGTTCTTGTTACATGTAATTTATACATCTAGTTGAAATCCAGGCCACTTTCCATTCAAGGCAGTGTGGATGCTGTCATTGATTTCAAAATGGATAATATAACCTCCAAACAGAGCATTACTGAATGGTTAGGCAAGTGACAGATACAAATAGGTGGGCTGAAAATTAATCATTGGACATTTCTTCTGGGGATATACTTCAGATTTTCTTTTTTAACACCTTGAAGTACTGCTCTGTAATGAGAAAACCATCCTTACTCCGAGGATTTTGCTCATGCACAAAGCACAAGGCATGGGAAGGTGCACACCTAACAACAGCAGATCATGTCAGGAGCTGGCATAAATGTCATACGCACTTCGGCTTCAGATGCTTCTAGCTTCTATGGCTTCATTTGAGCAATGAGAATTTCCACCACCAAAATGTTGCTCACTACATTTTTTGTGAACAATAATGGATAGAGCAAAGTTACAAGATCTGGCAAAAAATAACAACGTGGCAATTTGGAGAAAGAAGCTGATAACAGGAGCCATTTAGATGTCTAAACATGAATGTCTGGTGCCTCTTCAGAATACTTTAGGAATCTGAGAGGTTTCACAAGATGATGGCCAATATGACTTAAGTGATCTATATCCGTTTAGAAGGGATGTAAAGGGAGGACAGGTGATGTCTCTCAGCTTATCTACATCAGCACCACCAGCTGCCACTAGGAAACAAAAACCTACTGCTCACCTCTCATGGAGAAGAAAGAAAAAGGTTTCTAAGTGTTAAGCAGGAGCTCAGCAAAAGCATGCAAACACGAGCAGCAAGAAATGATAGATAGGAGGAATATTTAAGTTGAAAGAACAAAGACTGAGAGCGGGAGGAAATTAGAGAGGCGGTCTGGGGGAGGAGGGAATATCGTGGAGCAAATGTTTCCTTTGTGGTGTGTGTAATGCCACCACTAAAAACCTGTTTCAGAGAAGGCCGTGGCCTGGCACTGACAGGGAGCTGCTGCTGTTGCTGCTGATAGCAGTGGCTAGCAAATAGAGTGTGGTAAGGGGGCAAACCACACGGAAACGAAGCAGCAGCAAGGAATGAGATACGGCTGGAGAATGAGACATAAGAGGTTTAAGTCCATCTCATTTTATACAGATTGCAGTGGGAGCATGGTGTTTTCTGATGATATGAGCCAGTACCCAACAGTCTTGCCTGATGGACACCAGCCCACTGTCACTGAGGAAAATAAATACAACAAAACAACAACAACAAAACCAGCCTGACCTTCTGCCTGCGCTTACTGCTATGATTCCTGGTCACTTGTATCAGCTCTTCATTACTTTCCAGGCAGGAGACAGCAATATGAAGGTGACCGTCACTTTTGAAAAGTTTTTGAACTGAGATTCTTCTTTTAATTTCAGGGAGTGCATGTGTATGTTGCTTTAGACAGAGATGCTCTGTACCATGTATGACTATTCATGCCTGTGAACCACAGACTCCCTGTGAAGCAGGGCAACCGAACATGCTAATAACAGCACGTATCCAGCACCACAAAATATTACCTGAGACTCGTACCTCACTTCCAACTGTATTACCACTAAGCTCTGTAAAGGCTACTGCAAGATACAAGATGACATAAAAATCTTCTGACACGGTTTTACTAAAAAATATTTAATATTTTGTACTGCTGTGACATTTGCCTATGAACTAGAAAATTGTAGGTCAGTTTAGCACAGGGTGATTATATACAATAATTAGCATTTTCACCAGAGCATGTCAGAGAATAATAAATAGGAGTTAAAAGTGAAATCCTGATCCTACTGAAACCAGTGGCAATGTTCTCAGGGACTCAAGGAGTTGGCTTTTGACATTCTACATTCAGCATCATTTGGATAAACAATTTCCAATATGATTGCATTAATCACATAACTGCATTGTTCTCTTGGCAAAAAAAAAAAAAAAAGTGTTTGTTTATACAAATCACCATTGAAAGAGTCTATCAATAGTAGATGTTACAAACAACACCCACAACTCTTCTGCAACAACAAACCTGTTTTAATGTCCCACTTCCTATTAAGCAACTATTTTTTCCCTCCTTACTGTTTGTTTGCTTGTTTTGCAATTCATTTGGTTTCTAAAACTGGTTTGAAACCAGTCTCAGAACTTCAAATATGTATAGTTAGTTGTTGTGGCTGGATCTTACTCAGTCTGGTGAGAAGGTTTCAGAGAGCTGGTCTCTACCACTGACCTCAGCAGTATGGGCACCACTGTTGAAATTCTGCAGTCTATCATGACATAGCCTAGCATTTTTACATGGCCCAGGTTTCTCGCAGTGGCTCATCTTCTTCAGTTCTTCTGAGACGTGGCTTGCTGAAATGTTCAGTAGAAACTAGCCGGAATCAATGTATCTGGAATATTCCTAAAGCAATACTCCCCACACACAGACATATTTCATCCCAGCAGGAAAAAAAAAAAAAAAAAAGACTGAAGTGAATCACAGAATCACAGAACGGTTTGGGTTGGAAGGGACCTTAAAGATCACCTAGTTCCAACTCCCCTGCCATGGGCAGGGACACCTCCCACCACACCAGGCTGCCCAAAGCCCCATCCAGCCTGGCCTTGAGCACCTCCAGGGATGGGGCATCCACAGCTTCTCTGGGCAGCCTGTGCCAGGGCCTCACCACCTTCTGAGTGAAGAATTTCCTCCTAAAGTGGGCAGCAAAGCACTCCTACAGCTTAAATGCAAGCAGACAAATTGGGCTCCAGTGTAAATACAGACAAACTGACAAAACAGAAAACTATTTTAGAAATAACTTCCAACAGCAAACCTCTACCAGCAGGGAAGGGTCATTTGTAAGGTTTGTTTAGAGCAATGCAAGACTAAACATTATGCAAAGTCCTTTGGCTTTCTGAGACAGAAGAGGCTTTCCACAGGCCATGGATTCCTTCTTTGGGAAACACAGACGAGATATTTCAGAAGTCCTGTCTAAACACCTGCAGTGAAGAATGTAGGACGTAACACAACAATGTATTGAGTCAAATATGGGTTGTAACAGGAAAATGTCATCACCTTCCTCAGCAATAAAATAAATATATAAAAATATATAAAATAGATAAATATATATACAGAAGGGATCTTAGAGACATCGCATACATTTTGAGAACTGCAAAACCAAGCTGGCTTTTTTAGCGTGTCTTTGCCAAGTGCATGGACAGGGCTCCAGCTCTGTGTTTTTACTCCATATTCTGGAATTAGGAGCCCTCTTCAGCAGCTGCCTCTTTTGAGGAAGAGTTTCCTTTCCTCCCCAAAGAAGTTTCTGCAAACAGGGAAGAAACATCCAAACGTCAGCTTGCAGCCCCTCCGCAGCTGCTCATCACTTCAATCGTGCCCCCACCACACTTCCCTCACCTGCCTGCGGCTCCCCTCCAGCACAGCATCCCCTCCGTGAGCACATTGGCAAACACAGAGCTTACTACGAGGGACATAGCTGGCATGGGTTTTAATGTGATATCTACTACCCGATGCCATCCTTTTGTGTTGCAGAATGTATACCTAAAGCGCTGATAAAGTATGTTATCTCTCTGCTGGGTGGACAATACTCAAATACCACTCAGAGCAGTCTGTTCTGTGCAGTGTAAATAGCCATGGCCTTAATTTTTTAATCCCTCCTGCACAGACTCCAGTACACAAGATACGTAACACAGATCATTTTTTTTTTTTTTTTCCACTCAGTGCTCAGCCAATTTCAGCTCATTTTTGTTCCTGGAGATCTCTAGTGTGCATCTTGTAAGTTTAAAATAAATACACCATGTGTAATTGGATCCTGACCAGACAACATTAAACAAACATATTTTTCATTGATACTTGATGCTTGTATCTAATATGAGTGGAAGGCTTTTCTCTATGTTTTAGCCAACAATTAATAAAAGGCAGAGGACAATTTGTAGCCTCATTCCTCAGACTCCCCTTTCTGTGTGAATTGTAGACGTATTATAAACATGTAACAAGCAAACCTTACCAAGAAAAATAACTTTAATTCCCACTGTAACCCAACTGGAGAAGCTACAAATAAGCCATGCCAAGAAAACATTCAGAAAAAATAGCTACTCAATAATTTCCCATTTATCATTTACTTAGGCACATTAAAAAAAAATGAGATCTGTAATATCTTTTGCTTTAGTTGAAGTGCCACATTTTTCTAAAAGGCTCCTTGCTTGTTCAGGAGGGCAAAGCCATTTTATTGTTAGCCAGTTGCTTTACAGTGGCCTCATGTTTCAGGATATAAGTTCAAATCGGGAAAAAAACACAATTACCTGGGCTAAGATGTAGCAGATTTGGAACCTGTTCTCACCTACTATTTCTCCTTCTCTTGGGTGAATGATGAAAATGGACAAACCAGCTTTGTGCTCTGCTTATTTGCACAGAAGGAAAACTACCCAAGCTGAATTCACAAATTTTCTGAGCAGGCTGCAAATGGTAAAATATCCTCTAGCCTGTTTTTGCCCTGGTCTTTGACAACCAGCTTAATGAGTTAGAAATATATGTAAGTGTTTCTGGTTATTTCATGGACATTTCTGAATTCATATTCTGGACATTTCATGCAATTAATTATATAAGAACAGGAAGACTATGTTATGCACCATGCTATGTAAATTAGTCATCCAGTGGCTTCACTGACCTGTTGTATTTCTCCTTTCTATTCTGTTTTTTGATATATTGTGCTTATATGATTTTTTACGCTATTTTTGCTTTCTATTTCTTTTGTGTACAAATGGGCCTCATTACACAGAGGCCTGGCACCTTCCCCTGTGGGTAGTACCACCCCACCTTTGTGCAGGTCTACAGGAAGAGATGGGGCTGGATTTCATCAAGAATACCTTGTGCTCAGGTATCCCCTAGTAACTCTGTCTGTCTTTCTCACTGGACACCCTCCTCCGTGGAATAAAAGTCTTTTAATTTCCTTATCAGGAGGTAGACTTTGGTTGATTCTTCCTATATGCGTATTAACTCCATTAGGAGAAAGCAGGTTAGGATGACTGGGGAAATAAAATCTTGAGAAATAGGCTGAGGAAAGCATCTGAGCTGGAACAAGGCAGAGATGTGCTCGGGGCAGAGGGGTTGTTAGGACACCTATGATGTCTATAGATGATGCTTATCTTCAGCCAGAATCCAGCACATGCTCATCCCGCCTGGATGCCATCCTGCACAACGTGCTCCAGGTGATCCTGCTGGGCAGGGGGTTGGACTAGATGGTCTTCAGAGGTCCCTTCCAGCCTCGGCCATCCTGTGATTCTGCAATTCAGTGCTAGAGAAAGAGGGTGAGGATCCTTTTTCCACCTGAGGCCAATGAAGACCGAAGATCAAAATAACAATTTTGTGGTGTGTGGCAATTCCATCTTTCAGTCTACGTACCTCCACTCGCAGCATCTAAGGAAATTCACTTTGTGCAGAAGGAAGGAGGGATCCGTTCACGTCTCACCTGCTGGCTGGCTGCTGTTGGACATGGAAGGAATCATTTCCCACCTACTCATGTTTTAGATCCCTGTGAGCACTAAGTTCCAGCATGGAGACCAGGAGGAAAATCCGTCATGTCTCATGATGGAAAGAGAAAAAAGACTTTCTCAACACATGGGCCAGTCACATCACCATCAAACCAACATGGACACCTGGTACTGGGAAGAATATGTTACATTTTCTATTTGGGGTTGGAAACTTGCCAGCATAAGTATTTAGTTCTGTCTCACAACACTTTTATCCATCCTTTTTAAGTAAGTTTTATTAGAAGACAGACTAATTTCAAATGACCTTTCCTCTTGAGTTTTTTTGTTTGTTTGGTTGGCTTTTTTGTTTGTTTATAAACATTAGAACTTTTGTATGAAAGCAGATGGCCATAAGGAATAATAATAATAATAATAAAGCTATAGATTAGCATGCCATTTACCCTCCAAAGAACTTAAAAAATTCCCTTGTGCAAAGTTAAAAAGAGGAGGGATCCAGACAAGTAGACGGGCTTCAGCATTTTTCTTTTCCTTTTCCCTCTGCATAGTCAGAGAAATAAAAGAGGTTATTTGTGAAAAGCCACCATGGACTGAGCCTGCAGTCTGATAAACAACAATAACCTTTTTCTTGACACTAATTCCTTTATTATATTTTTAGAAGAATTTAAAAGCCACTTATTTTTGAAAACTATGATTTCAGAAAAAAGTATAATTTTCACATTTCCTCTGATGTGTTGTGTGCCCTGCTGTGTTATGACATTTCAAGTTTCATCAAGTCACATTAATTTACATTCTCACATGTTTTCTCAGTGGAACCTGCTCTTTGGGTCAATTTTCATTCATTGCTTGATCACTTTAATGTATTTGTATTACTGAATACTTGGGCCATATTAACTGATCTTCCCATGCCCCATGCTTGCAATTCATTAGCAATCATTTCTCCTCTCTGCACGAAGAAAGGAAAAGCGAAATGAGGGCGAGGGAGGACATGAGAGAAAGAAAAAGGCTTGGAAAGAAAGTGAACAGCAATTTAGTACAGAGCTGGGGATGCAGGCTGCTCTGTCGCTCAGAGTTTGTGATATCAGGAAATTTTCTCCGGTGTGACTGAGGTAGGTTGGCGACCCAGTAGAAACCTGTATAATAAATGTAGCTGACTGGTTTCAAACCTTCCGTAATTTTGACCTTCTGTGCTTTGGCAAGTGTGTTTACAGCACTGGAAGCTAACCTGTTTTAGAGATTTGTGTTGGCATTAGGTAAACCAGCGTGTCGGATCCCACCAGTGCAGGACGCACCTCCTGGGCACCCCGCCGTGCCGCTTGGGGTACCCGTGCCTCTCTCACCGACCGAGCATGGTGAGTGCAGGCAGGGCTCGGGAAGCAGTCGGGAACCCTCGCTGTGCCCCTGACACGACCCATGGAGCCCCGCTGCAGCTGGTGGTTATGGTCTGGGGTTAGAAGGCCATTCTCCTGTCCGGGCTAATGCCCAAGCCCAGGCAGTCAGATGTCAGCTGCCCCTCCACACTCCCCCAGGCTGAGCTTGAAAAGAGGCCCAAATACCCAAATACAAACCCCCCAAATTCCCAAGGGGAACTGGCATGGGAAGCTTGTCCAGAGTCACCAGCTGAGGCACAGTATCACTTTTTTCCATTTCCTCACATAAAGGTCAAATGATAAAATATGAAGGCAGGAGACAGCAAATTTTGTTTACAATTTCCCTGTATTTATGAAACTAATGGCTGAACTAACCCTGGTGTTCACCACCCTCTGCTGGAAGGCCGAGTGTGAGCACTCGGGAGGCTTTGCAGCCTCTTGGGACGCGCCTGTTCTCTGCTCCAGAGATGCTTGCCCTTCCGCAGTACTGCTCACGAGCCCTTGCTGTGTCACGATGGAAGTGAGGTAAAATGGGCTCCTGCAGACTGTGCAGGCAGCTGCTAACCACCTCACATACAGCTGGGGCATGGGTTTCAGTTACTGTGCAAGATGTGAGCCTTTTTCAGCCATGCTGCAGCCAAACAGTGAGGTTTGGAAAGCCTCCACCTGGGGTGGAAGGGGGTAACCTGCACTTGCAGTCGGTTCCCTGCAGCTTTCCATCGGCAAGAAGTCACAGGCGTCTGACATGGTCACGCATCCTATCTGTCCCCTCTGCTATCAACTCGCTCCGACTCACCCCGCACCAGCCTTTTGCCAAAAGCCCCATCTCTCTCAGTTTGCAGCCAAGCCATGGGATCTACTGGAATGTCCGAGGATTTGTCCAAGGCAAGTCATGACCAGAGGCGCAGAGAAGCCAGCTGGCCCATTGCAGCAGTCTCCTCTCCCTGAATGAGCCCGATGATAAAGCTTCCCCCAGAGGCTGGCTAAGCAGCCTGAGTTATCACCGCCACGGGAAGGGGGCAGGGAAGGCTTTTCCTGGCCTTTATATCACTGATGGCAAATGAGCCAGCGCCACGTGCTCCGCAGGAGAGCGATCGGCACGGCAGAGGGGAAGCAGCACAGCGCGCCCCTTATCCGCCCGACGCTGGTGACAGCGAGGAATGTAATCTGTGCGGCTCTGCTCGGGGATTAACGACAACAGCCGGCTGCAGCAGCACGCTCTGTCCTGAGATGGGAGCAGGAAAGGATGCTTACGTAAAATGGCCTGGCAGCGGTGCACCAGAGGTAGAAGCGGGCTCTTTTTCTCCTGTGGGCAGCACGGGAAGGGATTACTCTTTGGTGGGGGCAGGGGAAACGGGGAGAGCGAAATCAGGAGTCCAGATGTTTATCTATATATAGATTTCAAGAGGTTTGGAAATAAAACAGAAAAAAAAAATGCTGTGCCACAAAGTCAGAAATGTGTGGAGGGAGTCCCCGTGTACTCAGCACTGAGGTTGTGTTACATGACCTTAAGCAAATCTAACAGCTGGGCTGCATCTCCTCAGTCTTCTCCAGCCCCGGTGAACCTGAAGGGCAGATCTCGCAGAGCCAGCTTCCAGCCAGGCCCTCCCTTCCGCTGGGGTGCAAATGGCCTGGGCCTTCCTAAGAGATCCTGCAGGAGAGGCTGGGAGGGCTGCAGGGACAGCGAGGGCTGCTGTGATCCCCTCATTCATGTTTTTGGCAGCTACGGCCAGTATTAACCCCGCTTCAGAAATCAGTGGCCATGAACAATTCAACCCATGGTGGTACGTAAGAGTAAAAAAAAAAAAAAAAAAAGTTTGCCACAATATAGTCCATCAGAATATAATTTGTACTGTAAATAGTACTCAAACTTAATTAGCACGGAGGGAAGGGATGTCAAAATGCCAGGGGATGCTTGCCCCTTCATGAGAAACACGATTTCTGGCACCAGGATGCCGGAAGAAAGCAATAACTTAGAAACATGATGTTTTCCAAACACCAGGTGCAGCACCACCAGTATCTCACCTCCACCACACAATTGGCCTTTTTACTCTTTTTTTGTGTCTTTTCTCACTGGTTATGGGAGGTGACAGTTATCCCCACCATGGTGAAAATAGATGAGCTGCATGCGACCAAGTGTTTATGAAATAGAGAAGAGTGTGAAGCCCAGACCTCTGGTCTCGCTGCCACCTTCCTGCCACCCGTAAAGCCGCTGCCCTCCTGGTGCGGCCGTGGGCGGTAAGCAGCGAGGTGGGAGGTTTGGGGGAGCCAGGCAGGAAGGTGTGCCCAGGTTGCCCATTGTGCTCTCTGCCAGCTGGCAGCATGGCCAGAACTCACCCCCAGCCGTCAGCACAGGTGAGTTATGTTTTAAGTGATGTGCACCACGCAGCACGTGGAGACCGAGATCAGCGGAGGACAGCAGAAATCTCAGTTGGCAGTACCCTAATAATTGTGGACATTAACTAATCAGATGGGGTTTTAAAGTTCACACTGTGAACATTGGTATTTGCTGTGAAATAGGAAGACAGTTTGAACTGATATTTTTCCTATTAATAAGTGTTTGAAAGGATGTTAGAAGAAATTATTGCTGTAGCAATCAGAGCTCTCTGTGTGAAATCGCTTCACGGGCTTTGAGTTCAGGGCAAGGCTGCTGAATAAATTTTGGGAGCTATCTGGAGAGGACCCCGTGCAACCAGCGCTGTGCCTGGGCACGGAATTGTTATCCTGGGAGTATTTCTGAGGTCTGTGTCTTGCCCAGTTTTAAATGCCCTCTGATGGCATTGTCCGCACAGGAAGATGCAGGCGAGGTGACAGGACTCTGCACTGTCCTACCTGCGGGCAGCCTCCGCCTGGGTGCTCGTACCTTCTTGTCTTTCAGACACTATCCGCCCCTTGCCACTCTGACAGCACGCTGGAAGCCATCTGACGTCCCCTGGCTGCCCACCCGCCCCTCTGCCACCCGCCGGTGCTGGGATCTCCCCGTCCTCCTGCCCAGCCCCTGCGCACACCTCCCCAGCGCTCTGCCAGCATGGAGCAGCCCACGCTGACCGCCCGGCTTCTCTGCTGGGGCAAGAGGAGCGGAGGACGCCAGCCACGTGTGTCTCCCACAAAGCTGCCAGATGCCATCAGCTGGCATGCCTGCAGCCCCGAGGAAACCCCAGTCAGCACGGAAGTGGGCGCAGTTATGTTTGTTTAACCACTCTTCTAATGAGGATCAAACCACACCAGCTTCAATGGCATTTTTGGAACACAGAGCACTTTGGGTTAGACATTTCCCTGTGTTTCCTCGGGTGTTCAGCACATCCCCTAGGGTGTATTGGTCCTTACATACACGTGGTTTGTAAAGGTGAGGCTGTTCACCGTTTCTTCTGCTTTTGAAGCATGCATCAGCTTTGTGATTAGTGCACATAATTTAGCATCAGGTGGCTACACACAGTGGCTTCTCTCTCTTGCTTGGATGGGGAAAAATGCTGTTCCCGTTTCCCAGGGTGGAACTGAGACAAAGACTGTACCTTGTACTGATGCTAAACAATGCTGTGCTAGCTCCTGCATGTGAAATCCAAACCAGTCTTCCTTTAGCCAAATCATTATATTTATGACATAATACACCTACAATACTACACAAGAAGGAGTCGGGAAACGAGCATTTGACACTCAGTCCAAACCAAAAAACCTTCAGTCAAGGAAGAAAAGCAACTGCTAAAACCTTCCGATATTCCTTCCCAGCAGCCTGCTGCAGGGGGAAACAGATTCACTCTTCCTTCAAATCAAAGCCTTTTGTTTTCTTCTTGTGTTTCCCACTCTCCTTTCTGCCTTTACATCATAATCAATACAGCCTAAGCTTAGGGAATATTATCAGAGCCATGATTGCAGCCTCTAACATTATAATCCATAGGGTTGCTGGGAGCATTAAAACATCCAGGATAAATTAATTCAGTGTAAGTAAAAGCTTTGAAGCTCGGAGCATCACCAGGCTTTTGAAGCTTAAGCCCTGTTTAGATTACTTGATTAAAGTAGGTCCAAAGCTTCACCAATCAATATATTTTGCTTAGGAGCCGTGTTGATACAGAAGCATATTTAATAGGATCTGCCGCACCCCGCCCAGAAGATAGTCCTTGGGAACGAGATAACGTGCTGGGGAGGAGAGGGGCAAAATCCCCCCCGTGTGCTGTGCACGCCCGCACAGCTCACTCGCGGCCGCGCTACGGAACAGCCTGGGCAAGGGAAAAGGGAATGGCTAGTAAATTACAAGCTAGGAGAAGTAACTGGATCTCCTACTGGCCTAAAATACTAACGAGCGGCCTAATGTAGACAGATGCACCTAGATCCACGCATTAATAAGGGCACAGTCCTGCTCTTCCTCCGCCTTCAGTGGAAGCAGGGCAGGCGGTCTGGTTACCTGGCTGGCAGCGACTCTGACACCATTACCAACATCACTCCCAGTGGCCAATATGGACCAAAAGGCAATTCTTTGCGCTGAAATGAAGAAAACGGCTACAAATGCGAACTCTATTTATGGGGTTTTCTGGCTCCCATAAAATTATAATATTTATGTTGCCTGTTTAAAATACCACCGTTTGAACAGACCAGTGAACTCTGAGTTATTTTACTTTTTTCACAAAACTGAGAGCAGAGTACAGACACTGAATTTTACCACCAAGATCTAAAACCTTGTGTCCATCATGAATAAGACTTCTCATCGGTTAAAGGTCTGGCCTTTAACCTTATTATCTGTGAACAGTTCATCTGGAAAAGCCCTTAGCCTGAACATTACATCCTGCTTTAGAAAAGCCAAAATAACACAATTTCTTACTTATTAATTTTTGGTCACCTGAGAATATGAATATGCAGCAGGTACTCCCTGTTCAGACTTACAGTAAAGGGGGAGAGCACGCTTACTCTTGCTCCTCTTGTGTTACCTCCAGAGTTAGTTTCACCTGTCTGATGTAAATTCAAGTGAAGATCAGGGAAGGACAAGGGAGGAGGTCAGGATAAACCCAAGAACATCCATAAAAATGCTTTGCTTTCTTCGGAGAAAGGAATAATAGTGTTGCAGTCGGCAGAACGCAGGGCAGCTCTCTGTTTAGGGTTGCTGAAGTCTTGGTTATGTGGGGAATGGTTTGGCAAAATTGCTTGAGGTCCTAGGGCCAGGTAGCAGAGATCTGAGCTCACCCCTGCTCTGGGAAGCCCTGCAGGGAGCAGGTAACCTCCAGCTGCTCTCAGGAGGCTGTGAGCGCGCGAGGTGCTCAGTCCTGGCTGCGGGGATGCCAGGTGATGGCTTCAGTGCCAGCATTGGTGACGGGAAACAAGGCTGCCTTTTGTACCCCGATGGAAAACACGATCCATTTAGATTTCTAATTGGACCTGATTAGATGTTTGGACAACTTACTTGCAGTAGCAATTTACATGAATTGGTTGTATTTTCCAGCCTACTGAGTGGTGGGAGTGTGTCACTGCACGGCACAGCATGCCCCATCTGCGGTTCTTAGGAGGCCTGGAGCTCCTTAGGGATCTCCATGACGTGCTGAAGCATTTCCACAGGTAACTCGTTCAGCACCACGCGTGCTCGCACCCAGGTTTCACAGTCTCCTGTTCTCCCCACAGCTTGAGCAGGGCTAGCTCCAGCAGGCTGAAGGTCTTCTCGCGGATTCCCATCAGGGAACAGCAGAAAATGTCTGCGTGTTGTCCTGTGTCCCCGCATGCCTCGCTGGCTGTGCAGCTAACTCCACATTCAGACTTTGGGTAAGAGTGAGCCACAGCACAGGAGAAATCACAAGTTTCTTTTGCCAGAGGTGACTAAAACGCAGCTGTGAAAAACTTCTAAGGGGGCGATCCTTTTGCAGCCTACCCCTTCCTTTGGCAGCCACTTCTGAGCTTCTCATTTGTCTCAAAATCTGTATTTTATAGTCAGTGCCTTCTTAAAATTACATATGTGTTTGTCTTTTTACTCCCATGTGCATCAGGCAGTTATCCTGGTACTGAGCTCTTGTGTATTTCAGTGGCGTTTGCACTCTGTGTGAATGAACAACTGGAGGCACTGCCAGGGATACAAGCTTTCCCTGCCTGATCTTTTCTTCTGCCCCTGAATCCTGAACCAGAAAGGATTGTAATTTTTCCTTGCAAATACGGCTAGGCACAAGTGATTACTTGGCTGTTTCAAGATGAATTGCTTTAAAAAAAAAAATAAAAAAAATTCTCCCAAGTCTAGGAAATAATTAATCCACTTTTTTTTTTTTTTTTTTTTTTTTTTTTTTAACTTCACTGCCACTGAAAAGAGACCACTCAGTGCAGCCTTCAGAGCTGGGCACTCCGTGTCGCAGCGGGGCCATGGCAAGGCCTTGCTCCTGGGCCAGCGCGTTGCTCCGCAGACCGGGGCCCCCTCTGATCCTCCCAGCTGCCGTGAACACCGCCGGTGACTGGGATGCCATTACCCGCCTGGTGGAGATGAGTGATTTGCTTCCAGTTAGATCCATTGTCACAGGCTGTTAATTTTACTGCGGGCTCATTTGAAGGGAGTGGCGAAGCAGCACAGCAAGCAAACAGCTACTGCCTGTGTGGAGCACTGGATGCCCAGACAATTAGGCCTCCTGTGCATCGGATTTAAGCAGTCCCCTGTTTTCACATTTGTTTATGCTCCAGCTTACTAAAGCAAACACAATGCCTACGCAAGGCTAGACGTTTCTAAGAGGTCAGACTGGGTTAAGTCTGATGGCTCTCTATGTAAATGGCTGGTGTTATAGAAAGAGAGAGAAGAAAAAGCCGTGGAAGGTACTTTGTACTCAAATTTAGTATTGGAGGCTGTCAGCCTGCCACCACACAGAATATGGTTCAGTTGCCTGAAATGAAGAGAAACAGGGCAGTGAGGGAGAAGAAAGGAGGATGGAGACGTGACTTTGCAGAAGCAGAGATGCATCCTGACATGGTACCCAGGGATCGGTTGGTAATTCTCTTCCAAGTCATTTAACAAGTGGAATAATTTCAAGGCAGTGACTTTGTTCTCACTTACATCAGCATTCATCAGCCTCCAGTCCACTAGAAGAAGTGACGTTTAGGCTAACTGGTTCAGGAAAAGCCCTCCAGGCATTATTTTAATATTATTTAACTTTGGTACTTGGGTGAGGAACTCACCTGAGCATCCCCAGAGCCTCCAGATGGTGATGGAGAAGAGCCAGGTCACCCCCATGGAGTCTGCTCCACCATTCAGAGAGCCTTGCCTCCTCGTGCAAGAACCTATTTTAGATGTTCAAAGTTAGGAGATCTTAAAATGTCTCTCACTTCTCCCTGTGGGAAGTTAATACTGAAATTGGTCCTGTACATTGTCGTTTGGGGAACAGTCTAGCAGAAATGTTAAGGGATGCCCTGTCACTGTAATTGCATGTTACTGTTCAGACGGTGGCACTTCATTACTTGGGACAAAGATAAGGCAGCAGGGGACTGGATCACCAGGAGCAGCTGCAAGTGCTGGGACGGTGGCTGTGGTGGCACAGAATGGGCAGCCACAATGCTTTAGAGTAGACAAAATGCTGGGAGAGGTGGTGAAGTCAAACAGGATTGTCTGTCTTGCTTGGGTGCCTGAGCTCTATCTGTATTCACTTTGCTCAGAAATCCCTAGCTTGATGAGCAGTGACATCAATGGAGCCCCAGCACGGAGAAGAGTTTGCAGCTAACGCTGACCAGGAAAACCTCCTCAGGGTACACTTACATGGTTTCAGGCAGCCTGAAATGTGCTTCACATCACCATTCCCACCATTAGGAAGTCCCTCAAAAGCAAAGGGTCTAGCAGAGACAAAGCCATGTTGGTTTCCTGCATAAGATCCTGAGCACTTGCTTCTGACAGGGCTTCCTTTCCCCAGGGCTCCTGGATGTCTCAGCACCAGGAACCTCTTGTGCTGCCCCCTCTTACTCCTCAGCAGTTGGTGATCACTTTCCCTCCTCTTCCCTCACCTTGCTTGCAAACCTCAGCAAATCAAAGCAGCTGACCGGCTGCTGTTTGCAGTCTTTTAGATAATATTCCCCAAATCCGTTTTATGCATGGTGGATCACCAGCTCTGTCCCACTGCAGGCACGGCTCCTCCCCACCGCTGTGCAGGAGGGGACAGAAGGCAGTGCCCACCAGGAAGAGGTCAGGTCTCCCCCTGGAGACTGGAGGTCTCTTCCTCCAGTTTTGGAGGATTACAGTACTGCATTACACAAACCCTGTTGTCTTTCATTACACCCCAGGTAGCATGGCTTCTGTAACTGAGACGGTGAATGAACTAGGTTGGAATAAGCAAGTGTATTAATTAGTATGCCGATAGCAGAATAAAGCTATTTTTAAAATCACTGAACAGCACTGCTCTTTACTATGATCGCGGAGATTATGTAAGATGATGATTAAAATCAGGTCCCTGCATCACACACTGATCCTTGCTTTAGAGATGCAAAAACAAAGCTGCAGAGGAATGAGAAAAACACATTATTTTATGTCTCTCTCTGTTTGCATCTCCTAATAAAGAGCAAAGCAGTTATGTCATCAACCTCTGAGTCATCATCCTAACTCACCCTACTTTTTATAAGCAATATTTTGCCAATAAGCCATTTATTTTTTAAGAATGGGTGTGTACATATGGGAATGTCAGTGCGGGAGAAAACTGCTGTGTCACCCACCAGCACGCAGTGGAGTTACCGGGCGTCCCCAGTGCACAGCGCCTGACTTGTGCAGTGCATCTAGCAGAAGTCTGTCTCGTGTTCGTACATCACTCTGTTGATGTACTAACATTCATTAAAAAAAATAGCAGGAGAAGAAAAATGTCTGCACTATCTTTGTGTATTTTCTAACTCACTGAAAATAGACAGAAAACAAGAAGCATCTCAGCAGAAGGAAGATACTACACTTCAGGACCAAGAAAAGATGTTCTTGTTTTCAATCACAGTTACTTGGGAAAAGCCTCTAGAAATTGATTGTCATTAAAGATTTGGCGAGAACATTGCTTATGATGATAAGCAGAGATTTTAAAATTTTCTGTTTACAGCCTCCTGCACTGTAATGCTTAGATTGTTATATATACAATAATTATTTGATTTCTTACACCACAGTGGAGAGCAGCACTGCTGATCAAATATAAAGAGGCAGCCAATCCTAACACAAATAGAAATACAACAAAGCCTGCAGATTTATAAGCAATCAGAACTATGTCAAAAAGCATAAGATAAAAAGCACGGTGTATGTTTGTTGTTAACTCTGACAAATGTTTGCCTTACCATGTCTTCCACAGAGTTTCTCACCATTGTTAATCAATCATCAGCTGTATTTTTAGATGAAGTTTTAAAATGCTTTAATTATCTTGTGTGGGGAACATGCCCAGTCACGGCATTGCATTGTATTAAAGCTGAGTATTTAGTCCTTTATAGTAGTTCTTTAAAGAAGCAGATGTCACAGAAAACATCATTTGCTTTCCTGGCATAACGAAGGTTCTCCAGTTTACTCAGTGAAGCCATTTACCATCACTTACATTCTCTTCTTTCTTTCCAGTCACCTCCACCAGACAACATACACAGGCAAGCAACAGGGTCAAATGCAGCCTTCTTTGCCGGGGTGTCAATAGTAGCAGATACTGTTGTAGGAAGAAAGAAATTTAGTCAGGAGACCATATTGACTTAGGCATTTTGTGATACCCATTTCGTGAAAGACACCCTCCTCCTGCAAACAGCCCAGGTGAGCCTGGGCTCCCACGATCTCCCACCAGCGCCTGACTGTTGAAGCTGGTGTTGCTCTTATGAGGGCCCTCTCAGCCTCGTGCAGGAGCTCAGAGGGCTTGGATGAGGACATGCTGCAGCTCTGCAGTCTCAATGGGAGAAGTGGGAAGTGCCCTGCCTGGGTTGTTTGGATGTTTTTAGCTAAAACTTGCAATATAAAAGTTCCAAGTCCCATACATGTGTTGCATCGAGTCCCGCTGTCTCTCCACAAGGCCCCTGAAGGCCCCTGTCGCCATGCAGGGAGCAGCGGGCAGCAAGGGTCTCTGACAGCATGGTGGCTTTTGGTGGGCAGGTGCCCCTGTGTGGAGCAAGGCTCAGAGGGCACTGATGGCACTTCAACCTGCAGACGGGGCCAGGCCCGGCAACCTCAGGTGGCCTCTGAGGTGCTGCGGTGGCCAGGAGGGACCAGGTTTCAGCATGGGGGTGGTGGCCCCAGTGCCTGCTGAGCTGGTCACAACCAGATCTAGTCAGCCCAAGGCTGAGGTCAACAACAGGGGGGGACCTGCTGGGCACCACCACCGTGGGCAGGCAGAGGAGGACAGGGTACTTCTGCCTGAGTGTATTTATTAAAGGATCCAGCAAACAGGGGGCTGGAGACCCACTTTGTGTCAAAAGGGGCATGTGCACTTTTTAAGGAGGGACTGCAGCCTGTGGGCCACCCGTGTTGGAGCATGGGCACCACTCAGGGTCTGCATCCCATAGTAACCCATGCTGGAGCAGAGACAGCCCTGAAGAAAGGGCAGCAGAGGAACTGAGTAGGCCCAAAGCAGCAGGACAACCAGTAAGCATCAAAGAGTGGCAAAAGAGCCCCCACACAAGTCACTTGGACTGCTCATGCTGCCCAGTGGCTTGCTGGAGGCATTTCAAAAAACTAATTGTAACCTGTGGTGAAAACAGTGATGTTGAGGCTGAAGAAGAGGTAGGACAGGTGTTTTTGCAAGTGGTTGATTGTTTTTGTCCTTTCTAAATACCCAAATGAGCAATCAGCAGTTTGTGTTAATTGGCAATAAAGTAAAATTTGCAACTGGAGACCATTTTGCCCATGACAGGCAAATTTCAAGGTTGCACAAAAAGCTGCAGCACAGCTGGGATTCGGCCTGCCTCACAGTGCCTGGGGTGAACCAATCAAGGCCTTCCTGCGATTCCCCTGCAAAGCAAGCCCAAGACGACGCATTTGGCAAGCCTGCATCTAAAGGTTAAATCTGCTGTGCCTTGGCCGGGTGGGCCGGGTTCCTCCTGTCCAGCAGCTCCCCAAATGCCATGAGGTGTTGCAGGGCGCAGTGTGAGGGAGAGCGGGACAGGGGGCTGTGGGCCTTCATACTCTTCTACACCTATCTCAGAAACTTGTTTCTTCTGCCCCGTGCCCCCAGGAGTTGTCCACATCTACCTGGTCCTTGAGATGCCTGCAGTGGGGTGCCCAGCACCAACCGCAGGGCAGCGAGGGCTGAGGGGGATTTTGCAGCACGGCCTCAGCTGCCAGCACACAGAGCGGCCGGGAACCACCCTGCTCTGCCAGCACTGGCTCCACACAGCTGCAGAAAAGAACAGTAGAGCTTTTATTCTCTTTCTGCTCAGCCCTGTTATAAGTTAAATCTATAAATACGCAGGCCTCGTCACAGAGCCCATGTTCAAACCACAGTACTTGGGGAATAATTTGTAAGATTTTGCTCCTCAGATTAGTTTCAAGTGGAGACAGCTATGAGGCAACTACATTGTTTTATATACCCTTTATTATTCACCCTCTGAAGAGAGGACTTTTGCAGTGTTTCCCCTGCTCTAGCCTTATGTTTTATTGCTTGGACTATGCAGAAAGGCATCGACCAGGCTGGGTTTTAGCAGAACCAGTCCCTGTGGCAGCCTGGGGCGGCTCCAAGGACTTGAAGAGTAGGACATCTCCTAGATGGTGAAGGACTGATTTGCTTTAGGCAACTGGCTTTCAAGTTCTCAACTTCACAGTATTTCCTCCTACAAAGAGTCTCTTCATACAGCAATGCACAGGAGAAACTTGGCAGAAGAACTGGGAGTTCTGCTGCTGCAGAAATAAGAAGCAAGCCTGAGGAGGGCTGATGCAAAGATTAGAAAGCAAGGTTTTTTGGACTCTTATATACATCCTGTTATACATGTACAATTACTGCATCTGATAATTGGTAATGTAAAAAAATAAAGAAAAAAACAATTCCCAGTGAAATCAGCTTTGTTTCCAGGTTGTGAAACTGATGACAAAGGAAGATCAGACCCTAACTTTACCAGCAATTTAATATTGACTACTCATTTACATATGGCAGCAAATTAACATGAGTTGATACCTACTGCAGTGAAGATACAGGTAACGTTCCACTGAGGCTAGAACTATTTAAAAATGAAACAATTAATTTGTAAAAGAAAATCACTGTTGTTCCTCCTTAATATCCGAGTATATTTTGAAGCCAATATTCACAAAACTACAATTGTTCAATTGATGCAACTCAGTAATTTTTATTGCAACTGGAAGACAATACATCACAGAAACTTTATGGTAGGTTTTGGGAAAGTGTTATTTACAATAATAATTGATGAAATAGTTTGTCTTTGGCAATATGATTACACATCAAGAAAATGTAAAATGCAAGTATGCCTCTAAATCAACATTTTCATATTTCCTAAAGATCAGCTGATTGCACTTGCCTTCGGACTGCTCATTTAGGTAAACACAAATACAACTTAACATCACTGTTCATTCCCCATCACAGTTCGTATTTTAATATTGATGAAATTGGCAGTTTCAGACGCCAAGTACAGGAAAAAAAAATTGGCTTATCACTGTACTAAATTAACTTATTGGCCAGTTAAGGTCCTGTGACCCTTAAGCATTGATATTAAATCTCTTGGTCTTTTGATTGCTTTATCACTTTTTTCTGTAAAACAAAATATTTCAGAAATTACAGATCAGAGTATAAAAAAATGTACAAGTCCATAATGCTTTTCATACACACACAAGTCATTCCCCCCAACATTTTACATCATGGCAGTTTTAAGTAGTGAGTGTGAATGATGCAGGCATGGAACTGGTTATCAGATACAGGTATTACTTTCAGTTGTTGAAAAATCCCACACACATACTCAAGAAATGTACAATGCTTTCTTAACTTAAAAATGTACTGAAGTTTAATGTCATCTCAATGAAAAAAAGAAAGTCTTGGGATTTTAGGCCACAGTAAATGAAAGAGGAAGAATCCCACTTCTAGATGATGGCCATCATAGAGCACAACACGCCATTTTAGCACAAGTTGTCATTTATCCCTTAAACCCTCAGACAATGAGCTCTCGTAACTGCTGGCCTGATCCAAAGCTCAGTGAAATTAACTGAAAATGAAAAAGTGAAACAAAAAAAGGCCTTCCATTGACTGTGAGAGGCTGTTACACCAGGTCATTTTCCCCCTCTTTGCAAAAGGAAATGTGATACAGTAGAAAAACCATTACATAGCTTCAGATAAATATTCCTTGTTTCAATGCTAAAACAAAAACAAAACCCAAGCTCCCAAAACCAGGAAAGGCTACTTATTAGAACAACTCAAAGTGACCTTTAGATCATTTCTGGTTTTAAATGTACACCAGCAAAATACAGCACCATAGACACATTAGGTTGAGACTTCTTTTTGGTCAGTGAAGCTAGTACTTGTTGGCTGAACTGTGGAAGAATCGTAAGGTCATATACATGATAAAGCAACCCAGCTGACAAGTCTCTGCTTAATTCAAGAATAACCAGTACTAAAAATAAAAATGCAAAAATAAAAACCCTAATAAACCACCATCAATTAATACTTTCTAAATAAAAGGGGGTTAACAGATGAATTCACAAATGTATGCAGATTTATACAGAACACCGAATGTTGTGTGTAAATCCTTATAAACTCCAGCTCAAAACAGAAACACACAAACGTATAGTTCGACTTACACATTCCATTTCAAAGGAAAAGAGACATCATTACAACTCGGTAACTGTGCTAACTGCAATATAAACCAAACAGAAAGTCAGAGTTTGGCAGATAACTAAGAAGAGGGTTATCACTTAGGTTATATAGCAAAGTGTTGATGTATATTACATAGAGTAGTATAAATAATAAAAAAGTATTATTTAAATTAGATCACAGTGCTGCATTATGTGCATAACAGTGTTTGATATATTACTGGAGGGCTGTGAAGAACACTAAAACTTAACTGGTCAGACAGTCAACACTGATACTCTGTTACAATCAAGAGGATGTATGGTTCAAATGCTCTTTTGGTGGCAAAGTCAAGAAAAAGATTTAAAACGTTTCCTACAAAGTATGCCAGCGAGCTCTTGAGGCAGCAGTGGCATACCTGAAGGAACCTGTCTGCATTCTCCATGAAGTGAGGTACGTCGCATTGCATCTGAAATTGTAAATGCACGCTCTCTGTAGTTTTCTTCTAATCCTGGACTATGGGAAAGGAATGTTTTAAAAAATGCCTAGGGCCAGATCAAAGGAAAAATGGCAATAATACTAACATAGATTTTCAAGAGCACTTGGGTGTCCATAGGTCTGCTGACTGCAATGGAGATGGGACACCCAGAGGTTCTAGAAAATCTCAGACCATGCCTAACTACACCTTTAGATCCAGAAATACTTCAAGAAAAATCAGGGCCTCAATGATTGGGGAGCCAGTATCAATTGTGGCTGCCGAGAAAATAGGACAAAGTGTTGTTTTGGTCATTTTATCCATGGTGCCGTTTGGCATACAATTTGGGATTTCGTTCTTTGCTCAAGTACGTTGACATCCCGCTACCTCACTCCAGTGAAGAATGCAGCCCACAGGGTTTCGTTGCATCTTTTGCAAAGGTAGACGGCAATTCAGTTGAACACTGGGAGCTGATGCACCTCCTTTGGGACTCCTTTTTCCCATTTTAAGGGAAGACAGGAGTCAGCCTACGGACATCAACTGAGTTACCAGTGAGAATACAGTCACAGGCTAGTTCTGTAGTCCTAAACAGCACGTCTCATCACTCTGCAAAACTCTGGTGACCTCGACAGAACTACTGCTGGTTTTGCCAGGAAAAGATCAGCATCAGATTGCTTTCAGAAACAGCTACAGATGATGCATTAAAGCTGTTCAAGACCTGTGCTTGAGTTTCTAAATGCAGGCAAAATCTGCATCAAAATGACTTCTCAGTAGAACATCAACCTGCTTGCAGCATGCAAGCACGACCGACAGATTTCACCTCCCTGCAGACTCCAGTGAAATCTGCTTGTGGCATTAGCTCTGGCCTGCAAGAGCCCCTTGCTGCAGAAGGCATATATATTCCAAAGGAACGTGTGCTGAAGTCTGAGCGACCCTTAAAACGCACGCCCGTGTGAAACCTGCCACTAAACGCCTGCTGACCTACTGGGATTCCCCGAGCCCCCACCTGTTTTGGAGAACCATGAATTTGGCAATACTGATAGGATGAGGAAAATCCAAAGTCAGAGATTCTATGACTTCTCACCTAAAAATGGCTTAGTAAGGAAAGCAAAGCAAAACCCAACCACCTCACGTCTGGCAAGTGAGAGTTCGTAATACAGTGCAATTACCACTCAGTTTTTGGCATGACTTGGTGAAAGGAGAGACAACTGGATTGAGAGGCTGACCACACACTTTTTTGGGGGGGGAAAAAAGTTTCAATTCCTCTTAAATAAGAGAACTTTTCTGATGGAGCATTATTACCAATTCTGACAAAGCTGCCATTGTCAGCCAGGCACAAAAACGTTTCAAAAGGCGGCTCATAAATTTTTTATACAACTCCAAATGACGTACTTCTCACCAATAGCTGGAGGAAGGGTCGGTAGGGACAAGTTGTTTTAAACTCCAGAAATCATCTGTTGATGGCATCATTGCTCAGCCAAACTGCTGGTTCCTGAACAAAACCGTGTAAATTCCTACTGAACACCACCTCCTCAGCAGATCAGACTAGGAACAACACATTCTACATGAAAATAGATGTTTGCCAACATTTTAAGTTTACCAGCAAGTATATAAAGGAGATGTTGAAGTTGCAGATAGATTATATACGTGTATATATATAAAAATAACCTGCCTAATTAGATATTTATGCAAAATGACCATTTTCTAAGATAATACTAGAGGTAATTATATATCTAGCCACCAAGAGTCCACATTAATGTATGGCAGGTGTACAGCAGAGACTGATCTCGCCTGCACTGCGATCAGTGAGGTTGCTCTGAATTAGTGTTGCGTGTGACTGGGCAGGAGCTGGCCACCAGCACACCACCGCATCGCTTTTTCTGGAGGAAAGAAATGGCTGAGCCCCGTTTTGAGTGTATTTTCTGCCACTGAATTTGAGTTTTAAATGTGGCTTTTTGATAATTATTAGAGGAGCTCCTCAATGGAACAACTTACGCACTGAGTGTGGTCTGCATTTCCAATGACTCCCAAAGTCCGTACCAGAAAGGACCAAGCCGACTGACCCAGTGCAACCACACCTGGAGGGCTCTGGCCAGAGGGAAGGATATGGCTCATTCATCTCTGTGCCACCTGACTGACAGAAAACTTCCAGTTTTCCCCAACTTTATCTCAAGGACTGTTGGCAGCCAATGGATTCAGTACCTACGTACTCCAACTTTAGCTTATGCTGGCCATCAGCCCCAGGACCAGCAAAGAGGGGAGCACACAGCTGCTCCTTCCACCTTCCTTGGCTCTCTCCTTCCTGATCTGCATAGCTGGCAGTTGTGCCGGGCTCCAGCAGCTGTCAGGCAGCTCCTGGATCCCGGGACACACGGGTGGGATGGGAGGAGAGGCACCATGTTGTGTGCTGCCCCCGGCGTGGTCCTGTTCTTTACATTACAATATCTTTGTGGAGCACGGGAAGGCTGGCAGGCCCAGCCCAGCCTGCCCTTCAGTCTCCCCACTTCATATCTGCACATACTACAAGTGCAGTTGTTATTTCACTTCACGGAGTGGGAAGCCAGACTCTTCTCTAACTCACTCTCCATAAACGAGCTCCACCTTGGTGATGCTGCTGCCTGGGACAGCTGTCAGGGCTATAAACCTGTATTCTCTTCCAGAAGCAGACCGGTTCATTCTGTTAAGTGGTAGAGTTTTTCAGTCCCTGGGATTTTCTTTTTGCCTCTAGGATATTCTACATGTGGAATTTTTCATGCCAAACTGACAAATCCAGGTGAGAGACTGTATTATTTATTTCACAGCTTCCCTCGGCTGTAGGGGTCTCCAATCTAACAGTCGTCATGTCAGGAGAGGAGCACTGTACCTGAATCACACCCCCTGTAGCACTGGGTTTTCTCGGGACACCTCAGTAAGGCTCTTTACTAACTTCATTTTCTCATGGCAAATTAGCAAAGCTATTTTCTTGTCTACTTATTCCTGAATCAAATCAGCGAGTTTTCCTCAATTAATCTCCCATTATTCTCTTGATTCTGTCATACACACTCACTACTAAACTTGCCCTCAGATTATTGCGTCATGTTACACATGTACAGACGAAGAAAGGACACACTTTTAACTTTTTTTTTCTTTTTTTCTTTTTTTTTTTTTTAAACAGAAGTAGGGAGAGGGGGGCTGAATGTGCAGACAAGGCAGTATAATTCAACCATCCAAGCCCTACCAGAGCATGAAGATTTTATTTTTTAATATTGCAGAGTAAGTTCCCCAACAGTCAGTGTTTGTCCCTGAAGAAGGTTAAACCTTAAACACCTGCTTCAAAAAAACCCCAACAACAAAAAAGAACCAAAACAAAAACAAAACAAAACAAAACAAAACAAAACAAAATGAAAAAAAAAAACACAAAACAATGAAAAAAAATCAAACTCTAAGCCTAAGGGCTTAAAAATTAGAGGCATAGCCTTTTTCTCTATTTTCTATATTTATATGAAAATAATTCATGCTTCATGCTAAATACATTATTTACCTTACAAGAACTTTGTCATCTTTGAATAAAAAAACATTGTTTGCTTTTTGTGTTCCCCCCCTCCCAAAAGGAATCCATGCAATGTGGATCAATTTTTTTCTGCTGGCTACGCTGGTTGAATCTGGAAATCTGCTGTTATTTTTGCTCAGACAAATCCTGACTGACATTAACTGCACACTCACTTCTGAGGGCAGTGTTGGAGCTGTTTTGTTGAACTTAATTTCACTGCTCACCAATATGCTGTCTTGTTTTGTGAATTACAGAATAATACTAACGGCAGGTTTTGTAGCTTTTTTCCCCCAGTTAGATCAAGTATTTGATCCACAGAAAAAGATTCTGGTTTATTTCCTTCCTTAATATAGCTGTAATTTCTTAGACTTGATTGCTTTTCACTCAGGCAGTTTAGAAGACATAGCTTGTTTTTCCCTATCACTATTATTTTTTGCACGCAGTGCCGATTTTCAGGCTTATGGCTTTTTGAATATTTAATTTAATATAGAAGACATAATTCAATGATAAGCGATGCTATTGACAGTGCCCCTCCATTTCTTCTCATCGTTTCACTGAAACCCATTGCATACAGTTTCACTTTCCCCAAACTTAAGGTTACCAGTCTTCACATTGTGAGCCACGTATAGTACATGAAGCACTACAAGTGCGTTACGGTATGCGCAGCTGCCACCAGTGGCTGTCCAAAGACTTCTACGGCACAGTACCCGAGTGCCTCTAGATGGTTCTTGGTTTGGTGTGGAGAAGTACGCGCCTCCTCTTTCCCCCAGATCTCTTTATTCACATTCACTTATAACCCAATTGTAAGGCCATTAAAAAAAATTCTTAAGGGCCAGGCCTGAATGACTACTGAATTATGCACATCTCTTCTAGTATAAAGAGGGATTTCCAAGTGCCCAATTTTACTCCCATCACAATAATGTTGATGTCACTGCGTATTCAACCATGCATTTTTTTGACAAGCCGGAGAAAGCAATGGCAATTTTGGCTTTTTGTTGTTGTTAACTTTTTGTCTTCAGGTAATGAAAAGCTTTTGTAAATTAGCTGAGTGTCAGTATGAGTTCTATGGCTTCAATCTCCTTTAAAAGTAAAAATCTTAAGGGTCAAAAAAAAACAAAACCAAAAGAAAGAAAAAAACAAAACCAAAAACAAATAGAAAGAAAAAAAAAGGAAAAAATTGCTGATATTGCCACAAATCATTAGAATTCACCTGACGTGCTGAAACAAAACTTTGTAAGTTCAAACAAATCATTGATTTGTTCTAATTTTTTGTGGTTTCCTTTTGCTCTTTCTGCCCCTTTGCCGTCCGATTGGTGATGTTGTTCAAACAGGATCGAATTCCTGCTAAATGCAGGAGAGATCCTGCCGCTTCTTTCATCTCCTCATCGTCACTCTCAGGGGGCTTTTCCGTACGTCTCTTTTTAAGAGGCAGTGTGTCACTTGGTACTTTTTTCGCCTTCATTAAATGTTGCCTTTTCTTGTGCTGGGATGCATACCCACTGTCAGCTAAAGAATCCTTGGTCTCCTTCCGATTTTGCTTTTTGTCCTCCTCTTCTGTTTCACTATGGCTCTCGTGGCTCTGGAAGCTAACTTCACTTCCTTCACTGCTGTCTTGGCTACCTTTAGTTGCAAATTCATACTGGTCATCAGCAGAGGAAGAGGAAACGGAGTCACTAGCAGGTGATGTGCTCCTGTGGTTGGAAGATTTGGCACTGCTGTAGTTGTGATCCTCCTTCGGGTCACCGCTAACAACTGGAGAGCCACACGACTGTTCGCTTTCTGTCCGCATCCGGCAGTTTGTTATCCCATTCCTGTAACAACAAATCAAAGCGGTCTTAAAAACCACGCAGAAGTTATCCTGCTACAGTGCAAAAGATACTGAGGTAAAACCAGCTGACAGAGAATCTAAAACTATGACCATCAAAGCAACGTCCATGCAGGCCACTTTCAGAGCCTGACGTTTTACAGACTCCAGTTGCTTGAGAATTGGACACTACACATGTAACAGGGCAAGAGAAAGGCAGCAGCAGTTCAAGAGGTGGGAGCAAGGAGGATGGCCACAATAAGCAATGACTGCACAGTCCTGCTCTAAGGTGTTTTTTTTAAAAAAAAGAAGAAAAAACTAACCACATTGTTTTATCTACTAGTTATTAAATAAGCTCTCATGAGCTGCATGCTTTTCCCTCCACCCTTTTCGTGTAAAATTAAACTACCAGTAACGTGGGGAAGAGAAACCACCTTTCTGGTGTACTGCTTTTGCCTCCTCTCAAAGACTCTTCCTCAGCTCTCCAGGGTAGCAAATCTTTCAGCTGAATTAGCGCAGCTCCCAGACAGGACTTTTCCTGACAGTGTGTGCACCCAAGTACGGCACTCAGGTAGTAATCCAGTCGTGTTTCTGACTGAGATCCCTTTACTGACTATCTTCAAAATGATATAATATTAAGACACTAGCTGTCAACAAAATATTATGATGTGCTTAAAACAAACAGTAGAAAAAAAAATCTGGGTTTGCTCTAGAAGTTGTCATTTTCCACTTCGGTTTTATGGCACTCAGCACTGCGGGAACTACCGCAGCACGATCTACTTTAAAACTAATAGTGTCCCCTTCTGCACTGGAGAATATTAGAGCATTGCCACTGACTTCACAGTACAGAATGCAATGCCTGAACGGCTGTTGCAGAAGGGACTGACCCTGTGCAGTGTTTAACTCCTACTGAAAAAACGAGAGGAGGATGCTCATCACTGAGGAAAGGCATCGTCACTGCCCCTGCCAGTTCACTTGCCTTCAACCCTTCTATCAATAAAAAGAAAAATGCCCAAACCAAGCAAGACTGTTGCCTGTTAAACTATCACATGATAAACTGCTTCCAAATCTGGTCCTACTGCCTCCATGCTGTCACCACGGTGCCTTCACACATTTACAGCTGTGTTGGGTAAGAGTCTTTTCTTAAATGCACACTGAACACAGGTGTTTCTTAGGAGGAATGGCCCAGTGGCAAGCCCAGAGTATTACCGTGCCTCTACTTAAAATACGAGAAAGTGCTTTAGGGTTCAGGGGGCGGACCTCGGGTCTGCTTTCTTTACAGAAGAAACAGCAGAGTATTATTCATTTCAGAAAGGTAAGGCTGAAAGGTGGGAAATAGAAGCATGGTAACTAATCCCACAGCTCCTAGTCATCTCATTCCTCATCTGTGGAGCTTACTGAAATAAGAAAGAGGCTTTTGAGAACCACTGACAGGACAATGCTAAAAGGCAGTGCATTAATCAGTCACTCCAAATGTTCTTATTTACAGTATTTTCAAATAAATGTATATAATGGAAGGGCTGGTTATTAGCAAAGAAAGCCTCTCGCCAACCTCTTCTGCTCAATAAAATTATTTTCCCCTAGATTTTCAAGTAGCTTTATGATCCACAAATTATATACAGAACCCAGAAGGAATACACAAAGCTCCTTCAATTATTAATAACTAAATGCAATGTCATTCATGATTGTGCAGCAAGCCAGCTGCATTTACTCTGTGATGGCTTGCCACTGCAGGGGTTGTCATTAGAGGATGCCAAATGCTTAAAAGAAGAAATCATCCGTACTAAACTAGTTGTAAGGTGAATTTATAACCAGCTCCTTAAGATCAGTCATTACGAAAAAGCATGTGATGCATTTTAAGTGACAGATTCTTCATTTTTAGGGTAAATTTACATTTAAAGATGTTCAAAATTATCATAAATTAGCATAAAATTAAAGTGACTTGATTTTACTAGGCATCTAATAGTCAGAGCTATGTGGCTCAATAAAAATCACATGCCACTGATTTTCTGTATAAAACCACCAATAAATTCTTGCTCCAAAGGAACAAACACAGGACAGAACAGGTAGGAACTCACATGGATTCTTACTGACTTGATTATAGTGAACAAGACTTCTGACAGATGGGATTTAAATCAAGATGCCCATTTTCATGTGATTGGATCTACCCTTATTTGTTCCCAGAGAGGATCAATAAAAGGAAAGCAACAGTTTCACAAAGCAGAGCAACCATGTACCAAAAGGTTTGCCCCCTCTTGAGTCTTCGGTGTTTGCTTTTCCATAAAGGGTCTATAATTTGGATTCAAAAGCTCTGCCCAAGGGACTTACTCCAGATCCCAATCCTTTCAAAAAAGCACAAAAACAGAATGAAAAGGCCTGGGGATTACAGAAGTCATGTCCTGGGGGAAGGTGTGTTAATATGGGGTTAGGATCCCACAGAGAGTGACTGCAAATAGGTATGATGGCAAAGAAAGACACACAGGTGAAAAAAGACCCACAAACCTAATCACTTAAAGAATGGGAGGAAATGGGAAATACCAATACACTTCAAAAGAAAGGGAGCAATCGTGGAACTGGTCAGGAAATGGACAGCATTTGCATCTCAGAAATATCTTTGTTTTTCACTTACATTTTGAAAGATTTCCAACCAGTTCTGCTTGGGGAAATAAAAAAGGAAGAGAAAGCAGGTCAAGGAGAGAATTAGCAAAGGATATCCTCAGAAATGAAAATGAGTTATACAGGGTTTCAGGATATACATCAGGTCAAAATTCACGTAGCCCAGAAGTAAATTAATTTGATAGGCAATAGCTCAAACATAAGATATGAAGAATTAGTTATAATTCATATTACTACATAAATAACAGTTGAGTAAACTAATATCTAAACCATTCATGTTTCACACATGCTTCTGAGACATTCTAAAGCTTTATATTGCTCTTAAACAGTTACACACTCACTAACAAATTAATCTGGTGATCTACAAAGTTCAACGTACATCATCAGGAGACAGAACTCACCTGCGTTCCGGGGAATAGATTTTGGCCAGCTAAATCTATTATTGCTCATAATTCTGGTTGTAATTCTAACTTTGTCACTACAGTAATAGTGATAAACAATAGATTAACAATCTAACAATAATAGATTTTTAGAACCGGCAACTGCCCTGAAGTTTGAATTATTTTTAAATTACACAGGGGAAGATAAAGCATTTAAAGTTAAGGAAAAAATAATTAAATACCTTACTTTCTTCCCATTTTCTAGTTCAGCACTTCATTTCACTATTTCCAGAAACTGACATTTTCAAACGTTTTAAAGCAATGGCTTCCTCTGTCAGGAAAGGCCATGGGACAGTCGCTAGAGCTTTTCATCCCATACACATGGACTGCTGTATTTGCTTGACAGACCTCAACCACAGTTATACAACTAAAAGTACTAAGCACAGCTTCTTTTAAAAATATTTCTATTTGGGTGTAGCAAAATTACACAACCCTCAAGCACTTCAGGGTTAAGTTTGGCCTTTTGAAAGCCTGATTCCATTCCCATTGTTAATTGATAGGAGTTCTGTTACTAATTTCATCAGGAGCCAGATGCAGCCCACAGGAGCTGGATCTCAAGTTAGCAATGAAGCAATTTCCTTTGCACAATTCCAGAGGAAAATTCAGGAAAGTCAGAAGTTTTAGATACAGGTAGTTGAACTGTTATTTAAAAATACTGCACAGGAGCAGATACGATGATGAGCAAGCACATGGGAGATAACTGATGCTCACTTGCTGTATGATGAGATTCTGTCAGTGGTTATTGAGTCAAAGTCAACAAGCTGGTTACACTATTGATAGAAGCTCTTAGAGAGCTACTTTACAGCATAACCCTATGCAAAGGACCACAACAAATATGAGTCATGAGCTGTTAGCAGAAAGAGCACTTTGTCAATATCAACAGCAAATCTGAAGTTCAGACAAAAGCAGCACTCTTCTTTTTGCAGGAAAAATAACTATCAGACAGTACTTTTGTCCTTTATTTACTAAAAAAAAACCCTTCAGCTGCCAACAGTCCTGCCTATTACAGGTGGAAAGGGGAATGCAATGCAACAAGAGTGATTTGGGGCTTGTTAAGCTGATCAAACCAGTAATAAACAAGACCATGAAGACTATACAGGTAAGAATTCATGAAAGGAAGTATCTACCAGTTCTTTTACCTAAGTAAAAGGAATCATTCATAGATAATGGCAGTATGTAATTCTACTTATGCTTTGGCATCTGTGCTGCACATGTTACTTATGTTTGGTTTATTTAATCACTGCTTGAATGGCTGATTCAAGGGAGGAAAAAACGAACAAAAATAAAGCCAGCATGAGGAACAAAGTCACCATAATGGAAGCTAAGCCTGAGGAACACTCTTGTAATTGCCCTATAAATTTGAAGTTAAAATAATCATAACTAACAGTCTTGCCTCTTCAAATAAAGTTGGGGACAACACCCATTCTTGTCACTCCACAATGATAAGGGGCTACAGCGGAACTGTAGCATTAATGGTGAAAAAAGAATAGATATTTTAGAATCTAGTCATGCTGAAGGAGCTAAGGCTTGTTAGTGATGTATTTTTGTGTGTTGTGTTGTTCTTTTTTCCAAAATAGAGGAAGTGCAGTAGCTCTACCTGTGTGAATGCACTTGCTTTCCCTAGGAAGAGGGAACATACTGTCTTGGAAACTTAATACAGATTTTTTTTTCACTTAGGCAAATTCCCTGGGAAATTGTGCTTGCAGTTTGAAGATAACTGTGAAATTCCTTCAGAAGCTAGAAATATTCTGCAAGAAAAGAGAATTTAAAAACAAGAAAATCCCAATAATTTCCGACTAGACTTTATTTTTAACCGTCATTAATTTAAATAATAGAGTTTTCTTGACAAACTCTACCAAAAGCAATTTAACTTATTACCTAGACATAAGTGGTATATAGAAAGTTTTGCCTAAGTTTTCAACTAGCCTGAAACATACCTTGGACTCAGCCTGGTGAAATATTATCTAAAAACCCCCAAATAGTTAAGCAAAGATGGCCAATACTATCCTCCAACCTGAAAATTCTGACTGTATCAACAAAGACAATGCCAAGTTCAGCCACGGCATCTTTACAAGGACTGTTCCAAATCCTAGTGGTTTTACCTGCTGCTAAGATTTCCCACCAAGGTAGCTGTGAACTCTGCTTGCCTCTTTTCTACCTGCATCTCATGTGAATTTGCTGCCTAGTGGTGTGGGATGGGGTTGTCATTCGGCCTTCCCACCAGAACAGGCTGTTGAACAGACCATGAAGCCCTGTGTGCCAGGACGAGAAACAAGCTGTCCATACAGTGCTGCAGCTCCAAAGGTGAAAAGAAATCAGTGGGAGCTAAAAGCATCAGCTTTCCTCCGCTATCCAATTCAGTGGGAAAAGCAGAATTAGGACAGAACACAACCAAGAGGTCAGAAATTAAGAATTCAGACCAATCCTACATTTGATGGCACCTTAATCTAACCCCAAAATGGGGAAGAATGCCTACACAGTGCACGTACTGAAGTCCAGAGCTTCATAAACCCTAGACACCCTGGAAGCCCGTCTGAACAATGTTCAACAGCCTATGTAGCACAATGGACATTCAGGGCAGAGGAAAAGAAAAAAAGGCCTATTACAGAAATTTTGCAATGATATTTTGTAAAACATCCTTTGCAGACTACTACCCTGGATCGAATAACAAGGCCTGTGCCACACAGCTGGTGAGGTTCTCTGTGGAGAGAAACTCCGCCAACCTCACCTCGGTGGGTCTGCCCACTTCAGGTAGGCACAGACACGAACCACTCGTGCACTGAGGAAAACCAAAGAAAATTACCAATGTCATGGTGAGAGGCTTCCTGCTGACTGCTCTGAAACCATAGTGCTCTTCCAAGCTCGTACTCTTCCACAGGGTCGGTGTAACTGGTAACGCCTCACTAATTTGGAGTAATGTAGATAAAGCTTCTTGCATCTTGCCACGATGCACACTGCAGATACATTGGCCGTTGTGATAGAGACTACACTTACTAAAGTGTCTATGGAAGTCCTCCTAAGTAAACACCTAAAGGGTATTTTCTAATTTTACATAGAAGAGCAAAAGCTCACCTTTGAAGCACAGTCAACTCTTTGCTGCATGGAAGGCACTACTGGCTTCGCTGGCTTTCACTGAATACCTTTTTAACGTATTTTATTTTCTACATATTCAGGATATCACTGCATTTGCTTTTAGATTCACTCAGGGAACTGGATAGGGTTATGGTCTGCCAAAAATATCTATGATGGATCTCATGTTAGAGACATGCTACATGCTGTGCAGCTTTGAAACGTTATTTTCCCCTGCTGTCTTCGGGTGGGTCTTAGACTTGTCAGCCACAACAGGGAAAGGATGGATGATAAACAAGCTAAAAGTGGTGGGAATAAAGTAAATAAAAAGCTACTGTCAAAACACATCCAATTATGCTCTGCTGCGGAGATTTAACACCAGAGGATGATTTCAAAGTAAAAAATAGTGTGGGATGCCTTTTCCATTTGTAGATTAGTTTGGAACGAAAGGTCTATTTGTGCAATTTAAGCCAAATGCACTACAACGTAATGATGCTCTCCTCAATTGCTATTCTTTCTTCATGGAAACTGGTGGATTTGTTGTTTTTAAGTACTTTTCAGTAGGTTTTTCTAAATTCATCCTACTTAAATCCACCGTATTTTATTTTGTATATAAAAGATAACATAATTGCATGTAATTACGTAGGAACAACAACACATCAATACCTCGTGCAGGAACAAGGTGTGCTAATACATTGTCACACTGTTGAAAAAAATAGCACAGTAAACCTTCCACCTAATGGGAGCTAGCATAACAGAAATCACTGATTTCAACATCTTACTTCTATGTTGTGGCTTCCCTTCTGAATAACAGGATACCACCTAATTACAGCTGCAAGTTGAACCCAAGACCAACCTTTCTGTTACTTTATTTTGACGGTAAGAGCAGTCTGCCCAACAGGGCAACGTACTGCAAGTTATTTGCACAGTCCGCTTGATACCAAACCTTTCAGCTGGCTGCACAGACATTTATGTTTCACTCTGCTGCATTCTTCAGCATGTGACATGGACCTGAACTGTAAGTGCAAGCAACGGGCAGTGTAACAGAACTAACATGCTAGACCTGCGGAGGGGAAATGAGAGGGTTCATCAGTACAGAGAAGTACAGAAACTTGTATGTCTGCAGAGACTCAGTAGCAGCAATACCAGAGTATGTACTAGGGCACTAAAAGGAAAAAAGTAGCACAAAATAGAAAAAAAGGTAAGTTCATACAGTCCCCAAACTGTGAGGAACTCCAACGATGGTACAGAAAACAGCATTTCCTTCAGGGAGGGAGCTGGCAGACTCCCTCTGCAGCACGCCACTTGCTTTAGTTACCTAGCTGTCAGCAAGGAAAAACAACATACGACCAGATAGCACACGTAGATACAGACACTGTGCAAAGAGTGTCTGAAAACATTCTCAGGCAATTCTGTTTCACAGCCTATATGAAAATTAACAGGAAAGTGGTGGTCTGTGGTCTGGCCTGATTTTTGAGGGAAACTAGTGGTTTGCCTGACAGCCACGGAAGAGGCTGGGTACTAAATAACTCTAGGATCCTAAATATTTCCCAAAGCATTGAATGCACTTGGTGAGAAAGGGGGAAATAAATGCTGTAACTGTGAATGATCCAGGCTGTCCTATATAGCAAAAGACTCCAGAAGCATGGACTGTGGTTTGAGGACAGGCTCTCGCAAGCAAGCAGTGTTTCCCCAGTTTGGGGGACAGCAAACCCAAAGACCATTAAGACATTGAGGAAATAAACACAAAATGAAATAAACCGCTCAGACAGCAAGGAAGGGCCAACTGAATGGCAGCACCTTAGAGAAGAACCAGTAACTGCTAGGTTATGTACAGTAATAAAGAAAACCAGTAAGATGTTTAATTTGATACGCAAGGATCCGCTACCAAGAAAATGCTAGAGGTCCCCTAAGTTAACATGAAAAACATGCCATTTTAGGCCTTTCACTTAGGACACCAGAGGAATTCTCAAATACCCATTTGAATAAAATTTTGGAAATAAGCTGTCTGGCTCTTCCTGAATATACAGGCTGAGGGACCTAATTTCTGCAGATAACTGGACCAAGAGCCTGCACCACTCCTGGTGAAAGCTGGAAGGGGAAACTGACCTAAACATGCCTGAAAACACCCCCTGCCAGCCTGACTGGAGCATCTCCCTCTGTGCAGGGATGACAGCTCTGTGTGAGCAGTACTCCCACTCGTACTGCAACAGATGCGTGGACACTGTGATAAACTCCCTCTGCTGTACATGATAAGCAGAAGTTGTATGGATTTTCATGAGATGCCGTGAAAACTCAGCAGGACAGGCCCCATTTAGCTCCGCGTATGTGAGGAGAGGAGCAAGCACGAATGAACAGGATCTCATTTTTACAATAACAGGTAACAGAAGTATCCCATTTTGAGAAGCCCCGATGATGGTCTAAAAGGTACTGTGCCTCCAGGCTGAGCTTCCCAGAGCAGTTCTGAATTTTAATATCCCTATCAGGCACAAGATAAAACTGCCTTCTGAACTTGCTCTACTGCAGAGAGCCCTCTAACTTCTCAGAATCTTTCACAGCCTCCCTGTCCATGTTTTTTTCCAAGAATTAGGAGAGGGGATATTGCAGGAGCCCTTAAATATGAGCAGACATCATGCAGACCAGCAATATATTCATAGCAAGCTATTTCTAATACTGCCTAAGGCTGGAGAAGAGAATAAAAAGAATTAGAAATATGTCTGCATTAACGAATTACAAATGCTTTTCTCTGAGACAGAACAAAAAGAACATAAGCAAGGGAGGTGTAAAATCCCTTATTTCCCAAACCTACATTAGGAGGTAGCTGGTAAAGATCCTGTTCTACCTGCTGAAAAAAAAACAACACATGAGAAGAGTCCTCAGAAAGTGCATAAGTTAACTATATACAGCCTTACAACAGCATAGCAGTGTGGAGATGTCTACATAGAAGGAAGTTTCTGAGTAGCCTGGAAGGAAGAGCAGACCTATCTCCATCCTAAGTCAACCCTGATTACAAAACAGTCTCCTCTGCTTAAGAAATGGCCCTGAGCTGGAAATGCAGATAAGCTCAAGAGAGAATATTCAGACCACTGTGTCCTCCATTTAGCTTGGACACTTCATAAATATAAATATATAAATACATATATAGAGAGAATTAATGATCCAATAGTCCCACAGCACTGCAATCCCCACTGAAGCAGAATGCAAGTCCTGGCCAAAGCCAGCGGCAAAGCTAGCGAAGGGGATTGACCTCCACTGCTAGCAAGGCCAGACTGTGGAAAAGCGAGACGGAAACAAACTGCAGACTTCTGGAGGATGACCCTCAGGGTTGTATCCCTACAGCGCAGCAAATGTGAAAAACAGTTGAAACAGCTGCCACCAAAAACCTGGATTTTATTCCAATTAGTGTCTTCCCCTCTATGCATTTTTAAGCATCAAGCTTACATGAATGTCATAGGTTCTCTCTCTATTTATTGGATGTAAAAACTATCCAAAAGGCTAGACACTAATTCTAAAAAGGGATAAAAACTAAAGTGCAAATGGGAAAAAATCCCAAGCAAATAATGATGGAGTAGGTAGCTATCAAGCTACTTCATTTCACTGCTTCGCAGCCACTTGCTGAGATCAGAGGCTGCAATTGGAGCAGCCCAGCAAAGCAGGGGCAGCGCTGATTATGAAACCCCACCCAGAACACCCAACTGCTTGAGCTGAAATGGCTTTTACTGATTCTGAGAGCTGTGAAAGAAAAGAGCATTGGCAGCACACTTGACCAAATTAATCTCTGTTGTGACTGCAAATGGAGCTAGACCAAAGGCAAATTGCAACAAGAAACCTTCACGGATTTAAGTAAAGCAAAGCACTGATGTACAGTTCTTATTACCATCACTAGATGTCCCTTACTGCCCTGCTTTCTGAAAAAAGTTGAGGATCTACAAACAACATTTTACCCTTGAATGTTGCAGTATAACCTTGAAATATAATCTGTAATGAAAGAAACCACCTCAAGAAGACCTACATTAATAACAAAATGACAGCTATATGTTTAGATATCTTTCAGAAATTGCTTTAATATTACTGATGTGCTTCCCTCTCATATTTAATCCCAGGAAAAGTTTCAGGAAATTGTCTTTAAAAAAGTGGCAGAGGTGGTGGGGGGGGGCAGGAAAACACATCTGCACTTAGAAAAACAGGTCACCCAAGGAGCTTCCCACCATAAACTGCCTGCAATTTGCTGGTGAAAACAAAACTATGTTTTTTATAAGCCACTATGCAACAGACAGATATGCTATGGCTGCCCTGCAAAGAATGATAAACCACACATTTTAGATGGCAGAGGTTTTTTTCATTTATATACTCTGAAGTATTAGCAAGCAGTAAAGTTTCTACTGATGTGAGCTTACATGTACTTTTACATTTTCTGCAAAATGCTAATTTATTTCACAAAGATCCCACAATGAACCACTCTTACCTTACTGCAACAGCCATGCTTCCTATAGGGTTGATTGGCAATGGCCTGGCTCCAGGAAATATTCCTCTACTCAGAACTCGAGCTCCATTTTGTATCACTCCTGGAGGAACTAAGAAGAAGGAAAAAAAAAAAAAAAGAACATTTTTCCTTTTAAAGAAAACATCAGAAAAGCATGTGAGCAAAATGTGGAAGTTAAGCTTTTCAAAGAATTGAGGAAACATTAGAGACCCTTGTGTAGTACACTGCTTACCTTTCAGCTTCTCAGTCCCAACTCTTGTGAATGCCATCCTATTTTCAATGCTATTTTCATGGCAACAAGTTTAACAGCAACCAGTGGTACCGTGGCTTGTGGAAGCCACTGCCTGCCCTAGCTGCTGCTGACCATGCCTTGTACAACCAAGCCACTGGTTTTATAATCACAGTTCTGCTGGGGAGGTATGTGCTTAGAGTCAAAACCAGCGATGAGCATGGATGTAATTGTTTCATCTACTGTAAGAAAGAATGACCCTTTGCAGATAAACAGAATATAAACAATTTACTCGCAAGGACATAAGTCACAGCTTGTTATCATCCTGGCTCACTTTCTGAGCAACAATCTCTTGGCCTCTGCCTCCTGCAAAATAAAATATTAACTACAAGCGTGGGTTTACAAGGCAACGAGAAGAAGCTGAAAAGGCATTAGCTCCATACCACTTCTCAGTTCCTCCTGGCTTGCCCCCTCTCACCGTGCTGAGCTGATGCCCCAGCACCCGGAGGTGCTGCGCATGGGAGGCTTCACGGGGACTTTTACCTTGGCTGCCTATCAAAAACTGCAGCTCTGCCCAATGAGATTTTAACCAAGGACTGAGTACTTTGTTTGCATTCTGGCACTTTTCTGTGTCCTCAGCATTTTCTTCCTCCACCCTGGGCTGCAGGACTACGGAATGCAGCACTGACCAGTGACTTGGCACAACGCCCGTGGTTTGCACAGCTGTTACATCCCTGCAGGCTGCAACGACAACCTCCGACAACCTCCAACAGCCTCCACCTGAACTTGCTTCTTTTCATGTCCACAGCTAGCCCGTTGGATCATTTTGGCTTTACCCTCCCAGTAAGTTGACATTTGTACCATACCCTCCCCTGGTGGGGAACGTCCAAAAAGACAGTGATTACATTACTCTGTATGTCATTTTTAAACATCCAGGTATTATAAAAATACATATGAGATAAATACAAACCACACCACTTCATATACAGCTGCAGAATTTTACTTTTAAAGGTTGTACCTAAGCAAATTGCAGAGAGACTGGGAAACTCATTCAGCCTAAGAATCAAAGCACACCCGGCTTCAAATGCCGACCCCTAAAGCTGTTAGTGTATTCCGAGGCCGAGAAATACAGGCTTAGAAGTACATTATTTTTAAGCTGCTGAGGTACACTGCTATCAACACCAAGCCAGATCCACGCTCCCCTTCCTGCCATCCTGATGCTCACCTTGCTTCACTCCAGACCACAAAGATTAGTTCTGGGAAAATAATCTTCTTTCTGCTGCTGGTGAGAGCACATCACCCCTAATCAAATCCTGCCACTGCGTGATACCCACCCCTGCATTTCAGCACCTCTTAAGAACAGGTCATTTATATTTAGGTGATTAAATACAGCCTAAAATGGCTAAAATTACAGAATCTACTTTATAACAACTAGGGTCAGCTTTCAATGACCAAAATAATTTAAAAATTGCTTTTTACTATTTATACTTCACTGCTTTATGCATTTTCTTCCAGCACTAGATTATGAGAAATCGATCGTGGCCGTTTCACTCAGGGACACTGTAAGGCTTTCGATGCTCCAATGTTTGGGTTCGTAGGTAGTACAGAGCGATGTTCTCTTGCTAAAAAATTCAGACTTTGGAGTTTTAATTATATTTGTTTCAACACCATGGCCTTAAGAAGGCCAAAATAACACTGCCATAAAATCAAAAGTACTCTGCTCAAGGATATGGCTAACCAAATGCAGAGATAACTGGCAAACTCAAAGCTACAGATAGATAAACCTGCTAAGTATCGAAAGATCAATAAAAAGACATCACTTCCAATGGCATGGTTTTTCCATCAGGCTTACAGGAGGGATAGATATCATTTTGCACTACACAGTACACAGTTCTCTGTATTTACAAAGCTCCCTTAGAAGAAATGAACCAAGAAATTTGACCTAGAGAGATATGGTAATTTCATCTTTACTCGGATACAAACCAGAGTTTTATACTGAAATAAAACATTTATGCATAAACGCGCACAGTCACTTGTCAATTAGTTATGTGTGTTGCTTAAATAAATATACATACACAACTTCAAAGCAAACACACTGACAATTCTACTCTAAAATGAGCAACAGGCTCCTTGATGCCCAAAGCCTTCTCTCCATAGTTACCTAATTATCCTGCTCTGTTGGCAAAGTTAGCTGATGCTTATCTTACCCTGGCTTCTCTCCTGCTCTCTCTTTCTGCCTTACTGACAGCTCTGTTGCTTCTTTAAAAAAAGCCTGTTCAGTCTTCCAAATCAATTCTCCCCAAATCTTGGCTCATTTCCTTCCATCTTGGCTTTCTCAGAGTTTCATTTTTCTGCACTGCTATGTACATAAAATACACCGTAAAGTTTCATAGCTTGGACTTTCTATGTATCAACATCCCCACTCAAACCATCCCTCCATCTTCCACCACCCTTTGCTCTTTGCAGGTTTTTAAGTCATGGTGCCCTACTCGGAAGCATTCTCTTCGAAGGTTCATGTTTAGAAACATCCACATCTCAACACACAGACAGATCCCACCTCTGCCCTTCAGGAATGTACAGATCGTATGGAGAAGAAGGAAGGGAAGGGGGAGGAGAGGGAAGGGAAAGCAGGAAGGGAAAAAAGAGAAGGGAAGGGAAGGGAAGGGAAGGGAAGGGAAGGGAAGGGAAGGGAAGGGAAGGGAAGGGAAGGGAAGGGAAGGGAAGGGAAGGGAAGGGAAGGGAAGGGAAGGGAAGGGAAG
>CM021735.1:46508088-46568356 GCA_011075105.1 Heteronetta atricapilla
AGAAGAGAAGAGAAGAGAAGAGAAGAGAAGAGAAGAGAAGAGAAGAGAAGAGAAGAGAAGAGAAGAGAAGAGAAGAGAAGATGAGGTAGAGACACCCAAAGAGACACCTTGACTGTCCAGTACCTGTGTTCCCACCTATGAAGTTCACTTCAGTTACGCCTGGTCTGTTCAGCGTGCCACCACTCATTCAAAGACTTCAGTTAGTGCCAAAAGAAGCCTTCATTTTTCTCTGAAGTGTGCCACAGCTTTGTATATTGAAATCAACACCCAGAATCCACGAACTATGTCAGCTTGCAACAGCAGTGCTTTTGGAACTCTTTTATCTTTCTGTTTGCCAACACAGCAGTACCACTACCCCAGTAGTTAAGCCATGCAGGCAGAAATACAGGAAGGTTGTATGCAAGGGTTCAGCAGCAGGAGGACACTGGACATGGCAGTGTGTCCTTTCTGCAAACATCTGGAACCAGCATGAGAAAAACACAGCTTACCGGTAAATGAGCTCCTGCAGCATGATAACCTCACACGAAAAGCACTGGTGATCAAAATAATTCATTGGTAAACGTTATTAACTTGTACATCATGCACGGAGCCGGTGTGCCACTGTAAGACTGATACCCATTTGTCACGCAGCTCTGCTTACAAACTAGCATTTCAAGCAGCATCGATACCCATCCCTCCCAAAATGACAGTAACTGATTTATGTTACAATTTTCATATCTATAACCTGCTAATGTGCATGTTATCCCGGGTACCTAGACCCTATCCCAGCCTTTGTGCAGGCTGTATGAAGATGGTTTCTGATTATCCAAAGGACTATTTTCCAGTGTTGGTACATTTGAAGGACTGTGGATTATTTACTGGGAAAGATGTAGTACTTTTATTCCAAAGATACAGTTGTGCCTTTCCAGCTTTAATTAAGTTTTGAAACCGTACTTTGAGGTTAGGTGTTTATATTCTAGATTGAAGATTCAAGGTGTGGAGGTAAAATAATTTAGCCTAAACCATATCAAAAATCAGTGCCAGTCTGGACTAACACCTTGCAGCCCCGACTCCTCTCTTCTAATGCTGCTTTAACCAGTAGCACAGGCAGGTTACATGGTTCCCCATTCCTAGGCAGAAGTGTGAAATGCAATTTACACCTTTTCTGTGCAAGTGCCTGGAGACATTTATGTCTGAGAAACTCAGCTCGAGAGTGCAATGCAAAAAGATCAGCGCACCTCTTTGATAAAGGTTTCCTCTTTCATAAAATGTTCTCAGTGAAACTTGACGAGTCTGAAACAACAAAATCATTACTCACCTTTCAGCTTCTATCATTGCTATGTTTTGAAAGAGGTAGTGGATCTCATTTCTCTCTCAGAAAGCTTAAAACCCAAGAAATACTTCAACTGCAGTAAACAGAGGTAAAAAAAATCTAGAGAGAATCTGCCCTTAACCTTTTGCATTAAGAGGGAAATGATTTGGGGATCTTACAATGCTCTGGTGAAATTCCACAACTGGAATAGGATTTGATGGAATTTCAAGCCTCTAGTGATTAACTGTGGAGAGAAGCAACACACCTAACATCAAAAAATCAAAACTACATCTCCGAAAGTCTCCAAGGGGGAGAATAATCCATCTTTTTTACTCAATAGCGAGCTTTTACACTACAGTTTAACAGACAATAAAGTGAATGCCACGTTGTAGAACATACCGTAATCTGAATCCATCAAAGCATTGTGTTCGGATAATGTTAGAAAGATCCAAGAGAAGCCTACAAAGATCCGATGTTGCTCTGCAGCCTGTACGCAGCAGCTGGAGGTGGAAGATAACTAGAAGGCCGTAAGACCACCCTACGTCTAACGCAGGACTGTTTGAATTCAGAGCACATTCTTGAGTAGTGTATCACAAACTATGGGACTTCTTTCATCACAGCCCTTGGCACATGGCATCCATAACCTCTTACTCTCAAGCGTTTGTGTAGCGGTGAAGCAAATTTCATCCAACCAGCTGAGCTAACAACCTTGCCCAAGATCTTTTGTAAAGAAAGGAAATGAAAAAGAAAGGGTGTAACGAACGAGTACCTTATGCCCTCTGGGAAAGAAGCGTACTCTATTATAAACTGTCTAGCTCAAGGTAACCAAGATTTAGACTAGTGAGGAAGAATGAATATTTACTGAAAATGAACTTCTCAGAAGTGAAATATTAAGAGCACGAAGGTATCCCATCGGACAGACTGGTTCTCTGCCTCTCCGTCACCATGTGGCACATGCATTTATGTCAGGGCTCTCTTCTGTGACCCAGCACGTGTAACACAGAACATATCACTGTAGGCAATAGAAAATTGAGTTTCTGCTAATATCTGTCAGCTTTAGCTTCTTTCTGCCAATTCCTCTTCCAGGACAGTGTTTAGCAGAATACTTTATCTCAGGCTACAAGGACTGAAAATAGGAAATTGCTGATGATGTGTAATTGATGGGACATAACAAGTTGCCAAAAGCAAATGTTTTCTGCCAAATGTGTAACTTTATTCACTTCAACTCTCTTATCTCAGCCATAAATTTGATACCATCTGCCTAACTTCTTCCATTTTACTGTTCAAGAGTAATTTCACAATTCTTAAATTCCACAGTCTGAAGCCCTAACGAGCTGCAAATCAAGAATGCATCGGACAAGCTATTTACCCTAAGCAAAAATGTGAGGGGGGGGGGGGAAAAGTATATCCCAATAATTCCGTCCCACTCATACCTTCAGTATGGACATTTTATAAAACAATGCAATCTTCAGAGTTATTTTTTTGCATGAAGTAAAAAACCAGCGCTGCTTATTTTGGAGAACCCGGTAGTGAAATATCTTGTGTTCAGAAACAACTGAAATTAACAACCCCCAACCCCAAACTTCCCCCAAACAGACAAACAAAACCATACTGCTAAATCAAAATACAAGGAATAGGGAGAAAGAAGTAGAAAGTATTTCAGAACAGTAATTTTTCTCTCCAATTTCGTTTATTCACTTTAACAACATAATGCTGAAAAACTGAAGTTAAAAAAAAATCCACTTGAATAAAAGTTGAGGATGCCATTCCCTGCAAATCGCCGACAAATGGAATGGGAAGTTTCAACCCAATGAAAACGTTTTTCCAGTTTTCACTTTGCTACAGAATTGTCAGCAAAAATGGCTTTATGAAACATTTCACTTTCAATGATTTATCATTTTCTGATGTAAAAAGTTAGGCTGGAAGCCGCCTCATCAGCTATAGTAAATAATTTGTGCACCAGAAGTACAAACAGGATACTGCACTTAACGAATTTCACTTACAATGAAAATGCAGTAGGAAGGCGGCATTTTCTATCTGGTCTGTTCTTAAGGCAATTTATATCAGCTTTCAGCCTTTGTTTCTCTAAATATATCTCTGATTTATACCATCCACCTCCATTCACTTATAATGTAAATTTCATTGGGGTACAGTTTTAGAAGCACAGAAGTAATAGGAGATCTCTTTCAGGAATTTCTTCTTATCCCACCAAATTTAAAATATACTGAATGTATGTATTCTGCATTATATATAACTTGAGAAAAGGAAGATTTCCAAAGCAGAGAGATGCTGATCGCACCCTTGAAAAGCCTGCTCTTTAAGAAGCACCCAGCAAAGCTCCATTCTTTTATCTTCCAAACATCCTTACCACAGCGCTTTAGTCTCCTGTAAGGAACGATCCCCCAAAAGAGCGTTGCCAAGTATCCTGAAGGCCACCACTTTCCAGTTCATCTGGAGGAGTAGTAACCAAAACTGAAGAAAACCTTTGGGAGCTGAGGAGACTCTCCTGGACTTTCCTGGTTTCCACCCAAATCCCTTCTGCAAGCACTTTACAACCAATGGTAGGCTTCAACTTCAGCTTGAGCAGCATACACACAGCGGCGTGCAATTCCCAAATCATACAGCAACGGGCACAGGCCTCCTCGTGAATGTGAAGCTGTGTGTAAGATTGCTGAGTCAGGAGCGTCTCACATTAAATCAAGGTTTCCAGCACACTGCTTTGACCACAGCACGTTTCACCGCTGTTTGCATCAGCAGCAGGCTGCACAGGCTCCCTTCACACCCGTTCTTGCAAATAGTTCCAGGTTCACTACGATCTCACTAAGCAGAAAGGAATTGCTACTTAAAAGGCCAATGGCAACTCGCACCTCCTCAAGTCCAAACACACTGCAAAAGCACCAAATGCAACCTCCAGTTTACTCATGGCAAAACAATGAGGAAAGGACGTGCCCAGGACAATACCACCCTGGAGTCAGGAATGCTCTGCTGGTGTTAAGTGCCAGCTAGCAACATTCACATTATCGCTGGTAAGAAGCAAAGTATTGAAAATCTTAACAATCATACAAAAATAACCCATGGGCTCGACTGAGTGAGTAGCCATGACCTCAAAGCAGAGCTTTACCACGTATTTGGCATCTCTTCCTTTGTCCTCTCTGCGAGCCAGGTTCCACCAGAGCAAACAGGCCCAGCCACGGGACACAACTTGCCCGTGATGGCCCAGGCACCATGCAGTCCCCCACAGTACAGGTAAAAATGCAGCTTTCAATGAAAGTCACATATTTTGGTATGAATATTCATGTAGTGCTTCTATTGAAATCTGAAGTATTTATAAGTTCTGACAGTTCTGACTACTGCAAGCAGGTGTTCCAGGTTGTGTTTTTTTAACATAATCAAACAATACAAAACTTGATGAAATGCAAGGATTTCCACAAACTCAAATAAATAAACCCTTACAACTACGTTTCTGCCTGCCCTTAGCATATTGCAGTGTTTTAATGCTTTATTCTTGGTGCCAGGTGGATGGTGTGTTTCAACAGCGTCCTGCACAGACCTGGCAACTCCCTAACTTCATCCTTTAGTTACACTCTCGAAATATTTAGTCTGTGAAAACAGTGAAAAGTGTTAATATTTGGAAATTGTTTAGAAATTTCTGATGTCAACAACCCAACTATAATTGCACTATCTCCAACCTTCAGTGACAAAATGAACAATCAATTTCATGAGTCTGTAAAGTAACCCCCCGCCCCAATACCCAAATGATGGTATTTTACTCTTTTATTTTGTGTTTTTTTTTTGCATGAAAATTAAAGTACGGTGTGATTGGAGCAACTGGTAAGCAATGCTTGTGCCAGCTCAGACACCATTTCATGATTTCATATAAAAGCAAAAGCTGATTTTAAAATTCATGTGCGGCTGTCAGCAGCGTTCAACATGTCGGTATGGAATTTTAAACGGCCATTTAGAAATGTAAAGCTCATTAATCAATCTATTACAAGGAAGACTAGTTAACTCTGGATTTTCTACTGCCACTGAGATGGGATTCCTTTCTGACAGACAGTATTAAAAACAAAACAAAACAAATTTTAGTAGGACTTTGAAAGATGGCTGTGGCTAACTTTTATCCTGAAGATGCTTTTAGCATCCGCATTGCCCAGACAAGCCCAGATTTTCACCCTGTTGGAAAGGCAGCTTTTAATTCAAGAAGATGCCTTCAAAGTAAAAAGCCAGCATGTGCCACCATCCACACAGGCATGAGTTTGGACTGTGCCATCATCTCCTCTGGATATATCCATGGTTCACAGTGACGTTTACAGATTTTCAGGACATTTTGCAACCCCGATGGCTTGAGCGCATGCTTGATACCACGGCGTGATACGACGAACAGAATCCTAAATCTTCAAGGCGCCAAACAATATCAGCATGCTTACTGCACTGATAGTTTACAGGTTGATTTACAGAGCGCTGCAGTCACTAACAGAGCAGAGAATGAATTGTGAGCTTCCATACGATGCTCAGGATTACTGTGAAACTTTTATAGCCCACTTGCCTTTATTTGAAAATGAATTTAAAATGCGATTTTTCATGCAATTGTTTCTTAATGTGCACTAGTAATTAATTTGCTTTAAGTTGTCTAACACGGTAGATAAGCTAGAGTCTACTGCAATTTGTACAATATGCTGATTTATTTCCTCAAGGGTCCATTCTCACACACACAAGAATACTTCTCCGTAATTTAGAGGACCTCTGAGGTTATGATCAACACTCCTGCCTTTTCTCCTGGCTCCAGCCAATTCCACCCAACACTTGGAATGATTCATGAACTCGTGCATAGACTCGGCACATCATTGTAAAGGCACAGAAGAAGACCTCGTTATTACTTGCTGGCATCAAGGAGGGAACAACTTGAGTGAAGGAGCCACCTTCCTGCTCTCGTCTCCCTCTCACTTCTGACGTCCTGGCACACTGGGAAGGTGACACGGAGGAGAGACATGCCGAACTCACAGAAGGTTACAATTTCCTTCCTCAGAATGACCTCTACAAACTGAAATCATTTCCAAACTGAAGCCATTTTCCAATTCACACTCTAGGATCTCTGTGACATGAAAGTGTCAGGTCACTTCCATGCAAACAGCTACAGTACTTGGAAACATGTACGTGATACAAAAATCTGCCGTGTGTGTTTAGTACATGCAGCATACTATGCATTTCCTCCCCTCTGTGGCTCTCCAGCTCCTCCAGAAGTCTGGATTATTGTTAATTATTGTTTTCTCCCCAGGCTTTTCTGTGCACATACTGCTGCATCTCTTCTTTGGTCTCTCACACACCCTGACTTGCACTCTTATTCTATGCCACTCTCTTCCTCTTTTTTTTTTTTTTTGCCCCCAACTCTGACATCTGATATTTCTGATCCTCTGAAGACCTCTCGTTTCATTCTTCCTCCTAACCCCACCAATAACCTCCTCTCCCCAATAAAATCCTTCCTTCTTCCTACCCACACACAGCTGGAATTGCTCACCCTTTTACTGCCCACAGCTCCTGAAGGCTGTGTCGGAAAGGAGGGCAGAGACCAGCCTCTCTGGCACGGACTGTTTCTTGGTACATGACGCTTTTCCCCCACAGGAGCTTCTCAACAGATATTTCTCTGGCAGGGTCACAAAGCAGGCTGACAATAGCTTTCCTCGGTTGCACAGGAGAGGCTTTGATGGTAATTGACTCTTCCCCAGGCAGAGTATCAAAGCGCGAATCAAGGCTTCCCCTGGAATTTGGATTTGGTTGCCTGAGCTAGAACAATAGCAGTGAGGCTAGGCAGGCTTCATAATGGTTTCTTCTTTAACTTCTGCCTTGATTTTTTAGAGTTGCCTGTCACTTGGCATTACTGCCGTGCTTGCTGACCAGTGATATGTTTGTTTTCTTGCACTCCCTGCTTTTGTGCAGCTGTATTCCTCCATGGATTCCTCTAATACCTCCGCTGTAAGCTCTCTGGGCAGGATATTCCCCCACCACGTGTGCAGCCCAGTACAGTGGGGGCCAGAGCCTCTGCTGATACACAGCATCAAACCCTCAGGTCTGGTCACAGAACAAGAAGAGTTGCATTGCCAGGAAATCAGATTTTTCCTTACTCCCTGTAGTCTGCCTACTGCCTTGAATCAGACAGTGCAAAAAAGGGAAGTGGGCAGGATGCGTGCAAGGAAGGAGTTGAAACGGTGCCTAAGTGAATGGAAGGTATCCAGATGGCTGTGGTAACTCACACGATGGGAGTCAAATCAAAACAAAATGAAAACAAAACCATATGCCGTGCACCGTCCGCTCTCTTGCTCTCTTTCTCTCTCTGCCTTTCTCCTGGCAGTTGCCCCAGGTCTTTCCATCAGTACGGATAATAGTACGTTACTCAATTACGTGTATGTCATGAATAACAATAACCCCTCTTTTACATTAGAGATTATGGATTACTATTATTCATGTAACAATGACTGTAACAGGAACCACAAAATTATACTCAAGTAAGGGTCAAGGAAGCGTAAGGGTCTAAAAGGGAACTTGTATTTCTTCATTAAATCCTTCTTTGTATCTGGTACGCTGTATACTTATAAAAGAGAATATTAACTTTACATGTCTATGTTGCTATATGCTATAGAAATATCTACTCACAACCTGCTTGTATCTCAGGGGGAGTATTCAAAAGCATCATGGCAGTGGCAGCATCAATGTCAGGATCTGGAAAATCAACCAATAAATATATTATTTACAACTGGGCTAATCTTTTTGCCCCCGTTGCTAAACTATAGGTTCAGTCGAATCTCTGCAGTGAAAAGGTGTAAGAGTTCATTATTCAGATGGCTCTTTGATCCCACATTGTATTCACCCCCAAACTTGCATGTGATCCCAATACTGCTGCTGAGTAGAGCACAGTGATGAACGTCACCGCACCGTCCTCGTGTGTACATGACAGCACCTTAGCCTCTGTCAGCCTCACGAATTCACTGTTTAATTTTGTGATGAATATTTAGATTTCATTACAAGGGATCTGTGGAAGCAGGTGCAATGTGGCAATTTGGAATCAGCACAATGGGACGAGCTGACAGAAGAGAGGGAAAGCATAAGGACACACCTTCACCTGAGCAAGTACAGAAGACGATGCTTGGCCTTTTTCATGTGTCAGTAAGGATTTCAGTGATGTCTGAGAAAGTGTTGGGAGCAAAACTGCTATGATTTAGAGAGAAAAGAAAAAAAAGAAGCTAGCATTTCACTGAAGCACCAACTTACTTGCATCCTTACCCATTGTCACTTTAATATAAGCAAAAATCATCAGCCGGCTGCTGTTACTCTTAAATTGGTTTGTGGATCCATCACCAACAGTCAGTTGACAGATGGTAAGTTATAGAGACAGAACAAAATATGATCCTTTTATAACTATATTCACTTGCTTCACACACAGCAGCACGGCTGCTATGGAAATGGGGGTAGCTATGACAACAGTAAACAACCCAAGAACGGCCACTGAATAAGCTGAAAAGAACATCTGCCCCAGCAAAGCGTCCCAGCTGCCCCGGGGCGCAACTCGCTAATCGTGCCGCCGTGCCGTGTGACAGAGCAAGCCGCCTATGCCATGTCCAAATAAATGAAGTGTGCAATTGAGGCAGACACAAAAACGTGCACCCTTGCCGACTGCTGCCTCTGTGCTGCTAAACTGAATGACTAATGAGTATGGGTTTGTTGTTCTTACTTTTATTTTTTGTGGCTTGTTAGTATTTATGCTAAATTACATACCAAAAAATTCAATTTACTGCTAATAGCTTCATGGCACTTTATTTTGGCTATTATGTCAGAAAATTACTTTTCACTGTTAAAAAAAAAATTGTATTTTGTACATCTATACATTTCGTATCTGTTTCCAGGAGAGTGATGTGGTGTAAAACCCTGCATGTGGAGTAAAAACTCTGCAAAATACTAACAATGCAAATGGTGTAGAGAGGATTTCACCCATTAAGAATAAAAAGGGATTTTTTTACTAGTTTAAGTTTGAACTATTTTGTCGTGATAACACAGCTGGAAATACAATCCTAATATGGCTACTCTGTTATTTAATTGCTAAAACAGTAAACAGCAACAAACAATGGAGTAGGTGGAAAACTAAAGTCAGAGTAGCAGCGCACTACCAGTGTAAGAGGTGCAAACATACTGAGGAGCAGAAAGAGGAGCATACTGAGGAGCCTGTATGTGTCCTAGACAGCTGAGCATGTTTTTTTCCAAAAGTCACCAGCAGACTCCTCAGAAAAGCAGCTTTAGAACTGATGTAAGTTTTCAACTCTAAAGATACATCAAAAGCAATATTCCTGCTGCAAGCATCTGTGCTGCAAGTGCGACCCCCGAACAGGTCACCTCCTGAATGCGTGCCATTTTGCAGCACTGCATCCAGACACCACACACACCATACAGTAAAAGTTTCCCTTTAGTCAAACTGAAGCGGGATAATCTGCCTAAATTAAAAATAAAAGGGGGGAAAAAAGCAAAGAAGCCCAAGACAGTAAAGCCAAACTAAACCACAATTCTTCCATCTCTTTCACAACATAAAGGACTGCGAGAAGTTCAATTTACTGTCATAATTTGTACAGCCAACTTCAGCATGTTTATACACTGTTCCTGGATTTTATTTTGTTTTACTTTAAATAAAGTTCCACTACTTGCTAACACTGTAACATAAAGTTAATTTTGCTGCTGAAAGAATAGAAGGGCACAGCAGAAAAAAAAAAAAAAAAATCCTACTAACTTTGGGTTTTGTTTGTGCAACAAGCTTCTGTGTTTTCAGATAAAATTGATGCGACCAGTCTATCTTGAAATGTGTATTCCTAGCCTTCGGACCACTAATGGCACCACCATGTTTCTGTAATGACTTCATGACACTAAGACGAGCTGTTTGTGACACACCGCTGCATCCAGAGCAGCTGCTTTCCAAAGCACACCCGCGCTTCAAGCCCACCCGCCGTGCTGTGGTGCCTAGCTGCGTTTATATCGGCATGCTCCGGAGGACACCAGACAGCTCCATGAGGCCTCAGCAGAGACAGGCACCTATGGTGGTGTCAGCGGGACCGAGGACAAGGTGCTTCGGGTCCTCGCACAGACAGGAGAGAGGAGGGCCTGGCTGCACAGGAGGAGGCCTCAGCCACGAGGGAGAATGAATGCGACAGACTTGCTCTGGGAAGAAACCTGGACAAGGACAAAGGACGAGGACAAAGACAAGGACCAAGGCCGAAGACAGGGGCTGAGGTCAGGCACAGCGCTCAGCAGCCACAGACCATACCAAGAGGTGCAGAAGTAAAGTCCGAGGGCAAACTGAAAGGAAAGGCCAGATCATTCTCACACAGCGGTTACGCTCGCAGCCTGGAGCTGTGCTTCTGAGAGGGATGCCAAGAAGGCCAGAAACGATGTAGTCGTGAGGAGCAGCACTGAGGGAAGGCGAGGGCAGGGTGCCCTTCCTCAAACTGCTGCTTCCCGCTCAGCCCCCTGGTCCCAGCGGTGCCACCAGCCCCTTCCCCGCAGGTGGGGCCTCCATCAAGTTCCTTCCAGGCCGACGCTCCCGCTTCTCATAGCAAGGGCTGACCTCGGGGGCACCCCGACCAGCACGGTGACGAGTGTCCCCCTCTGCCTTGCTGAAGCCCTGGATTTCCTAGCTGACTTCCCTACCCCACCTGAAGCGTTTGTGATCAGCACAAAGGCTTTTGAAGTTATTAACAGTGGGTGGTGAGTGAAAAATGATTGCAGGAACAGCTTTCCCTAGGAAACCGGGTTAAAAATAACTACATCCAAAGTTTTGGAGCTTAGAAAATTAAATAAATATTTAAATGAATGCATTTGGGTTTCTTTTTGCTAATTAAAATGAGTGGAGAGTTGATTCAGTACACAAACTGAGTTTTCACTTTTTGCTAGTGGAAAACAGAAGAGGCCCAACTTTCCCAGTGAAAAAGGAAAGAACAAAGATTGGAGATGTTTTCTGAAGAAGGAAGAGTCAAAGTCTCAAACAGACAACATCAGATAGTGACAAAAAGATAGCGACAAAACTTGCCAGCAGCCACATCCTCCCTAACAGACAACTGCTGCCTCATCCACTCAGTGCTTCACGCTACACCCTGAAGTTTCAGAGCTCGGTGCCCCATCCCCAACGTGCCCTTTACGGGCTATCAGAAAGAACCTGGAAGGAACCTGAAGCGCTTAGATGAACTCATATGGCACGAAAGCATAAATCCCAAGGTGGTTCAAAGGCAACGTGGTGCAGGAACCCCGATACAGATGTAATACCCCCACTAGCAATGGAAGCCTAGCATTATTTTTACTAGCATTGCTTTCAAAAACAAAGCTTCCTTTGATGAAGACAACATGAAAAACGGGTAAGACACAAACCTCATAGCAAGTTTGTTTCTTGCATTTTAGATTCAAGGCCCTATTCGGCCAAGTGTTGAAAAGTGAACACCAAACCTGTAAGCAGCATGCAGTTCTTTTACTGAGGAACTAACCTAAAATGCATCACTTTGTGGTGTTATGATCCAGTGCATGTTGTCAAGATGTACTTTGAGCCAAATCTACACATTGCCTGTAAAGATCAGAATCTGTCCTGCACTGACATGAGTGGCAAAACAGCAGGCCTGAAATATTTTGGCACGAGGTTATATAAAAACATTGAGCAACAACACAGAGGATAACCTTTGGGTAACAGACTGTTTATTCTGGAATTGACAAAAAATAATTAAAAACAAATAGGGTACCTGAGAAAGTCGGATGTGACAGCTGTCCATCTATTATGTTTGTGATCTCTGATTTGAGTTCATTTCATAGAGAGAGGAAGTGTTTTATAAGAATTAATATCATTTTCATGATGTGGTATTTTTTTATTTCAAGCTTTTATCTGATTTCACTGAATGCTTCAAATCCAAGCCCTTCCAACTGAGCCGCAATAAAAATTAAGAGTAACACAGTCCCTCCTGATTTTGCTAGAAGGTATTTATTTTTACAGCTATACTATATGGTTTTAAAGAAAATAGCAGTTAAGGCAATTCAAAGCAACCACGACCTGAATTTTCAAGCACAGATGCCTACTGAGAGACACTTAAGATGCATATTTAGGTAGTACTAAAATGTTACTGCCAACTGATGTAAAAAATACAGTTAGTAAACAAACTGCACCATCTGTACACCGCAACCACTGCCATGTTATCTCATCAGGAAGGAATTTATAAGATCTTCTTTTAATTTAAAGTTACTGTATCTAGAACTATTTTTGTAAAGAATTTCACTTCACCATTCAGTATTGTAGCTTTCAACCTCTTCTGTTTCTGCAACAGCATCCTCCTCTGCTTTTTTAATTCAAATCTTCTACTCTAGCTGGCATGCATAATACTTACAGCCACTCTATTCAGAATACAAAAGTCTGGTTTATTCCTTTTCCACAAGATCAGTCTCTTTATTCCCTGCCTCAATTCCTAGTACAGCCCACTCCTATACCTTTTTTTTTGTGGTCTGATTCTTTGATATTTTCAGTTTTCACCGGCAGGAAAATGTTGCAAAAGCAACACTGTCTCCCACCTTTTACCTTTGGGCTTATTAAATTGCAGCAGAGTGAAAAGCAGCTTGTCTCTATCAAACTTGTCTGTTAATAGATGTTCCTATTCCCTTCCCACATCATGATGGTTAACCTTGGTATGAGTCAGGTTAGGTCAAAGATATGGAGATAATTAATAGGGTGAAGGCTTATATATATATATATATATATATATATATGTATATTTCTGATTTTTTATTTATTTTGCTTAATGACAGAATAAGAACACAGTTATTAAAATAGAACAGCGAAGTACAAGATAGATAGAAAGAAATACCTGAAGAGAACTGTAAATACAGTAACTGTAAAACTCCTTGGTGTAGGATGCCACCGAGTCCACTTCTGCAATATTTAAATAAGGTTGAGTAGCACTCTAAAAACAGAGTACTTGTGGCAGCATACTGTAAAATAACAGAATTCAGAACCAAGAACTTGGGAAGAAACACGAAATTATATTCATACCTCAACAACAGTGCATGAAAAGACCAAGAATAGGAACTGTGAAAGCTTACAGTAGAGGCCAGGAGGAAGTTATTTCACAAGTAATGCAAAACTGGTCTGGCACTTACAGTGGTTCTCCCTCTCCTTTGAAAGGATCTAGTATGAGGCACAGAAGACAAAAGGTACAGGTCTAAATGAACTATTAATTTTTCCTGTGCTTTAAGTTCATTTCTGGCACTGCCAAGTAAGTTACTGCACAAAGAAACCTGAGAAGACAAAGTCCATTTTTCAACAATACAGAGCATTTGAAACAGAAACCTTCTTCCTGCTCCTCTATTTTGTTGAATTTGTATCATCACAGATCTACTGAAGCAATTTCCATTTTCTAACAATACCATTTTATCAGCTGAAAATCTTTACAGTTACCACATATATTCTTGTTAAAAACGCTAGTTTAGTATAAAGAAAGGTAGGAGAAAGAGTTAAAGGTCCTACTAATGCCCAAATTCATCAAAAGGGTCGTCTATCGCTTTGAAAACTGTGTGAAACCAAAACATAATCATAACTTTTCATCTCTGCAGTAAAGATTAAGATCAATTAACTGTTAAAAGAAAGACTAGCAACACCAATACGTATTTTACCAGCACAAGATAAACATCTTCTTAGAGTCAGATGACTACTGAGACACAAGAAACACATCTTCTATATAAAAATGGCACATTACAATACATTCTCTGCTTAAAAACAGGGGAAAGGTTTGCTTTGTTTTTGTTTCTGTAATTTTAAAAGCACTTTTCTTTTTGCTGTGCATTGCTGCAAGCTTCTTTTTCTACATTGACGGATGTGAAAGTAAAATCTGCCCATTGCAAAGACAACAGTAAAGACTTCGTTGACTCCATGCGGCCTGTGCAGCTGGTGGGACTGAAGAGAAAACACCAGCTGGAGAAAGCACTAACCATGAGCCTAGCATAGAAGAAAAGAAAAACAATTTGCTGTTCCATCATGTACTTACCTAATTCGTGATCAGGAATTTCAACCATCTTCTTAACTGATTGCTGCAGCCTCAGCTTCTACAGTAGCATACGGGATTATGAGGGCTTTAACTCCTTGCAGTCTTACAGGTTGCACACACATTTTTTTTCATCACACACACACACACACACACACACACACACACACACTCTTTGTCCCCAGTTATACAGATACGTGTTATCTCTAACTGGGACATCAAAGTGATCAGTGCTCGAGCTTTCATAATGCCCCTGCTGCTAACAATGTTTTTTTCTTCCAGCAAATCTGGAAGGCAGATGGCAGGAAGAAGTCCTCTGCAGAACTCAGGCCATTTAAAACCAAATAAACCATACCTTATTGTCACAGACAAGTGTTTTTTGTAAGCACTCATTTCCCTCTCATGCTATTTCAAAATCACGTCCGTCCCAAGCCAGCCGCTGACCTTGAGCCAGCTCATGCCTCCCAGCCCTGCAAGTGCAAGGCCTGCTGGCTGGGAAAGAACCGCCACTTCTTGCACAGCTGGAGGGAGCCTCGGGGAAACGCTTGCAAATTCCCCCCCTCTCCCAGCCAACAGTTGTGCAGGAAGGTGATTTGGGGTACTTCTCAGCAAGGCACGTCTTCAGGAGGGCTTCACCCAAGCATCCCACCTACTGGAATCGTGAGGGTGCAAGCCATGAACACCGCAGAAGAGGCAGATATAAATGCCACATGGGGTTCGGGATCCAGTGAGCAAACAGAAAAACGTCAAATAAACATGAAAACAGCAACGAGAAAGGTTTTTCAGTGATTTGAAGGAAAAAAAATGCTACTAATGATGAGGAAAGGGGTCAGGCATGTGACACTGTCAGCGAAAGGACTGAATATATTGTAACTAGGGAGCCAAATGCACAAAAAACAACAGCAAAATGATGAACAAAAACCCAACAGCTAAAATAGCTGTGTGCTAATAAAGCGGGCAGACTGACAATAAAAGAGGAACTCGAGGTACTAGTGTTATTACAGGAAAATTCACAAACAGGGTGGAATAGCAATTACTATTGAAACAGGTGTCAAAAGGTCTGTGCTTTTCAGGGAAAAGAAATGCAGGTTTTATACGGTAGGATACTGTCATGCAATAATGAAACTGCAGACTTCTGAAAAAACAGAAGAAAATGGGAAACGTTGAGATTAAAATCAGGCTATTGCAAGATGGTCAAAGAAGTTTTCTAAGAGAGTGACGCTGGGCCTGCTCTTGACTTTTTGCACCAGATCTAGATGTGGATAGAGCTCTGCATCATTAACGAAATGGGAATTATGTCAGCACAGGAGACTAACTCCGCAGTACAGAGTAGAGAACAAATGCTATTAGCAATGGTAAGGCCAGTTATTCCTGAATGTGACAGCTGACAAGTTTCTTTATCCACGTTGCTGAATGAACAAGAATAGATTCTTTTCCGCTCTTTTTCTTAGGTAATAAGGACAACTTTGGAACAAGGGACCACAAATTGGTTCAGCTTATATTAAGTGGGAAGAATAACAGCGAGCCTCATTTTGCTGCACAGCTATGGTTTCAAGGGAAAGTTTTGCTGAACTAAAAATGGCTCCTCTGGAAGCTCTGGAAGACACTGGCTGAGGAACCCTCAGCGTGGAGGAGATCCGCGATTTCCAAAGTCAGTGTACAAAGACCTTGCTCTAACTTGTATCCTGAGAAAAGTTGGCAAGATTCATTCATTCAAAAAATAAAATAAAAAAAGCTGGACAACTGAAGTGACCTGGAAACCTACTGTAAGAGAGAAAACAGAGCTTGGCTCGCTCAGCGAAGCAAAACAAGCAGAAAAAAAGTAAGGCTCTGTCAACACAATGAGGTGAACAAGGAGTGCAGGGGGAGGAAGCTAGGAAGAAGAACCATTACGTTTAAAGATAACATCAGTGAAGCAACTTCAGTGCTGAAGAGAGACTGGTAATTAGAACAGTTCCAGACATTAGAGCAATGATATTTGGAAAACTACTAATGGGAGCTTGAACAAAGTCAAGAGATTGAATGTGAGCTTTCACAAGTATTTATGCAGTGTTAGGGCTTAGAGTGTGACCCAGGGAACGGGACTCACCAAAAGCGGCCTTCCAAACGGTGCTTCTCTACAGCACCTCAGCGCGGCACTACGAAGGAAAGCCAGTGAGCAAGCTGTGAGAGATCTGGTTTCCCTCTCCCACTGTGCACCCATGCCTGCAGATAACTGCCTGTGCAGACTCTCGTCTTCTCTCTTCTGCTTTCCTCAGCAGGGCAGTGGAGCAGGTCCAGGCAGGAGGTGCTGGGAGGTGCCCACAGGCACAGCCTTGTACACAGGGGATGTGGAGAATCGAAGGTTCGGCTCGGTGACCTGCAGCTTAGGTAAGTCTGTGCAGAGTGGCTTCTTCATGAATCTAGGAAAGGCTGGGCAAATTGGCTGCAAGCCCAAGAGTTCTCTCTCTGGTATATACTGTGCAGGCCTGGGTTACGAGGTGTGGATGCAGACAGCCAGAATTGCCACCAGAAGTATGTCTAAAATAGCACACAACGATAAGCAGAGCCGACAAGCAGGTACACAGAGGGGTGGGCGTGCAGTCTGCCTGGGCTCAACTCCATACCACAGAATCACAAATCCAACCCAGGTTTGCCCTCTAGCTCTAGATTAGATGTCTTTTCTTATTTTTTTTTCCCTGGGGAGGGTTAAGAGAGGATAAATAGAGGTTAGTTAGGACTAGTTCTTGAGAAGTGTCACACCTTAGACAGCCCATCACTTGCTGTTTGCAGAATTATGTCCAAGACAGGCATAGTATAAATAAATCAAATCCTAGTCAGTGCCATTTACTTCCCTTCTTCCTCAGCTTATGATCAATGAGCAGCCATTACTGTGATTCAATCAATAAATAAATACATCAAATTACTAGTTTTGAAAAATGATTACTAAACACATTGGAAACCCTGCTTGGGTAACTCTTTCTCCCTTGTGAGTGTTTTTAAGTGTATCCCCATTAAAGACCAACAGGACTAGACACCCAGCCACACTGAAGCAGATTAAAGCCTATTTTCCATTAGAGCACTTGACAATCGATACCTTGCACTGCTGCAAGCCAGCCCCAGCCCGCGTGTGCAGACACTACAGGCTCGCACAGGTCCCCGGTGACGACCGAGCGCTCCCTGCAGGGAGCCATGTCCTACACGGCTCCCACAAGCTGCTCGTCTGCCCCTCGGAGGGCAATCGATGGAGGGGGGAAGACAGACCCAGCAGCAATGCCGGCGTGTCACAAAACCGCTTCTGCTCTTCCTGCGATACTTGTTCTACAAGTAATCCATGTTGAGATAAAGGGAGTAAGAGAGGAGCAGGAACCCAGTGTTTGGGACCTCTTGACATTTTTGGCTGCATACCCCAGGGAGGTAAGGGAAGAAACGCAGGTCAGTGTGAAGACAAATGTGTTTCACGCCAGTAATTTTGAAGAATCATTATCATGAAACATGAAAACAAAGATAGCCTTTGAAGACATCAACATTTCCGTTGTTGCAATATGATGTAATATAACCAATGAATTAGCAGCAGAATTATTTTCTAATTCCAACAATTAGTATTTTGACACCGTATTAGCTTTTTAAATGAAAGCTCCTATTGAAAGCAACACACTGAACATAAGCTGGCTGAACACTGAAGAGACTTTAAGAGTGTAATTAGTCAGCCTTATGTAGGGCTTTAACTTATCTTAAATAGCATACATAATAATAGTATTTATTTAAAACAACTGGAACACATTTTGCTCAGACTAAACATTGCAGCGTAGTTACTAGTTTTTTGTGTTTCTTACTTCCAGTACCTCATAGATGAGATTTCGTAGAAGAGGCACTGGAAACCTGAAAAAACTATAGAACTTGCTTTCGCTTATACTTTTAATTCCGTTGCATGTGCATCATATATCTTCCAGTAAACACTTCGCTAATGCGAAGATCTAGTACCATCTGTGCTATACAGTATCAAACATATAAGTTAAAATTGGCTTTGCTGGAATACTTTATTTAAACATTTCAAAACCAGAGGAAATAAGAAACACTATGAACCAAACTGTGGTAGAGAAGAATTCACTTGAGTCACTAGAGAGAGACCCAAGGCATGGCTTTGCATGGAAGTTGCATTTACAGGCCCTGGGATGGTTCCAGCAGGCCAAACTGCTATCAAGGAGCTCCTTGCTACCCAAAGGGGTGGAAACGACCTTCTGCTTTTCGTTGAGAAGGGGAGGCACCGGAGTCCGCTTCTGCCAGCCTCTGGTTTGCTGTGAATGGTCCTGCTCATACGCCTTGGGCTCTCTGAACTGCTGCCAGCTGACAGGCGAGGCTGTCAGAGGGGTAAGTAACAGGCGGAAAACAACACAAAGAAATGAAGTTTTATCCAAATAGTAGCAAGAGCTGTGCCTGTAATCGAGGAACACGCTCAGATGTGTATATAAGCCAGAGGAGCAGGCCCTGTGGAAGAGGATCGCAGTGCCAGCATCCTGCAGGGCTGAACCTGGGACTGGAACAGCTGTACAGCTTAGCTACAGCTCAGGACAGTTTTGTAAAATATTAGTGCTTCATTAACAAGAGTCACAAGTGTGATTCTGTGCCATTCTCATGAGAATACAGCAAGGCTGGAGAGGAAACAACCGCTTAAATTGGACTAGGTCTTGTTTCCACTGCAGCCCCCCACCTGGGCTGGAGGAACAGCCACTGCTCCAGCACAGCAGGTGGGTGACGAAAGCTGCTATGAAGAAAGAGGCAATTTGCTATTAGCAAATATAAAGTTTTCTCATCGATATTATTTTTACAACTGAACAGGAAAACGCCCTGCTCCAAAATTTCAGCAAATTTCAGTGAGACCACGGTTTATTGATTTAGACGTGGATCTCTGTACTGTTTGTCTGTACAGCATACAAGTATCTCTGTCCTTTTAGACAGTTCTTCACATACATACACGTAAACAGTTCACAGCAACTTCAACTTAAATTTACTAGCGTGATCGGTGTGTCAGATGTGTGTTTGTGAGAGCTAAGCACCTGCTGTCTCAGGAGACAAATCTTAGTAGTTCGGTAATCATATTGATTAAATCAAAATAAAGCAGAGAGAACACATTCATCTTGCCCTGCTCCCCATCTCTGCCTCTCTGAACACCGACCTTCACTGATCACCTGCCCTCAGTAATGACCACTGTGAGGCCCTCTGGACTCATCTCCCAACCCTTCCACAACCAGAAGCTGCAAAGTGTCTCTGCACCCCGGCATCTCATAGAAGATCACTCTCCCCACTCTTCATCTTCCTGCTTCTCTTCTTTCTGTGTCCAGTAGGGGGTAGAAAAATCTTAAAGTATATGGGTGTCAGACCTCAAAAAAAGCAAATTCAAAAAGAAAAAAGCTTCTATTTATTTTTCATTTAAAGTTCATCATTTATAAGCAAACATCTGTCTTGCACACAGTCAAGAATAGAACTGAAAACCTTATGGGGATTCTCTTCTCTTCCTTCCCATAGCACATTCCCGATGCCCTGGGTTTAAAAACAATTTTTCATAAATCTAGCGCAACATTTCATCTGCTACAAGAAACATGCTAATGGGATGCATTATAGTCTTTGTAGAACCTTAGTTATAAAAGCCACTAATACCCTTGCATTGGCAATATAGCAGTGCAAATACTTCTATTTCATGCAAAATTGTCAGTGAAATTCCAGTAAGATCAGAGACCTGGGAGTTATAGCTAACCAAGGTAGGTAACCAAGTGCTAGATTTCACAATAACACAGAAACAGAAAACAGAAAAAAGCCTTAAAATGGCTGGAGCTGAACTGTCTCTCTTGTTTCAGAGGAGACCAAGCAGTGGCAGCTATTGTCAGATTAACAATCATCGTCCCTGGACTTGATGCCGGCTGGGAAGGGCCTCCTTTCTCAGGGATGCATCCAGGCACCTACCTTCATTGCTGTTTCAAGGCGAAATATTGGCAAAAATATTTGAGGTTTATTTCCACGTCATTATTGGATATTTCAGAAGAAGAGTGGGGATGTATTTGCAGTTTATTCATAAAGTTAGTTTTAGAAGTGGGAAAACTTCCTTTTCTACTCTTCCTGTCTCAGACAGAAACATCAAATCTGATCTGCTCTTCAGTCATGATAATGTAACACAGCTTGCTTAGGATTTTTACTGATGGGACTGCTTTGAGATTGCTAGAAAGGATGCTGATGAGTATTAACTATGATGTCTGTCATCTTATATCTCTGGGTAATCCTACATTTCTAGCATTGTAATAGCAGAGTGCCTCTCAAGAATTTAAACACAGAATTTCTCCCTTCTCACTCCAAACTTTCAGATTAAGTAGTTTGATTAGGCATGTAGGTGTAAGAAGAAAGACAGACAGACAGATATGCATCTACAAGGTAATGGAGAAAAAGTGCAAAAGGTAGAAAAATGAATTTTTAACCTCAGGTAAAACTCTGGCTGAGCACGTATCCAATGTAAAATCCACCTTTTATGGACCTCAAAGTCAAGGCAGCAATTGTATGTAATTGCTGATGGAGGTCACAACTTTTCAGGGACAAAACTGTAGGAAATCTCTAGCAAAGCTTTGACTAGGGTTTCTAGGCCGGAAAGTTAAACAGATACATTCACAAGAAGCTCTGTACATCATAGAAGGAAATTTTCTTTTAAAATCAGCAGAAAGGTTCTTTCCAAGTAGCAAATTTTCAGATGTACTAACAAGCTATGTGAGAGCTCCCATTTCAGACCAAAAGAGAGGTTGAAAGTCCGCTGCTACAGATGGATGACAGCAGATACTTCTTGCTGGTGTAATAAAATGGGGATTTGGGATCTCTGAAAAACTGACAGGCCCCCAGAGCAGAGGCAGAAACAACTCGTCTGCTGTGGGAATTACATTGCTTTGTGGCTGTCCCATCTTCTCCATCGCCCACTTTTGTCACTTGCTCACAGAAACCTGGATTTACTAACACAGACCAAAACACAGATCTAAAAGGGCTGAAGGCTTACATGCCATGTTGGCTGATGACATCACCTCCTTGAGAAGAAACACCCAAATCTTACATCTCCACAGTGCCACCAGCCGACCAAATCCAGAGGAAGCTCCTCGCTGACCCTGAGTGGTTATTCAGTCTTCCCTAATTTTGCCTATTTTCACATGTTCTTAACATACTAAACCTTATCTGGCTTTACAAATCTGGCTAGGGAGGAGCAGTTGACTGTATCACCTCTGAATTTCACAAGCTGGCCAAACGGTTTTCCTTTCAGATGCCCTAAATATATTGACAGCTGTTGTCATTAGTGACTTTCCCCTCCTTACCTGGCAGAACAAAACTGAAAACTAGTTACTAGTCAAAAGCTTTCCTAATTCTTAAAATATGATTCCCTTCCGATTTTCCTTTCCATCTTCCTGTTCCTCTTTGTCACACATTAGTCCTCCCAACACTTTTTTTGTCCTCTTTCTATGTGGTGCCTGTCACCATGGCACCAAGTCTCCTCACCACTGCCAGCCCCAGCCCCAGGCCTGCCCAGTCACAACTATCACTTGTGCTTCCCAAAAGCAGGACTCAAGGCCAGGCCTGCAAAACGACTTTTCCCAGCACGCTGGGGCTGGAGTTTAGGTGGGGTCAGAAACAAGCTCTACACTCAGCAGACAGCGATAGCTGAACACTGAAATCCAATGCTGTAATAAGTAGGTCAGCTTGTTCCTATAAAAGCAAAGGGTTTAACGCTGACCGTGCCTGCCAGCAGGAGTAGGAAATGACTGCAGCTTCCTACTGCCCATGTTCAGCCCTGTCGGTGCCACGGCTCTCCTCCTCCTCTTCCTCCTCCCGCTCTTCCTCCTGCGCCTGCTCCTCCCGGGCCGCTGCGCTGCACGGGGCAGAGCGTGCAGGTGCCGGGCCTGGGCCTGGGCCTGGCCAACCTTGGCCGAGCAACTTCGCCTGCACAGGGCTGTGGCCGGAGCCACCCCTGAAACCTGGCAGCGAATTCCAAGAAAACAAACACCATCGCTAGGCAATTGAAGGGGTTGGTAGCAACAAACAAAACCCGGTGCAATGAGGATCCAGGGCTCTGTTTTTGCCAACAGGTTCAACAGGTTTCGAGTATGAAGTCACAACGAGCCTTATTAGTGCCTAGAAGGGAAACGCCGCAAAGACCTCGTTATCTGGGGTTTCACCTCTGTCCTTGCTCTGCCTTGGCACACGCTTCAGTGCTTCAGTGCTTTGCAGCTCCGCTGCTCTGTCCCCACTGCAGGCCTGGCCCCGGCAGCTTCAGCTCTTGCTGCCTGTCCCCCTCCCTGCCTCCCGCAGCACAAGACCCCAACACCCGTCCCATTTCCTTGCATGAGTTTCCAGTTGTGTAAGGAAGCGATGCTGAGACAGCAAACTCCAACTTCACAAAGCAGGCCTGAAACTGAACGGCCCTGGTGAGCGCTGCTGCTGGCCCTTCCGAGGAGACCGCTGCAACCGCAGGGGACCGAGCTCCGTAAACCCGTGGCAGGATCACACCCACACGCCTGCTTAACATCCCCACAGCTGACTGAGAAAGCTCATCTCGTGGAAGGATATCGCTTGCAAGGGACATCAGGTCAGTCCAATAAAGGCTCCAATCTACTCTGCCATTTTTTAAAAAACAGAACAGCAGTCAATGCTGCTTGCTAAATATAGCACAAAAGGCAAGAAAGTTCATTCAAACATTTCCTCTCAATGAAAAAGACCACGACGGTGCCTCTGGAGATGTGTCTATGAATCAGACCGGCATGGCACTGCACGGGCTGGGAGCGCACGACACGATGCCAACCACCACCTCCTCCTCCTCCGAGCTGCCCTGGAAAGCCTTCAGCTTTTGTCAATGACCGCCGGCCCATTGTATTTTGAGATGCTGCACGATGTAGCAGAATGCACAAGCTGGCTGTAATCAAAAGCTTTATAGCCTGCTAAACTTGTTTTAAATAATGCATAAACACCAAAAAAGACACACTGTACTCTTCATCCACTTTCACGTGAACTCGGTTCCCTGTTTGTTGCATTTTCTGTTTATAGCAGCATGGCTTTAAACCACAGAATAAATAGAATTACTTTCCACTCCAGTTTAGCTCTATTCCAGAAACGTACGCTGCATTTAATTACTGTTTTGGTAGAGTCCACCTACACAGACGAGCTGCGCCTGCATGAGTCAACCGGTGTGTCTGCATGCAAAGCACAGAAGAGGTTAAAAAATACGGGCACTTATGTCAGCCCCTCCTTCCTCTCCCCTGCATTTCATCACACTGAAAGGGTTTAAAAGTAAAAAATTCCTTCCACATCATATAATCCTGGCATCTGCTGTGCAGCAAATCAAGCTCTCTCATTTTGCGATGTTATTCCCAAAAGTAGCCGTACAGATTCAGGTCTAGAACTCCATTTTCCATTCCCCGAAGTTCCTGAATACCTGCTTTTCCTATTTAGGCACATCAGAAAAAGCAGTAAACACAGCTAGTAAATACAAAGCAATCTTCTCTGTCTAAGTGCAATTCTGACTGCATTACTTAAGAAATATAATTTCCTGAGGCTTTTTACTACCTTGCTTTATGATACACATGATATGGTATCAATCTACCAACTTCCTTCTGCTGCCCCTTTCTTCAGCAGCTCGCAGCTCACCCATGACATTATTTAGTTCTAATACTAAGCCATTACTGGGATTAAGGCACAGAGGGAATGCAGTCTAGAGAGCGAGTAGGTCGCTGTGGTCATGTTTATTATTTAATAACAGTGGGAATAATTCATATCACAGCAACAATTCTCTGTGGCTCCATTTATCAACTTCAAAGTAAAGCACATCAGACTGCCAGGCAGGGACGGGAGACCCACAGGCTCAGCTCAGCTGCACTCCCTCTGCCAAGCTCGGGGCCCACATTCAAGGTTGGACTCCAGAGGAAGACATTCGGGATCAGTCCTTCATCCCATGTCCAGCAAAGCTGTGTCAACAGAACCCTGAGTGGCAAAGCCTCAAGTTAATATTCCAGTTCACTGCCATGCAGACGCTGTGGTTTCAGGTGAGGTGTTTCAGTCTCCCTTCTAAATGCATGAAGTTTAATTTCTCAACGTTGCACGGGCTGCCTGTCTTCTGTAGTTACTCGGCAAGCTTTTTGAGGCAAAGACTCTCTTACTACATGCGCCTTTGATGGCAGTAATTGCTGCATTTGTCTTGAAGTGCAGTTTCTCGGAGTTTTAATGTGACTGAACAAGAAACCTAATGTCCTCACTAACAACTTTGATACATCGCCGCTGCACAGGGCAGTGTCTCAGTCACTGAGCTAAGACAACCATTAATTTCCTTCTTTAACATACTTTTCTCCACACTCGCTATTTGTTGCATGGGATTTTCAACATATATTGAAGCTACAATGAAACAGAAACAAGAAGGGAAAGGAAGAGAAGACAATAAAACTCAAAACTTTATTCCAAGAATTCCCTGATTCCTAGAGACAGCACAGATGAGGTATTTTATTTTCAGCTTGCTTTTTCTTAAATGCCTTTATTCTGAAGCCTCAACAATTGATGAACTCCTAGCTGTGTTTCCAAATCCTTACAACAGGGCCAAGGTTTTTGCCTTTTTGTTTGGCTAATCTTTTCACACATCTATTTGCCTTGCTGCCACGACAACTAAACAGCAAATAAGTGATTTGGGTTCATTCAATAGATTCCAAATTGGGAGCCTGCCTATTTTGTTTGCTTTAGGGCAAAAGGAGGAAGCAAACAGCAGCTTTGTAAGTGAAGTTGCTGATATTCTTCTCTCAATTATGGCTGTGAAAAGATATAGAAATGCAAAGTACTCTTTACAAACAGAGTCGGTTCATGCTGATCCAACTTGTTTCAATTCACTTTAATTTGATTCTGCCTCTAGAGGTAGTTTAACTCTGATACCTACCATGGATTTTTGCATTTAGACAGATTGTTTTCAACTCAGCAGGACAAAATAATGTTAATAAGTTCCATTTAGTTTTGAGTATTTGCTTAAAAGGAGGGTGGAGACTCACAAGCAACAAACTCTGAGGCCATAAGCAGCTTTCAGGGTGCACGATCCCATTTTCTGATTTGTTTCATCTTACCATTTTCCAGGGCTGACATAGTTTAATATTTTTCCCTCTAAGGTGGAAAAGAAAAAGCTACTTTATAAGGTTAAAAACAAATCAAACCCTAAAAACAACAAAACAAAACAAAACAAAACAAACAAGCATTTTGGAGTAACTGTCTGCCAAGGATGTAATGCTGCATAAAACTTTTCCAGAGTAGCCGCACTAGGAATCAGGTCTGGCACATGGCATGGGAGCTGCAGTTTGAAAGAGGTACGGTTGTTTTGCTTTGAAGCACAACTTTACTGCTCTATGACTTTATGGCAGTAATTTGAAGACTTCTTATCCAACTTAAAAAAAAAACAAAACAAAACACTGTAGTCAACATGTTCTTTAATAAAATTAAGGCAATTTTAAACTTTCAAAGTTCATTCAGCTTCTTCCCAGCCTGGCCTGGCAACTGAACAAGTACAACACGCCATGGCAAGAGGCCAGAGTAATATCACAGCTAGGAATCTCCTTTCTTTAAAAGTCCACAAAATGTCATGAATGAGATTTGGCATTTTTTTACACGGATTTTTAAACAAACAAACAATTCCTGCATCTTCACTGAAAGGGAGCCCTCTCATGCTATTCTGCAAGGAGCAGAGAACAAAGCAAGGGACACGAAGAGCATAACCCACTGAGCTCTGCCAGCAGAGCAGGGGCATCTCCGCTTCCAGCTGCTCCTTAAGCACCACAGGCAGCCGCAGAAAACCATTTATTCAGCAACATCATGCTGGGCAGTAAATCCCCAACGCTCCCAACACACAACTTTCAGAAAGTCCCCAGTGGTGCTTTACTGTTCCAGCCCCTATTTACTGTGTGCTCAACAGAAGTCACATAGATGATTAAAAGTAAAGCTGCTCCCGCTCAGGGCCATCGCCTGAGTGCAGAAGAGTAACTTCTCTCAAAAAGTGGGGTTGTTGTTGGGTGCGGGGAGGATGGAGGAATGAGAGGGGAGAGAAGGAACAACAAATTCCTCACCTGGTTACCCCTCCTGGAGACACATGAGAAAGGACCCAAAAAAAGATGTCACCTCAGAGGCCCACGAAATGCAAAAACATATTACCGATACAAGACTCACAGACCTGGAGAAGGATGGAAATCTGTTTCTTTGACAACTGAAGGTAGAAAGTCACCCAGAAAGACACTAACAGCCCTCCACAAACTTCATAGAAGCACAGAAAACCCCAAGTAGGAAGGGACCCACCCAGATCAATGAGTCCAGCTCCTGGACTCGATGTAGACCCAGCTCTAGTTTCTGGTGGCATTCACAGCCCCACAGACATCCACATCCCCCCTCCCTCTCCCATGTGAAGGTTCTTGCTTTACACAAACTCTACAAATGATTAAAAATTACATGAAATTTTATAAAATTACACGGTATGCTTCTGCTTCTGCTGCCAGCCCCGAAGTGCCGAGCACACTGTTATGCTATCAAGTTCTGTACTCTGTGCCAGTCACTCCCCAAGGTGTTTATGTGAAGCACTCAGGCAAAATGAACAGAACATCTGTATTCTATTTGCTAATGAGCAATCATCATTTCTACAATTCTCCAGCCAGGGATTTTGCTGTTTGGAATACTAATGCCATTTAAAAAAATTAAAGGAAAAAAACTGTTCTGCTCATTAGTACTACAGTTACTAAAATACTTTTGCACCATTTACAGTGCAACCAGGCTTCTACTGGAGTTGCTTTCCAGTATTTTTAACAAAATTAGAGCTTTCAGAAATAAAAACTTTGATGATATATACTTAATGTATTTTCCAAATTAACCTCATTTGCAATGTAGTTCTTGCTTTAATTACATTTCTCCCACACAGAGGCAAGAATTTTAAATAAATTATTATAAAAGCTTTTCAAACACACCCTTCTGTAGATCCCCTTCATTCCTTGCTTTTTGTATTTTGGCAGCACCCACAGCAGGCTAGAACAGGTTAAAAAAAATAAAGTTATAAAAATACAGGCCAAGGTCTACCAACTTAATTATCTGAGACTTTGGGTGTGCAGAGAGTGGGGGAAGACAGTAGCTTTGAATCACGGGAGATGTTTTGTCCCTGCTGCCCATGGGTACGGGCATCACGTGAGGGCCACAACCCGAAACCAGCAACATGCGAGAGCTCCCGGCTGCCAGCCTTGCCCTGCAGCACTTGGGCACTTCAGTGACCGGGTGCAACCCTCCTTCATCATGCCAGGCATCAGAAGTAGTCCTGCTGAAGTCTGTGAAGGGCAGCAAATGAGATCAGAATAGGATATTAAAGTTGACAAACATAATTAAAGTGGCTTATGTAAGAATTGTCTGTATATTTGCTCATGGCTTACTGAAAAACAACTTAGCAATCAAGAGAAAAAAGACTAAATGCGGTGTTTGATCGACCTAAGAAAGCCCCATGTGGTACTCGTGCTGTGGTGTGGGAGCAGGAGAGAGGAACGCGGCCCTGGGAGGCACATGGAGCACAGCACCTCAGAAAACGTCTGGCTTTCTATACCGGGGCACAGATGTGTTTCACTGTGCCGTTGTGCCCTAAAAATAACCACCCCTATCACAGGACCCACCACGGCACGAGGCACAGTCAGGACATTTCAGTCACTGACGAGACTGCCAGGGGCAGCTCTGCTCCCGGGCGGGATGAGGTCCCTGCCGCCGCCACAGGCTCTCCTGGCAAGGCCGCCCTGAGGTGCGTGTCCCGGCCGTTGCTGCGGCAGCCAGCAGCACCCGCAGCCCCTGTCACACACAAGAGGGAACGCCGTGCCACGCTTAAAAGCCACCTTCCTTGGAGGCAGAATGAAGCGAGAGAAGACAGCAAGGAGACCCTCGCTCCTGCAGATACCGGATGAAACCATCTGTTCAGCACAGGCCTTGCCCTCGCCGTGCATCCTCGGCTTCGCATCACTTCAGAGGTGTTTTGTCTGCACAAGCTGGCTGCATTTCCTGTGTTTCGTCCGGCCAGGCAGGAGGAAGTCTTTACTCTTCAGCATTTACCTGTGATTTTAAGCAGTAACCAGCCAATTCTGACAGTTTGTCTCTCCTTCTTACAGGTCTTCCAGCTCCTGGCAAAACCAGACCAAGCCTGAACCGGGAAGCTGGCCCCAGCTCTCAGAGCAAAAGGCCCACCAAATGTCCTCTTCTCTAGCCTGCCTCACCTGAGCCAAGCATTAGGACGACCAAAATTAAGGCTACACGACATGCTGAAGTGAGTAACTGCTTCTTGTGCCATGACAGGGTAACTGGCACCCCTTCTCATCTGCCTTCAGTGTGCAGTCTGCTCTTCCCAGGCGAAGGAGAAACACAGCACAAGGGCTGCTGCCATTCTGCAGCCTTCCAGGTCTGCTTAAGGAAACAACAAAACCCTATTCTAATACACAGATGACCACAAATCATAACTCTGCCTCACTTCCCCAAAACTAATTATATACGTGTCACCAGAATGTCATACATCTCCCTCTTTCCACCTAAAGACCACATTTCTTCTTGTCACAGTCTAACACATTATATACAGAACACTATTCTCCATGCAACAGTTTAGGGGAAAAAAACCCCTAATCCTTCAAGTGATGTGTGTTCTTTTATAAACTTACCTAAAATAACACAGGAGTACAGCAGTTATTATTTAACAACACATCCAATGGGGAAAAATAAACCACACACCTTATATAAATATCGATAAAAACCTTTCTTCTTACTGTGTTACCAGTAGCCCATGCCCACACCAACAGCAAACATAAAGAAACAACGTGTACCTGCACTGAAATATCCAGCATGCCTTTTCTGTGAAAGTAACGCATGAACCATGTTTAAAGGCAAACTAAATAAAAATCTGATACATGCTGAACACAGATTAGAGTTCGCTTTAAGGTGCAGGATTTGTTACATCTTAGTTTGAGCAACTGCTGCAAAATTATCTGCGGAGGGACAGCAGATTCTCTTAAAGGGAAATACAAGAATAAGAACCAAAAAGAAGCAGGAAAACCTCAAAAAGTACAAAAGGAAACCGTTAAAGTGAGCATGTACCAATGCCCGTGGTAAAGTAACAGAGGTGGGCTGTGAGAAACACAATGCTGAAAGACCAAAAAAGTTCACACCAATACAGAGCGACCAACATTTGCACGTCAGGACTCCCTGTCTCAGTGAATCAAATGCAAACTCAGAGGCAACATTAATTACCTTCACTATGCAATGCCTATACATTTTTGCCAGAATATACTAGCAAACAAACAGGCCAATTGTTTCAAAATCCATCAGAATAACAAATACTGATGTGTTTCTTTGACTTCAACAAAAGGAAAACAAAAAAAAACCAAACAAGCAGTGGAAGTTGATTGGCCCACACTTACTAAAAAGCAATGAATTAGAACTGAACAAAAAATCCCATGCAAACATGAAAGAGCACACAGACCTTTGTCTCCTCCAATCTCCAAACACCCCCTTCCACTAGTACAAGAGCACACAGCACTGGGCAACGTACCAGCGACACACTGCAAACAGAGCAGGCTGCAGTACGGAACCAGCAGCAAGACACGAGCTCTCAAACTAGCTTTTAAAGGAAGTACTTTCATGAAAATTGGAAAATAGAAGGACACCAAGAAAGCTGATGGAATTCAGGGTAACACAAGTAAGTCTGATAAAATTTTCAGTTTCTGTTTTAAGTCAAAAAGCCAGATCTAGAGGATGTTCTCACAGCAAGGCCACTAATGAGGAAGTTTGATATTTTGAGCATAAAAAGACAACATATTCAAATGTTAAGCATGGGAATAAAGTCACATACCTTCAAAGCACTTGTGACCAGCAGAAGGCAAGGGAGTTGGATCTTACTTTCTTCTTACACATTAACGGAGTCATGGCCACTCTCATCATTAATAAACTAGTTTTAGCAGTGCAAGATTGTAATTAGAGGAGAAAATTCATATGCTAGTCCCCAAAAGAGATGCATACAAAGAGCACCAAGTAGCAGGACTGTAGGAAACATCTGATAACCAAATGTGTGCACACAACATAAAACAGAGGCATTTGTTTATTGACAGTTTCAAACTAGGTTGAACATTTTATTTACTGTTTTCTCATTTTCAGTATTACACAGCTCATTTGGGAGAGGGCAACCAGGATGCGAGTTTAACAAGCATGAATCACATTCTTGTGCATGTGCTTGTGCTAACCACCACGGGGAATATTAGCTCTTCACCTTCTGCTTTTCCCTATAAGGGCCAAGGCAGCAGAACAACTTCAAGGCGCATCAAGCACGCGGCACGCAGCATCGTCCCTTGTACCAGTGTCTTCAGGCAGCTGCTGAGCTAGGTGACCCGCTGCCAGCCGGGCCATTCCCTTCTTGGCAGCAGCACTGCCCGCTCGAGATGGGGTTTAGAGCTCTCCAGCTGCCTCCCTCCACACCCTGCTGAGGTGAGTCCAATTTTTTCCCAGTCAAACCTTGTCTCCTGGTGCAGAGACCTGGCAAATGCCACTTCTAGCAGAAGACAGAGACAAGTACTTGGTGGTTTGCAGGCAGACTTTTTGGGATGGGACAATGTACTGGTAAGGACATCTGCTATGGATATAAACGCTTGAAGTAAGAAGTCCCTGAAACATCCAGCCCTACCACACTGTTTGGATTCCTTCTGGGATGGCGCGTTCAACTAGGTTACTGGGGTTAAGTTCAAGGAAAGACCAACCAACCACATTTTAAACTAGCAGGGTTTCGATACAGACATGCTGACCAAATCACAAGATAAAGTCAACAGGAGTGCTGTGCGAGTTAGGATTTCTGTTACTCCCTCCTCTGAGACAGCTCACACACAGACCCAAACAGACAGACAGCCCCAGTCCTTCCAAACAGCTCCGTGCTAGGTTAGCCTCAACCTTTAAGTGCACGTTAACGCCAAACGATGCCATTTGAGAACGACCCACTAAAGCCATTCTTGCTTCACAATTAGCACCAGCGTGAGTACAGAAAATCAGGCCTATGGCTTTAGCCCAGTTCCAGTGCTCCTGTACCGAGTCCAGGACAACGATTTCATAAAGCACTGCAGTATCCTGTACAGCTGTGTCAGAATGGCATAACACTGATCGCCTGTGACAGGAGGCATTTGTACGAAGAGATTTCTGAAAGCAGTACAGTATTTCTTTGTGTGAAGTAGCTGAGAAATCATACTCCCCACCCCCCCAAACCTTCTTTTCCTTTGTGCACTGCCAAGCAAAACGGGCCCAAAAACATGCTCTCTTTATTCTTTAACTGATGGAAATTACATTAGAGAGAAGCCCAGCACAAAGGAAGTTTTGGCAAGGAATATGCCTTTTATGTTATGTTCCATAAAACACTCAGAGATGTATCGACTGATATTTACAAAAGATGTTCTTCATCCAGCTATATGTGGTGGCTGCTGCAATGCTGACTTGATCTCCACTTCAAACTGGCAATATAAAACAAAACATTCGGCATAAGCACTTTTTAAAGAAAGAAAGACCTGAAAAACAAAACTCCTACTCCTTTATGCCAATTTTTAAACTAATGTGTGCTGCACATAGGAAAGAAATTCCAACTTACCATGCATTTCTGAGTATTACACAAAATAGAAGTGACCTGCATTATAAGCAATTGGTAACAAATGTATATGGAGTCGTTGTTCCTACATGAAAATAACCCTAACTAATTTCACAATCCAAACAATCTCCTCTTCGGGGCCTTCGAGCCAGTGTTATTCCCCATTTTGTTCCTTCCCACTGGCAGCACTGATTTCCTGCCTTCCTCTGTGTTACAACTTGAAAACCAGGAAGATTTTCTGGTCTCAAACTTGTGCTCCATTTCCAGTGATAGCAACAGTGTGGTCTGGAATAGTTTTTGTTGGGAGACAGCGAGGAGTCAACAAACCACACAAATATGGGCAAGGTGTGCTGCATGGTGCCAGAAAAAACAGTCCTTCCCAGCAAAACCTTCCCATCGCAGAGGTGTGCTCAGCACTGACGCTGTCACTGTGCTCTGAAATGCTTTATTAGTGGCAATTCTTCCCCAAAAGGCGCTCTTATCTGCACAACCGTGAAGCTGTTTAGCAGTAACAACGCTCAGAAATTTTCCAGTTTTGATAAGGATAACTAACACGCTGAAACACTCGCCAGTTTCAACTTTGTGCCCAAATACTGCCAGAACGTGATTTGAAACACATGAGAGAGGTTAGGGGGTGGGAGGGTGAAGACGGCTCTGAACACAGCAGAGTTCATTTACGTAGCCACAGCCCGCCCTTGCCCATACCACCATGTCCGTGTAGAACCAGGAGGAAAGCTGACTTGGCTTGTGCTGACTTGAAAGAGCAACAAACCATTGTGGTGGCAGAGGTAACACGCGCCTTGATGTGCACGAAAGCCATCTCTAAGTAACCGCTGGGGCTTTTCTTGTATCTGAGGAGGCCAACTGGCAGTGGAGCTTGGAGGTCTCTTCCACACCCAGGGTCTCTGGGGCAAGGGGAGCACCCAGCAGTGGTGCTGGAGGGGTCCCGTGGGGTGACACTCACCCACCCCGCATGTCCCATCGCAGCAGCATCCTGCTCCTCCACCATCCAGACCGGCAGGTCCACGTTTCCTTCGCAAGAAACCGGTGGCTGGCAGAGCACAGCTGAGATGATGCTGGTGTGCACGGCCTCACACTTGCAGGGAAGCAGATCACAGCATGAGCACGTACCAGAGACCTGCCCTCACCAAGCCCAGGTACAACACTGATAGAGCCAACGGGGGGAGAGCTTTTCATGGACACAGCTATACAACTCTTCTCCATGACAAGAAGCTGCCATTGCTCTTTTGAGTTCCCAGAGCTGCAGTGAGGAATGCAGCTGGGAGCACTGGTTTCTCCTTGTGAGGGGATGATAAGGCTGAACTGGCAAAACTTGCTGGTGTGAAGCGGAGCTAGGTAACACTGAGCCAGGTCTGCACAAGGAACTCACTAACACAGCAATGTTGACAGAGAGCTGGATTTGGTGATGCCTCGAAAGAAATGCTTCAGTTAATAGAAGCAACTATGCCAACAAAAATGCTTTTGAGTGGCTGGCCGTGTTATTAAGAAGAGAGTTCACCTGTAAAACCACATTAACAAACCCTCCTCAACAAGGAGTTCACCCATGTTTAATGCTCAGGAGGTACAGCCTTAGTTCTTCATTTCTGGTAGAACAAAGCACACCACAGCCCGTCAGGCAAGGAAGAGTTCTCTCCATTATTTCTGAGTAAGTACTACTTCTAAATACAGCACTTGCAGCAAAGCTCTAAAAATTTACTCATTTCAAAATCTTGCTGTTTTGCATATAAAGACATTTTCACTGCACTTCTCAGAGTTAGATGCTTAAATGTCTGGAAGGTCTTTAAAAAAGTGAGTTTTCAAAACACTATAGAAACTTAATTTTCTTTACTTCTTTTGGCAAATTGAATCAGAACTGTAATATACTCTGTAACTTTGGTAAATTACTTGCTTCCCTGAACAAAAGAATATAACTGGCCCAACATTTGGGAGGAGTTTTAGGTTACAGACAAAATAAACATTTCACAATACAGAAACTGAGCTGGAGCAATGACTCAACACCCATTGTATCTCCTTAAATTTACTTCCCAAATTCTATTACTTCAGTTTTTGCCCGCCATTTCTGGAAGGAAGGGAGGTGCTTAACTGAAAACTTCAACTAAGAGCCAGAGGAGGCTGTCCTGTTACTGCGCACGTGCTGCTCTCATTAACGTGACCGTCCGTCAGACACATGAACCCGGATGAGAGAAGTGTATTCAAAGAACATATTTGAAGTCGATTAGTAGTCAAAATGCCCCTTGAATAGCATGGTGGCACTACTGCCGGCTTCTCGGAGTTTCAATCTATTTACTTTTGAACATGTCAAAGCCATGCCCAAGCTGTAAAGTGTATCTGTGTCTGTGTGTGCTGCATGAAGGTCCATGAGTCACTGAGCTGAAAAGCTAGACTGATAGGAATCTCACTTCTTTGATGTCTTCCAAAACCACAATTGAAGCTCAACTTTTTGTAAGTGAAGTTACGTTGCATTCAGTAAGCACGGTGTATGTAATTAAGCACTTGTCAATACCGTGGGCAAAGCAAAGCCACCGGGAAGGCAGAGCTCCCAGCCGAAGCCCTGCACGCGATCGCCACGCTGCCACAGGATTTGCCTGGCACAAAAAGCCCCACAGAAATTGAGGCGACGCATGAGCTGCTTCCCTACACATCTCCTGAACATTAAACTGTTAGAGCAAGATCATTTCACTCCCAATTGCTCGCCTCCTCCCCCGTTTATCACTCCGTACACCTCTCGGTGCTAATTGCTTTTTAAACATTGCTCACACTTAAAATTCAGACTCAGCCTATACCATTTATTTCCCAATGTAACATGATGTTCAGAGTAAAACACATAATTACTGCGTAAGAAGTTGTACAAATATAATTAAAATTAAGGCGGCAACTTTTTTCCCCCGGCAACTCACTTTACAACATCCCTGCCCTAACTGAGACTCAGGCTCCCAGTTCATGCGGGTGTTTTGGTAGGGACACGTGCCATCTGAACCGGGAGCCCCTGCTGGGGGCTGCCCACAGAGCTTCTGCGCCCTGCCACCAGCCCATCCGTGGCACCACACGTGTGGTTTGGTGCCAGGCCACCACACGGGTGACAAAGGATCATAGAAATCATTAGGGCTGGAAAGGAAGTGGCATTAGTACGAGCACTCAGAACCAGCGCATGCGGGAGCCTTTATCCGCATGCATCAGCAGACACACTGCTCCCGTAAGCTCCACTCTGCAAGAAGGAAAACAATTAAAGCCTAGATGTGGGCAAGGCAACGCGAGAACCCGGTTCCCTGCATCAGTGCTAGTAAATACACACTGTGCAATTTTTTTTTTTCCTTTATTCTGGTGTGAAATCAGGACTACCAAAGTAAGCAAACCAACACTGTCAAAAGGTTAGGGGAGAAAATGGGATATTTTCCTCCTAAAAAGAAATGCTAAACATTTGCCCCAAGACTACTGATATCAACACCCAATATTGCCTGCTGTGAACGCTGCCTCTTGCCGCAGCTCCAGGTAAGAGGAATCTGTTTGGTTTTATCTGCTAATAGATACAGGAGAAAATGACTGCAAGAATTAGCATCGACCCTGGAGCATCCTTATCCCCAGCTTACTTAACCTCTCACCAAATGTAAACTTTCATTCGTACCTCTGACCAACAAGAAGCTCCGGTGTTCACTGCAAAGTTTGGGATTCATTATTCTTGGAAAATGAAGATTTTCAGGAAAAACTGAAGTTCTAAAATGTGCTGGTTTGGATCCTACAGGATAATAGTGATTCTCTTTCCTTTTTACTTCTCTCCCATGTAGTGTTTTTGTTTTTTACCTAGCGGCTCGATTACTAACTCTTCGTTTTCTACAACACTTGCATCTGTTTCCACAACCTCTTTTCCAGGACAGGGCACGGAAAGTGTAAACACAAAAACCCCATGCTCCTGTCTTCACTCACACGCAGTGGTTGCTGCAGCAAGGAGGCAATTCAAAAGTTCGCGATTTTTGGAAGTACAAGCCTGCTTCTTGCTTCGGAGCAACAGCTTCCATGCGCCTAAGGCACAGGGCACGGCAGATTCAGATGCACGCTGGACAGGTGGTCCCAAACTGCAAGTACCTTACTGAAGCTTTTTATTGGAGATCTTAATGGCTACTGATGGAGCCCTCCACCAGCTACAGCAGACTAAATGTAAGTATAAATGACCTACAAAATCATCTTTTTACAATGCTGGTACAATTACAAGTGCCTTTTCTACAACTGCTTGATTGAATTGGTAGGGATAGGAGAGAAAAAAAAAAGAAAAGCATGGCTAGGAAACCATGACCATGAACAGCGACGGTGGATCAGCTCCTGCAGCTCATCCTGAGCAAACGCGTCGGTGTCTCATCTCATGGAGCGGGCACACACCAATCCCCCCCAACAACCAACCGAGCTGGGCTAAAGCATTGCCAGTAATATGCATATAGCATCAGCGCAGCAAAATACTCCATTAGGGAAGAGAAACTTATGCTTGCAACAGATGTTGTGATTAAAATGAAAAGGGCTGCACAGCTACTCCTCATTTTGCCCCAGAAGCAAATTACTGAACTGTAATTAACGATCAGTTCATTAAATAAACAGTGGGCTTTCACGTCATAATTCTCCTAAAATCCTCAGCCGTTACATAACACGTAAGGCTGAATTTACACGGGCTACTTTGATTCTGAAACATCAGCGTTCCTTCATCCCGCAGAGGCCCAGCAGGACAGAGTTTACCATCCCTTTTCAAGTCAAACACAATGTGATTTTACTTGCTCTTCAAGATTAGCTCAGTGTTTGCACTTTTGTGTGTCAAATCAGTTTTAAAGACTCCCTTTCAGAAGTTCCTGGAACCCACTGTATTTATCACAGCAACAAAGCCACAGGAAAGGTCCCTTTGTGTTTTATGTTTGCTTTGTTTTCCTTTGTCAAAGTACAGTACTTTCTGGCATCCTTTTCTTTTCAGAGGCACTTTTAACAGGCCAGCACTGCCAACAAAGGCAATCTGTTTCATCAGATTTACTGAGTCCATATTGTGAAGAGACTACGGATTTGTCAGGGAAATGCTGAAGTTGTTACCCTCTGCTAATAAAACTTGCTGTTATATGCTGCAATGCAAATAGTTAATCCTAGAAACTACTTCACAGAAAACAGTAAAAATATCAGAGTTCCTGGTGGCGACATCATTATGCTTTCTAGGGTGCTACCAGACATCTCGGCCTCAATACCACTAGAGAGAAAAAATCTCCAAGTTATGTTTGAAAACCCCTAATCCATCGTGGAGCGAAGAATCACAGGTTTTATAGCCCTTTCCACTCCCTCCAGAGAACACAGCAAAGAACAAAATACCATGCTGTCAGCTTGGAGAGAGCCGTTCTGCTCCGCCACCCATCAATGCGGGGCATGATTAAGTCTTGATTCCTGGTGCCAAAGACTTCAGATAGAGAAGTGAGCCATCCATTTCCAACCATGATCGCACTTAGCAGAGAAAGTGAGGGAACCAACAGTGAAGTCTGCTCGGCTACTGGTGTATTCTGCATCACTTGGAAGTAAGATTTCTTTCTACACTGATGTATAAAACTCCATTACATGGAGGCAGCAGCAGATGCTTATTTATCGAAGGGCAGGCTTCACGAAGAAGCAAGAAATACCTGGTTTGGATGACAAATCATTCCGTAAACATTATTAATCCTTAGAGTGGTAAATATTTCAGGTTTCAAGAGCCAATTAGAAAGGTCAGCATTCATCTTTTCCTGTTTCTAGCCTTAATAACTTTTGCACTCTGCCTGTAGATTAATCACTTAAGGAAAAGTTACAGGGTTTTACAAATAGGAAAAATAACCGAGGCCTGGTAAGAGATGGTCCAGACTGGATACAAATTATCTCTACCTGTTTTGGTTCTGATGACTGTAGCCTACCTTAATCCAAAATCTAATCATTTGGATTAGATTAGGAGAGTGGATTTTCCTGAAATGGGCAGGCAAACCACATGCAATTTCATATTTGGGGCACAGGGTTACATTTCATTTCCAAATCCCTTTTAATTCCACACAGGCATCTGTAATTTTTTTTTCCATTTCCAAACAGGAAATATTTGTTCTTCTGCAAAAGTTTAAAAAGCAAAACCCCTGTCTCTAAACCCTGCAGAAAACTGTTATTTGGCTTTCATTACTATTCATTTGCTACACCTGAGGTCATTGCTATTACTACGAATCCAATAAATTCAACAGTTTTTCAAGTGAGAAATGTTTTACAGAGGGATTGGCTTGTTGTTGGTTTTGAGGTGGTATGTGCTTTGTTCCAGAAAAAGGCGAAGCAGCAAATAAAATACCAACACTACCCACGCCTGCCAGTGCGTGAGATCATTCCACCCGAGATGCAAAATATGGGATGTTTCACAGAAGCAAGGATGCAAACAAATCAGAGTCATGAATGCACAATAAGACAGCAAAGAAAGCAAAACTGACATGACAACGAAAAACATGCCTCCCATGTAAACACTTTCTGATTACAAAATGGGAACCTTGCTTCCACACTTAAAATAAATACAAAACCGGCCCCACCTGTAGCTGGTTTAACTCATCCAAACTGGTTCCTGGATATGTTCAAGTAGTCTCCATGAAGAAGTATCATTAAGAAACAAGTAAAATTTCTTCCCCTAACTGCTGAGAGAATCAGGATCCCCAAAAATGCATTATTAAATCCAAAATAAAAAAAGTCTCCTCCAAAACTATCCACATACATACAAACGTCTTGCTTGAATGGGGCATATAATTTGGACGGCCTGCTTCTGCGCCGTTCTTGGAGGCTGCACTGAGTAGGCATGTACAACTCGCAATTTACTTCCAAAACACCCCCTTAGGAAAAGATGCTCCAAAAGATTTCCTAAACGCTCGTTTGTACACTATGTGTTTTAATTAACGTACAGAATAGAAATTACCATTTAGATAAGATAATGCTCCCCAGCCACCCCACCCTTGCTTTCTGAAACTCTGCCAGGTTTATCAGCCCCTCATCTGCTCGTATTTGCTAGCAATCCTCAGGCCCCAGTTAGCATTAATTCAGCTGCAGTTTGAGAGTTTCTCCAAGGCACTCTCTTCAATTCCAAAGTGCATGAACTGCTTAATTTGAGTGCTCTGTGATTCCAGTACTTTAAATAGGAAAAAATACTGCAGGAAATTACTGACTGACTTATGTGACTGCTCCAATAGCTGTGCAGATGAAGTGAGCTACAAGCATATGTGCAGCTCCAGCCAACAGTAAGGAATGCAAAGATACCCAGTAAATCTTCAGTCTCCTGGCTGAATTTCGGAGTTCATGGGCATGAGTTGTGGAACCCAAAATGGACGGGGTCGGGGGGGGGGTTGTTACATGAGAGCAGGCCCAAATCTTGCACAGCAGCCATGCCTGCAGTGAAGAGTTGCGCAGATAATCAGAGATAAAAAGATGTTGTCTGGATGTGGAAGTACTAATGGGATTTATAACAACTTCACCTGGACAACCTTTTCCCCAGTTCCTTTCCCCACTCCTTGTTTGGGATGGTGGCCAAGTGCTGAATGCCTTTGCATCCCCTTAACCGCCTCCTCTGTCTAGTCTCTTGTGAAGTAACCTCGCTGTGTAAACGTCCACCACAGACAACAAAAGCTGATGGTAATTTTCTTACCATCCAATTACTAATTCAGGTCTCCAAACCTCAATTCCAAACCAAAGATGAAGATATGTACCTATTCTGCAGCATGTTTCTTGACTACAATGGGAATCTCTTATGAGATGGATTCTAAAAAAGGACCAAGGAATCACAGTGGGATCAGGGATCCTGTGGCTCTTGCCGAACCTGATGGGCTCAAACTCTCCATTTAAGCCGGGGGTGCTGGTATTCACCCAAACCTGCTAAAAAGGATGCTGGGCAAATGAATTAGGTAATGCTTCAAAGTACTTTGAAGATGACAAGTGTTGTATACGGTAACTGCCAAGTTATTAGCACAATTCAAGTAATTCCAGAGTTTCATAGAAAATATTTGGTAGTTTCTGAAGGCTAAACATGCTGCCTGTATACATGAACATGTCATGTTAGACGTTGCCTATCGTAGGTCTTTTGATTTTCTTTTTGGCCTTTTGATTTTCTGCAAAGTGCCACGCACACCTGAAGTATGGGCTTAGTTACAAACTTAGTTGTCATATAACGTATTCCTATTATAGTGACCAGGTTGTGAATTCCTAAAAAATGCAAGTTTTCACTGACAGCAGAAATTTACCCAGAATTTCAATTTCATCAAAGGAAGTAGTAAATTATGAAGCCAGCGTGCATAATGAGCAGAGGCAAGGGAAATAAACTCCTGACTAAACAACTAAGTAAAAGAATAAACTTGTGTTAATTGGAACCTTAAGTCTCTAACTGGGCAAATTCAAACTTTTACAATGGCTGTTCACAAGTTTCTTTTTTTATTTTTTGAACACCCCTAATAATAAAATAAACAAATTCCATCCCATGCAGAACTGGCATGCAGCATGCAAAATAACCAACAGTCTAGATTTCCTTACATACACAAATAACTAACCTAAATACAAGTCACAGAGGTGGCAGAATCCCCTCTCCCCACCCAAAACAAAACAAAAACAAACAAACAAACAAACAAAAACAGAGCACAACCAAACCAAACCCAAACCCACTACGAAAAGGTGAAGCACATAAAAGCTAGGAAATGCTACATTTAGCTAGATTTACAGTAACCCACCAAATCTCAGTTTCCACAATTAATGCACTGAATAGAGGAGAACAATGCAAAAAAAACCCATACATATATATATGGTTTATATATATATATGGTTTATATATATATATATATATATATATAAAGTGATTAAATAATAAGAGGAACTGCATCCTAAAGTAAACAGGAGAGATGAATTACAATTGTATGGAAAGACATAAAGACATAAGTTGTTTTTTTTAAAAAAAACAACCTCTACATATAGTAGACATACCACTACCAATAGCTAATTAATGTAACTGACAGTCAGCTTTGTAAGGAGAATATATTATGGCAGAAAAGCAGTCTGATGTGGATCAGCAAGTGCAGAAGAAATACGACTTGTGAAACCACCACTACACAGCAGGGCAGCGAAAGCCGGGTTGACTCTTTGTGTTGGTATAACAAGAACAGCATGTCAAGATCTTCCCCATCTTCAGCATTTGTCCTTCCATTAGAATCAGCTAAATTGTGAATCGTTTTGGAAACTTAGTACTCTGTGACAAACTGCTCCCTTCCACCTCACAGAACCCAAGCAGAGGAAAACGTACATTCAGATTCTCAGCCAGGTGAGTTGGATGCAATGGGGCATTTCTAAAGATGTCTTTAATACCAACCATAACTGACCCCAACTAGGCTTCTCCTTTCACGTGTCTGAATGTTGTTTTTCAAATTGCCTGAAATGGGAAGGCTGTTTCCCTTTGGAAAGGCCACCTCGCTCCGCCCTTCGCAGGGGCCTCCTAGCACCGGGACCCCACTGTCCCCGAGCAGGGCTGACCGCAGCTCCCAGCTGCATCACGGGCTGCAGCCACCTTCCTGCCCAGGGCAGCCTCTGCTTTGGAACCAGTGAGAGGACGTGGGAAACTACATCATTATTTTGCCAACAGTTTGCATACCTGGAGTGACTTATCACAGGGGCTTTTTTGCTTTGGGAGGACCAAGCGCCCACAGGGAAGAAGTTCTGCAGGTGTCAGCTTGTTGGTTTCCTATGTAAATCCAACCACGCTTCACTTCCTGATTTTTAGTTAATAAATACTGAGGAAACATCTACATGAAGACTCCAAGGAAGCTGAGGTGTTGAAAAAGACACCTGTACTGAGACAATGCCCAAAGAGCGTTGTGTGCTGCACGCTACCATGACAGGCAGCCCCACAGACAGCTCAGGGTATTATTTTAACTGGCACAGGCATAGAAGTGGAGACTCATGATGCTAATTACAGCTGCCACACAGTGCCACAAAGTACGCAATGCAGGTACTTTGAAAAGAAAAATTCAGATTTTCATCAAATTATTTGTGATATAATGTGAGTAACTGACAGTGTGTGAAGAGAAGTGGAGGAGTTATTGAACATTTACAGATATGGTTGCTCATGTGAGTTAGCATTTAACACAAACCCACAGTTGATTTTCAAATCAGAGTGTTTAAAGAAGTCACAGAAGCAGAATAAACTGCTGAGGCTCACAGCTCCTCTTTTCTCTTGGGTCCTTGGCCAGCCTCTGCAGCACCTGGGTGTGCCCCAAACTGCAGGTTGCAGACCGCTCCGAGAAGCAGCTTTAGGATTCTTGTGCATTGTCTCCAGTCTGCAAAGCTGTACCTCCTCCTGTCAGGCTTACAGAGTACTCTCCCCTAGGATATTATCTGGAAAAGAATTTCAGCTTATAAAACAGGTTAACCAGCTGAATAATACATCTAGAGGAACTGTATACTTTAGGATTTGTTTTCACATAACAGATCTGCTCTAAGGTACATTTTTTTCCCTTATTATTATTTTAAACCAATCTTCTGTGGAAAAGATTATTTTTGAAGTGCTCTAAGTACTGCCACAACATCTCCATTTGTTCAAATAAACTCAAATAAAAAATGAGAGATGCCTTTAGTTAGGCTGATAGTTCACTATCATCATCTTAAGCCATTATACTCCAACTGTGGATTGCTAAAGAGCTGCTTAACGGCCTTGTATACTAGCGCATTTCATTTGGGCCCCTTACATTTCATTTTCCTCCTCTTGCACAATAAATACTTAAGATCTCTCGTTGCAGTTAACCATGGAGAATGTAAAATATCAGTCAAAAACTCAGCACTGTTTGCTGTATATTTTTTGCTAGCTGTCCTCCCAAGAGTAGAAACTGAGGGCTACCTGGAGTTTAATGTGTGTTGGAGTTCATGGAAGTATGTGCACACAGGCAGAAGGCAGCTGGCAAATCCTCAAATGTTACAACATAAATTACCATGCCACTGACCTATTTGCATTTGTAACTCCAGTAAGAGTAGCTGTTGATCCTGGCAACACAATTTCAGAAGGATTCATTTCAGAATCTGCTAGCAACTTTGGACCCTGTTCTTTAGAAGTAATTGGAGCTCTGCTAGTCCATGGTGACTAAACAGAAAAGCCATGTAGTCATGACCTTGGAGTACGGCCTGTTCGCTAGATTTTGTTGCCACCGAGTTCTGCCACTTGTCATTTCTGCCTTCAAGCATTGAGCTGTTCAGATGGCACTGGGAAGTCAAGGGTCTGCTGGGTGTCTAAAGCATTAATTTGAGCAGACAGTACCAAGCTGCTTCTCTTGTCTTCTGGTACGAAACTGCACTCTGAGCACTCACTTGTACTCAGGTTGCCTTTGCAGGGATTAATTCTGGTCAAAGCATCAAGAACAAACATCGCTGTTGTTCACCAGACCTGGCCACATTAAACCCTTCCTCAGATGTCAGGTCACATCCTTCGGGCCTCGTTTTCTTACAGCTACTAGGTAGGCTTCCTGTGCAAGTAACGAGCAGTAACAGCAAGATACTGTAACCTAATAAAAGAAGCAGCAAAGTTACTGACACAGTGAGGAGCTGTATCAAAAAGCCAAAAAGCAAGAACAATTAGATCAGCTTGGAGACCTGACTGGATGCCAAACTAAAACAAACAAAACCAAAACAAAACAAAATGAACAAACAAAAAAGGAAATGTACTCCAATTTCTTAAATGATCATGCAGCTTGGCCAGCATTTGCTATGTGCCAACTTCAAGCCACTAATTCAATTCTACTACAAAGAGTTAGAAAACGCACACCTAGTAATGCTCCTGGTCCATCAGTGGGACCAAGACAAGTTGTGACACTATTAAAAACAAAAAATACCTCATCTCTAACTAGCCACTGTAGCAAAACCTCAACAGGCAGATCCAGAAGTATATCTTTACCTCACTAAGGATCATGCAGTCTTCTGCCTTAGGCACACAGGAAATACACCCTGGTTTGGTAACAGAGTAAGTTGTTACTGACATAATGACATTGAGAGAAATTATGGGGGAAAAACCAACACAAACTGATGGTAGAGTAAGAATAACAAAAGCAAATAAACAAACAAAATGAGAACAAAACCTGAACAACTTTATCCTACATCTAAATTTTTTTTAACCCAAAGTGTGTTGAGCATTAACAATGTCAGAATCAGTGATCAAAACTCGAACTGCTTGAAGGAGAAAAAAAAAAAAAAAAACATCAGGGAAAAACTATTAAGGGAACAATCAGATCTGCTCCAAAGGACCAAAAGGGAGGACTGACAGAAATATGAGATACGATAAAGAAGAAAGTATGTATAGAGAAAATAGGGAAAAAAAGGACAGCCATGACATACAGTGTTGGGAAAGGCACTGTTTGTCACAAAAACTTTCAAAATGTATGATTTAGCCATATTCATACCTCAAGTCTAACATCTGGCTGACAGAGAAACCATTGCCTATCAACAGTGGAAACAGCTGGGCTTCCCAGAACAACATTAGATTACAAAGATAAGTTTTCCTCTGTGCATGGGTTTCACAGTTTACAACAGGGCAGATGACCAAATCTATAGCACAAAAAGGGGCAGTTCTCTATGTATCTGCATAGTTATCTGTACAAGTTCAATATATTTGATAATACACATTTATATTTAAATTCTAATTGTTTAAATATACAGACACATGTATTTGTGCACACAGTTATCAGGCTGTCTGGCCTTAGCTATTTTATCTTTTCATCCCAGGAGAAACATTTTATTGTTCTTATTTCAGGAGGAACGACTTCTATGTTAGTACCAGAAACTGAATGATGAAACCCAACATGTGTTTCACAAAGCAACATATCCTATTATAAAGAAAAACAATGTATTTGTTCACATGAAATAAAGAACCTCTGTTAAGAAGCTGCAGTGCAAGGACGTACTGTATGTATATGAAAATAAAAGAGATGCAGCAAGTGTTCTTAGCTTCTACATTCAAATTGTGCATGTGTGTAAAATTCAGGACTGGAGTTTCCCATTTTTCTGTGAGAAATTTTAATTTTATTTCACCTTATCCTTCTTGTGCGCTATAGAGCAATATGATGGGCTAGACAAAGAAATAAATATTGTCAGAGAGAAAACGAATATATTACCTTTATTTTATGCAATTGCAAGCACTGTGAGACTTTGACCTTTAAAGAAAAGGAAAACTTGAGAGAAAAAAGCACCTAAGATGAAGCCAAGGATTTTATAATGCTACTTCAAACTGATGGAAGCTGTCCCAAAATAGTTTAAATATAAACTCATAGTTTCCTTTGCTAATTTGTGGTCAGTATTAAATGCATTAACAAGAGGATCAATTCTATCACCAGCTTAAAAGTCTTAAGGACTTCTGCCAAAGAACACTTTCATAAGAAAATGTGAGTTTATCTCATTCTGCTGATCTGAGAGAACTGTTTAAAGAAGTTCTCGTTCAGGATCCAACTGTAACTTATCTTTCCTTTAAAAGGGAGCGGAATGGGAAGAAGTGCTGTATCTACAGCAGGCTCATGTTCACAGTCTTTTACCCCGGCAGGTGCAACTTCAAGTAGACAGACATGGATACCGTGAAGGCCTACTCACTCCAAAAAGAGTCCCAGCTTTGCTTCTAGGGGTTTGTGAACACACTGTACTTCTACTGATAAAGGAAGAACTCCTGCCTCTTTCCTTCTTAAAGTCCTAATTCAGTTTGAAGTATGTTATAAATTGCAACACAATAAAGTGATGTGTTCGTAGCTGTAAGAACGAACTTCAGCTATCCCAGAGCTCTGCATACTCTCAAGTGTACAGCTGAAGAATTCCTAGTGGTTACATTTTATTCCAATATCTGCAAACAACTGTTTTTTCAACATTTAGCTTAAATAACACATAGCATGAAATGTGCATACTGCTAACCTCTTCCAGTGTAAGATACCCTCTAGTTTTCTCAAGTATTCAAACAATGTTAGGCTCACTTAGTAACAATATGCCCTTTCCATTAATTTGCCATTTCTTGTAGATGTTTAAGAAATGCCTTTTATGGAACCAAAAACTTACCAATCTTTAACCAGCAACACAGAGATCTGCTCTGACCAGCAGGGAGAAATTCTTTGAGTGTTAGAGAGGAACAATTATTGCCAATGTTAACCACAGACACCACTAACACAGTATACAAAATACACAAGACATGAACATCTCTCAGACTTCATCACCATTGCTGTTTTTCCCATAATTTTCCTCTGTTTGCTAGTTTGGAAGCTTTGGTCTGCCCAGGGACCAAAAATGTGTTGCTGCCCATCACACAAGCAGGGTCAAAGCGAGAGAGCTTCTTAAAAAATCTCAGAGCTTCTGCTTTAATTCTCCCAACGTAGTTCTGTTTCAACAAGCCTGACATGTTCTCGAGGATCAGCCCAACGTGACAACAGCTTTCCTTGTTCGTGGCAATCTATACACCACCACAACTGCTCAGAGAAAAACAACTGCGAAATTGTTCTGATTTAGTAACCTCCACGTAAGGCACAGATGCACGCCTCTCTGGTGGCTGTGCTCTTTAACGGAATCTACAATTATGAAAGCCAAGATTACTTCTAAGATGAACCACCTTCAGATTTTAGGAACGCCAAACAGTCGCAGGCTCTCAGCATGAAGCATATGCTCCTGCTCATCAGCCCAGAGATCCTGATGGCAACAATCACAGTAATTTTACAGTTACAGAAATCTTTGCATACTCTACCGTTTTCCACATTACTGCACTCATCTTACTGCCAGCTTCTAACCAGGACCTGTCAGAGTACTGCCGTAAAACTGGTGGGAGGTTATGTCCCTGGTGGAGGCTCCCGAGCTTTCCTGCTCCAAGCCCAGCCCAGCCAGAGGTGGACTGGGCCCAGGTGCCACAAGATGGACACGCACTGCTGCCAGATGTCTCACTGTGCCTGCAGGGCTCGTGTCCAGCCGCCCGACCGCCCCTCACCACCAGGCATGTGGAGACGCTGGGCACTGGCACGCAGCCCCTGAGCTCCCAGCTGACAGCAGCTCCTGTCAGGAGGACGTCACTGGATGAGCCCTGGGTGTATGGCAGTGCTGGCACAGGAGAAGGCCTCTGAGCAGGAGCTTGCTGAGAACACATTAAGCCATTTTGGGGTATCCCTGAAGCAGAGCTACCTGTGGGTGACCTCAGCACTGATCGGGGCAAGGACCAGCCGCTCCTCGCCTCCTCCAGGCTTTGGGCAGCCTCCATTGCCCCTTCCTACACTGCGCTCTCCAGGGGCCTGTCAGGCCGGCGCTGTGGGGCCTCGCCGCAGTTACCTCTCCCCTCAGCATGCACTACAAAGCACCTTCTCACCACCACTGGGCACGCTGTGGGCAATCACGAGCAGCCAGGCCCTTTCCAGAGCCCAAGGTTTCCCTCACAGCAGGCACCCACACCCTCTGTTTGCCAAGGAAAGCAAACAGCAGCGGTACACGCTGTCCTGGGCCATCCCGGAGCTGTAGCTTCCACGGAAGTCACTCCAAGGGACGGTTACAAGACTTATCTGCAAAGATAGCATAAATGTCTATGCAGGTCTAAAGTCACTGAGTTTAAACAGGGTGTGAATTAAACTTATCTTGGTATACTCTGCAACTTGAGCTAACATGAACACGACCTGCCTGCTGCACTTCAGCCTTCCTCCTCAACGCGAGGAGCCAAAGGTAGCTCGGGCATTTTGGTCACTGGGAGTACAAGCAGCCAGCGTCACACTGCCCTCCTAAAGGCTCTAACATCAGTGTTAACCCAACCACACTTCAGGCACTTAATAAATTACTGGTTTTGCCACTGTCTTAAATATTAAGCTAAAAAAATAGGAATAAAACCACTGTATCTATAGTGTAGATAGAAGATCCATACTGTACAGCCAACACATAGCACCCTGTATACAACCATGCCACACAGAGCACAGAGCTAAAAACATCATGCCAAAGTGACCATTTCTGTAAGAATCTCTTCAAAACGCTGTCTGTGGCTGGTACCTTTTATTGAATGCACACACTGTTTCAAAACCCTCTCACAAACAAGAGCCCCCACCAGCACCCTCAGGACTCTGGCAGCCCAGGGCTTTACACACTTTCCCAAACAAAGGCGAGCGCTGCTGTTCAAATTACTCCCTTAGGGACACGTTGTACAACCCCTCCGACTTCATTTCACTTCTTCAGTAATACCACTGCAAACACGCTGAATGCTAATAATAAATAAATTATTCAAATATTCTGTCTCCACAGAGGCAGCACGTGAATCATCTTCCTGAAAGGAAACTCCTGAAGAGACTGTCAGGTACCCTTCACGTGTGGGGGGGAGCCAATTTAAATAATAATGCAATATGAATGAAAAGTGATTTATCGTAACAAGATAGCAGCTTTGCTTTTAATTCAATGGGCTGACTGAAGTCAAGTCATTAGCAAATGCAGAGCATGGCTGTTAGCACAGTTTCAAGAAGGGTGGAACAGGTCTTTGGAGGAGCAAAATTTGTAAAGACAACAAGGTGAAGTCAAAACGTTTGGTGCTCTTCTGATGAAGGCAGTATGCTGCTGAACTCAGATGGACACTCAGAACCCCCAGATCTTTACAAAACAGTCATTTATGGAGTTAAAAATCAATTTCCAGATGTGCCTTTAAAAGTAAGGACCCTGACTGAAACTTCAAGAGAAAAACAACACTAAAATACACTTTGTGTTAGCAAGAGCTAACAAACAGCGCTGTTGCTTTTTACAATTAAGTTCCTCCCTGTTTAAGGCTATCCCATTAGTGGAGCATCAGAATATGATACAGGGGCAGTACTTTGTAGACTGACAGCTCTGGGCAGTGAGAAGCACTATTACAATCATCCACATTTCACAGATCAGAAAATCAAGGAATTATAACCCCAAAGCAAAAAAAATCGTCATTCTTGGGGAACATGAGACTCCCAAATATGTGTTAGGAAATGACTGCTCAGTTAGATTAGGGCATTAGAGTGTTGCCCAAGGTTGTATCATAGATCAGAGCACCTAAATCAACCTATTCTAAGGCTGGACTATCTTGCATCCCTTTTATACTCCTGTGTGCCTCTCTTCTTCTGGTCATCATTACATTCAAGCATTATACGATATTAAAATATTTGTAATATAAATGCTACCTTGCCTTTTTTTTTTCACATCTAGGTAGTAGAAGAAAACAGAGCAATTCTCTCAGAACTGGTTTTCTTCTGAGATGTAAAGACATATAATTCTGAAAACTACATGCGCATTAGACTCACTGACTTCTCTTACTGACCGCTTATGCAGTGCAAAGAGCAGATGAAATGAATTTCCACCTCTACAAGAAGCCCACTGTGCCCGCAGTGGCCCTCTGCTATTTGCCGGTGGATGCTGACCCACGCATCCCAGTTTTTCACAGTATCAGAGAGAGAACGTGGGCACGCGCATGCACACTGGCACCTCCGCTGTGAGCCTGTTGCCAGCTCCCATCCTGAAGGCACAGAGAACTCCCCCCGCACCACTCCAGAGGAGAGACCGAGCAGAGCGTGTTGGCAGTAGAACTCCAACTGGTCCCAACTTCTGCTGTATTTGTACTTCAGTGTCACGACTAACACAAAAAGCAGGCTGAACATCTTGATTTATAAGAGTGGACAATTCTAATTTAGCCTTTATAAGGGAAACCAGTAACAGTTGCACCCCTTCTCCCTCCTCCCTGCTGGCTTATTTCCACCTCCGCAAGTGCTTCTATTAATAGCCAATACTTGGTAACGTGAAGTCCCAAATCTGCTCTCGCATTTCTTACAATCAATCACTCAACGGACAATGGATTAAGTGGACTGTTTGCTCATGTCAAGGATTCTCATGCTTATTAAAGGAAAACATCTCTGTATGAACGTGTGCCTGTTCATAAATGAGCTGGCTCCCATCTTCAACACAGGACTTCTCAGGCCTGGTTTGTACACTTTTTGCACAAAATAAACTTTCTAAATAAAGGATACAGTCCTTTTTGCTCTCTTAAATAGATTACAATTCTTATCCCAGAATAAAGTGAGCTGGAGGCTTTGGCCATCTCCTGAAAATCTCATGGTATGGTCGGCTACCAGACGGCAGTACACCAAAATGTGAAATCCACCATCTCGGGCTGAGGGCATCACGGGCTGGTATCTTGCCTGCAGCAGTAGTGCCCAGATTCTTCATATCCACTCTGCCACAAATTCCAGTCAGTGTCTCAGCAGTTGTCTCAACTCTGACAGCAAGTTGAATGTGAGCCAGCAGTGTGCCCTGGCAGCCAGGAGGTCCAACCGTATCCTGGGGTGCATCAAGCACGGCATCGCTAGTAGGGCGAGTGACGTGATTGTCCCGCTCTACTCTGCGCTGGTGCGGCCTCACCTCCAGTACTGTGTGCGGTTCTGGGCACCACAGTACAAAAAGGACACTGAACTGCTGGAGAGTGTCCAGAAGAGGGCAACGAAGATGAAGGGCCTGGAGGGGATGACGTATGAAGAGCGGCTGAGGTCACTGGGCCTGTTCAGCCTGGAGAAGAGGAGGCTGAGGGGGGACCTCATTGCGGTCTACAACTTCCTCGCGAGGGGGAGTGGAGAGGCGGGTGACCTATTCTCCATAAACACCAGTGATAGGACCCGCAGGAACGGGGTGAAACTGAGGCAGGGGAAGTTCAGACTAGGTATCAGGAGGAGATTTTTTACTGAGAGGGTGGTTGCGCACTGGAACAGGCTCCCCAGGGAAGCAGTCACTGCACCAAGCCTGTCTGAATTTAAGAAGCGATTGGACTGTGCACTAAGTCACATGGCCTAAACTTTTGGGTAGACCTGTGTGGTGACGGGAGTTGGACTTGATGATCCTTATGGGTCCCTTCCAACTTGGGATATTCTATGATGCTGTGATTCTGTGATTCTCCTACCAATCTTGGCGACTGATAGCTGACCCTGTGAAGGCAGAGTCATCCAGTTCTTTCCTGCCAGAGCTCATCCCAGGCAGTGCCTGCCACCTCCAGCTACAGCAGGGGCAGCTGGACCATGGCAGATTATGCCCACGTGGTGAGAAGCATCAGTGAGATGGAAGTGTCCTACAAAATGCCTCCTCAGAGAAGAGGCTGAGCCATCCCCATGTGAGCTTCGTATCTCTTGCTCTGCTCTAGAGAATGAGGATGCCGTTCCCCAGGGCTGATGGTACAGAGCAAACAAAGCAACATGTGAGCTCCAGGAAAGACAATCCCTCCTTTCTAGGGGTTCCCCAGCCAACTGGGACCAGAGGCCGTGCAAGACTCCTGACTCCTCCTCTCCCATGCTCTGCAAATGGGAGGGGATTTTTGCCAATCTTTTTTTCCACTTTCATTAAAAAGGAATCACGACTTTAAAGGAAAGCTGGACAGTCTAATTTCACTGAATGCAGCACAAATGTGAGTCAAGGTCTGCAAGAAACATTTTTCATATCTCTGGGGTAACAGTTCATACCTTCAACATCTGCAGGCAGCAGATTTAAACTGCACTGATCATCAGCAGAGCAAGCGGAGGAGCTTGCCCACAGAAGAAAGCAGACTGTGTAGCAGAGATCACAGCTGTACCTCTGGCTGACCAGGAACTGCTGCAAGCACTAATCCCCGGTGGACTATCCAGTCACACTGTGGAGGATCATCTCCATCTTTTGCTACAACAGCAACCAGATGACCCAGGCTCATTATCCTTCCCTGGATGACAAAGAATTGCTCACCATGCTATCAAAATGGTCTTCTGCTGGGCTTGGACAACAAGCTCAGAAAGCTTACCCAAGAACCCCATTATGCCTGGCAGACATGCACTTGCCTTAAAACAAGGGGAAGACACTGTGTTATGTCAGTGCTGTCCTGTCAGTCATGGGGCTTCTGCATCTTCTGGGGCAGCTTCCACAGCTCCTACACTCCTATTTCAGTCCCCACCAGAGCAGGATCATACACAAATCTCTGCTTTCACAGCACAGTGCTCTGTTTTCTTGCCAGCTGTAATTATACCCACAAGCACCATCTATGTACACTTCCTTGAAACTCAAGACCGAATAAATTCAATACAAGAAGACATAGTAATATGTTGCATTTAGTTTTATTGAAGCGTGAGGGCAAATAAAACACGAAGAAGAGTGAACATTCCTTTTTGTTTTAAAGTTTTATCTTTAAGAAACAAAACAAAACACCTCCCCAGTCCAGTTACACCTTACAGGTGGCACATGGCAGCTGAAATTTATATATGACTGCTGCTAAAAGTTAATTTGAAGACTTATACTTGAGGCCAGTGCAGAAGAAACAACACACTTTATATGAACACAACGCGTTAGTTTCAAGGCCTTGAAGTTAATGTGAATGTGTCCCCACCTATCTCACCCAGCACAAGGTCCTGGAGAGTTTTTTGTATGTCCACCTTAAAGACTTTTTTCCGTCATGCATTTTATTAAATGAAAATCCATGTGAGAAGACAGCTGAAAACAGAAAGAAAGAAAGAAAGAAAGAAAGAAACAAACAAACAAACAAACAAAACAGTGGGAACAAAGGCTCTCAATACAGAAGGTGTATTAAGCAACGATTTTGAAACAAACAGTACAATAGTGAGTTACAGACACCTACGTAGCAAAGGTAAAGCAGTAAGAGCAAAGCACTGTATTTTTTTTGTCCTGAAGGCTAGAAAGCAGCAGTCTCCTTGGATATACAAATTAGTTTTGAGAGAAGGTATCCAAACCTGGTAAGGCTGAGGCTCCTACCCATTTCACATTCTGAGTGGGATTTCATTAGAAGACTGAAGAGCACAAGGATATAAGGTGCAATCCTCACCTAGCAGAAGGAGCTCAACATTTAAAAAGCACCTGTGTAAGTAACTTATTCAACCTGAAAATTAAATTAATCATTTGTTTGTTTTAATCATACAGTTAATGCTAGGAGCCACAGTACCACGATCCTCAAAAAAGAAACTGAGGTAGCCATCTTGTAACTAATTAAATGATAGGCCAAAGGAATAGAGCATATGTGTTTTAGGAGACAAGTTCAAAATTCTACAACAAAGTACAAGCAAAGATGGAAAGGAACAGAGAATTAATCCCACACATCAAAGACATTAAGGACATAGAATAGCTACAATGAATGTTAACATCCCTTTCTCTTCCTCTGCTATTTTGAGGTACACAGATAACTGGTTTCTCAGTTGCTCTTGCTCTGGAGAGGTAAGTTAAATGCTTTACAATGGTTAAGATTACTTTGCCAAACAGTTCAAGTATAAAATGAATGGAAACCAGGAGCGCTTGCTAGTCTTTCTTGGCTCAAAGAAGTACTACTTACATTGCAAAATTTTTTCCTCTTCATTCCCCAAACCAAAAAAACACATTATCTTTAACAACTCAGACGAAATGAGGTGTGACAAGTGCACACAAATATTACATTTACTAAAATTTCAGAACCATGCAGTATAATTGTCTGTAACACGCACTGAACATTCTTTTCACATACAGCAAAATATTCATCAAGTAAAGACACTTTAAAATCTCTTTGTTACCTAAACTTTTGCCAATTAAATGGCAGTGTTATAACTAGCAACAGATATTTGAGTCAATTTTTCACTCCCTCATTTGAATTAAGCTGGATATAGGCACTGGCAGAAGGCACTTAAGATGGTCATGTAATACCTTGATAAACTTGATAAACCTCTCCACCCCCTCACCTCCAACCTCCCTGCAGCTGCTAGCATTCCTCCACACAGGTCTTGTGGAAAAGGCAGAAGCAGCAAAGAGGTGCATGCACTATTTCCATGCAACCTGCTGAAGCCTGTGCATGAAAGAGCTCATTGTCGGGAAAAACAAAAGAAAGAAAGGAAGAAAGAAAGGCTTTGTTATTTTGTTGTCTTGAAATCAAAAGCAGTAAGTGTTAGAAGATAACCTTAAAAAGTTTTTCTGCACACTCTCATCCTTCAGACCTCATTGCTGGATCGTGTATATTAGAGTTCAATTTGGCTGGCTTTTCCTCTTGTAATAGCAACACAGGATGCCAACTCAGTTAAAGGTCTGTTAGGCTTTGTTAGCTGCTTGAAAAGACAGTCATCTCTCTTTTTTTCTCTATTTCTTTAATATGAAGACTTTTTTTGATTTTTGTTTGTTTGTTTGTTTGTTTATTATTTTTTTTACCCTCTCCCCCTCTCCCCCGTTAATTGGAAGCCAGAGGAGGGCAGAGGAGAAGAGAGTGGAGAATGCACTTTTCCTTATTGGCAGAAGGTTTTAAGCAACAGCCAAGGCAAGGAGGACTAAAAAATAGCCGTTCTTAGTTCCTGGATATCTTGCATGAAAGGAAGACATAAAACATTTATGCCATACAGACTTGACAGAATATTTTACATTCCATAAACTAAATTACATAAACTTTATACGTGCAGGTAAACAATTAAAAACTGAACTCTTGAACAAATGAATCAAGCCTACCTGTTCACAACAGTGATAAAAACAACAACAACTTTCCAAGACTGCAGATCCAGCAGATCTACCCTACTGAGACCAAATTCAAAGTCAAGCTCTACAATTTATATAGTCTCTGACTGTTAAGAAATAATCTAAATGCTTTAATGCATTTTAAATGTGTATGAGGAAATCTCAGCAAAGGTATTAGATAACAGAACGATGCAAACTCTCATATGTGCTAGGAATCAGTTGAAAAGTGTTGTCAGGTAAACTGTAGATGTTGGGTTATGTTGGTGGGTTGTAGGTGAGCACTACTGCCTGCCAATTATTCATTTGTGGGCCTACTTGTGAGTAAGGCTTCAACAGAGGTCACGTGGGTAAATGTTCTGGAGGATGTTACACAGCATTTTCCACCAGAAAGAAAGCCATGGAACTCTTGGTACCATGTGGATGGACACAAAACCAGAAGACACTTCATGGACACTGATTGCAAAGACCATAAAATCATCCTAAATGACGTAAGTTACTTCTACACTATACACAAACATACAGAGTCTAGGCAAACAGCTTTCTGCGCTCTCAAGACACTTCCCTTAAGAATGACAGCAGTTTTATGTGCACCACAGCAGCAATATAAATCCATTTAGCAGTCAACAATGATTGCAAAAAGTCTGTTATGACAGACTGAGAATCTTCACATATCAAAACTGCAAACCTGTTTATATTGTCCATCTAAAGTAAATAAGATATTTTGAGTTCCTCTATGAAGACAGGCACCCTTCAACACTGTTTGCCCGCTACAGTTCTGCTACCTACCTTTGGGTACACTCAGGCATCAGCACAATTAGGGAGCAAAAGAAAGGACATCTCACAAAGACCAACCCTGCTTCATCTGCACAGCTAAAAGCAGTGTTACTGGAACATTTTGTTCTAGGCACACTTTATTCCACACAAATGGAAAAAAACCCCACACCTCTGTCATAATTTACTGTAAGCAAATTAATAATCTGAGAAAAGAAAATAAAAAAAAAAGCAGCAACTTTTATAGACTACACTCACTTCATGCAGTGCACCGTCATTTTCAAGGCACCAGATGCGCAATAAAGGAAACAGATTAAAGGAAACAAAAACACTTGGTTACTTCTTGCCCAGTGAATATTACAAAAGCTGTGCAATTTGCAAGAAGAGGTATTTGTTAAGTAGAACAGTTACTCCAAGATGTAGCATCCATCACCTACCTTGTAGAAGGGCTCCATTTCTCTTGAAAAAGGTGCTTCCTGGCCAAATGGGTGGACCTGATGTGCTAAAGGTAATAAGAAATAAGTGTAAAGAAAATCTCATTTACATCAAATAATCGTAAATTACTATTTATATGAATGCTATTTTGTTTTTAAAGCTAATGTTACTTCATGGCATTTTTGCCTTCAAGCAAGTCTCAAATCTCACTTTAAAAACAGGTTAATTTGATTCAAGATGCATTCTCTTCACAAGAAGAACAACTCCTCAGCACAGCACACACCCACACTCTCATTTGGAGGAAGAGAGAAAAAAGCAATTTGGCATAAATAATAATATAAAGAACACAAATCAACATCACAAATATTTACTGAATTCTCAGTACAGCAAAATACATGCCTTTTTTCAAAGACATCTGCTAAAAACCCAAACGTTTTATGGCTTTTACTCGGTCATAACCACCCACCCTTCCAGCTAAAGTACTGACATGAAGAAACCTTGGCCAAGCACCACCCGGCTCCTGTACCTACACACCACTACAGCCGCCAGCACCCTGTGTGGAGAGTCACTGCACCAGGAACCATGCTGGTAAATGAGTTGTCTCACGAGTGCCAGAAGGAACCAAGCTTGGTTTTGCTATACACGCGGGCTGGTGACCAGAGCTGCCTGCTCTCACCTTTCCAGCAGTCTGCCTTTGCAGGCAGACCTTCAGGTACCCAACGGGTCCTTCCCCGAGCTCCCACATAGCCTCCAACTCCCAGCAGTGCTGCCCGCAGCAGCCCCGCTGCTCCAGAAGGGCTGCTCTCCCTACACATTGCGTTTGGCAGAAGGTGGTTGTTCCTTAACAACAGGCTGCTCCTTAATGAAACAGGCTCCAACATAAGCCCTCTAAAGCTCTAAGACAATCATACACATTTCTACTACACAAGGATTTTATCGAAATTACTATCACGAAAATAAACTCTATCAGTAATAGCTGTACGTCCAAATTCTAGCACAAATTAAAAGCAAGAGACTAAATATCCCTCATAAGATTAATATAAGGCAACTCTGCCTTTGTAGGTAATCCATCTTCCTCTTCAGATGCAAGATGTGAACCAAGCCCCACACGCCATTCTTGTTCAAAGTTACCTTTGTCCTTTTTGAGTTGACTGCCGCTACGATGCAATGAAATGGAAAACAGATGCTGTTACATTTACAGCATGAGCAAAGTTTTGATAAAATGCCACGTATAAAAGAAAAAAAACGAACACCTACTTTTACAATTATTCTGCAGAGACTCCTGTGCTAACATATAAGAACTTCACTGTGTGGTTTATTTAAATAAAGTGTTAAAATACAGACCATAAAAGGATCCAAGGCAATTACACGAGTAATAAAAGCCTTCAATACTCCTGAACAAAAAGGGGAGTTGAGAGACACAGAGACCAAAACGACCAAAAAGAAGTTAAGTAGGTCTACATTCATAAGTGCTCGAGTGCACTGGGGCATGCACTTGTCTGAATACACACGCTCACTTCATACGGCTTAATATAACCAATTGTTTGCGTTTCCTATAGCAAGCGCCAGCTCCTCGAGTGTAGCTCCTCAGCTCACATGAAGGTCAAGGGCTGTTGAGGGCATTCACACTCCTGTCAGACAGGCTCGCCGCTTTGTATCGCGGCGCAGTCCGGGACAACCTGTAGGACAGGAGCCGTGAGCTGCGCGGGGCAAGCCGCGGTGCGGCCCTCACACTGCGCCGCGAATCGGGATTCGCAGTGTGGCAGCTCCGGGCGTCTCAAAAACCCAAGGAAAAAGGTGGAGCTGAGAAACGGAGCAGCAGCAAATGGCACTGCCGGGCTGCTCTATGCTTCTGTCTGGGTCAAAGAGGGCTTCTACAAAGGGAAGAGAGGGAAAAACTTATATATTTGAATAGACAAAATGTCTCCACTGAAGAAACAAAGCAATAGTGATTTATCTTATTTTCCAACTTGAATAAAAGCCCAAGGCTCTCATAAAAAACTCCATCTGATTCAGCACAAACCCACAAGAACTGAGAAAATTAACTGTGCCTTCCCAGGGAAGGAAGCTAAAGAATTCAAGCATGTAAATAATGTACCACAGCAACCGGTCAAGCCTTTCAAACAACAAACTTCTGCGCTTGCGGGGCTTTGCTGGAGCTTAGTTAAGCCTGATCAGTATTGGAGAAATTGTCTTTCTGTTCCCAAACTTTTGCCTATGAAGTCTCAGATGGTATTAATTATTAAAGCGTATTTCAAGTTAAGAAATGAGAGAGTTAAACTATCTCTCACTTTAAAGTGTTCAGAAGCTGCTTCTCTCAGCTCCAGATGAGGAAACCATTTTTAAAAGTTCATTCTTCTAAAGACCATCCATAATAATAATAATAAAAAAAACATTTGGCCCATCTCAGGCATTTTCTCAAAGGAATCGTTTCTTCAGTTTAGTCTGTAACAGACTGGGGACCAGTGACTGGTTCTCCTATAAAACAAAAATAGAAAATCCGTTTTATGAACTAGCATTCGTAATCAATACATGTTGTAAGATTAATGTTTATGCAATTAGAATTATTAACAGCAGAGCTTCTGCCCACGCTTATGAACTAAGCACACTGACTAAGGTCAAATTTCATTTCCAATAAATCCCCACACAACTACTGAAGAAAAGTAGAAACTAGTTTGAGCTCCTGTATCCCTCGCTGCGAGAACACTTGTGACCTGATGTATCGCTGTCACGCACAGGTCTGGTTTGCCTTAACCTCCCAGCAGCAGGCAAGCACAGAGTACTTTTCTGGGCTTGGATCACCAGTAAAGAGCTGAAATTGAAAACGATTGTCTTGAAAGAACACTAACCAGCACAGTTTGTGCATAAGAAGATGTGAAAACCTCAACAGTTACCTGTCAAGGACCGCGGGTTTGATTTGCAGAAAACATGGTCATTTCTAGCACACCCTTAGCCAAAGGGATATCCAGAGTGCAACAGTATTTGTTGCAAACTCATCCAATTTGTTGCACATGCACCAAGTGACAAGTGGGACTGGATTTCCCCTGGAGCCAGCTTTTCTTCTGAGGATGCAGCCGGCAGGAAACTTCACCGTGCTGCAGGGCCCTGGGCATGGGAAACTGCCTGACCAAGGAGGGGTAGCAGGGATCTTTTGGAGGGAAGGCTTTTCCCCAGGAAACTGCTGCCTTGCTGAAATCTAAAACATTCCCTGGGAATTCATGGATTTGGACACCCCAGTGCTGGAAGCCAGAGCTGTGGGACGATCAGTGCGGCGTCCTGGTGGCCGGCCAGCCCCAGCATCCAGCCATGGCTGAGCCCCCTTCAATTACTGCTACCAAAATGCATGCCACGCGTTTTACAAGGTCTTTAAAAGGTGAGCAGGCTTCAAGAGACTTAAAAAAAGGAAATGTAAAGCCTTTGTCTTCTGGAATCCACATCAGAGCAAAGAGACTGCAGTTCCTAAAGCCAAGCACTAAAACAAACAAAAAAAAGCCAGGGGCTTTCACAGTTGCAGTATTTCGCAACTATGCCAAAAACTCTCACAGGCCTCTTTGTCAGAAAGGCCTGATTAATAGAGTTTAAAAACCCAAACAACTGAAAATTCAAAACAAACTCAATTGTGTGGGCCGGCACACCACAATTAAGGGCTGATGAAAACAGAGAGGAAAGGCAGTAAACAGAGGGCACTGACTGCGTTACCCAACGTGCCCGGAGGCTGAGGGCAGGCAGGAGGACGCAGGCAGGGGGGAAAACAACCAGCCTGCCCAGCAGATCCCCCACAAGGGGAGCTTCCCAGGCCCCTGAGGCGGGGAGATGCTCTGCCCCGTGCCGCAAGACAGCTGGTGCCAAAGCATAGCCTGGCCTGGCCCTCGCAGAAGCACCGGGAGCACGGGCAGGACCCTTGGGAAGGGGTGGAAGGGTGAGCGGAGCCAGCTGTGGGCCGAGAGCTGCTGTACACACGGCACCCGCACCAGGCACGCAGCAGCAAACGGCTGTGGGACTGCAGACGGGCTGCAGCGACACGGGGTGCTGCGTCCAGCCACTGCCAGTGGCCAACATGATGGGCAAAGGCAGCAGTGACAACTGACCGAAGCACCTCAACGCCCAGGCTAAGGCTCTGGTTTTGCAAAAAGCCGGGGCAGGAAGAAATGCAGCTCTTTGCCCCAGGACCAGCAGGGGCAGTTCCCAGTGATACGAGGAGTGGATGGGAAAGCACCAACCCCTGGTGACCACTGCCCTCACCCCAGGGCCAGCGGTTGTTTTTGGGACAGGGATGCAACAAACTCCAGCTGGACGCAGCCTGCTGCCCGAAGGTGCTAATGGATGCCCAACTAAGCTGGAAGACTGCAATTTTTACTGCTCTTTGAAAAGTAATTTAGGACAGAGTGGTAACTGAGAAAAAAAAAAAAATAGTAGCGTATTTGCTGGGCATGTGGTATCCTTCAATGCTGGAAGATGAGCAGCACGCCCTCAGGCCAGCCACCCCAGGTCCTCAAGTGAGAAACATCCAGAGCGTGGTGGGAGGCCTGGAGCAAGCACGCAGCCTTACCCTGGGGCAGCCGCCGCCGCGCTCTGGCTCCTCCAACACGGCTCAGCCCTCCTGTGGTCAGCCCTCCTGTGGTCAGCCCTCCTGTGGTC
>CM021735.1:46568366-46590609 GCA_011075105.1 Heteronetta atricapilla
TCAGCCCTCCTGTGGTCAGCCCTCCTGTGGTCAGCCCTCCTGTGGTCAGCCCTCCTGCTGAGCCCAGCGCTGCTCACACCCCTCTGCCACCGGCCGTGCTCGGCTCCCAGGCCTCGACCCCAGCGCCATCACCGGGCCTCCGGGCCTCGAGTAACATGGCGACCGCGCGGCCGCCCGCGGTACCACAGCCACACTAACGGGATCGGCCACTCGCGTTACAGATCTGGGGCGAGAGGGAAGCATTTATATACCACTGCCCCTCCAGCACATGCGTTTTGTTAACAAGGAGAAAAAAAAAACCACACACAATCCCTGCCAGCAGCTTGCTGGCAGTTAATATCACAATTAGCTATCACCTAGCAACAGTCAAGCAAGCTTCCTCTCAAATCAAAGGAGAAAAAAAAAAATCTCTACTAAATTGGCTAATGACAATACATAAAAAATATCTGGAAGCTACGTGTTAAGATATTTCCTGATTTTAATGAAATCTGATTACTTTAGAGATTTTAAAAATACAAAACCATTACTCTATCTTCTCAGATTTTCCATAACTGACACAACATTATTCTTAAAAAGATTTATGAATTCACAATACTAGTTTCTAATTTATGAAGACTGATCTAATATTCTGGTAATGCTTCTCTTTCCTCTGCAGTTCGGGCTTTTATTGTCTCTCGGTATCTCTCACTTACTGCGACACGGGGGATGGAGACTTTAAGCTCCTGGATGGAGTCTTTCCTGGTTTCTCTAGGGTGCCTAACACATTTTCGGGCAAGTAATATCATTCTGATCTCCTGCGCACTCTAAATGAGTTTTCTATATGTCATGACCGCCAGAGGGATTACATCTAAATTTTTATTAAAGACAAAAGAAAAGTTGCACCGGAAAGCTATTCATGAACAGACCACCAGAAAAAAAATGTGGAAAAAAGGCGGAAAGTTGGCCAGGTCTTTGTATTCTCTGAATAGCCAGAGCCATTCTCCTGCCACTGTCTCCACTTAAAAGAAGAAATTATGCAAATAAATAAATAGAAAGGGAAAGAAATTGGGATTAAAAATAAATAAATCTCCTATTTCCAGAATTTGGGCTAACAACAGTGATTCCTATTCTCAAGAAAAACATGGCCATCAATGACTCCGCTTTGGTGCTTAAAAGACCGTTCTCACTGCTGAAGTGATATATGAAGCCTCCTTTCCCCTGGTGAGACGCTGTAGCCTTCAGCAAGAATTTCAGTCTTTGCCAAGGGCTGAATATATACTTGCGGACAACAATGAAGGAATTGTTCTTTAAATAAATTTTACAAATCCTTATTTCTATGGAGTTGTTTCAAAAGAAATGGCTATTTGAAGTATGACGCATGGAGAAAAGGCAAACTTGCCACTAATCTGCTTTTAAATGTTTTAACATTTATTGTGAGCACATTATAATTCTAGGCTGAACACTGAAATAGGAAAAAGTCCATATATAGCTAGAAGTTTGTGGTGAGACAACTGTCCCACATTACTTTTAATTAAAAAAGATTTGTCTCCAGTGGGAATCAGGAGATGCTGGCTATCAGCCTCAAATTCTCATTCTGCCTCTACCAGTGAATCACTCTGTGACTGCAGGCAAGTCACTTCTTCCTTCCTCAGTTTCATTTCTGTTCTTTTGTGGTAAGAACAGGAATATGTTCTTACTGACATAGTCTACATATCTCTGGGAGGAATAAAGAATTGTTAAGTAACAACACATCAGATGAGGAAAAAGTGTTTTGAAGCACATGAAGTTAGAGAAGGAACACCACAGTACACTTCTACTAGAGGATGGGTTGTTATTTTTCTTGATTTTGAAGGAAGGAAAAACACCGCAGGTCACTTCACACACTGTAGTGCTGTCTCTCCTTAATCCACAGCTGTTATTGCCCGGCTCCTAAACTACATATCACTGGATGGAAAACTGGTGCTAGTCAGGCTGGGGACACTTCAGAGTTGTCTGAACTTCTTTGTGTGCTACAAGGCACATCCGTGCCAGCTCCTGCAGGCACCACAGGCCAGTCTCCTGATGCCCAGAGGAGCAGATGATCCCATCTAGGACCAGCCAGTAGCCTTGAAGACCACAGAGGGCCGTGGCCTCTTTTGACCTGGTGAGCTGGGAGAAGTTTGGCTCTCTTCTGTTCTACAGAATTAAAAATGGAGCACTCCGGTTTGCTGATGATAGCCTCTGTTGCAAAACAAGTGAGGGGGAAGAAGAGCTTCATTTCAGTTTTGTTTTTACTTGAGTAGAATTGGAAGAAGGAAGTCTTTAATCTCAGATTCAAGAAAATAAAGCAAGTCCTAACAATTGCCTATACCTAGGCACACCTTAATTTTCAACTTGATGTAAACAAAGAGTCTACTCTGATAGTTAACGCTAAAAATACAGACAAAGCTTTGGAGAACTTTGATGCTGAGCACCCGGTTCGCTATAAACCACCACAGAACAGCAGAGCCACCAGCTAGGTGCAGAGCTGTAAAGTTGTACAAAAACCAGGGTTTCTCCCAAACTGAAACCCATCAACATTTTAAAAAGCCCAAGATGACCCAATTTACTTCTGCTACTCTAGTGCTGAATTCTCCATTTATTCTGTCTGCAGAAGTCCAGGAAGCTCTGCTGGTACACTTGGCTGGATCTCACAAACACTTTCTAACCATGGCCCGTCAGACTTCAGATAAATGATAGGCACATCTCGGCTAGAAATCTGTTAGGGAGAACACGTGGCTGGTTAAAGACACTGATGTACCGTGAACATGCATTGGAACAGGCTGCCCAGGGAGGTGGTGGAGTCACCATCCCTGGAAGTCTTTAAAAGACGTTTAGATGTAGAGCTTAGGGATATGGTTTAGTGGGGACTGCTAGTGTTAGGTCAGAGGTTGGACTCGATGATCTTGAGGTCTCTTCCAACCTAGAAATTCTGTGATTCTGTGAAGGTATAAACATGGGCGTACACAACAGAGCAAATCTGATCTCCAGCAAAACAGAAATAAATGGCAAAAAGGAAGATGAGGTCTTCAAGTCGCCCCCCTCCCCAGAATGTTTCATGTCACTTGCTGAAATTCTTATTTATCTGGTGTGGTGTGACTCCTCATTTCATGAATTTCAGTACCAGCAAAACTCAAAACCAAGCATGACCCGCAGGCTGCTGCCAATATGAACTCCCTCTCTATTACTTGCTGAAAGCCAAGGCGCTTACCAGCTAAAATTTTCCATACTTGGTTTTTCTCATTAATCTTGAATGAATGTGGTTCAGATGATTCAGAACTAATCCGGCTTCTGGAATTACAGAAGCAGAGGACAAAACGAATGTTTAACCTCTCCCCTGGAACGTTTAACCTCTCCTAGATGCTGAGGGTGTTTTTCCCTGGGAAGCTTAATGTGCTCACAGGCTCGGCGCACTGCACGCCCCTCTGCAGCGGGGACTTGCAGGCACAGGGCTGTACAACACACTGATGCACACATCACACAGTTAGGCAAACTCAGAAAAATGTGATGATAATAATAAAACAGAAGCCAGGTACTCACATATTTGGAGAATCCCAATTACATCTTTTGATTCTGCCTCTTCACACGCCTCAGCTACAAGAGCCCCGCGTTCGATGGTCACAGACCCTTGCTATCCCCAAAGAGATCAGTGCCTGAGGACTGTACGGCACGGTGTGAAAGGTGCTTAAAAGGTGAAGGACAAACAGTTCGTGTGTGCTTCTATCATCAGCACAGAAGTCTAATATATAAAAATCAAGTTATTAGAGTTACAGTTTTAGAAACAAACTGCTAAGGCTTAAAAAAAAAGGAACAAAATCTGTCTGTTTTCACTCATTCACAATGCTCGGTTTGAAGAATCCAGAGCTCTGTCTCAGGGCCAGGGAAGGGACAGACCAGCACACGCACCATGGGGCTACAGCACCTGATGGTGGGCTGTTCCACCTCACTGACTGGGTCTGCAGACCTATCGGAAGAGGAAAGAGAAGACTTTTTTGCATTCACAGGGATTCTCGAAACCTCAACTAAATTGATCCTCCCACGCACAGAACTACAGAGATACCATTTCCATGTACAGAAAGGAAAACACACCCTCAGAGCTGGTAAGGTACCCCCGAAAGTACCAGCAAGCCTGAGGCAGCCCAGGACCAGCCTGTGGACACCCCACCTCTGGCTTCAAGCCGCTCTGTGCTGCCCTGTGAGGGTTCCTTATCAGCAGCTGGTGGTGTTTGCACCCATAAAAGCTCAGTGCTTCCCGTAAACGGATCCCAAATGCCTCAGGTCAGACACAGAGGAAACTAAAACAGAATTATCACATGCTCCCCACTGTGCAGTAAATTTAAACCAAGTGGCACCAGTCTGACCGAATTCAGTCCCACCAGTCCAACCCAATCAGGAGAAGATGGGAATTACCCTTTTATTCCAGAAAAGCCTCAAAGTTAAGGGCCAGGGCAGGTGAAACCTCACATGTAATTTTACTCCCTCTTTACAGCCTCTTTCAAAACGAAGAACCAGAACTGGTTAGGAGCTGTGGGCGATCACAGCAATAGCCACAGCACCCAACTCCCAGTATCTTCTACATGAGATTTTCAAAGCAGAGCTATGAAATAATGAATTTCACACGTTCTGTAAATCTAAGAGTAAACAAATACTCAGAGGACTTCATTTTTACTCATTTTTAAATTATCTTTAGCCACTTTCATCTTAGAAGAAAAATAAACTTCCCACCTGTAATGGGAAATACCATTCAGGGTGCAGCTTTGTCCCTAATCCTTAACTCTCAAGCAGCTGTTCTGCCTGTTGAGAATACTGATGTTGTACTTAATAGCATTGTAACAACTTCCTCAGGTTGTAGTATTGGCTGCATGAATGAAGAGCTTGTGAAGGAAAAGAAACGCTGACCTTCCTGTGATGTATAACAAGAAGTCACCCCTTCTACTTTCAAGTCAGCAATTTTTCATACGACTGATGAAGTTGCATCCTTACCAAAAGGAGACTACCCTTCCAGAAAATGTCTTGGAGCATTGTTATTTCAACGTATCTCAGTTTTCACAGTGGAACCTGGGTTCTGGTCTGTGCTTCCCTTCGTTTGCTGCTGCTTCTCAGGTGTTTGTACAGAACTGAATGTGACCCAGGAAAGAACGGCTTCAACCCCCTGTTCTTCACTCCAGGATTTGCAGCAGAGAAGGCAGAGGTACGGAAACGAAGGCTGTGTGAGGAAAGGTGAAGGTGGGCAGGAATTGCTAGTGCTCTCGGGTGCAAGTTCCTATGGGATACTGGTTTCTACATCTCCACTTTATCAGCTGTGACTTCATGTAGGGAAGGTTGAAAAAAATTGTTGCAAACATGAAAAAAGCCACAAGGCAGCAAGTATCAAAATTTACTGGTTTTGCATGGTATATTTAGACAGCAGTTTGGTAATAACCTTGTGTGAAAACACAGATGCTTAGAGAGAGAGTCTAGGCCACTTAATTCTCTCTTGATAAAGCTCAAGAAAGCTAAACAAGAAAACCAACATGACAATTCAGCAACCCACCGTGCCCCTTGCTGAACAGCTCTGGTTTAACAGCCAGGAGAGGAGACCGCAAGCTCTCTCCCCGATGAGCCAAGAGGCCCTGGAAGCTCCACCTGCTTGTGGGCAACCCCAAACCAGAGGTATTTCACTGACGACGAGCACCAAAAGCAGCTGCTAGGACGGGCATGGCCGTCAGATACTGAGCAATTCCCATCCCAGTTGACTCAGGATCTGCCGTGCGGTTGCAGAAAAAATCCTCATTAGAATTAACGAGCAAAAATATGTTCATAAGTGTATGTGCACTCTCAGTCTCTCTCTGTAATTAATCCCTGGAGTAAAGCTGTTCCTCGGATCACCTCAAATATAGAAAATCAATGAGTTAGATTACAGGAAACAATTAATTATGGTTCACTGGTGTTTAGAAAGTGACACTGACACCCTGACATCTCCAGATAGCATTCATGCCCTCTAAAGCAGCAAATCACACAGAGTAACAAACTGTGCTGCTCAAGCACCAGCTGACCTCAAGCTTGCTCATGCTCGTGAAATGATCCTAATCAGTCATAAAACGAACGGGACATAACCTCTTAAACATGAAAGACACGATTAATTTACAGAGCATCCGTTTACTACAACCAGTTGTGCAGAAGTATTTTCTTCACGTGCTAAAGTAACTTCTGACAAGTCTTGGGGGAACTGGAAGAAGCCGCTGTGCCACACCACTCCGCCACACCTTGCCGGCTGACTCCCACGTTAGTGGCCTCACTGACAGCCAAGGCTCTTTCTTCAGTGCCGTACAGGGTGCATCACCGCATCTTCCAGCCAGCACGCAAACGACTGAAAGCAAACACACCTAAGTTGGAGAGCAGCACGTCCAGCCATTGGGAGCATCAGCCCCTCAGCTACCGCCCGTGGCTCTCCGTCAGCCACAGCACACTGAACCACCAGCTCCTGGTCAGAAATCCCTGCACCTGCAGTTTGCACCGCAGAGAAACATGAAGGGATGTGGGGTCTTAGCAGAAACTGTTGTCATCTCAGAGCACCCTTTGCCCTTTTCAAAGCATTTTGCTCTCCTACTTGCAAGAGGCCTTGCCATTCTCTTTTCATTGCTAACTCCTGCCTCAACGGCCTCCTCCTCCGTGTTACCTCCTCTCCTTGATTGCTTTTTTTACTTCTTCATCTTATTTCAGAAAGTTTGTGGCTAGTGTGTGCCACAAGATGTCTTTATCATCATCAGCTTTACCACTGAGGCCTTATTAAGCCAATTAACAAAATCCCATGGGCAGTACGAGAGCCTGTGTTCCTTCACCAATCCCTGTTCTCACTGTGTGGGACCTCGTGGTGGGCTCATCCCTTCTTCCCTCTTTTCTTGGGGGGACCCTACAACAGGCTCTGAAGCAGGGCAGGAAGGCTTCACGCCCCTTCCTCCTGGAGGAGGAGGGCTGTGGTTGAGTCACCACCCCGGGAGGTCTTTAAAAGGCGTTTAGACGTAGAGCTTCGTGATACGGTTTAGTGGGGGACGTGTTAGTGTTAGGTCAGAGGTTGGACTCGGTGATCTTGGAGGTCTCTGCCAACCTAGATGATTCTGTGATTCTGTGACTGCACACACCGCTGCTGTGCCGACAGGAGGCTGCTTGGGAGAGTAGGAGCTGCAGGACCCGCATCTCTGAGCAAGCCAACAAGCGGCACTGCCACTCATCTCCGCTACGGGTGGTGAGGGCGACCAGTGCCAGTCTCGTGGTAACCACCAGGAAAAGAGTTTTCCCAAAGAAAAAAGGAGTTCAGTCTGCCTCCTTCCCTTGGCTCTCATTTCAAAGAACACAAATAAGCTTCCTGAAAAACAACAGGCCTTTTGATGAGCCAGAAGCTTTCCTCCGTTTTTGTTTGTTTGCTGAAAACACTTTGATTTTGCAGGAAGCGCTAACAAATGCGAGTGGGGATCAACTCAGCTAAAGAACCTTAAAAAGCAACGGGACACAGCTCCCCTCCTTCAGCCACGGAACGGGATTGTCGCACTGGCTCGAGCAAAACTGTTGAATTATTTCCGTAACAAAAGAAAGGCGCTTTTAGGTCCCATAATCTCATTTCAAATCCTTTTACCCACTCCCTACTCTTTTTGGCCTTGAAATTGCAATCCTCTTTCAGTAATCTGAGGACTAATTGGTGCCAGCACTCCAGTTCTTCTTGCCATTTCTTCCCCCTCCCTCCCGGCACTATTCAGGTGCTGAAAAGGACGGCGGGCCAGGGCTCGGCGCCCCTATAATGAGTCTGTTCCTACAGAGTAGCTGCTCATAATTAGCAGGAAGCGTTTTGCCTTGAAACCGCCCAGCGTGCGCGGCAAGGTCTCGCAGAGCCAAGGAACCACCCGGGCGCTGCTCGAGGAGCTGCAGAAGCTTGCAGGCCATCTGCACGCCGGGCACGCCGAGGGCCGCGGGGCTCAGCTGGGAGCAGCAGCGGCCCCGCGAGCGGCGTGTCGACGGGACGGGATTTAGCTGGGGCGGTGCAAAGGCAGCCTTTGTTTACGAAACATTCGAGAACACGAGTCCCTGAATAATAATAAGCAAAGAAGGGATTTAAGCAAGCCTGCTACTTTTCAGCTAATGACTGTCTTTGCAGGTAGTGCCAGCAAGGAACAAAGACTTCTCTTACCAAGGTACTATCAGTGTTGACCGTTTCCCAGCCAGACTGGGAAGCAAAATTAGTTTTTCTGTAATTGGGAACTTCAGCCTAGCGAGGGCATTAAAAACAAACACACAAAAAAGCTGGCTCCAATGGATATTCATTTCCAGCAAACCTAAGGCGAACCTTAAGCTTTGATTCAGGAAAAATAAACCAAAGGCTTCAGAAGTTTTCCAAGCGGGCAGGATTACATCGCTGAGGGTCTGCATCTAGTTTTGACACAGACTGTAATACAGTGCTGTGCACTGTATGGAAGGACAGCAAGGAACTCATCGCCTGATGGGATGTACGTTGCCTCCGCCACACCCCCAAGGAGTGCTCTGAAGTACGAATGCAATTGCCAGGCTACATCCATATCCTCACTGGCTAATACAAGCCCTCAGGCATCGGCAAAGAGGAACCCACCAGTGTCACCAGCCAGAAGACACAACCCGACACTGCTAAAGGACGAGCCCTTCGCACGGAGCACCAACAAGAGGTGGACGGCCAGGGGCCGGGACTGCTGCAGCAGAGGGCGCAGGGACGCATCACCTCACTCCATCGTGGGAGCGCACCAGCGCAGAAGGGCAACGCTGGCCGTTTCTGTGCAAAGGCTTACACCCGAGCATCCGCCTCACACACAGCCAGCACCGGATTGGCACCGGGGAAGAACGCACAAGTTGTACTTCAAGTATCCCCTGGGGACCGTGTGGGTACACAACAACCGCACAGAAAGAACCTGTGATTTATTTCCAGCCACGGAAATCGATAGCAGGCTTGCACACCAAGCTGAAGTTACTGATGATTTTGCTTCCTTTACGCCATAGCTTGAGATCAGCCAGTGTCTCGGTGGCCTCTGATTTAAGCTGGGCAGTAAGGAGTATGCTCAGCTTCGTGCATCCTCCTGCCTTCTGAACATTAGGATCCCCCACCAAAAAAGCAAGCCCCAGCGCAACACCTGGCTGAGGGAATCGTGCTCCACCTCGGCTGCAACAAGCGCGTTTGAATCTCATCTCCTGGAAATGCCATTTGCAACCCTGTGCGCAGGGTCTGCTGATTTCTGTTTGCCTCTGTGTCAGAAATTCAAGACAGAAAGACTCTCCTCGGGTCATCCAATTCTGCTTTCTGCCAGCAGAAAACTGCTTCCTACAGTCAATTTCCTAGGATTTTATTGAGTCTGCTTTTCAGCACTCTACCAGATGGATTTCAAACCATTTCCTTTAAGAGATTAATTCAGCCTAATAAGTTCATTATTTGCGCCTGGTCAGTGACCAAGACAGGCCAGAGCCCGCGTGCTTGTTTCTTCCTCATAAGCTATTAAAGAGGCAAGTTTTCCATCCAGGTGTCAATGTCTCCGCGCAACAGCAATACAGCAGGCCCAGAGAGACATCCCTGTGAAAACTGAGCCCCTGTCTCCACAGAGGGATCACTGGTAGCTTGTCTGTTCCCTCCAATTGCCTCCCTTTTCTGCCTTGCAGCTTGAGGACTGGCGATCAGAAGGCAGGCAGCGAGGAGCAGCCCGTGCCACCAGCTGCCTCTCCCCGGGTCAGAGTCCCCAGGCAGCGTTTGCCCGCTTTGGTGCGGTTCAAACTCCCATGCCAGCCCAGGATTAGCGAGGAATTAAGTTACAGATTAATTAGATTAGGAATAGCCCTACTGATACCGTGTCTGAGTACAGACAAAGATGCAGCAGGTTGCTAAACTGTGCCATGCGAATGATCTTACCTCCTCAGCCTCACCAAGACTGGGGAACCACAACATTGGGCTCCTCTTTCCCCAGCTGCTGGCATTCCCCAGCGCTGGGAAACTTCCCTGTGGCACAGAAGTGACTTGAGAACACAGGTCTGCAAGTCAGGAAACCTGCAAGGCAGCTGTAGAGCACTAACCTGCCGGAATACACTGAAGTACGACGATGCTCCATCCTCTTTTGTGCTTTGGGAGCTAGACTTGAGCATTATTTTCCTGTCTCAGCACTGTGCCATCCAACCAGCCTCAGGGGCATTGTGGTTCAGTGGCATGTTCTCTCTGGTAGGAATGTTTTAAGAAAGCCCACACCTGTCCTTGACAACCCCAATCCCTTAAAAAATAAACAATTTACGGTGCGGCTCCACGAGCTTCATCAGCACAGCTGAGAGGACAGTTCGCTACTCTGCACGGGCAGTGAGAGCATCTTAAAATCATGTGGCAACGGACAAAAGGAAACACAAAAAGAAGTCAAAAAACAACCACAAAAACCAACCTTCTGCTGAGCAATCAGGACATGCTGCTCCCAGGACCGTGTGGCCAAAGCCTAAGCATGCTTTTGTTGTGTTAGGTTAGCCAGAGGGCAAAGTGGGTAGCAAATCCAAACCGCTCATCACTAGTGTCCCGTTAGTCTGGGGGGCTTTAATGATCAGGCACAGCTCTAAGTGGGGCTTTTAACTGTAGACCCCGAGAGTGCCACCCGTGGAGTGCTGGCCACCCGTCTTCAGGGGCATCCCAACCCCACAGAACAGAGAACGGCAAAGGACGTGGAAATAAGCAAAATGTTTCTTTTGTTGTTGTTTGGTTGTGGGTTTTTTTGGCAGTGCCACTCAACAAATTCAACTCCTGACTCTCTTGCTCCAGAGCTCATCAATACAACCTGCTGCCGTGCCTTTCACAGCAGAGTTTTGATGGCAATATCCCCGGGGAGATGGAAAAAGACCAGTTCTAGCATTTCCAGCAGCATTTTCCATTCTCTTTTTCCCCAAATCTCAGCAATTCTATTCTGAAGCCAAAAGCAGAAGGAAAAAAAAAGGCAGCAAAGATCTACATCACTTTAGCAATCCATCTGATTACGGCTCTTCCACTACCATGGAAAGAATGTGTTTGTCTGAAGTCTTCCTTTTACATTATGTTATACTTGCAAGTAGGAAAATAAAAGCTGGCTGCTTCAGAAGCTTTGTTTGTTATTCATTCCCTTAAGTATAGAAAATGATTCCATTTTAATTAATTGTTTTATTTATTTTTTTAATCTCACGAGAAAAATGGTTGTCTTCATCTTTCATATGCAAAACAGCTAAGCAAAGAGCAATTTTTCATACAGAGAAGGAACTCCAATTAATAGAGATCTTAAATACTTGGGGAGCTGCTATGAATTTTGCCACTGATCAGACAGCTGGCTGGAAAAAAAGTCTTTTCAGGAAAGTTACATAATTAAAACTAACCTAATTTATTATTACTATTATTCTTTATTACTTTTATTTTTTCCTTTTTTTTTCTCCATCTGCTAATTCCGATTAAACACTGAAAGGAAGGAAACCCAAGGAAACCCCCGTTTGCTAAGTTCACATCTTTTTGATATACTGGAGCCTGCATCCAGCACAACATCCGACACGACTTCCCAGTGCAGCTTGGACATTTTAAAGGACCGCTGCATTTTCATTACCTCCATCTTCAGCATCTGCAATACTATGCAATCAGTTTTGCAAATTTCCCATACTCTGACGTAAGAAACAACAACAACAACAAGCACACACACTAAAGCTGAGAGTTATATGCACTTTTAGACGCTGAAGTTAAAGTGACAAAAAAAGGGTCTATTCTGATCATCTGAGTTTTTCAAACTAATCTTAGGATGTTTCCCTAGCAATCTGTAACTACTGTTTGAACAGGATTCCTTTTAGAAGGGTATTTAATAAAATCCTGATAAAAATAGCCACAGAAAAAAATAGTGAGAGGTGTGGAGCTCTGCAAAATGTGTGGGCAGACAACACAGACAGCCGTCAGCAAAGTCAAAAACTGCAGCATGGACAAACACGGACGAGCAGTCAGGGAAAAGGGCCACAAGCAGCACATACAAGCATCACCCACCAGCTGTAGGGAGCTGGACACCGGCTATTACTTTCGGAAAGGGCTGAATAATAAACTACAGCTATTCCATGTTCACAGATAAAGTCCACGTAGTACCAATTCTGATACTAAAAATATGTCATACAAGCTAATGAAAAGAAAATTTAACAACTGCATGCGTGCCACAGCAAGCCAAGAAAGAAATACATTTACATTTGTATTAGCAAGACCCTGTGGCTGTGCAATCCTGGATGCCTTACGAGGGGAGCAATGAGAAATGACGGTAACTGAGGCACGACACAGGGATACGGAGCGTGCTCTGGCAGGCAGCACGAGGAGAGTGCCGGCAGGGCAGAAGTGAGTCCGAGTGGAAGGAAAGGAACGAGACGGCTCCGATCCACGCTGGTATGCGGGCCGGCCCATTGCTCACTCACTCCCCTTTCACGAGGAAGAAACAATCTTGAGGTATGGCGAGTTAAGCCCTGTGCCTTTGTGCCCTCAACAGCCGAGCGAATCCAGCCGGTTCTCCTCTCCTGGCCCCCGCGAGTCACCGCGCAGCACCACGAAGTCCCCCGGTGTGCTTGCCGGGACAAACCCACCGCCGGCTAGCTTGCTCAGGCCACCCGCCTATCGCTGTTGCACTGGGTTCTGTAAGGGAAATAGTTCACCTTCGGTAAACCTGCACATTTTGTTTCCAGGCGCAGGAGAGAGCAGTAGCCTGGCAGCCGCGATGCCTTTCAGCATAAAAGACACCCGGTACACACACACACACACACAAACACACCTGTGCACTCAAATCCCCAGAGGTTTGCACATTTATCACTAAAATACGGTCACAGGGGGAAAAAAGAAGCCTCAGACTGAAAACATGGAATCTCCTCAAAAGCTTAACAACATCAACCCCATCAAACTGGATGAAACCAGCAGGCTGCTGGGGCCAGAGCCCCCACCAACAGATGTCAGAGAGGAAAGTTTCGCAGAACACCTAAGAAAGGCACAGCAAGGCTCATCTGCACTTGTTAACACAGCATGTGCTGGCTTGAAATATTGGCACGATGGATTCCAACCTAGAAGGCCCGTGGAGTCCAGCATCCTTGTCCAAGCTGCATCTGTAGGAGCTGAACAGCAGCCCACTTTCTGAGGCCTATTGCTCAACATGCCCCCTTCCCCCCTGACCTTTAACTCATAGCAAAAACAAACTAACGAACCAAACCAAACCCAACCCAACTCACAAATTACGTATTTTACAAAGCCGTTTTATGATTTAGAAATGGAACAAATTCCCCCAACAACCAAGCGTGCACGTGCACCCCACGCATGCACATTGCCTTTGGGGCCACCCAGAATTTAAGGAAACCCAACAATATGGTTTTTCAAAATACATCTAAAAGAACCCCTTAATTATGTTTATGTTTAGATGTACCAAAATTGCTCAACAGATTTTCTTTGAACAGCTATGGGGTTCCCAAAATTAAGTTCAAGTATCTGTGAAGGAATGTGGTATAGATAACCAAACTATCACCTTCGGAGCTTCATCATAGCCTTTTCACCATAGAAAAAGAACAAAATGATCCCTTCTGATTTCACAAAGAGAATGTTTTACCAGGCCACCATAGCATAAAACACGTTAGCCATGCAAAAAGCAGCAACTCTCAGCTCAGGTGAATGTGCAGGCAGGCTCTCTCTCTTCAGCTGTACACGGCCCTGCTGAGGATGGCAATTCCTCATCTAAGGACCTCCCACGGCCTCCTCCAAAAAGGGTTTTAGATAAGTAAACTTAGTTCTGATGAAGCTAGCAGCTTGATTTCCCAAGTCAAAATTCAAAACACTAAAGTGCGAAGTTTGGGTTAGAAAAAGGACTCTATGCTTTTTGTTGCAAAACTTCAAAATGAGAAATTTTAGTACATCTTAAGCTCTTTTAGTTTTTATTCCTCTGAGCCACGGCAGTTCCTATGAAATGAAGCAACTTCATCAAAGTATTTTTATTTGAACAAAAAGCAGCCCCATGGAAATCGGAGGAAGAGGATCCACTTCTACGTACTAGGATCCTACTACGGATCGGGTAGGATCAAGTGTCGTGGTGATGAGCCACGGGAAACGTGGTCACTGATCACCACCGGCAAGCCCCGAGCTGAGTTGTGTGACATCAGAAATCAAGTCACAACTGGCAAAGGTGACAATAAAAATCATGACTCGAGCTTTCGCAGATTAACAGACAATCCCCAAGCTTCCCTTCTTGCAACAAATAAATAAACCTTCTTCTCCAAAATGTACACACAGACTGTAAATGGCACGTACACATACCCATATGCTGGGACACCACATGTATCCCTGAAAAAGTCTGCCAGCTAATAAAGATTCATAAAGCCTAACCCTCTGAAACTTGTTTTGAGCTTTTTATCTGAAAATAAATATTTACTAAAGAAATAGCTTTGAAGGGAAACTTTGCCTTTCATTTTAAGATTTATGGCCATGGATACTGCAACGTGATACTGGAAATGCTCGGAACATTTAGGATGTTTTTTAAAAAAACATTTGCAGAAACACCGATTGATACCTTGAATCCTGGCTCAGATAAGCGAGCAAGGATTACACGGATACCTCACACAGGTACAAAATGCAACTCCACCTCTCATACTTTAAATGGGATCTTAATTCCCCAATATTCATTCAAAAATTAGGCAAAAAGGATAGAAGGTGCACACAGTTTTATGACAGCAAATACTGCAATTCTGGGAAATGGTCAGTGCACCTTACTTGGAGTCTAACAGAAATATTAAGTAAGTATTGAAGACTTAAACTACAGAATTCCTTAGAATCACAGGAGTAACCATTACAGAAAGAACCATCCCTTCCCTATTGTTTGAAAGGCTCTGAAAAGATCTGCATTGCTTTTTTCCTCACGGAAGGTCTGTTACTATTAATATGACATTAGAAACTGTTCTAAGAAGGTTGGGCTAACAACAGAGCTGCAAATAAAGTGACATTCCCTGTAAATCGTTCTTGCTAAAAGAACCAAAGGAAAGAAATCCAATAGCTATTGGAGGGTGAAGTAAAGAAAATCTAAAGAAAAAGGAATAACTAAAAATAAATTTTAACATTTAACTTGATTTATGGGAACCTTTATTAATATATGGAAATTAGAAACCTTTTCTGAATATAGCATCAATAATATACAAGACACCATGATATTATTTGCAGTTTCGCAAGCTTCATGAGTCTGTTTTCCTATGCAGAATTCAAATAATTTCCACTGCTGTAGTATTGTATGATTAACAAACACGATACTCCCGTCAGCCGCTGTTCATCACACAGACACTTGCTCCCAAGCCCTAATTTTCAGCTCCTAATTTTCAATCCAGTGAACTGTTACTGAATTGCATGGCCCAGGCTTCCCCACCCAGGCCAGCGCTGCAGGTGTAATAGTGCTGCAACGGCCGCTGATGGGGAGACGGGTGAGAGATGAACCGAACACCACCGAGAGACCGAGGGAGAGGGGAGCCCCATGCCCTCTGCTTTCCGCAGCACCACACGGCCCTGCACCGCACCAGGCGTGCACAACAACACAATGGGGACAGCACCGGGAGATGGGGAGTCACAGATGACCCCCTCAGAAGCACAGCACCCACGTGCATCCCGATTCCTGCGGCCACCAATTCAGCTCTGTCACTGAGGCTCCTGTTACCATTATTCATAGCCACGTAGCTAGAGCTAGAGAGGGATTTACAAACAAACCGAAAAAAAATATGCTAAAACACATCCCCAGACTTTCTTTTTCCCATGAACGTAAGTGGAAATATCTGTAGTACCATTTCATGCTATCTTTGGAATACAGCTATATTTATCTACAGAGCACAGAGGAAGGAAAAAAGCCTAAAAAGCCAAGTAACTGGGGGAAGACTGCTCTGCAAAGGAGGCTGTGAATAACAACAACTTAATGAAAGGAGTTCGTATTTGCCCAGCATCTACTGGAGAAGAATGACAGGCCAAGGATGCTGCTTTGCAGTTCTTCACCAAAGGCCTTCAAACATGCAGCCAGAACAAAGACGTACAGAACCAAATCTGCATGTATGTAGCAAGGTGGAAACAAGACATTTGCATCATTTTGGGGGTACAGGTGAGAAAGAATTTAAAACACCTCAGCTGAGAAGGCTCAGAAACATCCATCTGATTTTGAGAGGAACACAGATGCAATTAGAGGGTTACTTGTATTTCCACCAGTCGTTCTTGCTGAGCACAAGGGTGCCACAGCAAGAATTCATGAAACTCTGTTGTATGAAAGAGGACACACTTGATTTTCTATTCTTCTTCTTCTGTCCATGATCTGCTGGCTGCCTCCCCCGCAAATCCCCCTCCCCTTGACATCTCTCGTATTGTAAAGTACAAGAAAATTCCATTTAAAAAGTAAGAGCTGATCTTATTTGTTTTATAAAGCCACAGCCAATAGGATACTTCCCATACCGCAGAAGCCTACTGGCTAAAAAACTGATAAGAATATAATAGAAAATGGGTCGTGGACTGGCAAATCCTCAAATATTTATGCATTGATAGCATTAGAGGCATTCACTCAAGCAAAAGTTATTTTCCTTGCTATTCCTACCTGGCATCAGACAGAACCAATGTTCTTTCATTTGCCAGAAAACAGAAATAAAGCAGCATAGTCTCAAAATACAGATGATGTTCAAAACAAGACGTATTACTGTGTCAGAGGGCACGGCTTGGAAGGACTTGTTTTCCCTGTGATCTCTGAACTACAGAAACAGCACAACAAAATTCCCCAAAGACTCCGCCTTGACACCATACCAAGGGAAGAAAACTCATTCTGACTCTACCCAAGAAGTAAAATATTGAGATCAATCTTGATAAAGGGGTTGTAGCATGCACAGTAATAGCTGACTGCCCTATGGTCAGTTTCAAATCCTACCGAAAGCAGAAAAAAGTGATACAGAATTAAAGCTGTGCTTCTAGACTGCAAAAGACAACCAATTAATTTCTTCTCTAAGTCCATTTTGCCAGGGAGATTCCCCACAGTGTCTTTCAGTGTTTCTAAGTACTCAATGAATAGAAAAAGTTTATTTCACCAGCTTTACCAAATGACCAGAAAAGATCATTTCAGATCTCAGCACATAAAGCATACAGATAAAAAGAGTGCTTACACACTGTCCAGAACAATAACCTTCAACATGGCCACTTTAATGCAGGTTTAGTTTCAATAGGCAACAGTGAAAGTCTGAAGGTTGTGACAGTTTTAGGGAGGAAGCAATGAAGCCAAAACCAGCAAAAATAAATAAATAAATAAAAATGAAGGAATTGTTCCAAATCCAGTAGTTTTAGAAGTGGCCAACCTACAATAGCAGTCCTTGTGCTGAGGGGAAATTATTTCCACAGCAAGGTGACAAACTACCCTGTGCAGAGAGTTAATGATTGAACTGTCCCCTGACTGTGCCAGCATGGCTTCAGGCCTGCTATTTGCGCTGTAGGACAGGCCCAAACAGGAGGTGAAAATGTCTGAAGCACCTTCTCCCTCAAAGAGTAAATGAAGCAAAACCAGAGGCACTTTTAACGTCCCTTACATGAGACATAAATATGGGTGCACACTGTAACAGAGTAGCACTGAATCCGACCCATCACATGTTGGGTGTTCAACAAATACCGAACACAAAGCTTGCTAACAGCAGCCAACACATAGAAGCTGGGAGATGGGTATCACAAGGAAAACAGAACCGTTGTTCATTTAGCATTTGTGCAACAGCTTCAAAGTTTCCCATCCTTAGCAGGCTGTATGCAGACTATGCATGCAGTGATTGCTCAAGTCTTTTATTATTATTATTATTCTTTTCTCTAGCAGTGCCCTGGGTGCCCCAACGAGAGCTGTGGCCTCCAGCACTGCCCACACGCTGCTGCCTGGGGAGCAACCTGGGCACCGACCAGGGCCATCGCTCTGTCTCCCTCAAGTGCGGCAGGAGGCTTTAAACCAGGGAAATGGAAGCAGAAAGCTGGGATTTAGAATAGCAGGACTGCATGTTTTCAGTCTCAAAACAGGAAAATGTGATTTTTTTTTAAAGTTCAAATGCAAAATGAACAAGCAACATCAGCGTCCCCCAGCCACCATGTTCACTGTTCACCACCCAGCTTGCCGTGACAGAAATCATAGAAGCTTGATACCCAATATTCACCAACTTTTGCATCTTACTAATAAATTTCAGAAGTCAAACGGGCTCACAATCACAAAGACCCCCCTCCTGTGCTACCCATCTGAACAGTGAGCAGGGGCCACAATGTGCACCCAGTGCTACCAGGGAAGCCGCGCATGAAGCAAACCTGTGCATCCACGACCTTGGCGTGCCTCATTCAGCCCAGGAGGAGATGTACATGGGTGCATGGTGATCTTAACCTGATTACCTCACAAGAAAACCCGTAACATGCACCATTCCTTTTACAGCAGCACAGAGAAATGTGGCGTGTCCCAAACACGCGTTTCCATGGAGATGGGCCACCACCAAAATGGCGGCCGTGGGAGGCCCCTCAGGAGGGCCGCCCTCCTGAGCCCGTTTCAGACCTTTTGCCAAAATGTGCAAAAAGTGCTGCTTTGCAGTGGGCTTCTTCATAATTTAGTCTTCATAAAATGCCTATGCTTGGGACAGGTCACTGGCTGAAATTGTATGAATTAAGGGCAGAAAGAAAGAAAAACATTTTTAGCAGAAACAGATATTGAAGGACATGACACCGGAGAGAGAAGTGATTAAAATTTAAGGAGCTCATAGCACTTCTAGAAAGCCAGCAGCTGCACGGAAGGCAACAGTGATAAGAGACATTAAATTCAATAAAACAGAAGCCAGTCCTCATTTTTCAAATTCCCCGCTAGTAAAGTTTCATAAAATACTTGGTCACTAACATTGCCGCTCCTACGTCATGCGCTTCCAAGAAAGGAAGGGAAAAGGAAGTCCCGGTCAAGCAGCAGTGCCATTTAAATGAAATAAGCTCTGAAAGGGGACTTTACACAGAAGGCAGTAGCTGCAGAGGTGGCTCTGTGACTTGGTGAGCCTGGACTTCCCCAGCTGCTGAGCTGGGAACCCAAGTGCCCCATTAACACACAGCGCATCAACCAAGCTCACCCAACCTGCTCCTACAGGAGAGATGCCAACAAACCAGGGGCCAGATGCAGCCTTTCTGAACAGGTGGGCTGGGGCAATGCAGGAAAGAAGCCACTCTTCAGTTTCTATTTCAGATCAATTTGCAATTTCATCAGTTGCACGGCAGCTTAGCCCAGATGTGCCAATGCTCACCACTGGTTTAGCAAACTATAATTAGCAAAATACATTGGAAAAATAAAAAGCTGAAAAAAACCAACACTCTTCACATCATGTAGTCTATAAAGTGGTCTAGCCAAGATTCCCAGGTCACCCAGATCTCCAAAAAAATCTTATCCATCTGTTAAACTACTAATTTATGTTATTTTACATTGCATTTCTTGATAGCATTTCTCCTTCTGCTGATGAAAATAATTGAGAGCTATATTGATATGACACACTCAGAGAAAAGAAAAATCTATTTCAAGATCTCAAAGCACTACCAGAAGAGAAAAATCACACCTATAGTTCAGTTAGAGTCAGAAAACTGAAGGGAAAGCAAGCAGATAAAATATCAGGGCACTGACTTACATAGTTACTTAACAAAGTTTGTGTCTATAAATATGTTTCAAGGTTGCTATTGCCAACACAACTGTAAATATTTAAAAAGAAACACACCATAGCCCTTGGACTAAAGGACTCATTTTTCCACACCCAGGAGTTTTTTCTTTATCACACAGTCTATCAGTGTTAGTTAACCCTTGAAATTCATCATAAATGACATGATATATGCCTCCATCAGAAGAATTAGAAAAAAAAGGTTTCTTTTTTTGGCGTGAGTGTTGTTTTTAAGAACACGTATCCAACCCAATTAAAATTAAGTAATTTGCATTACTATGTACTTCCTCTTAAAGCTTACAGATAATCTTCACGTTCAAAGAAGCTGTACCAATTCAGACAACAGTTGTCTGAACTTTCTTCTTGTGTACAAACACTGCAACTCAGTTTTCCCCCAAAACTATGGTCTTGTATATACGGATCCCAATGTAATCCAAATTTCCTGGTTTGAGTCAGACGTCTAAACTAAAATGATACTAGTATAATACCAAGTCAGTCATCTAAATGTGTGGGTTCACATTATAAAACTCCTTCATTAAAAGTCTTCTCAGTTATGTTTATGCAGCATGTTCTGTTGGAGTTGTAAAGCTAAATTATCTGCTGGAATTAAGTCTGCTCAGAAAAAGGAGCATTTGTATGTTTAGTGATCATCTTGCTTGGGATATTTTTACAATACATTCCTCCGCTCCATGCTCAATTCACCCCTAAGCTGCTTACGCAGATACTAAACTGAACATGTGATTCATTTGTGTACCCTTATTCTTCCAAAACATCTGATAAAGATAAGCAATAGGTCAATTTGCCCCTGTGGAATCACCGCAACTGATCCTTATAAACCTTACAATTCCCCTGATTAACCCAGTTCCTACAGGCATTCTAATATTGGTGAATTATCTCGTTTCAGACATATTTCATTAATATCAGGAGACATAGGTTCTCTTAGTTGTGGGCTTCAGTTATATAAGGCTGATGGACAGCGACAAAACTCTGCCATCCAAGGATTTTTTCTAAACATATCATCTCCACCATCAGAAGAATTTCCCTTGGAATTTGTTACTATGACAATGTATTGCTCGGGAGATATGACGATGGCAGAGCGGATTTACATTTTTCTACCCGCTACCGAAGTCTTTGTACACATGAGAAAGCAATCACATACATATGGGATTAATGTTTTTCCAAACGCCCAGGGAATGTTCAACTATTTGCGAATGTATCAGAAATATATCCAAAAAATGACTTTGCCACGTAACTGCCAATGCATAATGAAATTAATTCAACAGTCACTGATGGCCTAGATAAGCCTTATGCTCATGTTCTGTCAGTCCGTAGCAGGTGACTAAATAAATATTTTAGAAGACCACAGGAAGATTAAGTTTTATTTGACAGTGGAAGTGCTGAAAGACATCCAGCTACAAATAAGAGCAAGACCGCAATATTTTCATGCAAAGCCCAGCGTCCTTTGGGCGTCTATTTGTGAGCCGTTTACTCCTGCAGCCCTGCAAGCTCTTTGTTTTATGATGCAGCCATTATCAGAAGACTTAATGCTCCTGTGCCAGCAGTGTAGCAGCAGCTCTGCCATCTCCCTCTTTCCAGGGAAGGCAAGTTTCCCTTTCAGTCTGGGGACCTGCTTGAGGGTGTTTTGGTGGCACCCTCCCACCCCTCGCTCAGAGGGTGGCTCTGCCAGTTGCCCAGCTACATCTGGACATCGGTGAAGGCTGACCTGGAAAAGCCATCACAAGCCCCTGCAGGTGCCAGCAGCACCACTGGTTCTGGCCAAGACACCCCGCTGAGCGAGTACCTGCTTCAGGCACCAAACACTGGGGCTCCTGCTCGCGGCTGCGTGTGTTTGTCAGAATGTTTTGCTCGTGGGGATTATAAGGGAACAAAATCCCACCAGTTGTGTGTCAGATGTGCTTTACACTTTCACTTGATACAAAAGTCTCTGCATGAATCTATATGGGCATAATTAAAGTACTCTTTAAAATGCAACAGAGACAATAAAATGAGGCTCTGGAAGCAAACCTCATTCAAACACACGAATTACCGTTGTAATGCCATCACTCAAATCACTCATCTGTCCTTCTGCAAGGCGCAGTAGCAGAGGGATCGCTGGGAGCAGGGGGAGTGTAAAAGTGAAAAAATCCCACGGCACGGTGGCACTATGGAACGGGTTCTCTAAAGCCCCACAGGAAAGGTAGGACGCAGCGAGGCCGGACCGCGGATGCTGCGCGGCTTATGGGAGCCCTGTGCTCCTGTCACCTCCCAGCGCTGCCTCGCCGTAAGTCAGCAGCTCATTCCTTAACATGGGGAGGGGTAAAAAAATATGAAAACACACATAAACACAGAAACGCCGCAACCCTCCTGCCCCAGGGAGAGGACAAAGCCAGGTGCAGGACGCCGATTCCCCAAAAAGTTGCGGGCCGGCTGCGGTTGCTATGCAGGATTCCCGTCGCCACGGCAACGGCGCGGCTGCGCCCCAGCGGGCTGTCCCCGCGCCAGGCAGCGCAGGCCCTGTGCCGCCGTGCTGCCGTGCCGTGCCGTGCCGTGCCGTGCCGTGCCGTGCCGTGCCGTG
>CM021735.1:46590619-46618917 GCA_011075105.1 Heteronetta atricapilla
TGCCGTGCCGTGCCGTGCCGTGCCGTGCCGTGCCGTGCCGTGCCGTGCCGTGCCGTGCCGCACCTGCCGCGCTACGCGGTGCCATGGCGACGCCCGTTGCTATGGAGGCCGTCAGGCCAATCCGGCACCCGGGGCAGGCGCCCGCTGCTCCCGCGCCAGCATCACCGGGCACCGTGCTAGGCGCAGGAGCCGCTGCGGAAAAATCCGCCCCCTGCCCCAAAAAAGCACCCAAATCCATAGGGCATCGAGAGCTGCCACGGCCATGGCTCGGTCGCGGTGATGCCGCCGGCCGGGTGGTTTTGTAGGGTCGGCTGCAGGCGGCCGGCGTTTCCGACCCAGCCTTTGGGATAAGCGAAGCGAGCAAGCTCCACGTCAGCAGCGAGCGGAGAGCAGCTGTGTCCAAACCCAGCGCCTGCGTCTCTGCTTGGCGGTCGCAGGATTCCCTCTTGTTTCGCTAAGGTTAGGCGTAAGCACCGGCCCGCGTGAAAACAAACGCAGAGCACACGGATGGCCACCGCCCCACGCCGATGTCGGTGAAGCGAGGAAGGCAGGGGCTGATGCTCACCCACCTGGGGGCTGCACGGGTGCGGTGCAGCACGCCCTGGGGAAAACACTGCCATGTCCTCCGAGCATGGGTACCCTGCTGTCCCCTAGTGAGAATGGGGCGCTCCGTTCGCCTTATCGCGTGGCTCAGGCGGAGCAGGGCCGCCACCAAGGCACGGCGTCCTGACGTCCCGGCCCCGCGCACGGCTGGCTCCAGGCTGCCCGGCCTCAGCACGCTTCACGGCTCAACCAAGGTTCATACGCCACGCCGGAGGAAAACATTTAGAGTTGTAAAATGCATCTAGTGCTTACCTTTGATATGCCTGAGGAGATGTGGGAGGTGTATTGAACACATGCGAATATGGGTGATAGGGTGTCTTTTTCAAAGCCTGAATAAGATTTTGTCTATATTCTGGGTCTATACACCACAAGGACCCCTTTCCAATACTCTGCAAAGAAAAAAGAATTAAAAAAAAATCAAATATTTGATCTAATGGCACAGCCTTATTTATTTAGCAGTATTTGTCAGGAAAAGCAGTGGGTTTGGGTTTTTTGTCTGACAGAAGTGAACACAGCTTGCTTGCCGGAGATTATTGCTCCATTAATAACGTATTGCAACTGCATGATTTAAATCACACTTTTGGGGAAAAAAAAAGTAAGAATGAACATTCAGTTGCTCTTTTCCCCCCTTCTCTCGATACTAGATAATACAATTTAATATCTGGCAACCTCCCCATCACCCCACACTGGAAAAATAAGAAGCTACAGTTACTGCTTAATGGAAACTCTGAAGAAAGCTAGGTTGGTTTTGAAAGTGCTTTTCTTTTCCTTTTGCTGTTACACTAACAAGAAACAGGGCTAAAAAGGAGGGGTTTAAACACCCTAGCAACTGTTTTAAAAATAAAAGGATTTAGTCCCTCAACCACATGACATCAGTGCTATTATACTACAAGAGAAAATTAATCATCTTTTCTCCCCTAAGGGGAAAAAAGAAAAACAACAACACGAACCAAAAAACCACAGTAAAATCAGAGTTTAAACCATTTCAGGGTGTTGTGAAATTGTGATCGGTTAAAACAACAGTTACCCTTTCTGGACACACACAGCAGCTCAAGCAGTCCAGCTGTAATGGGAGAACTACGCTCAAATTCAGCATTACTCTGTGGTTACGAGCAGCACGATTTCGGTTCTTGTCTCGGGACGCAGACACTTGGAACTGTTCTGCACGAGGCCCCCAGCAAGCAGAAGCACAGCCCTCCCTCGGCCCCACTAAGACAGCACGCAGAGCGACCCAAGAGCAGCCTCGGTCCGCACCAGTCCTCGCTATCGACTGAGCTGCACTGGCAGGCTTTCAAGGCATTAGGACCAGCTTTTTGGTAAACGCTGAGGCTTTCTGGAAGCGCGGAGGCGGTGCTACCGCCTCTGGCCGCCCCTTCTCCGAACTCCCATCCTCAGCAGTGGAGCAGGGCCCTCGGGGTCACATAGCAAACGCACAGTCAGGCTGAGGGGGAGACTGCTTCCTAAAGCCACACGGAAGAACAAAGCCAGACACTAGGTTTATTTCAGAAATTGTCATCTCTGTGGAGCCCCACCAGCTCCTAAGTGCTCCTCTGCCTTACGGCAGCTTTAGGATGTGTGTGCAAAACACTAAGTGCTTGCAGAGCTCCTTCCGAGCTCACAGACCGCTAGCTTGCGCTGAAGTCCCCCCAAGAAAACAGAAAAATAGGAAAAAGGCTTCCCTAACCCCACTGGACTGCAGTGCGGGAGCACCCAGCAAGCTGGCAGCACCACCTGAGACTTGGTGGAAAGAAAAGGAGAGGAGCTGGCAGGACCCGCAGCAGCCAGGAGCGCTTCTCTTCAGACACAAACCCATCGGTTGGAGGGAGGATGGGGAGCCTGCACGGCGCTCCTGCGGGACCACGACATCCCTCCCAGCCCACATGGCCACTTGTGAACCAGAAGGCTGCCGAGCAGCCTCGGGGGACACAGCCGCCAGCTCCTGGGCTGAGGCTGGGCCCCTGCACGGCCACAAGGCCCAAGGGGCTCGAGGGAGGCCGCCAGGCCCCTGGCTCCCCTCCAGGCACGGCGCGAGAGCAGCTGACCCAGCGCCCGCTGCTGGTGCCACCGGGGGAAGCCGTACATCCCAAACCAGTTTGCACCGAGAAGGCTGTTAGGTTTAGCTTTCAAATAAGGGACAATAAGCCAGAGCCTCCACATGATAGGCCTAGTAAGTGACTTTTTAGGCAAAGGACAGAGTCAAAAATAGAATCCAAACCTCTCAAATTCCACTTCCACACTCCATCCAAGAGTCAGAGCAAGAACACCACAAATTTCCTTTTAAGCAAGCAACATGCAAAGCTAGGAACATTCTTCAGGAGAAAACCTTTGCTGGATTCCTTACTCTTGACAACATGCGACAAGGTTTAAAAATGCTGCACTTAAACACTATGCATCTTACTTGTTCTTGCTGGAACACAACATACTGCTTCCAAACTTCAGGGTTTTTTCCTTTACATGCAAGACAGAGTTTTCATCCACCCTGGAAGAGATCAACCCCTAAAACCCTCAGAGCTAGTACAAATTGAGGGGCTTACAAGAGGAAGTCACTGCTGAAGACTAACTTCAAAACCTTGCATAGCTGTTAAACTACATTTGTTTCACTTGCAGATACTCTCCTGAAAGCCAAAAATAATCTCGCTGCAAAAAGAAACTCTCACACAAAAGGTACTGAGAAGAGTTAGACTCCTTGTTAAAAGAAGGGCTGGGAAGGCAGATTTGCTGTATTTTCACTGCAAGGAAGCTGACTTACAATTTAGCAGCAGTAACAAACACAATTTAAGGCAAAGCTCTCCAACCACGCAAAGTTCTTTTTTTTTTTTTTTTTTTTTTTTTTTAATAAAGATATTTACCTTTGTTTTCCCACAATCACACTACAGAGCAGAAATAAAAAGAAAACTGAAGTGTCATCCGTTAAGAATCCTTCCTGACAGTCAGAGGTGTGAAGAGCTTCGTTAACTGTTTAGATGTGTCATTAGTCTTCCCATATACAGAGCAAGCACAGGAAAGGAAATCTTTGGAACTCAGACCAATCGGTTAGTGATTAATTTCCATCTTATGACACTTGGCGTGCTGCTTCACTACCTCCTCCAAACCAAAAGTCAATAGTGTCTCCAATCAAAAACCAGCAAGGAAGGAAAAAAAAAAAATATCCTTGGATTACATTTGTCTCCCAGGCAACAAGTGACTGAGGAGTGGATAACAGCCCCTGATGATAACAGCCCCTGACTGGAGTGCTTTCAGACTTCCCGACAACGCCTCCCCCTCCTCCCCGGCCTGAGCACTGATCTCCCTCGCTCCTGCCATTCCGTCTTTGCTGCTTCTGTATTGGCGTTTGAGGTTATTAAAAAAAAAACAGACAGAGTATTACAACGAGTCCCCTTCACCTTTATCCAAGAGCAGACTATAACCCCAGGCAAGCTATTTCAAAGGTACTAACAGGGAGAGAAACCAACGTGTAGAAGTTACCCCATAAAAAGTTACGACTGAGTATTGTTTCTTTAAAAAGCTTCCTGATTGTGCTTTCTGCTTTCATTAAGATATTGTTACGCCTTTCTTCTGTCATCTGATACACAAGCAGGCTGTATCAGGATATTGTGTGCTACATTCCAACTTTTCCGTTCATTTGCTCTTTCTGATATCTCAAGTACCCAAAGCTGACTCCCCCCAGCAATTAACACCGGTGCACTACCATGAAAAAGGTAGTCCAATTCGCTGTCCAATTTCTTTTGCCCCAGTTTCCATTTCCAGAATGGACTGCACACAGAAGTTTTAAAATCCTATTTAAAATCCTATTTAAAATCCTATTTACAACCTAGTAGGATCCAAACAAACAAAAAAAGTTCTGCCATCTTTTAGTAGAGTGGAAAAAGATGCTTGAAATTTAAAAACAAAAAAACGCTGCTTACAATTGCTATAGTTAGGAATAACAGCATCAGGCACATTAAAACTACTCAATATAAAGAATCTGCTTCCATATACCTCTCCACTGACTGTCTGGCCCTACATGTTACTTACTGTCTGCCCAAAGCTCAGTAAAAAAAATGTGTGTTGAGCTCCTTCCAAGACCGACGGCTGGGAAAAATACATACCCTGTCTATATAAAAATTCTGGCAAATGCTTATTTGAGGAATTTCGTTCCCTGGTTATTTTAGCACTGACTTGAAATTTGTTAGGAACGCAGCTTGTTTCCAGGGTGGTTCTTTTCACCGCCGCACAGTCTGCCCAAAACACGGCTTTGGGAAGAGAGTAGACACAGGAGCCACAAAACACACAGGCTCAGGGAGACTTGGGCAAATTGCTGCTGCACCTTCCGCAGCTCCAGCCCCAGTCGCCCAGAGCCAGCACAGAACTGCGCTGGAAGGGAGCAGCAACTCCAGGTCACCCGTTTCGTGCAGCAACACCCCGGGAGGGCCGCCCATGCCCGGGTACCCCAGGGGCAGACCTGCCTCGCTGCATTGTCCTCCCTCATCTGCTGTGTGTGCCCGGCACTTCTTCCACAAGCCTACGAAGGCAGAAATCTGGCTGGAGATGGGAAACCAGGCGTAACAGGGAGTAGGCATACGGGGAGAAAAGGATGAGCTGGGCAGTTGACTCCTTCAAGTTGTGGAGCCTGCTGCTTCAAACAAATAAATAAAACTAAGCCAACAACTCCCCGCTGAGAAGACCTGCCAAAACAGAAAGGGATGAATGCCCGGAGTTAGACTCTCCTAAACTAAAATTATCAACAACATGAATTAGGAATGTGGCTGTTACCCAAACCGAAGCAGCGTGCACATATACCATCCTTGAGAATTACTCCGTACTGATTACTGGGGCACTTCAGGAACTATTAAAAGCAAGCAAAGAAAACAGAAAATTCCTGATACTCGAAAAAGGAAATGTCCAGCTAGCAACTGCAGTCCCAAATTCTCACATCTTGAAATCACACCACTGTGACACATCACTCCCCGACTAGGTCAGCTGAAGTCGGTGCAGTCATTAACACAGGACCTGTGAATAACACTAATGACTCTTTCTAGCAATGAGGAGGAACCTTTTGGTGTCAGCAGTCCCCATTACCCATGTAATGGTTTGTTCTCAGCAGGGATGAAACCTACTATTGTTACAGCAAATGACCTCTCTGCAAGTAATAGTAGAGAGATTAGTGGCTATCAAAGGTTCTTATTCTAAAGAAATATTTAGCCCTTTCTCATCGTGCCCAGTTACCTTGCAATAGCCAACTCAAAGCAAATCTTCACACAGATTTGCCAACACGTTCACCCACGGGAATGCTGTACGCCTTTTCTATAGGTGCTGAGCGTGCCACGCCAACACAAAGGTGTTTCTACAGGATCCAGCTTTAGTCAACCCGCTTTCATAAAGCTTCAATTAAAGTTTCGGTTAAAGAACTGGAAGATAGAAATAACACACGATGCCACCACAGAATTTAAATCAACCACTTGAGTAGCCACAGCCATGACCAGAATCTGAAAAAGTAACTCTTTTTTTCAGACCAGAAACAGATCTCTGTGCCCAAGGCATGAGAGGGAACAGTGTTTCTCAGCTTTTACACCTAACATCTCAGCCTTGCCTCACATGGGCCACATCCCGGGAGCCACCGCTGACCGCGCACCGCGGCATGAGAAGCCAGGCCGTGCGGGTCTGTGGAGAGAACGTCCCAGCAACCGGGCTGCGAGGGCCTGCACGAGCTCCCAGAGCAGGTAGGATGGAGACCTCGAGGGCTCCGGAGCCCCTGGAAAGAGCAGGAGGGTGTACTCACCACCCAAAACACAGCAGTTCGGGAAACCTTACCTAAACCAGCTTTCTGGTGAGACCCTGAGGAAAGCAAACTAACACCAGAAACACAGATGCCCCTCTTCTCACCTTATGAAAACAATCTATTTCATAAGGAAAGTGAGGGATTTTTGTGAGGAGATGTAATGACAGGAGGAAGGGAAGTAAAGTACTTTGGGAGCGGCACCTCGTGACACCTTTAGCTCCGAAAAGCACAAAGAGAAACCAAATAATCACTCCAAAACGCACCTCAGCAGAGAAAGACTTGTTTAAATAACTTTTTTTGCACTAAGCAGAGACACCTGCCAAGTGAGTTAAAAACCATCCTGCAGCACAATGTAATCACAGATCCTTCACGAAATGCGCCGCTGCTCTTGAAGCTTTGCAAACGTAGCTGCAGACACAATGGGAAATAAGCAGCTCACACTACAGAACTCAGCCCAACTAGGGAATTGAAGCCTCCAGCCACCATCGGTGTACCTTGGGCTTCTCAGCACTCCCGGAGAACTTGTGCAACCTCCAACGCTGCCCACAGGCCAGCTCTGTGCTACCCACCTGGACTGCGCACTGCCGAGCAGTGCCTTGCTGCCCTCCGCCACCCTCACCTCGTGCCACCCTCTTCTGCAGCAAGGGCAGCCCTGCTGGCGTGGGGCCAGCTCAGGATTGTGGCTATTTCATTTACACGAGGTAGAAGCAGCATACTAATGCCGAGATTGGGGAAAAAAATACTACATTAAAAAAAAAAAAAATCTAAACCGCTGACCTGGAAAATGCTTGGGAAGATTTAGCTTTAAGATGCTGAAGTTGGTCTGCTGGTCTTTTTAAAACTCTGTTGGTTATTCTTTACTCATCAGTAATTTAAATTATCAGGACAGACTTAATATTGCTTGCTCTGGTCACCTACCATAGTTCTTTAAATAGTTTTTATTAGTGGTCACAAACAGTAGTAAACCTTTATGCTCTTTATCAGCTCTGTACCTTGCAGATGAGGTTGGTGAGTTCTGCAGTTACTTTGCTGTTAACCAAATGAAGTAATTTGCAGAAAGACACAGACAGAGCATTAGAATCATCTGAGGTCAGCTAGTTTAAGGAAAAAAAAAAAAAGGAAGAAGAATAAAGAAAGAAAGAAACACAACTGCTAAGGAATTCCTAAAGAAAGAAAAACAAAGCCACTGCCAATGATTACTATTATTATAAAACACATTCCTTAGATCTACTGTAATCTCACATAAAAATTACAAATAACTATTTGTGCAGTCTAAGGGTAAATTTTCTTCATTCTTTTCAAGCATTTCTAGCACAGACTAGTGAAACTCTATATGGCCAGCTTTAGAAAACTGCACTACAGACCTTAACAGCAATTTTAATGACAGTAACAACTGCATGGTAAGCATTTAATTTTCATAAAACCTCACACAAAATCCCCCAAACCTACAAACTCAGAGGAGTTAGAAACTTCCCTTGCCCTTCAGAGGAAAGTTTGGCATTGTTGTAAGACAGTTTGACACAACACAGAGAAAACTGAAGTCATATTTGCATGCAACATGACAAAACCCTCACAGCCAGTTCTCCTGCAGGTTTTCAACTCTTTTCCACTAAACACACCACCACAGCTTGGATCAAACACAAAGCTGAAAAAGAGCTTTGACTAGTTACATGACCATAAATACATGCTCATTTAATATGTGAAACTAAATGTTTGATGGGAAGGTTTGCTGAAGCACAGTGTTCAACTCAGTAAACCAGTTACATGGAGAAATCACCAGCTGTTCTCAAGAAAACAAAAGGTTGGGGCTTTTCAGGTCTTATTTTGCTCCGAGTAAAAACATCCATTAGTTCAAACCGCTGAAGTCCAAGCCTCTGCTTGCATGCTCATCTCTTGATATTTTAGCTTATGTGCTCAGTGAACTACCGGAGACACCACCGTGGCAATCAGTTGTTAAATTCCTGGCCTGCCTTTGGGAAAGTGGCCTGCTTCTTCCCCCCATAGAAAAACACCTCCATCTCTGGTGTCCTGTTCACAACATGGGCAATCTCTTTCAGACAGGAGAGGCGGGAGGGTCTATCTCCACAAGCCAGCAGCTTCACTTCAATGAGAAGCATGATTATAGTGAGAAAGGGCCCCTTAGCCTTGAAATAAAGCGAAGCAAAACCCCCAAAACAAACATGCAGCCAAGTAAGCAATTAAACAATGCTCCAGGAGTAAGAAGGCCGGAGCAGAGCTGTGAAGTAGCAGCTGGAAAAAAAAGTGAGACTGTGGAATTCCCCAGTTAAACAAAAAATACCTATTCCACAGACAGGATCCTGCAAGGCAGGAGAGCGCTGTCGAAAAGGACAGCAGCACAGAAAGCCAGCGTTCCTCCAGTGCTGGAGGGGTTTGAGTCTCACCAGCTCAAGGCATATTAAAAGTTTCCTCTCTCCCTGCACACAGTGGGACGTGGGAGATGGGCCCTGCTCCTTTCAGCCCGCAGAGGCTGTCCCCCAGAGGAAACCCAGAAGGGTGCCCCAGAAGCAGGGCCACAGGGGCAGATCCCGGGGCCTTACCTCCTGCCACAAGCAGAGGACAGGAGCTGCAGGAACACCTCAGTGCAACGGCTGCAAGAGGACAGTTTGAGTTTTATACAAATTAAAGCATTTATGGGCGTTCCGTCAGATTTTTAGCTCAGTGCTCCCACTCTTGAGTATAAAGATGTCAGAAATGCCCTCTGGTGTGCGACCTGCACACCCAGCAAGTCCACACCAAACACTACCAAGCCAAGGCACGTCCCCAGAGTCCAGGCTCTGGATCCCATGGGGGCACCAAAATGCTGGGCCGCAGACTGATTCTCTCTCATTATTTCCACCACATTGACCCTCAGGTGTGGCAGAGCCAGTGCTCCTCCTGAAGCCCCTCCAGGGCTCCTCCAGCCTGCAGGCACCCATGTCCCTGCTGGTACAGCCACGCTGCCACCAACAGCTGCCCGCAGGCCGCAGCGGATCTGCTACACCACGCCACCTCCCCACTGCTCTCCCAACAAAGCGACTGCCCCTGCAGGCTTACGGGTGTTGTGTGGTGCCACCCAGCTCTGGGAGTCATATTCCACCTCACCACCGCCTCGCTGGGCTTATATGCAAACCACCCTATGAAGCTACTACACGGACATACGGAAATCTTGCAAGCAAATGAAGAAGCGCCGTCATTAGCCGCCCCTGAACAATGCCTCCCTCACACACGGCAGCGCCTAGCAACCCCAGGCCTTCCCAAAGCCTCCCCCGGCCCCGCAAAGCGCGGGCATCGAAGAAGAAAGCCCGTGACACCGTTATGGAGGAACAAAGCCCGAGATCAAACAGGCGCGGGGAGACTGGGCTGAAGTCAGGACAGCCCGTCAGCCAAGCCTGTCAGCGCAAAGGGCCGTCACACGGCACACTTGAGGGGGATTAGGTAGCAGGTAGCATTAATAATGCTGTTTCAGCCTATAGAATTTCCGTGTATACACGGAAAGCGTAATTAGCCCTACCCTGTTGAAAGGAAAATTGAGGAGACACAGAAACAAAAGAATAAAAAAGAAGTTAAGTGATCAAGGTCACCTATAAAGTCAACAGCAGAAGAGAAGAAAAAAACACACCCCGAGCCTGCAGACCGGTAGCTGTTTTAGCAGGATGTGCTGCTTTCATGTCAGAGGGGCACTGGTTTAAACACCCACCGGCCACCCGACGATACTCCTCGTGGCTTGTACAGCTGGAGACAACACAAATGGTCTTTTCTTACAAATAGATAGTTAGACACCGTGTGAAAACCTAGGACAATTTTAAAACACAACCCTTCACCCGACAGATACTCCAAAAATTATCCAACACTTATATCCGTGCTAAAGGTTTGAGGGTCATTTCATGTCTGCCAGCGCATTAATGATGAAATAAGCCAGGGAGAGGAGTTCCAGGGGAAGGGGTTAACAGCCAGCAGCGACGGGTGGGAGGGAGTAGGTTGAACTAAATCCATTAGCAGTGACAAAAAAAAAAAAAAAAACAGAAATAAGGAAGACCTGACAAAAGCTAATGGATTGGCACCATTTTCCCATATAACTGTTTGTTTAATGTAGGGTTTTTCCTTGCTTGGTACTTAATACTGCTCCACGCGACGAACTGAGGGGAAAAACCAGGCACTTTGACAAACATTTTGAGAGGCTGCCTAGATGTGGTGTTTTGAAGCGTCCCCGTGCTCTGTGAAGGGCCGCAGCTGTGCTTCTCCCTGCGCCCCGCTCAGCGGCCGCGGCTCATCCCCTGCACCTGCAGCGGGCACGCGCTGACCCCGGGCCCTTCTCCGCTGACAGAGCCCGCTCTGTTGCAGTGCATGCATCAACACGCACGTTGTTTCTGCTGCTCACGCACATACCCTGATCTTTCCTTTGTCCCAGTGCTACGCCAAGTTCAAAGACACTGATTTTTTGCCACCATTTGTCTTTCTCTCTCCTCTTTCTCATGGCCGATGAACCCCAGGAAGAAAAACAAAGCGCTCCCCCCGGCACTGCAAACGTCATCCAAAACAGGGCCACTTCTCAGCTGTCCCTGAAGACCTCACCTCGCTTGCCCAGCACGGATCGGCACCAACTCACCCGGGCAGGGCCTGGCTTTAGGAGCATCAGCAGCACCCGTGCTGTAAGCCCACACCATGCCACTTGCTGAAGTTGGGGGATTTCACTGTGACTTGGCAGCTTGGCGACAGCCCATGCAAACCCTCATTTCTCCTGACTTCCAGCCACAAGGCTGTGGAGAAGCACCCCATCCATGAGCCCGAGAGGGTGGCAGCAGGGCAGGGTCGCCGCAAACCGGGCACCGTGCCCTCAGCAGGACCGCTCGGCCGCAAGGAGCGGCCTGGCCACTGCTGGGAACCTTCTGCATCCATCCGGGAGGTGGAAAGCCACCCTGCCCTGCAGGCACGCTCCCTGGCAGCGAGGACGGCTCCCTCCCGGGTCCTGGGGCTGCTCCACACCTCCTCACCCGGCCTGGGCAGCGGCACTCTCTCACCATCCATCCCCAGCTCAGCAGCACCAGGCTTGTAAAAACACCAAGAGGAGACAGAGGGGCTTAGTCTTCAAAGTTTTGTTGACAGTGAGATTAATGAGAACTGCAAGAAGACAGTTGCCATTTAGGTTTTCAGTTGCCGTGGGTTTTCAGGTGCCTGTATTTTTATGAGCAGGGCTACATGGGTTTCAGATGGAAAAATGCTGGAAGTGGCAGATGCAGCAACGCTTGGCATGAGGGACTCTGCATCATGAGCCACTCAATCAAGCGTGTTTTAGAGTGGATAATTAATACTGCGTTTCAGCTTCCCTGAGCACCTCCACCAGTAAAACAGATTTGAAAAGTGTGCAGATAGTTTATTAAACATGGCAAAGTGATTACATTAGACAAATAAGACAGACTCGCCGGTGTGTGTGGATTTATAGCAAAAAGATGAATATTTAAATCCAGATTTTTTCCAAGGAAGGTGGCAAGTCCTTGATCAAAACCTACAGCTTGGCAAGAGCAGAGCTCACAGGCTTATTCATGTTATTTCCCAGGCAGACTAGTTCTGCATTAGCACAACATTCATCAAAGTCCGAATAATTACAGATCCTGACTCAATATATGTTCTTCCTCCATTTAGAGTCCACTTCATTTTATTCCAAATCCCACAGCGGTTTTGCTATTTCACACAAAAAGTGAAGGAAAAGCAGGTTTCCTCTAATTCACAAAAGAGAATCGAAAGACATGCAACGCAGGCAGCAGCAGAGCCAGCCTGCGAGCTGTGTGAAACAAAACCCAACAGAAATAGAAACGTCACTTTTCAGGGCGCTCTTTTGGCTAAGCTGGTAGAAAACAGGATGTGAGCATCAGTTGCTGTGTGCAGAAGAGAGGTTATTCAGAATAGCAAGTTCACGCACAGACTGGGTCTTTTACCCTGTAAGGAAAGAGTGGGAGGAAGGGGGAAAAAGCTTTCAACCCACGCACCACAGCCCTGCCTACTTGGGTTTTCCCCGGTCTTTTTTTAACATATCTCGCAAGCAGTCGTTTTAAAGTGCGATGCTCACACACAGCCACCCATGAAGCAGGACCGCGTGGGAAGCCCACGCGTGCTTCGAGTGTGCCGAGGAGGAGGAGGAGGAAGGACACCTTCCTTGCAAAGAGGATCCACCGGCAGCCGCAGGAGTGCCCGCAGCCCCTGAAGGCGCCTGTCTGCAGCAAGGAAGGGCTTGAACACCAGAACACGAAGAAAAGTAGAGGCAGAGGCAGGGGAGGGGAAAGAGAGAAACCGATGGAGCCTAGAAACCTCTGGAAATTAGAAGAGCAGCATCAGCTGCTAGCCAGGGCTAACCCACCGCCTTCACCCCTCCCGCTCCGTGGTATTTACTAGCGAGCTATTACTCATTCTAATCATAGTATACAAAAAGGCTGCTGATCAATATTGCACAAGGGTGATTAGTGCTCAGTGATTAAGCATCAGTGTATGAATTTATCTGACTCAACATGCCTGAAGTGGAAGGAAACAGGGAGAAACAATTTCTGAGTGGACTCCAGTAATGAAAATTGACAATTCATGCACCATCAGATGTTAATGCTATGAAGAGTTCAGAAGTAGCAAGGTGGAGAAAATTTTGATATTCTCAGAAGGACAGAAAATTGTTTTCCTCCAAATTATTCAAGATCAAACGTGCCTTTGAACAAACCTACCCTCTAAAGGAAAAGAAAATCTCATTTAAGGATGCCAAAGTGAGGCTATTTTGATGACACAGGTGTCAACGCAAACCGGCCTGCTGTGACCTGAGTCACTGCTCCAGGTCCCCTGTGATCTTTTTCTCTATCGGTTTCACACAGGAAGCCTTCGTGTTTGACGCACCAAAAATAGCAGACGTTTTACAAACGAAAATCTTGGTTCAAACAAGCCTGCAACTTTTTTTTCTTTTCTAAAATGCAAATGCACTTTCAGCACAGCGCGACGATGAATTAAAGCCCTTCACCCTTCACACTGTCCTCAGCCACACATACGCGAATGGCCCCACTGCTAGATCATGCAAGTTAGAGACGACTGAGAGAAAGAAATAAGAGTATCATTGGGAAATGAATACCCAAATGTGAAATGCAACCAAAAGTAACACACAAACTCCCTTTCAGAGAAAGACATGCAGCTAGAGAATGAGGTCCAAATCGCTGAAGGGCCTATGCAAAGGCTGAGCAAAAAGGAAGGGAGCACCTGAAAATTAACTGCATTGATCCAAAGGACAACTAAAAACTTCCACGAGCAGCGATCTCACATCTCAGATCTGCGTAGCACCCCAAGCCCTGCTGAAAAAGCCATGGCTGGCCCTCCAGCTACCCGCAGCTCCCACAAATGCTGTATTTCAGAGGATTTCGCCAATTGTGGTGTTTTCTTCATAAAAGGGTCTCCAAGGAAATGCCAAACATACCACCAACAAAAGTTTGAAAGAAACTTGACATATTACAGCTTTATCGTAACCTCCAGAATCTGGCTTTAATACCGCTAATTCATGGCATTCTACCATACGGGGATTTTAGGTGTTTTTATTAGAAAGTCACGAGGTGGTGCAAAATCATGAAAACAAAATGAAACAAAATGTTTCCAGCTGTTCTCACATCTGTAAAGAGCCTGGAAAGGGATCCAAAAGGTTCTAAAATAAGACATCCCCCCATTACTCTAAATAACATCATGATTTTTAAGCCAATTTCATAAATGTCAGGGCCTAAATCTCTGCCTCAATAATCCCCCCCAAACCCATCATACGCATCCACACCTTTACGCATCCACACCTGGACACCAGCGTTACTTCATCTAACTGACAAGCCACCCAACACTCATTTGGCTAATTACAGAAATCCCTTCCTCTACAAAAAGAAGTATCTGTACAGAGGGTGAGAAGGAATCCCGCCCCATAACAGAGCTCAGGTTACACACAGCTTGAATTGAAACGCCACTTCAACAGGCTGCGGATCCATCCTATTGTTTAAACTGATGCCAAACAACAGGAATCGACTGTCAAAACAGGAAAAACAGAGCTGCCTGATGAAGCAGAGCCTTTCCCTTTTTAATACACCCCTCAAGTAAAGATTCAGAGTGCAAATGCAAATTGAAGACGGCGACCCCTGTTTTATAAATTGTGGGGGAAGTAAGTCGAGGCTGACGTGACGCACAAAGGGGTAAGCCTACCGCAAGGAAGACGTGGACACCTGTCCCGTCAGCCCAAGCCCAGCCAAACAGATTTTTGGCACACTCAGCACTGAAGGGTGAGAGGGACTCGAGTGGTGGTGAAGGAGCAGATGTTAATTAGCAAAAGTGGGTAGATCATAAGCATGTTTACTTTGAAACTAAAATAATGCAAATATTTTAGCTGGGGGAAGGGGACCACATTTTCCTATTTTTTTCCCCAAGTCAGCAGAAAAACAGGATGAGAAAGCAAAATCTTTCCTTCGATTTCAATACTACAAATTAAAATCAAAGCTTTCTAAGTGAAAATTTTATATTTCATCTCAAACAAGAGGAGTGACAGAAAAGCTTGTCTCTTCGTGGACATGGTCATAATTACATTTCTGTTTTTCCAAATTCAAAATTACTCAGCTCTGAAAGCCAACAGCAAATGACACATCAAAGCAGACTTGTTAAGCCAAGAACAAGGAAGTTTATCCCTCCAAACAAAAGCAGCACTGCCTAAAAAGGCACCCAAGTCTTACAGGTGTTTTAGCAAGACCTGACAGAACAATTAACAGAACTGGAGGCTTTTTACTACATTTTAAGGGCCGGTTTGTTTGGGAAAAAGACAGAAAGAAAAAAAGAAAAAAAAAAAAAAACAACCACAAACAAATGAGAGAGACAGTTCAGGTTAGCATCATGATTTCGAGTGATCTGTTCAGACGAACTGGTAACCATTTGTGGCAACGGAACACTTCTGTCCTAAGGAAATCTTACCCAGCCATGCCGCTACGAGCAGCATATTGGTTCCCAACACAGAGAGGCAAGGAGGTAGAAAGCCCTGTGTGACAACCCAAATCCATACTGCTGTTTGCTCCCATTCTACCTTAAAAGCGTTTTGATGATCTAAAACCCAAAGTGGCTATGTAGTGTTTATATACATAGACACACAGGCACACACAAAGGGAGAGATACAAAAATAAATTAATTTAAGCAGAAGAGGAAGTACAGCCTGAACAATAAAATCCCATTTGTCTCAATAGCTGGGAGCTAGCACTGTACTGAGTCTTCAGTGCAATTTGTCTCTTTATGACAGCTTCTTTCCTCTTTCTCTGCCATGCAGCCAAATGTCTAAAAAGCACTAGAACTTGATACATAATTGGAAAACCAAACAAAAAAAACCCAAACACCTACCCTTTTACAACAGCCAGGTTTGCATATTTAGCACTGAGGGAAAACATTGATCTTAAGGGATGGGGGTAGGAGAGAGAAAAGCCGAATTAATTAGTGCAACAAGGTAATAAGGTAACAATAAACACATTATATCAGTTGCCAAAACAGGAAAAACATTTTGGACAAGTTCGTTTGACTACTTCAAAGCAAAGAAATTCAATGCTAGAACTGCCAGCGTTTGTCTGGTGCCCAGCCCGCTCAGCCCCGTGGTGACCCCTAACTTCGCTCCTTCCCAACAAAATGCCCCAAACCTGCAGTTCCTGGTGCACGCCCTGGCTATGCGGGAAGCCAATGAATCATTTACAGCCCTCCTCTGCTGATGTACCTCAAGAAGGGTGGAAGCACGTCGGGCTCCTATCACAATCTTCCCTTAAGTTTATACGTGAATGTAGGCTATGAGGTGAGCCCTGCAGGACTAAATGCCTTCTGACCCAGGAGCTCTCTACCATTTTCTCTGAAAGTCTTGGTGCAGCTGCATCTCAGCCAGCAGCATCTAATTCTTACATCCCTCAAACATTCCTCTCCAGAGTGCTGCAGGTGGTCCCAGGAGCAGTAGGATCCCTGGATGTGTAGCGTTCCTCTGTTACTCCAGGGCTGGAGAAGGCTGCACACGGACCAGACAGTATAGGACAGGGGTACTGAGGAGAATCTTTGCAAACAGTTTTTCTGCATGGCAAGGACTTTATTCCAAAGATGAGCCCTGTGAAATATTTAGCTCTACCCAACAATTTAAGGAGAGCAGACATAATTGCAAAACTGTTACTTTTACATTCTGTATTGCCCATAACAGTGATGTTCATCCCCTTCCTCCTAACCTAAAAGCATTTCAAGAACTCTTTCCCAATTTAAACGGAACCACGTAACCTTAGGAGAGCTGTGTTCTCACTCTCCACCCTTCAAATAAAAGGGTGAGGAAAAGAGTAGGAAATACGGAGATGAAAGCTTGAGATAAGGTGTGTCCGTACCTAACCCCAGTCCTGCATTAACCCCTCGCCCCCTGCGCGTTACGCTGTAGGCATTTTCTTCCCACTGTAAAACCAGAAGACCGTTTACAATAGCTGCCTCATCCCCATGAGTACCCTCCCGCAGTAGGCAGCCTTGGGATCTCATAAATACAGCTCTGGAGCAGAGCCTAATTTTGTGCTGATAGCTTGAATGAGTGCGAATTCTACTGGTAGCACTCAACTCCATTCTCTTATGCAAAGTCCCACAAACAAGTTTCTGCTCCGTGCACAGACACTTCTCCCCACTATTCAGACTTCCCCATCTAGATGCCCACTCATTCCTCCGCTTACCAACAGGCGTCTTTCTGCAAGTTACGCCGGTGTTTCGGCATCCTGGTAGTACTCAGCTAGTGGCAAATTGCTGCTGTTCACTGCTGCAACAACACACAGCAATTCAGCATGCTGGAGATGGTGTTTTGCTACCTTAAGGCCCTGGTCGAGGACAGCAATTTGGGCTCTTTTCTACTGTAGCAAGGAAAAACCCACTCACATTTAAGATCCTTGGAATGAGTCCTCTCACAAATTCCTACACCAGTTCCCAGGGCAAAGTTTCCGTAGCACCCAGCATGGAATTTGAAGAACGTAACTAACAAATTAAAATGTACTGTCTCCAAAATGACTGATGGATAACTGAGTAAGAGCCACAGACATCATTTATAGCCACAACTACTGCTTTCCACAGCCCCCAGTCCCAGTTCTGCTGTACCCAAGAGTAAATCCGAAGCAGCTCCTCTGAAGTCACGAGTCCAGTCTGGTGTGAGAGCAGAAGGAAAACAAGTAATATTGCAGGGCAAAGGGGGCCAATAAGCGACCTATCAAAAATTCAGGAGGAAAAACCCTAATACTAAAGTAGTCGCCCCCCTTCTTCCTCCATACCGGTCTGCACCTTACGTGACCTCAGTCACCGCTGAGCCTTAGACCACTTGAGCCACAGGAAATTTAGGGCTTGGGGAAGCAAGCTGAGCTGCCAGTGAGCATACATAGATCCTGTCCGTGTCCAGGCTCTTACAAAATGCTTATTCTCCAGGAAAGACAGCCACATTTCTATTGCCACTGCAATAACCTTTACTAAATGTCCAGATACTGCAGCAATGAGCGTGGACGCTGGTGTTGCTACAAGGGAAAATATCTCGGGAGCCTCTCGCTCACAGCAGCACAGCCGAGGCAGGTGCTCCTTGCCCTCAGCCCCGAGGCCAGGTAGGGCAGAGGCCAGGCACACTCCGCTGCAGTCAGTGTCCCAGCAGCAGGTTGCAGGCCCCTGTCCAGCACAGCCTTTCTCTCCATGATTTAAGATGTACGTTATTCCCTCCGTGCCCAAATTCTTCCAGTGCAGAGAAAATACACAGAAGTTAAATCAGAAAAACTAAGGCATGAACTGTTACAAACATTCAAGCAGACACAGGATCTGTTTAACCTTCAGAGACTTCAAAATGCAAGCTTCAAGGACAAGGACTCCTAAGTGCACCTGGACAGACTGCCTGTTCTTTTTCTTTGCTGCTTGTCAATTAAGCACCGGCAGGTGATCGATTCTGGCACCTCCTCTCCTACCTGTAATAATTTCCAGTCCCTGAAACCGAGCAGGTATCCAGCCCATTTTTGGCTAGCTCTGAGGCACGAGGGGAAGCAGGGAACAGCTGGGCAGGGGGCTGATACTTACTGGGAATTGAATCGAGTGACAGGTGTTAGCAAGGCAAAATTAACCGTTGTTTTTTGGGAACTAAAACTGAGGGGCTGAATCATGACAAACCAGTTACCACTGATGAAGAAAGCAAAATCTCATCGTTCTTAGCAAATTTCTTCTTTGTAACAAACTGACTTAAACTAAAGTACCAAAAAACAAGCAAGATCCATCCGTGTCTCATTAAAGCAAACTTTCTTCACCACCTTCTTTTACGTAGAAGAGAGAAGACTTAACACTGCTTCACAACACCACACGATGAATCAAATAAGAGCAAATGCTTTTACAGGGAGGGAAATCTTCATTAGTTTAACAAACTCATACAGGAGTGCAGCGCAGCCTTTCCCTAGGTGCTTACTGAGCAACACCCAACCAGAGGCAGCTTTTTTTTTCTTTGAGGAAATCTGTGTTCACAAGGCTAACTGCACCGTAACGCGTTGCGTTGTCAGAGCTAGGCGGTGTAGGCATGACAGCCTTATCTAGCAGCGCTCTGCCCAGTCTCAACATGACACAAGTCACTTACTGCTGAACGCTAAGCCACCACCCATCAACACATAAATACTAAAAAAATTAAAAATAGTCTCTCTGGACTCCCTTTTCCTAAGGATTTCCGCCTGTGTTACTCTGCCCCATTTGTTTAACTACATTTATCAGGAAGACGCAGCACTAAGACAGCAGAAAATGATTCGGGAGGAGCAGGGACGAGCAGCCAGGGGCCGCTCCGCAGACCCCGGCGGGCCGGAGGGAGTCACGCGATGAGGAACGCGGAGCTGCACAGCAACCTGCTGCCATCCCAGCCGCCCGGGTCAGCATCTGTGCGACGCCGTGGCGAGGGAAGGCAGGTCCGTGGGCAGCTCCAAGGCTGCTCCAGGCTGCCAGAAGAGCCCCTGCGACTGCCGCTCAATGACGGGCCGGGCCTCCGAGCGCTCTGTCAAGAGGCCCTTGCCCAGGAAGCGACGGCGCGCAGCTGGACTCGCTGCTCTGTTTCAGCCAACGTAAAAGGCTTCGCTTGCCCTTGAGGAAAGGAGGAAGTCTAAAGGACACGCGTTTTGTAATTAAAACGGTGCTTTGATGTGTTGGCGAAGAACTGAAGCGCGAGACAAAAGCAGCTAATGCTGGGCAGGATGGGCAAAACCCCCCAGATCTGCAGGTCCCCTCTAATTCCCCATGGTGCAGCCTTCATTAGAGACACGTGCAGTGCCCCTCCTTAGCCGTCCCCTTCCCTAACTGCTCTTCACAGCGTCCCCAGCGCAGCTCCCCTCAGAGCCACCTCTGCTGCTCATATTAAGGCCTTTGGGAACAAGAAACAAACAAACCTGACAAAGGTGACAAAACACACACGTGTGTGTGCCCACGCTCCCACTGCCGTTTTCCTAGCACCGTTTTCAGTCCCAGACCCGTGCTGCCGCTGGCACCCACCTGACCATGATGGCCATGAGCTAAGCAGGGAGCTGAAAACGAACCCAACTAAATTAGCCCACTGAAAATAACCCAACTGAAAATAAAGTTTTCAGCCAGCTCACCGCGCAGTGCCACGTGCTGGTCAGAGCTGGAGAGGGGCTTGCAAGGCAGCCCTGGGGCGATTTAATCCCCCAGCAGAGGGAAGGTGGCCAGGCCGGGGAGGGGCTGTGCCTGGTGCTGGCAGCCCAGGCGTTGACCAGGTTAACCAGCCCACAAAGCACCTGAAGAGCTGCCGAACACTGGGCACTTGAGCAACAAAGAGCACAGTCCTGCTCATGGGAGAAAACCAAAAGCCAACTTCTTTGGCAGAAGAAGAAAGCTTCCAGCTGTATTTGAACTTCCCTCCTTTCATCCCTGCCTGTACCTGGTGGTAGTGACTCCACCTGGTGCTCCAGCCTCCAGCGGGTCTCTGCCCTGTGGCACTGCCTGGGGGAAACCCAACCCGGGGCATTCCCCATCGTCCTGTCACCTGTGGGCTGTCTGCTGGCCCGTGCTGTGGCCTGAGCCGGGGAATCAGGCTGAAAAGCAACTCAAGAATTAAAAAAGAGGGGGGGAAAAAATCCAGCTGGATCAAATCTGAGAGCAGATCCACAGTTTGCCACTGGAACGCAAAGCGCATGTGTCAGCAAGGTGCTGGAGCAAACAGCCACCAGCAAGGGAGGAGCGACCGCGGCGAGAAATGGCAGCGCTGCTTACCACGCTTTGTATCGTGTGAGCAGAGGGAGAGGAGCACGCACGCGGCCAGTTACTCCAGTTTATTTAGCCTAGGCAACTGGTCTGCTCCGGGAGCTCAGAGCCTGCCTGTGTGGTTAGCCATCGCAGAGCTCCTCCCTGCAACCAGGCGAGCTCCAGGTCCAGGGGACTCTCCGGGCACTGCCAGCTCTTCACAGCCATCGGGAAAAGAACTGATGGTGCACTGCACAGCTCCACACCGCTTCATACACCCAGTCACTACTGCAGAGTGAGTGAGCTACGGTGTGAAGTCAACCAGCTGGAAGCCAGTCGAATGGAAGAGTATTATTTCCATGCACAGTTTAGGAAATTTATTATTTACATGTTCTGTAGGATTGCTTGGTTTTGCACTTCAATACCAAAACTGAAAGGGTTCAAGAAAGCTCTCCACAAATTGTCTGGTATCTGGAAATCCCGTATTAGGGGAAGGTTCTAGAGTCCGCTGTGATTTCCCTGGAAGGAAATGACCCTCATTTCTTCAAAAAAACAGTTTTATGACAAAGTTTCTCAGAGCAGATAGCTTTTTAACATGACAGACCAAAGTAACAGAAAATGGATTTCAAGTTCAAATTCCAGCTTAGAACAACACATTTCAACAATTTGGGAAATTAACAGCTGGATCAGTTTGTTTAGGACATTATTTTGCTAATGGAGCCAACATCATCCGAAGTCCTTGACCTGAGTCTGAGGATTTTCTTTAAGGCTTTAGCTCCACCAGACGTTACAAGCCTAGTGAAATTCTGGTATTTGTGCCATTTGGGTTGGTGCAGGTGACAACATCGGAACTTGAAGAGATCATTTCTGTCCCCAGCATGCCACACAGCTCTACAGATCTTCCTGGATAAGGTTAGAAGAGGAGGACAAGAAGAGGGAGGAGACCATCTCCGTTGTGTACATGCAGATTGGATTAAGAGATCTCAATAAAGAACCAGATTCCCTTTCCTCTTGCTCCAGCTGGCTCTTATCTTTCTGCAGGGCTTTACCTGTCAAAAGCCTGGCGTTATCACCTCAGAGGAAAGATGCTCGCAGGAGAGACTCCTTCCTGGGAAGTCCCCCGCGGCTCTCACCGCACTCCCAGCCACGGTGCGGCACGGTGCGTAGGGAAGGTGTGCGTGAGCCGAGGACAACTTGGAGGCCGGCTCCCTCGGAGCCCTACAAGCACTCAGGAGCCCTCAGAGCCCGCTCCAGACGGAGGAGGAGCCTGGCTGGATCTCCATGACCCAGTTATGGTCCACAGACTTCTAAGAATAACTCCTACATCAAGCGAGGAGAATTTTCTTCTGTCCCCATAAACATATCCCTTACCCTCATTACATTTTTATTGAGACGTCCCTCAGCACGAGTGCCAAACAAACCTTTAAGAGTCTTGAATTTCTTCGGCGTGCACGCGGCCGGGAGCACATGCGTGATTCCCTGCCTCGGACAGCACAAGGTGCTCACAGAGAGGAGCCCGCTGCGAGGAGGACGCCCAAGGCAGCACGGCCAGGGAACAGCAGCACAGCAGCGGCAAGGAGCACGGGGCGAGAGCCTCAGCTTCTGCAACTGGGTGCTGCTGCGACGAAACGGATCCCAGAGAAGCCAGCGCTGTCCTTTTCCCTCCTTTGACGGTAACGATTGAGAAAGTTTGTGTTCACAGAAGGCACAGACGGATCGCATGCCCTGAAAATACACCCTTACCCGCCTTTGTTCAAAGCGGGAGTCCCTACACGGGTAACACAAACCTTCAAGGGGGAAAAAAAATAAAAACGGGGCTTGAACAAAATTTTTCAGCAGACCCTTAGCTCCAGCAGCACTAGTGGGCGCAGCTATAATTACAGCAAACCTACATAATGCGCCTGAACTAGCTGAGCCCTTTCCCTGCGAGCAGAGGAGCTGCCACATCAGTAACTCTGTTGCTAGGGCAACTGCTTACTTTCCATATCAACTGCAAACTCGTTGCTGTGGAGACACATATACAAGAAAAATTCCTCTCCATAGCCAAGGACCAGATGGTAGGGAAGTCAGGGAAGTCATGGGCTAGCGGGCTGTACTAAATGGGACGTACACTAGAGGACATTCAGATCCCTGCGCTCACAAAGGGATTAATCTGAATGGCTGGGCTCACAGGTCCGGCAGGACAAACAAAGGCGGGGAACCCCACTTCTGCTCCCCATCGCGTGACGCTTTACTCTCTGGCCGGCTGTTATTAGACCGCTGAGCTCAAGGCGAAGAGGTGTGCACAGGCAAGGCTCAGCTTTTTCCCCTCTCTGGCCCTTCAGCGCGCCTGGACCCCGAGGTCGGCCTCGAGGCCGAGCTCCGCGTGCAGCCGCCCTGCCAGGTGAGCCCCACGGCTCGGCAGCTGAAGGGGCGGTGGTGGTGCCCCGATAAACCCGGGGGACGTCCACAGGCCTGGGGGGACATCCACAGACCTGGGGGGACGTCCACAGACCTGGGGGGACGTCCACAGACCTGGGGGGGGACATCGTTTTCCAGCATCGGGCCCAAGAGCACCAGAAGAGGCAGGCGGAGCGATGCGGCCTGCGAGCCTTCTTTCCGTGACAAGGATGTCAGGCCAGGAAACGCAAGCATTTGTACACACGCAGGCAAAGCTGCATGTATTAAATACATATTTATTTAGCCCCATGAATATCAATCAGGGGAGCCCAAGACTGAGAAAACTACCAGGCGGAGGGAATTCAAAACAGAATTAAGTGTTCAGCAGAACTTTTTTTAGAAAAACGATTACTGAAAGGCTACACAAACAAACACTGGAAAGCACAACTATGAGAGGAAAAGCTTCTAGCTTTTCACAGTGTGTCAACGCACATCAACTAGCAAATGCCTGCAATTCCCAGCACCGATTAACTCCTTCCCCCCATCCTGCACGTTTCAGAGCCTCGCTTGTTGGCGTTTCAGAGCATGCCGTGTGCTACACGCTCTTTACCCCCATGTAAAAACAGAAGGACAGGCAGACTCTGAACCTGCAGTCTGCAGAACCTGGCTGCCAACTGGAAGCAGCAGCATGAAATGGTTCCTTGTAGCAGAGTCACCCCTTCCCCCCATGTCCCAGGGACTCCACTCTGATTCACAGGCCACCTTCGGAACAAGGGGGATGCTTGCTGTAAGGCACTCGAATCAAACCTCAGGGTGCAGGCATGCACATGAACATATTTCAGCGCCAGCAGTTGAAGTTTACTGCTTTCCAAGTCCACAATTAGCTGTCAGGCACCTGATTCAGCAATCCTGACCGAGCGCCAGCTCTGCGCCCGGGTCTCTGCTGGCCGTCCCTCGGCCAGGACACGAGAGAAGCAGCAGGGTGTTTAAACGGCCCGAGTCCGTGCTTTTTAACTTTCAGATTTTTGTCTCAATTACCTTAATGCCGGCAACCAGCAGGGTGACCGGGTAGTTATTAAGGGCTCGGGATCAGAATAAGATGCAAGAAATTCTCTCTCCTAACATGGGCTTTTCCAGGGCAGAATAAACCCCACCTTGTTACTGCTGTAGGCAAGGACTCCCACCACACCTTATCGTCTCACTAGGTAACCATGGATCTAATCGTGGATTCGCGACGTGGGTGACTAGTCATGCATTGTGCTCCTCCACTTCCCTGTGGAGAAGTGCTTCGTGGTATTGTTCATATGATCTCGAAAGGCTGCCGGATATTTGACAGATATACATGAAGACAAGTTCCTCATAGGAAGGAAGCTGTAATCTAAATAGTCAACTTGTAAACAGAGGAAGAGGGACAGAACAAACGGTAATGCTAAACATACGCCTTGCCAGTTACAGCATTTTGGTTTTTTTAAGAGTATTGTGTTAAGGCTTCATATGGTCTGGGGCAGGGTCATAAAAGCCTGGTGTGGCACTTATTACCGCAGTCTCACTTCCAAACAAGAATTTAAGACTGGTTTGCATGAAACAAGATCCAGTTCAGGCACAAGTTTTTTAATCTCACACACAATTGTTCACAGCAACTAATTTATAAAAATGCCAACGTACAGTGTGTCATCTCCAATATGCGGACAGTGGATTTCAGGGAACAACATTAAAAATAAATAAAGTCAATCATTTAAAACAGCTAAGCTGCTGAGCAAAGAAAGTTAATTATTCTAAAATGGAAAGCTGTTAGCTTAGGGTAATGTAAGATTCTTCCTCTAGAAGAAGAAAGCTTCTATTCCACAGCATTTGAAGTTAAATCGCACCCAAAATAGGGAGAACAGCACCACCAACAGAAGCCTAGCTTCAGGGTAACCAGTGACGAGACAATCACAGCATTTACTTAACCGAAATACAAAAGCAGAGTGCATCTATTATTTCTGCCAGAAGAAAGCCTTCACTTTCTGATTGTCAGCCAACTGCAGAGACAGACAGTCAGCAGTGTGATTTTACCTGCTACTTATTTCACCAACCCATGAGAAGGGCTGTGAAATTAATCTGCAAGCTGGGGTTTTTACCGGAATACTCATACTTGGCCACAGGTTCACCCAGACCACTGCTTCTGGAGGCCGTCCCCTTCCGAAAACGAGATCTGCTCTGCTCCCAGTCAGATTTATGCAATAGAAGGTTATGCAAAGCACTGCCTCCGCCGCTCGGCTCGTTTCCCCATTCCCTCACGCACAGCCTCTTCCTGCAGATGCAGTTGAGGATCCAGCAATGAAACCAGACAGCAGCTACAGAGATCCGAAAGCAAAAAATCTGTTCCCCAGACTTCTGCCACTGCACTGTTCCCAGAAGCTGCAGATGTCCAGGGAGAGAACAACCGAATTTCTGGTAACTTTTACCTGCGATGCCAGACCTCTCCTCTGTTTGAAGACTTTCTCTAAAACCTGCCTGAAACAGACTAAAGCTTCATCACCAAAATTCAGAACAACTTCTGCTTGTTTAAAAAAAAAAAAAAAAAGTTTTTTCTGATTACAACACAGAGCAGTAAAAAAAAGAGATGGACTCTTACATAAGGCATACCCTTTCACTATACATTTGTATAAGCCAAGAACAGCAAGCAGCCTATTTATAACATGATTACATTCATCTAGTATAGCTGGAAACCATTACCACAGCATGGTAACTAAAAACAATATTTAACCACTATGCATGAAGACACCAGCTGGGGGGAAAAGAAAAAACACACACACCGAGTACTTTCTTACAGATGTCTAGACAATGAATTTAATAAAATCAGAATGAGCCATGCTAAAGAAATGTTGGCTCTCTGAATTTAATGAACTACATTACCAGGGACAGCATTGCGTATTCTGCATTTTACTATTATGAATTTATTTTAGGACTAGCAGGTGAATTTTGTCAGAGCCAGATAGGTTTCCACGGTTCCAAACTTACCTGACTTCTGTCTTTGTCCACTTTCTTAAAACACTTATTCAAGGACAGATTATGTCTCACAGAATTTTTCCATCCAGTGGGCGCGTTTGCAAAATATGGAAAGTGTTCTAAGATCCAGTTGTATATATCCTTTACAGGCAGTCTTTTGGTTGGCGAGTCCTCGATGGCCATAAATATGAGGCAGCTAAAGGAGTAAGGAGGTTTGCAGTTGGGGTTCTGCTTGGCATCGTAGGGCATGTCAGAGTGGGCAGGAGACGGAGGCGTGTCGTCACCGATGTCCTGAACGGGGCTAACGCTTCTTAACACCGAGTCCCCAAAGCTTTTCAGCAAGTTCTTGCTCTCGTGTAACCAGTTCAAATTTGTTAGTTCTTCATCTTCCATGGCCCCTTTATCTAATCTGATGGCAGGCAAAGAGAAATCTAGGTCCTCGTCATCGTGAAGTGCCTTTGATAAATCGCTATCTTGGTAACGTTGGCTCAGTCCGCTGGGCACGCTAATTCCTGAGCCCTCTGGCTTCTTACTGGGCGGCATGACTGGACCCATTTAGGCAGAGACTCCTAGGAGAGCGAATCCAATGCAAGGGGAAAAAAAGAAACAGAGAAAAAAGTTAGCTCACAGAAAGATACTGGGTAACATTCTGACAGCTTTTCCCCAACCAGTCACTTGGCCTTTTGCGATCTGTATTAAAAATGACAGACTCACATAAACAGGCATCCCCAAACGCTGAGTAAAATAATCTAAAGTCAGGAAAAGGAAAGAAATTTCAGTGAATTGAGTAAGATGATAATCTTGATATGCCTCAGTGCTGCGTGCACTTGAAGCCCCACACAGGAAATCCTAAAGGCACATTCCTTTAATGATGAGTACGTGTATCAAATCATCGAGTTCTCTGAACATATCACTTTAATAGGCATGTAAACTTAAAAAATAAATTAAAAAAAATAAAAAGAGGGGGGGGACTTACAGCAGTTGCTTTAGATTAAGTTCAGCTGTTTCACTTTTGAGGACAATACAACAGCATTGTGATTAAAGGCGCTCTGGCTGAAGGCTCAGGCAGACAAGCATCCAACCCAGCTACAGTCACCATTGCAACAGAACTCCAAAATTACAGCAGAGCTCCCAAAACAGAACGGGTGAGAGCAGGGAGGAAGGCAAGCAACGCACAGTAGTCTTGGGAGCGGGGCCAAGACACGGGGAAACAAGCGCCAGAGGAATAGAGCACTTTAAAAATGTATGTAAACAGAGACAGCTCTAGCACAAGCTGAGCTGTCTCTCAAACATGGCAGAAAATAGAGTCGGGAGGGAGGCACGCTGCGGTCCACGGCCTGGGAGAGGCGGGATGGGGAGAGGGCAGCTCTCAGCAGGCCCCCGGGGACAGGGGCGAGCCGGAGGGCTCAGGGGCCGCGCGATTTGGCGGTGGGTGAAGGAAGCTGTGAGTGAGCACTCAGCAGAAGCAGGCTGAAGCGAAACAGCTCTGCAAAAGCACAGACAGACTGCCCTGGCTTTCCCATGCAGTAAAGCTGCCAGCGTTTACGTCTGGAGATGCGAGCAGAAGCGAAATAAAATTGCAAGGGTTAGCAGCGTACTTGAAGGACAGGCAGCCTCCTGCACAGCACCCAGAGCAGAGGTTCCCCGCGCTGGGGGACCGTCGGGGACACATTTATACATCACGAGGGCACCCGGCACTGTAAGCGGGCCAAAAAACCAGGGGATGAAGTGTACGGAGGAAGAAGGGCGGCCAGCCATGCTGGTGGCGAGCAGCTGGAGTTATTTGAGATGTCGCGGAGGGGCAGCAATGCGAAGGGACGGCTCCACACGCACACGCCCACAGAGGCAGCCCCAGCTCCGAGTTACGGCGCGCGGCGCTGCCACGCAGGAAGCCCCACAGCGCTCACGGTCACCGGGGTGCCCGCGCGTGTGTGGGCTCGGACGAACGGGTGTGCGGGAGGGGAACAAGCAGGGAGCGGGCCGCGGGCAATGGCCAGGCTCCCCGGGCAGCAGCCGGGCGCGGGGCGCTGCCGCCGGCCCAAGTTCGCCTCCGCGGCAAGTTGCGTCCCGGGAGCCGCGCGGCTGACAGCGCTCGCCTAATGGCGCTGTTGCCATGGCGACACGCGGCTGATCCCCGGGCACCGGGCGCTCGGCAGCCTGCCCCGCCGGGCCCTCACCCCGCGGCGCTCCCGGGGCTCGGCGCGGCGCTGCCGGCCCGGGGGGCGCCGTGGGGGGGCACGGCCACGGGGAGGGGTCCGGCCGCTGCCCGCCGCCGCCAGACAAAGGCGCGGCGGCCACATGGGGCCGGTGACCCGCGGCCGGGCGTGGAGCGGGCAGGGCAGCGGGGCCG
>CM021735.1:46619317-46684835 GCA_011075105.1 Heteronetta atricapilla
GGGGGTCCCGGCGCAGAGGGCGCCGCCGGCAGCATTGGGGCCCGGCCGCGGGGCCGCCCCGCAGCGGGTCCGCCTGGGTGCGAGCCGGAGAGCGAGAAATTGTTTCCACCGCAAACAAAAAAAGGCGACACATGACCAGGGGAGGGAGGGGAGAGAGGGAAAACGTGGGCTGGGCCAGCCCGGGCGGGAGAGCCGCGGAAGGGAGGGAGGCAGGGCCGCCGGCGGGGGGAGGGAGGGCGGCGGCGCTCCTCGGGGCCGGGCTCGGGCACCCCGGCTCCGGGGGACGTCCCTCGGCCCGGGGCGATCCCCCCGCAGCGGGGGCACCGCGGGGTCTGCGCGCCCCGGACGGCAGCGGCTGGCGGCAGGGGCTGCCCGCTGCTGTGACACCCGGCGGGGCCCTGCCGCGGGACCCTGCGGGGAACCCGCGGTGGCTTCCCGGATAAAACGACACGCAGTTAGCCTTCAGCCCGAGGAAGCGTCCTTTGAAATCAGGCCTGATTTCGGTGTGGAAGAACGGTGCCTCTTCTCCCCCGTTAACGTATCTTGACATAACTGGTTCCGGCTTAATTAGAAAAATTAAAAAACCCTCACCATCAGTTGACTTAGATTAACTGGAGTGAACTAGCTTGATTTAAACACCAGAAAGAAGTTGCCCAGTCTAGACAGCTCCGGTTAAATGTGATCTCCTCCTATGTGCAACGTGTTTGATCTTGGGTAGCTTCTGTGATGCACAGCACAGAATTAAGGTACAGCTGTCTGCCTTCGAAACAAGTACAAGAAATTGTTCTGGGGCTCACTCCAGGATTTTCTACTCTGCGTAAGCAAGGTTTGCACCTTTAGTGTACCTCCAAAATTAGTTTGCCTTCAGTACAGAAAAGGTCTGCTGCAGGAATCTATAAGCAACATAATACGTGTTAGAAATACAGGAATGTGGTAGAGCCCTGGACACAGAAATGATCCCTAAGCCAAGAAGAAAAGTATTTTAGCAATTTTATTTAGAAAAGTTAGGACAGCTGTCTCAAGACCTTGCAGGAATTCTCTCCTGGCCCACACAGTCAATATTATCCTGCTTAAGCAGGATCGCCACTGTATTGTACCACGGTTCTGCGCCCGTATTTAGCCATTTTCTGAGGCATCAGTTACCTTTTTTAATCTCTACAACATCGGCCAAATTCTCATTTTTAGACAAGGGAGTAGCAGCGACTTAGTTCCCAAAGTGCAGGGCTGAGAAATGTTTCGTTTATTCTCTCGAGAAATTCCTGTCATAACTCGCTAAGACCTCCTTTTGCCGATAGCCTTCCCTCCCCTGCCCAGCAAGCTGCTATTGCACGTTCTTGCATTTTTCAGGAAGACACGCCAGCAGCAGGATTTCGGGGCGCAAGCAGTACCTGTCGGGCAGCAGAAGTGCGCTGGTAGCCGTGCCCTGTGACCGCGCTGCGTCCAGCGCTACGCAGTCAGCAGAGCACTAGTTTACACAGTTCTTATCTCATGGCCATTTTGTTCCAAACCCAAACTACATTAGCAAGTCGTAACTCCACCCACCTAAATTTACTCCAAACGCTTCAGACGTTTCTCTTTGTGAATCAACACGTCTCTTTGCCAGCCAGCCAGGAGATTTATCACAGTTATCTTCACTTGTAAAAGTCAAGTGTCTCAGTATTTGGAGAATTCAGCTAATGAGAAGTACTCCTGAGGCAAGAAGGGGGAAGCCTGGTGAGACACGGGGTGGTATACAGAGAATACTGCACCTTGAGTAGTGCCTTACTCTGTGTACATCCTGTTCGGGTACACGGCGCAGATCTGCTCAGAATTAGGGGAAAGATTCCCCGTTAGTACTGGGAGAACAAGGTCAGTTTTACCCCCTCCCAGTGGCAGGGAGGAACTTCCCCAGTGCACAGGAGGGATTACAGCAAAACACCAACGTGAGGCGTTTGACAAGCACACAGGAAAGCCAGCACAGGGGTCTGCAGCTGGGGACCGAGAGGCCTCGGGGAGCAGGGGGACGGATTCTGCACCCCAGGCCGGGGGGTGAGGCACCCTGCGGGAGGCAGCAGCGTGAGTGCCGCCTGCCGCCTCCCCCTCACCCTGAGCTCAGCAGCAAGGAGCTGCTGGCTGGCTCCTCCAGGGGGACAACTCTGGTATCTTGCCTCTTGGGACGAGGGTGTCCCCCAGCTTCTCCTGACTTGTGAATGCAATAGTTAACTAACTTAAGAGGGCCTGCTGCCCTCTCCAAGCCATACAGGTGTCTTACAAACCAGCAGCATCAGCACATCCATCGAGTAACTCACCGGAGTCTTAGGCAAGCCACCAAATTTACTTGGGTGTTGATGCCTCCGTTTGTGAGCTAGGAATAACACTAACTCATTTCGCAAAAGACTGGCAACACTGAAAGATGAAAACTATTTGTACATCAAGACCAAAGCATATGCAGCACTAAAGGCTGCCGAGAAGTACCAACAGTGAGAGCTGCACTTTAGCCCTGTGGGCTAATGTACAACAGTCTAATCTTTCCACTCAGATTTCAGAATACCAACCGCAGATGTTTCGGTATCTTATTTAATGAGGATTTCCACCCATCTCCCTGCACTCCTTCATCTCTTATCCTCCTCTAGATTGGAATCCCTGATAACCCCCTACAAGCAAACGTTGCAAAATGAGCACAGCAAGGGTCACAGGCTCTTTACCAAGCCTCCACAGCTCAGCTACCCGCCTCCATTCTCCATCTCAGCTGTGAACACCTTTGCTAGTATTCCAACCATGCCACATGACCTCGCCAAATGTTTCTATCTGCTGCCATCTCACCCCACCACCGTCACCATTCAGTAGACCCGCACTTCTTACACTCATCCTTAAGCCCAGTCTCCAGTCTCCAACTGTTATGTCCGCACTGACTGGCATCCCTGTCAGTGTTTACTCTCTCTACATCACAAATCTCTTACCTAAGGTCCGCTGCAAGTTTGCTAATTGTTCATTTGGATTTATAACTGGATGTGAAGCTGTGCCCAAAACCCACCCAACTCTGAAAGGCCCCTGATGCACGTGTACCTAGCAAAGACAAGCAGACAGGGCTGCTGCCCTGTGTTCCTTGTGACCACTGCGACCAGCCTCTTGTACTGGGACCTCCCAGAGTCATAACATCACCCGCTGACCATCCCACTTTGTTCCCATTCTTCCTCCATGCTGGCTTCCCCTATCCGTGTTGCCACTTCCAAGTTTCTGTTATTTCTGAGGCAACGGATTTAATCTTGCGTGGAGCTGCTGAACACCTTCAGGCACCATTAAAAACTAAATCATGAGTACAATATGCGTTTGCTTGTTTCCTCTTTCACGATTCCCATTACCAGCGCTCTTCTCCAGTTACCATTCTGCAGCCCGGACCCTTCCTCCAGGCCACCAGCACTGCCCAGCATTGCCTTTTGTTGTTCGCCGCCCGTCACTCAAATAGATGTTAATGCCTCCATCTGCCCCAGCTGTAACTGGGTCCCCTCATTCCAGGAGCAGGCACTCGAGGCTCTCACGGATGGCATACCAATGAGTAGTCTCGTACAGATCCTGATCCTGCAGTATCAACACTTTGTTGGTTTTGACCGCGGCAGACCAACCTGTTTTTGTTGTTTGCACCATGCCCGCTTCTGGGGCAGAGAAAGAGCTGTATCCGAATTCCCACATGAAGCCCCTGCCCCCTGCAGAGGCAGCAGAGCTAACCGCCTGCCTGACCAGCGCAGCCGCACGCTGACTCCGTGCCCCGTGGCCCCTGGCTTCTCCCACTTCAAGCACTAGCTAAGGATGCAAGCTGCACACACAATGGAGACCAAGCTTACTCAGGCTTCCTGAGAGGAGATCTATCTTTTGCTTATTCACTTGAGACATGCGGAATCAGATTTAGAAGGCATTTCCCAACCTTTCATTTAATTATCCCTCTAGTTCTCATTTGCCCCAGCTGGAGAAATCCAACAGAAACAGAAGTGAATCAGTGAGAAAAGGCGCACCGAAATGGAGCTTCGTCAGAAGTGAGAGGAAACAAAAATATCCACGGCATTTCTGCTTCACAGCCTGAAATACACTGACTTTATTGTAAAATGCAAAGCTTTTATGAAATAGTTCCTTTATAAAATAATGTATGCACATTTACGATGTTATTGTAGTAACACTTGCTTGCAGCTTCTGAGAAAATGAGTATGCTTAGCACTAAAATTACATACAGCTGACAAGCTACCAGCAAGCGTGTTTCTGTACATGAGTGCGGTGGGAGGAGAATACCATGCATGCTAGTTTGTCCTACATACATTTATTAAAACATGTCCACATGAGAGATGCTTTACCAGTGTAATTACACCAACACACGAGGATCACAAGCACAAACCAAGCTTTTACTGGTAAAGGCAAGCTCCTGCCAGTGCGGCTTATTTTAGTAGCCTAGCCAGCGGGAACCAAAATGTTGCTGGGATAAACACAACTAACTGGAGTCATCAGCTGCAATGGCTATAGCGCTCTGAAATCACACCTAACATTGCTGGTGAATTAACTGCAATATAAGGCAGTACTTCTACTACTGTTGTGGTGTTTGCAGAGGCTGAAAAAAAAAAAAAACAAAACTAAAAGAACTATTTTCTGGGATTCATTGCACAGACTCTGCTATCTGCTGCACAGGTGTAATGCAGCAAAATTTGGCCTGGAGTTATCTCAACATCAGTATTTACCACTTGGCAGCTGAAGTCAAACATACAAGTAATCAGCAAAACCAGAAATCAACTGAATTTTTATTCTTAAAAGCAAGGTAGAAGAAAAGCAGCAGCCAAAATTGCATAGAAGATCACAGTCTGGGGGGGCGGGGGAACTATAATGGAGGACTAAGTTCTTTTATAAAGTTTCTAAACTGTATTGCCAACAGAATTTCTGAAACTGAGACAGATTTTTTTCTGGACATCTTAAATCCTGCCTCCGTTTTTCTGAATACAAGCTGTTAATTTCATCAAAGACTTCAGGATTTTGTCCTTTATTTGTGTATCTATACATGGAAAATTAAGTTCCACCAGGACCTCGCTGATCGTGAAGTTTGTGTTCACTACTCATAAACTTGAGGACCTCAAGAACTGACATTAAACACAGGTTGCTGCTATCGCTGGTGTTGTAAGCTAGGAGCTGATTACTCTCCTCTGACCATTTGCTTGCGCTGGGTGGATTTCCTAGCCACGATTGTATTGATTCCCAGCTTGATTTCCAGCTCATTGTACAACAGGATATTCCAGAGTGCTTTCCTCTGCTCACCACTCAGCACTGCTCTTCCTGTACACTTCTTGAACGCTGTTCCCAGAGGAAATCCTGTGAGATGCAGGTCCAGATTCCCAGACTGCATCAACACGGAGATAGCCTCTATTAGGTGATGCAGTGCTGAAGTACAAGCAAGGATGACCTACAGTTGTGCCTGCCAAGCGCTGCTGTGAGGATGCAGGTTGGGTAAACAAGCAAAGTGACATAAAATGATTAAGCAGACATCTATCCTTGATGTGTTTTTAACGCTACAAAGCAGTGCACCAAACACATCAGGGAGCAGAACAGAAAGCAATGGAAGATTGCAGTGGAAGGAATGAAGAAAGAAACAAATGAACAAACAAGCAAATGGAAAGAAACAAAAAATGAACGAGCAGGCTAACAAACAAACAAAAACACCTGAAACCAACCTAAATCACCCACATGTCAACAGAAATTTCTGTTTCCAGCAATTGCAAGAGAACCACCCCCTGGCCACAGCACTGATGTGTGGTTTGGTGGGCTTCCCTGCAAGCAGCTTTTGGCTGCTCTGCAGCGACAAGGAACCATTACGGTGTGAGCTGATGTAGCACTGGGTCCTTCACATACTGGGTCCCTCAGCACTGCTCCGGTCTTCTCGGCAACAAGTAAAGTCAGCTAGCAGTGGTAGTGAGCCCCTAGGTATGGCACGTCTGACGCCTCAGATATTTTGCAGACAAATTGCTCATTCCACAGATTTTGCACAGCCATGAGGATAAAACGGACCTGGATAGCCACAGCAGCAGCAAGTAATGCTGGGGATTTTGTTTCTTTAAATCCCCAGCCCTGTAAACAGGGATAGTTGTGGTTACTTCTCAGGTTCAGATAGTCCCAGCGCACTGTCGCACTTCCACAAGCATTTCCAGGCCAAGAGACAAAGAATGCAATGGCCATAACAACATTTTGAAGCATGTTCGAAGAGAAAAGTTGTTTTTATTGTTTGTACGCATGTGTAGGGTTTCACTTACTCCACTTATCATCGGTCCAACAATTTCAATGCTTTTTTCCATAAAGGAAAAAGAAATAAAACAGAAAAACAGAACAGTGTCACACCAAACATCCCATATAGCCCCCAAAGCAGAGGCTGTCACCAAAGAAGGCCCTGAAGGGTACAGGGCCAGCGTGGGGCAGCAGAAGGGGGGTTTCGGCAGAGCACAAAAGCCAGCGCGGCCGTGACAGGAGACGGGCTGTCCTGCGCCAGGCTGCCATCTTGCTGGGCCGCTGAACAGAAGGCCTGTGTAATGACAACCGCAAAACTCATTTAAGCTCTGAAAAGGTGACTAATGAGCTCATTCATGCTGCCTATAAATTATTCACTACAACACTGACCCCGCTTAAGACAAACAGCAAAGTAAACTTTAAACACCGGGATGCGGAGCCTCCTGTCTGCCGGCTCCGGCCTGCGCAGCCTCCGGCCGCCGAGCGGGCACCTCGCTGCGGCACCCGGGCCTCTCCCCTCACCGCCCTCGGAAGAGCGGCCACAGCTGCAGCAGATACGTGTTTATTTCTCTGCTGCCCCATCTTTTCCGTTAGTAGTTACAGGTGATCACAAAGCGCTATAAATAGCTTTAAATTGTACTCTTCAGAAATTAAAGTCTGACCTCAAAAGGAAGGCCAGGTCTAACGAAATAAGAGCACAACAGCACGAACATTCAGGATTCATGCCAAAATTAAAACTTGAAAAAGACTTCTTTTTTTTTTTTTTTTTTTAGGTGCTGGACATGCCTCTGATATGTTTAGAAACACTGCATTTCTAAGAATACTTCTGTTATCCTGTTTAGCATGAAATAGGAGACAGGCCACGGTTCAACGTCCCCGGTGCGAGCGGTGTGTTTGCTGCTGCTCACGGCGCTGCAGCAGGCACTGGCTCTCTTCACGCGGGGCTCTGCTCTTCTCTGCGAGATAAATTGCTCACAGTATCTGTGAGTACCAGCTTAGTATCTTGCGACCTGTTGAACTGGCAGCTACAAAGTGACATTAAAGACACTGTCTTTAAATACAACACGTGTCTCATCTTCAGTGGAAAAAAACGTTACTCGCACCTCTGGTTACACAACCCAATTCCAAAGGTCAAAAACAACCAGATAAAAGTGAAAGCCGGCAGTCACATAGCTGTGTAAGGTATATGGCCAGGTGATCTGTGAAGGGTGGGAGATGCAAAGCAACATCATAGCAATACTAAATGTGAAAAAAGGGAGCTGGCAAGGAAAGCTCACAAATGAAATAACCATCGCAATTCTAACTGATGACTCTTTCAAACTGGGAATGTTACAACGCAGCAGAGTAAGAACTTGTGTACTGCTTAAAGGAAAGGGCTTTGCCCCCTACCAACACCTGCATTGTTAGTATTAATTTATTTACGTCCACGATTCTGAATTTATAAGAGACATGTTGAATCTCCTAAACCTCCCAACAAACACTAAGGGAGCACCGGAGCAGCCTACACCACATAGCATGCAAGTCTTAACTTATCAGCAGCCCTCCACCTGACAAGATTCCTGAGCCTCTCATAGCTGAAGGGTGTTGGCAAAGGGCTGCTTTGAAACCGTGTCACATGCCGGACCCCACCAACCTGTCTGGCAAGTGGAGTTCACCTCCCCGTTCAGTGGTGGGAAATGGAGGCGCTTCCTGCACCCGCCTCCCTGCTCCTCATTTCCCTAATAACACCCAGCAGTGATGTCAGTTTTGCCCCAAGACATGATCCGGTCCAAATAAAACAACCCACAGCTGGCTGCAAAATCAGAGGAATACCGAATCTGGGGGAGGAAGAGCAAACAGACAGTACAACTTTTAACTTCGTGGAACAAAGCCAACACTTAGCTATGACTGAAAATTAATCTCTCGACTGGTTGATGCCACTCATCTGGTTGAGGGTGCCTCTTCAATGGTCAACGCCACTCATCTGGTTGAGGGTGCTGTGGACGGCTTTGGCCTGAGAAGTCACCTGCGGGTCTTGTGACACTCCTCTTAGCAAATTTCCATGAGACTGGCATGCCATGGCTACATCAGACAGTGAGCACCAACCAGCTGGGTAATTCACCCCAACTCCGGGCGCCAGCTGGTGTCACTGTGTTACGGGGGCTGGATCACACTGCACCCTGTAGGCAAGCCCAGCCCAACCCAACAACGTGTGCAGCTGTTATCTCTACTGGAAAGCTGCTCCTGCAGCTCCTCAGCTCTCCAAAGCACATAATCTCATGGCTCTCAAGACCCTAATGTGTGCTTATCTGTCAGGAAGGTTGGGTTCCTCTGTGCTTTGGTTGTATTGTTAAAACAAAGTATATACCCTTATCAGAAATCAGTAAGTTCAGTAAGTTTTTGCTCACAAAGCAAAAAACTCACATATTAAACTCAAAGGAAAAACTATGTCCCCTTTGAATTGCATAACACTCACCTCCTTGTATATGAAATTGGCCTCTACTCATCCATTACCACGTGCCAGTTCCAATCCAACGACAGCTAGCATTTATATACTCCCCAAGCTACAGGATAATTAGTGGGAGAGCACAACTTCACACGGTGAGAAAGTCCTTTAGCGTTGTCCAGATGAGGCTGGAGACTATATGTATTATCCTTACTTTCACTTATTTCTGGTTATTGTCACAACTCCTGCAATAGTAGAGAATGCAAATAATGCTCTGGAACAAGCTGACATCAGTGACACACTGCTTGCTCTTCTGCCACCACACCGGGACTCGCACGCTCCCTGTACGTAGCCACGACTGACTGGGGACTCAGACACAACCATCAGATTTGGGGAGCCACACACAACCCTCATCCTGCAGTGGGGCCTAAAGATACTCTGGCTGCAGGCTTCCCACACATCCAGCGTGGGGGAGGGTCCCCGGTACACGATGTGCTCTGGGAAGGTAATTCTGGCCCATGACCCCTAGCTATGGACTAAGAGCCCGTGGTATAAGGCAAAGAGCAAGCAAAGGGAGAACAACTGTCCCTGCATCAAAACACTTCATCAGTCAAGTTCAGCAGACAAGAGGGAAATAAGGGGACAGTAAGGGAAATTTGGCCACCTTGGTGCACACCATTGGATTTGGAGGATTGTGTACTTTAACAGAATTTTGTTGATGGCTTTCCTAACATGCAGCAAAGTCTGACCTGGCATCTATGAACCTCTCCAGACTGGCAGAATTGCCCCTGTGAATGCTCCGGTAGCTGTCAAGCAGCTGATCACTGAGTGAGCGAGCACGTGTGTGCAGGGAGGTGCGTGTGCATCCAGGCCACAGCAAGTACCTGCTCCAGTCTCCTCAAGACTGGGGTTTTGGTTGTCAAGTACCCAAAGGGAGCCCTTCCTGAAGCCAACAGGTTCCACTTAAGCAGGGCTTCTGCTTTGGTAGGTCAGACAGAATAAGATCTTAAAGGTGTCTGGATGAAAATGTACGCCTGCATGGCCTACTGAGCAGCAAGCGCAATACTGGTGCCTGCAGAGCCCTCAGGGAGGTGGGCTGAAGCCCCTTTCAGGTACCCAGTGCACTGTGGTTCTTGCGCACTGTTTCACTGCATCCTTGGATTTATGACAGCACTAAGTAGATTAGCATCCAGCCCTCTACCTTTATTTCTCCCTTTCCGTCCCTGTCACATAACTCCGCTGAGCCTTTACCGCCAGAGTTGAGGAGCTGCTCAGCCCGAAGCTCCTCTCACCCATGACCTGGTTCCTGTCATGTCCTGAGGAAGAGCAGGGCAATGCACAGCGACACACTGCAGTGTACTCCCATACTTCCAGGAACCTGTTGCTTAAGAGCTTCTCCAACTAAAGATGTTATCAGATGCTGTGCTATGCTCTAAACCTGAAGATTTTTATTTATTTTTTTAAATCAATTTGTCTAAAACAGTTTCACATGAGCTTCAGCATCAACAAAATCCTGTAGCAAGGAATTCCATGCTTTAACTATCGACTGTGGAAAAAGTTCTTCCTTTGCTTTAAACCTGCCAGCTGATAGCATTAGTTGAAGGCCCCTATTCCTTGTAGTAAGTGAACAGTAAGGAATTATCATTATATTACCTATAACACACGGCTCCTGTCTATGGAGGCTCCCCTTGATTTTATAGATGCTTCTTACTGCTCAGACTGCTACTGCCACACTTACTCCTACATTTTTCGAAGTAACTGAAGTTACACATAAACAATAAAACACAACATATAACATACCCATCAATGACCATCTAAACATACCGCTATAATTACCAATATTGTGTCTACCCAGATGTGAGAAAAGGGTGCTCTGTTTCTACAAAACAGCCCTAACGACATGCCTTCCCGTGTAGTCACATCTTCCTTCAGAGTTTCACTTGAAGCACTTGGAGCTTTTCCAAGCACTTAATATGTCCATACAAAATGTGGAAGCAGATCATTCCAGCTGACAATATCTTTATCCACGGAGAGAGCAGCAGCTGGGAGCCTCGTCCAGGCTCAGGCTGTCCCGGATCAGGCCCCGTGCAGGTGCAGGCCTTTAAACAAGCTGCAGCTTCAGAGTTACCGAGTTCCTCAGCGGGGTGCTCCAGTGCAGGCTGCAGCCTCCCGGCTTACACCTGGCATCTGCAAGTGGAAACGGTCTGGGGGATAGGGAAGGGTCACAGAGCCTGCAGGGCTACAGGAAGGGACTGAGACGTGGATTCACAGCGTGGCATGAGTTAGGTCAAGTCTGGGGTGGTGAAGGCAGGAAGGGATGTCCTTGGGACATCCTATACTCATGTTTCAGCTCTGGCTCCATGTGAAAAGAACAATCCCCCCTTCAACAACCTTACACATGATGACTTGTATTTGGATCGATTTATCAATAATAAGTGATAAATAATGGTGAACGTACATCCAGAAAGTCCTTCATTTCCACTCCGAGTGTCCCAAATTCTTCACCTGCACGTCCAGCTCCTCTGGAGCACTTCCTAACAGCCACAGCTGGTGCAGGCCAGGAGAGCTCTCCATTTTGAGGCAAAAACCAGCGGTGTTTTGTGGATCAGCTGGCAGGATGTTTCTGAAAGCAGCTCGGTTCAGTCAACAATCTCCCCCTGGAGTCCAAGTACATCACCTCAAAAATATGTCTCAGCTCTTCTGGCGCAGAGCCTGGGAACCCAAATTTGTTTCTGATCCAGGTTGTCCAGCTGGCAGTGTAACAAATTGCTGTCCTGCCATCAGGATGGATAAATTCATTTTTCACTCATTATGTTATTCCAAAATAGAGCAGGAGCTTTATTTAAAACAAGAAAGACATACACTGTGCTCCAGGAAATTAACAGGGCAAAAAAAGCTCTTTTGCTGTATAAACCACATGGAGAAGAGCTTGAGTTAGAACAATGTAAGTTAATATCCCAAGAAGTTTGATGAAAAAAAAAACACACTCTGATTGCAAATTCTGTTGCTCCCAGTGTTGTGGCTAAGCCTAACGTTACATCTGTGTCAGGCAGCCCGTCTTTCCCTGCAGATCACTAATACTTTGTGCTCTAGTCTCCAGCATGGCTTCAGGCAAAATGGTGTAGATCCGTATCAGCTGCAAGATGGGGTAACCTGTGGACACTTTCCTGCACGTGCACAGCATCAGCGAGGCACACTGCAGTTCGCTACACCCCTGCTGTTCGGATCCCACCGTCCTCGGGTGCGAGGCCCCGTGCTGTGACCCAGCCGGGGGCAGCCCTACAGCTGCTCTCGACAGGTAGCCCTGAGGAACAGCATCGCGGGCACGGACCCTGCTTACCCAACAGACTGCAGGGACTGTTGTCAGAGTCTTGTCGCAGTGATGGAAGCAGGCCCCTTAAAACCAAGGCGTTACTTAGCAGATGCACAAACAGGCACGTGCCTCTCGCATCACCTAGCAGCTCCGTGGCCACAGCCCCATTCACAAGCTCCCAAGGAGACCCTGGTCACCTCAGTCACTTGTGTTGGACCCTCCCCTGCCATGATGGAGAAGGACTTCCTACGAAAGCCGCTCACGCTGACTTGCTGACCTTTTGTGTAGAGGAGCCGTCTGTCCTGGCGGTGCCTCTCATCCCCCTCAACCGTTTTCATGGAAAAGTGATTTACCCTGAGCTTTTATTACTGACTTGGTTATTTTTCGTATTAACCTAAATCAATATACTCATCCAGTAAACATCCCAAAACTCAAGTCAATATAGAGAATTCATAAGGCATTACAGATTTATAGATATTTACAGCTTTGATTAGAGATCCTTGGATGGATGGTGCAGCGGAGGCACAGCCAACAGATTAGATTTCAAGTACCGATGGTAACTTGTAAGAAAAGCACTGGAAAGATTTAAGAGCTCAGGCCTCAGTGACTTTTAATTGACTTTCAGTGAAGTTAGTATTGACAAAGCCTCCAGGTACTTTCAGAAGCGTCATCCCAAAGACGACACTGCGTGCCTGTGAGCAGGGAGGGCAGCTACAGCAGGGGATTCGTCTCACCAGGGTCCTGACTGAAGGCTACCCCTGCTCCATTGCATCTTTTCCCCGGTTAGCTTCTTTCAGCACCCTCACAGAGCTGTTCGGGAGCCCAGCGTCAGCAGCACGTTAGCAATAGAGGGAAGGGGCAGGGCTGTTTCCCCCAGCACGCTCCCCAGCCCTTGCCAGGCACCATGTCACTTCCAGAGGAATGGAAGCCTCCGAAAGGCCCAGGACATTGCAGCGGTTGTACAGAACAGCCCGGGGCGCAGCACTCTCTGGAAAAGCCCTCTTAGAGAGTTCTCAAAGCGGATCAGAAATCCTACATATGGAGAGATTTCTGTATTTAGCTCCAATTAACTTGACTTCAGTGCAGATATGCTGGAGCCAAAAATAGATCCTCGACTGTTTGACTCCCATTTTCTGTTCTAGCCACTACAAGGTGCTTTGACAATGACGGGTACTTTACATAAACGTTGGTTTCTCTTGGTATTGCTGTTGCCCTTTCAAATGCACTCCACTTCAAGTGGGCTGTCATGTACACGTATTCCCTGAATCAAAGAGCTCCGTTTGACGCTCGGCAGAACTACTCACACCACAGCCCTTGTGATATTCCAGCTAATTACGAGGAATTACATATATATCTTTTATCAGAATACTTCCATTGGAGCTCACTCCCCTGCTGACTGCTGCCAGCTGAGCGTAGCACCAGGTATAGACACAGCAAATCCAGAAACAATTGCATCAGAGCATAGAAATAGGAACAGGACTCCAGCGAGAGGTAAGTCCAGGGCAAGCATCCACACCAAACATCCCGGCATTGCTACCACCAGGTCTCGCCATTAAGTGTGCCAATTTAAAGGTTTTAGAAGAAAGAATAAAAAAAGAATGACCTTATGTGGATTCCAGCCTGAGGGCCCAGCAAGGTCTTTCCGAATTGGCATCAAATCCTGCACTCGTTATTCTTGGAAGGGTTTTATTTACATTATTGCAGTTCTGGGTAAGGATTGCAAGATACAGCTCTGAGATCAGACCTCTAATCCTGCCTCTCTGTTTACTGCATTGATTGTGCTCTCGTAGACTCTGATCTCACCACTCCTGCGCAGTGCAGGCTCCCCTCCGTCAGTGGGCAAAAGAAGAATTACGGGACGGGGAATTAAATTGGGATTCAGCTGAAAAGCTGAGGCAGAGCAGAGAATGATGAAAACACATCATCTGCCACGAGCAGTCTTTGCCATGGTTAAATTTAGAATGTAGGCTCCTCAAGCAGAGAGATGATCCTCTCTCCCTGTGGGGCACCAGCCACACAGTGCTACATAAACATTAAAATAAGAATTGATGATTAATTAATAATGGCTGCCTCGTCCTCACGACCACCTCACAGCTTCCATAAGAAATATTCATTTCCTTTCTTCTAGATGCAGATACAAACAATCATTCAGAAACTTATCTCCCCAGAGAAAATTCCCTTTCTCTTTCCCTTTCACTAAAATATTTTCTGCAGCTTTGGACATGACATTCTGCACCGCTCACAAGCACTCTGCCTAAGAAATAAACACTAATTAAAAAAGCCTCACAAGCCACAATAACCAAAATAAACATCACAAAGGAAAAGTTGAGCTACAGGGAAAGAAAAAAAAAGTGAATCTATTCATTCTCTCTCGCTCTACAACCACATCCTCTACAAAGACAAAAGTCTGTCGGTAAAAGCATTTCAGATGCCATAAGAAGTACCTAGGGATACCTGTAGTCCTTTGGTGACTGTAGAGATGGACATCTGACTCTGATCTTACAGCTTCCGTGTACCAGTGCATTGTTCTTGCTTTTGATCTGCACTAAATCGAGTTTCTGTAGAAATTCAGCAGCCATCCATTCCTTTTGCTCACCCTTTTGCACTCCCCATCTCCTCTTATGCCGAGGCCTCTAGCAGCTTCTCTTCTGCCACCAGCAAGCCATCTATTGAGCCATCACACAACCTTCTGGCAATTCTTCTAGCTACCAAGCCCTCTTGTAACCCACACACTTAAAAAAACAACAAAAAAAAAAACACTAAAGAAACCTTTGTTCCCCATCTCCCAGCATTCACCCCTCGAGCTCCCAAGCTAGTCTCTGCTGCCTGATTTCACTTCCCTCCAGCTTAGCCTGCTTCCTAGATGTCACATCCTACCAAAACCTTGCCTTGCCTCCTCTTCTCAAAGCTTCCTCTTCCTCCTCATCCTTTTTTTCTGACTTTTCTTTTTGGTTCTCTCCCCCAAACGACCAGCCTTAGACTTTCCCAGCTGCTAAGCTCTGCAGGTGCCAGCCACCTAGAAATCACAGACCTTTCTAAGGATTAAAATCCAATTTAGCTTTCAAGATAATTATTAAGATAGTTATGCTTTTTAAATAAAATTCTGTTTCCTTGTGGAAAAAATTATCATCATGCAGGACATCAACATTTGTCTAGGAAATTTCTTGGTGGTATTTTTACTGATAATGAATGCCATCTCTTAATAATCCCCCAGCTCCTCTTTAGAGACAATTATTACAAAAACAGATCTTCCTAATGAAGATAGAGTTACCAAGTCCAGAAGTTTTAAATCACTAATCAGGATGGCTGTGAGACTCCATGCAGCAATTAGTTTTAAAACCAGCTCAGAGATGAAGTTGGATCGCTTTATGAAAGGGATGCACGGTGACTGTGTGCCTACATCCGTGCAGCAGTCATTTCCTTGGTCCTGATTAAGTCGTATGCAGCGCGTGCATTGACATGCGTGTGTCATGTAAGCACAAAAGGACTAACAGCACGCTCAAACCTTGTCGGAGAAATTCAAACAACCAGAGGCCCACAGGCACTGGCACACTGCAGGACACGCCACAAGGAACAAGTGGGGGCATGTATGGGCAGTGAGATTAGTGGGAATAAAATTTGTTCTGCACCAAAACAACCTACATGGCTGTAAACACGAGAGTTGCTGGCCTTCACCTGGTTGTCCTGTACGTACAAAAGGGCAGCCTGGGTGTGAGGAGCCCCCTCCGTAGCGGTGTCACCCCACGAAATGACTTCTGCACATCTTGTAAGCGCACAGTGGAAGGTCAGTACCTCCCTCCAGGAATCTCGTTGCACCACAACAGACAACGTTCACCACGATGCTAAAAACAGGTTATAAAAACTTGGAAGAGCAACTGCAAACCCCTGAGCTGGGCGAATGAGCAAGGGCCCAGTCCATCACCCGGCGTCCTGCAGCTCCCACAGCCCTTGGTTCAGGGCTCTAAACAAACGAGCGCCATTACAGCACGGATAATGCCTCTCAACATATGCATTGTTCGTGTATTTAACAAGCACAGTTTAGCTTTAATTATTTATGATAACACTTCAGAAGAAACTAGTAAACACAGCGCAGTGTATTCTACAAAAGCAGTACAGCCTTTGCTGTGGGAGACTGCTTGGTGGCTTCATAAATGCTTCATCAAATTAGGAAATGGAGGTTGTATCTGACTGAAAATCCTCTTACCTCAGCTACCTGAAAAGGATGTTAGGTAGGTGTGAGTGACTCCGTGAACTCTTAGAACTTCTCCTTCTTCTTACTCCAGCAAAACCAGGTGTTGCTGCACATCAGTGTACCTACCATACGAGTACCTACGAGGAAGAGAGGCAGGCCCTGGTCCACCTGAGGCAGGCAGTGTGGGGTCAGACACTGGCCCCCCAAAGCCCTGCAGCACGCCGACAGCCTCCTGAGCTCCTGCTAGAGCCAGCAATTCCTTACCATGGCTGGGAGGAGCTGCTGGGGAGCACAGAAGAAGGGAAGGGACCCATAGAAGAAAAAAGAGAGAGAGAAGTCATGGGAAGAGGGACAGGAGCACAAACAGGGTGCTGTTGCATCTCTGCCACTGTCCCTACAGCCCTCTGGCTGCAGCAGCACCAGGCACTTGCTTCTGCTGCTCTCAACTTCAGTTATCCAGCAAAAAAAGACCTTCATTAGAAGAGAACACACGTTAGTTCATACCACAGGAGAGATCTGAGTCATGCCGCTAAGCTAAGAATAATCTCAGCATTTCTTTTCAATAAGGCCACCACGCCAGCACACCTCTTGCTGTTAATGGTTTCTTTCCATTAACCTAGGGCTGCCGGACCTGTGCTTCTTCACTTGGCTGCGGGGGGCTGCCGACAGCCCTTCTGCAGCTGCAGTCTGGCCAGGAGGCACCGGCAGAGGAGGGCAGAGGGCTGGAGCTGCTGCTGCAACGTGATGCACCTCTCCAGGCTTTCACCATCCTCCCACAAGAGGCTCTCTGGAAAGGAAATGGAGCTTTTCTGGCTATCCCCCTCCTTGTTACCAAAGCCCTTTTCCCCAGTATGTGTGGCTCACGGTCACTGCGTTCACAGTCACTTGAAATTTCAGTGGAAAATGCCGAGCACTTCAGCAGAAGGGCCGTGCCAATGCTGAGGGCCAATTCCCATTGCACTGCTGCCTGCTATGTCCAGCAAACACGCTGCAATCTCTCAGTCTGGGTTACTGCATCCAAGGGGGTAAAGCAGAACGGCCTGAGGCTGGTAATATTCCAGAGCTCTGATCTTTGCCTTCTTGAGGCAACTGCAGTGGGTAAAGAATCTGTGTTGTCTACCGAAGTCCAAAAATACCTGCTAACAAAGATCACCACAGCGAGCGCAGCCAGGCAGTTTCAGGACACTTGTCCTGTATGTGTGCTAAGCCATCTTGCACGGACCTTCGGTGAGCAGACGCGCAGCCTGTCGGCAGGACCTGACACCCGGCTCCAAAGTGCCCTGCCCCACAGACAGGCAGGAGGGCCGTGTAAAGCCCTACCGACAGCCACGTGTGAGCCATGTCCGAGTCTCATGCCAATTCGGGATTGTTATTCACCAGGGAAACCTGAAACTAAGTTTAGCTCTTATCTGGAATCAATTCTTTTGCCCTCACTCTATAAAAGTCAGGCCTCTTCCTTAATGAAAAAGGTGATATTCACCCCGGCTTTGCCTTTTCTGTGTTTCGACTTAAGATATCACTGGCTGTGTTTAATAGTTTCGCTCCTGCAGAGCAACCTTCTGAAAAGGTCAAAACAAAACACTAGGAGCCAAATTCATCGCTGGTACAACTCCATTGACTTCAGCAGCATTACACCTGGGATAGATTCAGCCGTAACTGCTTCCATTAAGGTAAGTGGAAAAGAAGTGTACTTGCTGTCTTAACTTTACTTTTCAATTGATCTGTTCTGTTCTACTCTGTATGTCTCATTGCAATCAATAGGAATATATCTATTAGAGAAAGTTACAGCAGAAAACATCTAAATAGCTTTTAAAAAAACCCTTGGCTTCTCAGTTTATAATGAATGTCAGGGAGATGAGAAGGCGGCAGACATTCAGTGTGCACTGAAGTGCTTTATCTTTTGAAAGCGGACAGCTGTAAGAAGCTACCGTAAATATTTTTCTGTATAAGCTACATCATAGCAAACAGAGATCTTTCTTACAGATCTGGTCGTGATAGGAGACATGAGCTGCCATTCCCGAACAATGGCAAATATAGCTCAGATATTGCAGGCACGGACTCTGCAAACAGCTAACACGGAGTAGGTTGGGGAAAACAGACTTCTCTGGGATTGCGGTCGTGTTCATCGCGTTCTGCTCTGCACCACACCAGCCATGCTGACAGACCCCTTCTCCAAGGCAGAGGCAAGATCATGGCAATCTTACTGGTATTTCAAGTGCTTGTTTTCTTTTCTGACCTTGTAATGCTTCTTGTTTCAGATCGCTGTCTGCCGTCAAGGCACCCTGCCACCACACCAGTGTCCATTTCTCTGGCTGAACCACCACCCAAAGCACCGCCAACTGAGCAATTTTTAACAAGTGATCTCAGAAAAATACCACAAATCAATCTTCTGGATCAGCTTTCGTCACTGAGGAAGTCTGTCATGAAATGAGATGACACTACCAGCCTAGCCAGCTCCCAGAATTGAATTGTAGTCATGTGGCTCTTGTCATTTTTACTGTTTACTGGCAGAAAGGCTCACCTGTTGCTGGAATGCGACCATGCTCACCTACAGCCACAGCACACTCACTCGAACATGGCAGTAACAAAGCCAGGCACTGCCTGAGGTGCTCTGTGTGCCCAGAGGATCAGGCATTACAGTATGTCCATGTCCCACCTCTTCCACAGCATCAAGGCTGCAGTACCCCCTGTCCCTCACTGGCAGTCACGCAGCCCCTCCTCGTCGGCCTCGTGATGAAATCTGGCAGGAATTACACCAACTCTGACAATTACACGGACCCCTCACCATTGATCTCACATCAGCTCAGTCAGCTCCAGTGACCCGGCCTCAGGTGCTAATGGCTATCATCGAAAGGTTGCTCTTAATGCACAATCAGTCAAGGGAGAAGCAATCATTTTACAGAATGCTGCTGTATTGATCCCGTTTGCATCGCTGGAATCCCTTACCATACCGGATGAGGTGTTCACGGCCAGCGTGCTACACGGCTCCCTGTAAAATGCTGTGAAGATGTAAGTCATGAGGACAGAAGGATTTGGGGAAGACCTTTTTCTGCTCTTCATATTTGCTTGCTCTTCTTTTAAACTGAGTATCATTCACTTTACCTTACATGCTCTGAGCAGGTATGCAGCTGAGAGTAATTCGATTTTCCCACCACAATCAACACAGCCTCCTTCCCTTCACCACCCCACTCCTCGCATCGCTTTGTGGCCACTTCAGTGTCAAACCTGGTCGTCCCTGCAATACGCCAACGCTCCTAACACAATTTGCAGCCTACTCGGAGAGCACCTTCTTGGAAATAGTATTAATCAGGATAATTTCTCCTCTTCCTTTAAAGAGCTCTTGATTGGGTGCTTTCAATCAGCTGTTCGCTGGGGCTACCTCAGGATTTCTGAGGTTCTCATGGTGAAACGGGACAATGCCACCGAGCAGCCAGGGAGCATGCTTAATGCACCACGCTAATCTCAAGGAGGGCCTGTGAAACTCTAATTTGTCAGGTTTCATTACATTCAATAATGACTGTAATTTTCCTGAAGCGTTCTGCTCACTCGAAAATTACGTACCAGAGTTTTGCTCCCCACTTTGTCTAATGCTGCATTCAGAACAACCGAAGGCATCTACTTCTCCCCTGCCACGACTCAGAGGAGGCCCGCGAAAGAGGGGTTAAGAGTTCACTGCCAAATGTATTTATCTCAAAAGCAAGTATAATTCTTTTGCAAACAGCTAAGTGTCAGTGCAAAGCCGAGCTGATTCAGGGTAATAAAAGCACTTCTGTAAAGCTTTTAGGTGACACTATATCCCTTGCAAGCTTTCTCCATCCTTGCTTCTACTTTATCATCCAATGCCATCATTACCTTGACCAATCTGCACATTATTTCCTTTCCAAATGGATCGATTTCAAAACGGCTCATCTGCTACTGCTCAGCACAGGTTTGGGCGATTCTCCTATTGTTTCAGTTATTTCTTTGAGGAAAATTCGATCCCGTTAAGCAAACAAAGCTTTTGTCTTGGCTAAAGACAGCCAAGCTACGGTCACTGCTGACGGACCAAGAGCTTCTTCTGAAACCCTGGCAGCAGCTGCAGCACGCTCAGGTGGCACACGTGTCCCGGCTCAGTTCACAACCCCTCACAGACAACGTCAGCCATACCCTGCACATTAAACAGGTGAGCTACTAACACAGCTGAGTCCTGGGCGCTTCTGAAGGACGATGTGCAACCGCAGTAAATGACACGGTGACCCCCCTGGTTTCGGTCTGCTGTGGCAAAGGGAGGGCTTCCCAAAGACACTAGGGAGCAAAGGGAGCAGTGCATATGGCTTCGACCCCATTTCCAGGGCCTCTCGTTTATGCAGTTAATTCCGACTGATCTGAAGGGCAGAACCACAGGAATCAACATCTGAACACGAGCCTGCTGTACTTTCTCTGATGCCTTTAGAGATTTGGCCTGGCAGTCCATAAGTAACGCCGTGTGCAGATCAGAAAGCCCCAGGCAAAAAGAGAGTGGTCACAAAGGAACCAGTAGAGCAAAACAGACCATCTTCCAGTTGCAGCTTGCAGACCACGTCTGCTGTCCCCTTCCACCTCCTCGCTCTGAGATGACAGGGCCCAGATAAGCAATCGGGACCACAGAGCAGCTCAGTGCACAACAGTCTGCAGTTCTCTTTTTAAGGCACTACACAACAAATGAGTGCAAAGTGATTTGATTATGAATGTCCACCATTCAATTTTCAACACCACCATCATCTCCAAAGATCATTTGGGGTAAAATGTCGGCCACACTACAGAAGGGTGCTTACCAGGGTCTGCCTTTCATACAGTCTAATGTAATGTCGTCAGAAAAACATCAGCTTGGCCAGATTCTCACCTGCAGATACATCACATTGGCATTTATAAAATTTTTCTAACCTCATCCCGATTTTCATGAAGGGCCCATGAGAACGGTTTGTAAGCATGAGATCAGAGTTACTTTTTATTACTGCCTTTAAAATACTGCTCTGGTCCCCACAAACATCCTGTTGCCACCACCGAGTGCAGCTTTCTTACAGGAGGTTAGTTCTGGTCCACAACAAACCGGGAGGAACTCGGCTCTGCAAAGACGCTGCCTCAACACCGATCAGGCGACAGAGAGCTATTTTACTTTAATCCCTCTAGGATCCAAACAGGCACAATTTTGCACACGCAGATTTTTCAGTTTTTACCTATCTTCACAATGTCCTCACCTGAATTGACTTTCGGAGTGACTGATTTCCCCAGGCGAGTAGCTGCTGGGGACAAGGAAACCTGCCCTGTACAGAGCAAGGGATTCAAATGTCTCTTAAACTTGTAAATGGCTGGATGCAAACTTTGTGGCTCAGCCCATCACCACATATCTGCAGACACTTTGGCACACTAAGGCAAATACAGCAAATAACCCTTTTATTTCTAGATGCCATTCTCCATCTTGATTTGAAAGAGCTTTTCAGTGAAAGGTGCTTTGCATTATGCCGAATGCAGAAGCAGCTCCTTGTCCTGCAGCACCTTGTTAAAATGCTTCAAATGGCCCTTAGTCTTCTCTGCTTCAGGCTGGTACGTGCACACTTAAAAGAGCAAGTGGAAGAATTACGCCCTCATTGATGCAAAAGTCAATTTCTCATTCATTGCTTTCACATGCATGAGCATAGCAAGAACCAGAACATTTCTGAAATATCCCCGTTGGTCACATTTGTGACCTGGCCACTTGGGAAATTCAAGCCACTCTGAATGATGTTCATCAGCATCAGCCAGCTCAGACCATGTGCGGGGTGTCATTTTATTGGTAGGACATCAGAGGTAGCAGGACGTCTCAAATTGACATATTGGTTTCACTTTGCTAGACATAAGGGATCAAAGTCATCCCTGGCATAACTCCATAACCTTCAACAGACGGGATATATTTGGCCCCATATGCCTGTAGCAGCTGGGGACTACAATTGTTTTTCTCTTTTCATCCATATTTTGAGGATATGCAGCCTGGTTTCCTGCTCACAAAGCAACTTGAAATTTTTCCCTATATGAGATGTAAGCAAACAATCAGAATTATCATACGTGGCCCTGCTATGGCTGTTGTGGTCATCTGTGGCACATACCGAAATTTTAAATTAAACGCATGCTCTAAATAGCCTGTAGAATAATCTCCAGCTTGACTCTTTATCAGACACACAGCAATCTGTTCAACTGGCCTTCCTGCTTACTAAACATGGCATCAGGCTCCATTTTGAATGTACAATTATGTTTCCTTTAAGTAGCATCTCCGACCGTCTATTGTATTCATATAGAGAGAAGCGGCTCATAAATACCATTTCATATTCCAAACAATTTGCTATAGGCAACTACACCATTACTTTGTTCAAATAAATTTACATAAATCATTATTAGAATGTTTTATCTCAGCAACTTTATTTTGTTCCCAGAGCACATATTAAATGCATGCTTAAAGCAGAGTATTTTAGCAGGAGCTATTCGTGAGCTGTTTATGAGACAGGATTAGACGCTTCCATCTATTTTTTCATTCCAAATGTAATTTCTGTAGCTTTCTCTGTACATTTAAAAACCACACGTCTAATTTGCAGGGGTTTTCCTTGAAGTGCGCAGCAGAATATATGACTGTGCCACAATCTGTTCGTGCATCAGCCGGTGCTTCCCTTGACTCACTCCGCATTCTGCTCTGAACACTTCTTGGGAAAGGCCAGGAACGACACTAAGTCCCACTCGCTGCTTGACTTGATTATACCACAAGCAAACTGTTGTTGTTAACCAAAATTTGCAAATAGTCACCGGAAGATAAATCTATTTCTAGTAAATATTTCCGTGTTTAGATTAATTGAGCAGAGCTAGTCCTCGCTAGCTCAGATTTACAGACCTGCACCCACCGATACATCTTGTAACGAGACATGTTGTTCTTGCATTATTCAATTACGAGCGCGTACATCCTAATCGTGCTTGGCTCACACACTGCAACGAGTGACACCGCGGATAAAACCAGAGGTGTTACCCAGTTACTATCGCCCCAGCCAAGCTCCTGCACCTGGCCAGGCCTGAAGGTACGCTGGCCCACGGCTGCCCGTGCCTGGTGATGGGCTCACCCATGACACCCATGGGACCTGGAGCACAGCAAGTGCCCGGCAGCTCCCAGCACCACAAGAGATGTCCCGTTGCAGGCATCTCTGGTACACCTCAGCTGCCAGCTGGTCACTTATAGATCAGTTTAAACGCAGCAGAAGGAGGGACAAAGCTGAGAAGGCCAGAGTAAGGTTCAATACAAACACCAGCTGCAGCGTGGTGCTTCACCTCGCTCTTGATCTTGAAGAGAACCGGGAGCTGTGCAGCGACCGGCAGCGACAGCTGGGTCAAGCCGAGGGTGGGGGAGAGGAGCAGGCCAGAGGATCACAGATTCACAGAATATCCCGAGTTGGAAGGGACCCACAAGGATCATCGAGTCCAGCTCCTGGCACCACATAGGACCACCCAAAAATTCAGACCATACGACTAAGAGCACAGTGCAAATGCTTCTTATACTCTGACAGGCTTGGTGCCGTGACTACGTCCCCGGGGAGCCTGTTCCAGTGTGTGACCACCCTCTTGGTGAAGAAACTCTTCCTGATGTCCAGCCTGAACCTCCCCTGCCTCAGCTAGACACCATTCCCTCAGGTCCTACCACCGGTCACTAAAGAGAACAGATCCCACGCAGCCCCTCGTGAGGGAGCTGCAGATCGCGAGGAGGCCTCCACTCAGCCTCCCCTTCTCCAGGCTGAACAGGCCCAGTGACCTCAGCTGCTCCTCACACGTCTTCCCCTCTAGGCCTTCACCGTCTTTGTAGCCCTCCTCTGGACGCTCTCCAACAGTTTCAGGTCCTGTTTGTGCTGCGGTGCCCAGAACTGCACCCAGTACTCGAGGATGCTCACTTGCAGGCTCTCCCAGCTCCGTGCCAGTGCTGCTTGGTGTGAGGGGTGGGTGGTGACGGCAGATAAAGGGAAACACTCTTGCAGACCCCTGCCTTTCCCGTTCCTGAGCATTCCCGGCCCCAGCACTTCATCCAGAGAAGGTGGCCCCGATCAAATCTCTTTGTTTATGTTTAATTTAAGGGTACTGCATAACCTCATAGGCCTGGCCAGACCTCTTCCAAAACTAGCATGTCATTGAAAATTGCTTCAACTGCAGAGACTTTCAACCCCACAGCCACGGCGATACCACGTGCATAGCAAGCAACCAAGTGCTAGCAGCCCGGCAAAGCTTCAGTAACACAGCCATAGAAGATGGCCATAATTTATCATCTCTGCGGTAGTTTAATCCCAGATGCACCATTTGCTAATTTATTTCCATATGTACCTGGCAGACAGATTAATCAGCCATCTCTCTCTGAAACCTAGATTGCACTTTATCCCTTTAGTAAGCAAGAGAAAACAAATGTATGCAGCAAAATTAGAGCCCCTTGCAGGGGATCTCTGTCAACCTTTATGGCCTGCGGTTTTCTTTTTTTGGCTTAACAATGGCTTTTCAAGGGTGTCCCACCCACATCTGCTTTCACATCAGTGCATTTCTCCACCTTTTGGAAGTGTCTAATGCTCGTGAAAGGGAAGGCAGAGGGAGGGCGGGGACGCCCCTTCTACTTCTGGGGTCAGCTGGGGAGCGCAAGGTGCCGTGAGGGAAGGGGCAGAAGCCAGGGGCCTCCCCAAGTCCGGCAGCAGCTCCTCCGGTTGTTCTTCTGTGCCGTGGTTTGCAGACTTGCAACACTGGGATAATAATATTTCACAAAACATTTTGAGCTCTACTGATCATCTGAGCTAATTACTATTATCAGCAGTAATGTGCTTCCGATGCACTTAGCCCTTCTTCTGGAAAACTCTGCGTATCCCCGGGAAGGGGCCGCACCAGCCGGAGCCGAGCAGCTGCTAGCACTTCAGTGGTGCCAGTGGTAATAAAAACAGCGTCACTTCTGTGCCTGGTGCCCTTTAAGGATCTGTTTGCAATCCACTCTTTATTTTGATTATACGACATTATCTGCATTAAACATAATTAGTCATATTATAGCATTTGCCAGTCTAAGTGTAGTCACTCCACAAGGCCGGGTGGAGCTGAGTGAGCATGGCACGGTCTGAAACTGAAGGGGAAGAAGTAGCTGGAGTCAGTGCAGCCCCTGGGGGGACTTGGCCTTGGGCACCTCCTGACCGCAGGCTTTCCCTGTGAAGCGTGTCCCTTGCACAATCACGCTGTGACTCCGCTCCCCGTGTCAGAGCCTTAGCAGGGACACGCAAGACGTCACTATTAAAACACGGAGAGGTAACGAAATGATTGCTGAATTTTAAGTGATTTATGAACTTCAGTATCCTCATAACAGTTACAAGAATCCAAATACCTAAATATTTGGATGTGCCACTGACAGATGGTGCATACCGGAATAATCATACAGAATATGTCACTTTTCAGAACGTGCTTACTCCAGAGCTGGCATGTTTCAGGGGCTTTCTGCTACTAAAATAAGCATCTTGTATTTGACTCTCCAAAAACATATTTTCACAAATACACCGGTGTCTTTTGATAGAAAAGCTACTGCCTTGTCACCGTGCACACACCGTACCCAAAGAGCCGTGTGCCGCACCTGGCTTCCTTTGCTGTGCCTGCCAGTTGGGCCCAAACACGGCAGCCACCCTCCTCATTAAACTCAGGTTTCCAGACTGAGTGACAGCCTCTTGCTGAAGCGTATCTGTAGTTCGGATTTGATCCACAAGTTACCTGCGATACCAACTTTTGCGTTTGCATAATCAGAAAGAACAAGCTAGCTTCTTTTACCTCTGTTCCTCCTTCAACAAGTGTTGAAGCCCTGAAAAAATCAGGACTTAAGAGAACACCGGTCCATTTTACTTCAAAACCAGTGCCAAAACAACACGTGCTGTAAGCTCACGTGGGCTGGAAAAAAACCTGTCAGCAGAAACACCACGATACAGCCTTCCTCGGGACAGACGGGATTTCTGAGCTTGCTGGAAGGCACCCAAGTGAGCACGGCCATGAGACAGAAGACACGAGCCTTGTCTCATAGGTGAGACGCTGGTTCTGCTTACACTGATGGCAACCACCCATCTCTTACCCACACCACTGGAAATAATTTTTGTTAATTAATAATGATTACATCAATTACAGTGGAAAAATGCACCTATTTGTGTCAGGCGTCAGTGAAGTGGTAGTAAAAGCAATGTTCCTGGCAGCTGCTCATCCATCCCCGCACCCAGGAGAGTGGGAAGGGGGACGCGGTGCTGTCACCCTGCAGGGTTATTACCAAATAGCACCCTCCACCCACCACAGGAGAGGGCATCGCCCTTGGTGACGGTCCTGGCAGGTTTCCTGAGGGTCCCATCCTCCCCTCAGTGAGTTCCCAGTGCACCAGCCCTGGTCCTCTCCGCAAGTGAGAGCTGCTGGGGAGCCGCTTACGACACACCACGTACCGAGCTGCCTTAGCTGCTGGTAAACAGACAAATTGAAAAGATTAATAGTCACTCGTTTATTTTGTTACAGTCGTTCCCATTTTCCCAGACAATCAAATTGGTAAATTAGAGGCATAATTTTCCACCAATTAATACCAGATGTGACACATTTTTGACATTAAAATAGTAAATATAAAAGAACTGTCAAATACTTCATATCCCTAATACACTGTCTGAATGAGAAAGCTAAAATCCTCGCACCTCAGACCTACGCTGACACGCAGACACAAAGGATGTTGATGTTTCCAATCACTACACATCCGCATGCTGAGCGCTGACTCTTCTTCAGTCACCAGTGCCTTTCCCAAATGTGTATCGTCTTCAAAGCCCAAACCCTGAAGCAATATTTATGCCTGTAATTCAGTATAGAATGTACCATCATCACGTAACGGTAGATGCCAATAAAAAGTAATAGAAAAAGTCAAAGACAAACCAGGGTCACCACATGTTTTCAGTGCAGCTCGGGAAAACGATAGTTACAAAAGCTTTTAGGAAAGAAAATGGAATCTGAAATCTCAACTTGGCTGCATTTATAATCAGCTGACCTGGTGCTTCTCTTTTGCAACCGTTTCTACATTAAGACATCAAAGCGCTAGTTACTGCACGGTCTGTAGCGTGCTAAGATCCAGGAGCCTGTAAGACTGTGTGTTAGAACAGCTATTTGCAGTCTCTGTGTAATAAAAAGCCCAGCCCCACAGGTGGCTGAACACATCCGTAAGATATTACCAGAAAGTTTCTTCCTCCCTCTTTACTCATTCACATTTTAGCACATTTGACCACGCTGAGGGAACCTGCCCAGCCCTGCACGTGTCCTGCACCCACGCCCTGTGCTCCCCTGCAGGCTGCCCACCTCCTGCAGGTGCTGGTGTCCACAAACACGTCACCTGGGGGGACAGCGGCGGTGCCACAGCACCCCTCTGCCTCATGTGGCATGCTCCTGTCCCCGGCGTTGTTGGGTGACCCACTCGAGGCCTGCGGCAGCCCAGTGCTTCCTCCCCGGCAGCGGAACAGCCCCAGGACGTGAGGCTGGCCCTGCAGGGACCTCTCTGCCCGCCCTGGGCAGCTGCTGAGCTCACCTACACCTTGCCGGGCTGCCCGCAAACTGCAGCCATAGCACCTGCAGCACGACCCTCTGCCCTCGTCCCAGCACAAAGAGCCTAAGAGCCTACGGCGGGGGTTGCCGCAGGTGCCCCTGCCTGCACAGTGTGCCCGCTCTGCATCAGCAGCGGGTTTGGGGCGCAGGGAGCACTGTACAGTAACTCCCCCTCCCCTCAGTTATAGCCATACCCCCATTTTCCACACAGGCCCAGATGGAGGGGATTGTTGGTGAAGGCTGTAAGTGCCTTTGCAAAGCAGGAGGCATCCCATGCTTTCTGACACGGGACATGTGCCCCAGCAGGCAGAACCCCGCCATAGTTACCCCCGCTGGCAAAGGCATTTAAGGAAAACGTGCCTGGGAGGAAGGCACGCTCCCTCTCGTGTCTTGTCACGCACACAGGGAACGTGCTCCGCAGCCAGGACCACATCTTGTGCCTTGCCAATACAGACAGGTACCCGCCGCATCTTCCAGCCGCCAGACTCACCTCATCAAACCTCTTACTCACGGGAAGCTGCCACGGACATCAGCAGAAGCTTTCTCCTGATTAGAAGTCAAAGGCTGTGCTGCCTCTGACCCAAATTAGCCGTCTCCATCAGGATTAACTGTCTCCATCAGGTCTCCAAAACTTGCAGGGGCATCCAGTCACAGCAGGGAGGAGCCGAGCTGAGAAGGGGCTCAGCCACGTCTGCAGCAATGCCTGAGGAGCCTGCAGCAGAAGGGGCCCTGGGGTCCTGGACCCAAAGCGAGGGACAACCGGCAGGTGGGAAGAGCTGACAGGGACCGTCCCTGCTGGAGCTACGACATTTGTGGTGGGACAAAATCCAGTCAGAGGCTGCAGAGCAGCTACTAAGCCTGCCCCAGCCCCTGCCCAGGCTCTTTGCTGGGAGAGATGTGAGAATGGGGCACAGAGCAGGACCGGAGCCCAGGCAGAAATATCTCCCTTTCAGTCCTTTCCCACAGAAGAGCGGTGGGGGGCAAAGGGGAATGGACTTTAAATGGCTTTGCAAGAGGAGCCTAGATGAAAGCAAATCAGCTACAACTGAGAAAATCCAATCTACTTAACTGTCCTGCACAGAACTAATTTTGCCCGGTGCAGCTGTGACCTTCGCGAGCATCAGGTCAGCGGCAGCCTTACTATCTCCAAATGAAGGTGGGAGATAGCGTCCCTTAGCCGGCCACCACGATGTCAGGGAGAAAAGAGCCCTTTTTATAAAGTGTGGTCTCTGGATCAAGAGGAGTGTTACTGGAAGATTACACTGCAAATCTAATCCCTTATCCCTAATGCTCAACAATCTGATACATGAACTTGCCTTTCATCAAAGAGGCCGGCAATTGCGGCATTAGGCAACTCGAGCAATGGGCAGGGAATGAGGTTGTCAGCTTTATCAGCCAGCTCAGGCGCAGCTGAATGGTCACACCAGCTCCTCGCAATGAGGAGACCTTACATGTGTGGTTACCCAGCTACAGGTTAAAAAAGGTCTTATGTTTTCCATAATGCTGCTACAAATGCTCCCCTGACCGGTCTCTAAGTATCCGCAGGCTGCCCATCGAGGCGGTGTCGGACAGCTCTCAGTCTTTAACACTTCTATGTTCGAAACCTCACTGACTTTCACCAGTCTCATTCACTCCTCCCAGAACGGGGAGCACCAGGCGAGCCGCCTACAAAGAGTCACATCCACTAACCTCGGCTACCCAAGGGCAGGCACATGTCCAATGGAAAGGAGCAAACGGTCCCAGGGACGATCACCAGGACGCATTGGTCCATCAGTGCAGCTCAGCTAGTGGCTTGTTACCAACAGAGATCACTGGAGCTACCCCCGCGTCTTCAAAGAAGCACCATGCGGTGGAGCAGGGGACAAGGTTCATATTTCTAATCGCAACAAATGAAAATAAAAATCTTACCTTCATAGTCTTGGAGATAACCTTATCACAAGCCAATATATAAACACTGCTTTGAAATCAGAATCAAGTCCATGAGCTACAAGAAATTGTTTAAAGGTACTCAGAGCATATAGGCTAGAAAATGTGTTCATCAACAGCTCACACCTCAGCTGTAACGTGATCTGCTCTATCCCAAATCTTTCTTATTGCAGGATTTGTTATCATGTGCTCTCTTTCTACCCCACTCAGCATCCCAGGCTCCTTTATAATCAAACAGACACATGAAACGATCGGCAGCTGAAGGATCCAACAAGCACTATTTGCTTAAAGGAGTCAATCAAGAAGGATATAAGATGTACTGGAAGTCACAGAGCTGACCGCGCTTCGACTTTCATCAAATTAACCAGAGGAGCTCAGTAACCAAAGCCCCAGCTCTGTGGCAGGCTTTGTGATTAAAGAATCAGTCTGACAGCCAAGCAGATGGACAGGCTCTTGCTTGTCCACAGTGGGGTCTCAGCCTCGCACTACTGCACTGACTCCAGGAACCACCTCCGATGCCAGGAAGGACAGGACCCTCTCCTGCCCTCTGCAGACCAGTCCCCATCTGTCATCGTGATGGAAGGGGCACCACAAAGCTCGGGTCTCGTGGCTGCGCAGGGATGAACGTGAACTGATGGCTGGAAGTGAAAACTAAGCTGATAAAACTCGTTACAATTTACCAAAGGAACAAGCCACTAAGGGAAGCAGTGATCTACATCTTGCAGTCTTCAACATGGCAGGATACGAACCCGAACAGCGTTTATGAAGAGCCCAGTGACTGGGTGGACAACTCATCCGCATGATATAGGACATGACACTACCCAGCATACTGAGATCGTCTGCGCTTAAAAACTGGGACTCTACTAGTCCTGGTCCGTGTATATGACAGAACCACTGCTGTACAAGAAACATGAACCATTCTTGGCTTTTTCAAAATCAGCATACGTTTCTGAGTTGTTTTTGTGTTTTTTATGTTTTTTTTTTTTTTTTTCCTGTAGCGATCGCAAGCATTGACTTCCTCTATTTTTGTCAGAGGAGCTCTTGGTGACTCACACGTGGATTGGGAGCTTTCTCAGCCCACAGCTGAAGGCAAGGGTGTTAAATATTTCATAGAGAGACAGCTTTTCTCCCAAATGTTTGGGATAAATAGCTTAACCAGAAACCAAAATACAAAAGGGTTTTAGCTGCTGGAAAAAAAATATGCCTTCTTCCCTTCTGAGCAACCATCTCCCATAGCCTGCCGTCCCTCCCTGGTGGCCCCCGGCTGCCACCACCACGGACCCTCACCTGTGCTCTGTGGCCGTGTCCATCTTGCAGCCGAACTGGGCTCCTGTTTAACCAGCAGGTTACTCAGAAACCAGCCTGGCCTCAGGAGCCTGGCGCTCCCAGCTGAGCCCACTGGTACTAACGGTTGTCACAGAGATGACAGCGGTGGGAAGAAGTTTTTGGAAGTTTCTGTAATATAACTGTGTCCGGGCAGCAGAGCAAGGGAGGGGGGCACCCTCACGTGGTCTCGTGGTTGTCTGGCTGCTGGGGAGAGCAGTGACCACACAGGAGTCCTGCCTTTTAACGTCCAATAAAACATCTGTATTAGGCAAGTCACTGGACCTTCCGAGGTCCGTGGTTTCTAACCCCTTATTATCTGCTGACTTTATTCTGTGCAGCTACTGTGTGACTGGTGCTTTATTTCCTCGTGGTCATTTCTATGCAGCTATATAGCACAAGTTGGAATGCAAAACAACACGAAAGAAAGGATCGAATCCTTGGACAGTCAGTTATAAACTCTCTCTGGTATCTGCCTACAGGCAAGCAGGATGAAATCCTTACCTAAGCATCAAACAGGATATTTACTTAGGCATTGTTATCTCTGTTGAAGTATTAAAAGAGCACATTATCAGTGTAACGTACCCTCATCTGAGAGCAAAATGAAGATTTGCACCATGCAATCCAGAGCACTGACTTTAATCTCACCAATTTATTTGCTGGGAACGTGAAAACCGAGGAAATTCAGCTCGCACAGCCATGAGCAAGGACCTTCTCAGCGGGAAACCCTTGGCTTCAGGGTGGACTGTCACCTGCAGTGCGCCGTTACAAAGGTCAGCTTGGGCATTTATCATCCGCAGGGTGAGAGGCAAGGCTCATCTGTTTTGGTGAACCTTCTGCTAAGCCAGAGGCATCGCTGGGATGCCACATCACCAGGTCCTGCGCTGCTCCGAAGCTCTGACATCTGCTAGGAACGGTAAATTTTACTCTCTCTAAGTGAAATGGGCTTCCATTAAAAATTATGTAAATACTGCTAAGAATAATAGAGAAAATTAGTTGAAACAGCACGGCAGCAATTAGTCACAGGTCCTACGGGGACCGGGCAAGCACTGCAGCAACACGCTGAGCACAGACGCAGCCCGCGCCTGCTGCCCGCCGCAGGGAGGTGGCTGTGGGGAGGCTGCGTGGCAGCGCTCAGCACGCCGCAGGATGGGACCGGCACCTAAAATAACCCTTCCTGCCAGAAGGCAGGTTTTAACATTCAAACTTCATGCAAACTTGAGGGGAAAAAAACTGAAGATGCCAACTTGAAAGCCTGCTGCTGACACAAACTGAACAGAGGAACAACAACTAACTGAGAAACATCAAGTGGGGGTCAATGCCTGCCTGCCTCCGTCCCTCACATAAATACACGGCCCTTTCTACCCACTTCAATGGCCACTTCAAAAGCAGCAAGCTCTTTGAGATACTTCACTAGGCTAAAATCAAATTCTGATTTTGCTTATGCCTCTCTTTTTTTTTCTAACCTGCAGCTTCCCAGCCCTGTTTTATTAAAGGACGTAGCTGCGAGCAGAATGGCACCAGCACGTCTGGTACTTGACAAGGCGGGACTGAAGCCCTGGGACTGAGCGGGTCAGCAGAGGCGGCTGGCAGTGCTTAAACCCAGAGCTGGGCTGCTGCCTGTCAGCAACCAGCAGACAGGAGATGAGCACTGAGATCATGGGAACAGTTAACATGCCACACATAGAAGAAATGCCTTGTTTTGAGGACTTGTATGCATGAAAGGCTCACCTTCCTATAACCCCTCAGAAGACTAAAATAACAGATTATTTATCCCCAGAATATGACTAGTTTTTGCCTACTTGACTCGGAGGAGGAGACTTTGCTTGTATTGCCTTCAAATATTAATAGTGAACTGCCAAGGCACCTTTCTTATTGAGATGCACTTGTATTTCTCTGAGTAATTCCCAGTGGCATTAATGAGAATCGCTTATATAAATCTTCATGCTCCAGGTTAAGAACCTCATCCCATAATCACGACCGTGGCTTTAAAGCAGGCAATAACCAATTTCTTTCTCTCCGTGTTACAGCACAGTTCATATTTTGAAGTCCCCTGTACCCCCCAGAGCTGTGCTACTCCATCTCCAAGTTAGGGCACCAGCCAGCTCCCCATCCCATATGCAGCCAAACCATGTGCACTTTCCTCTTGGACACAGTGAGTCACCCGAGCCATCAGCGGTTCTACTTTGGGATCACAAATTCCTGCCACAGAGAAGAGCAGGACCTTCCCCGAGCCATGCTGGGAAACCTCTTTGATGGCCAGGTTTCCCTGGTGCCACGCAGCTCCTGCAGCTCTGCTCGGCCGAGCAGCGTCGCCTGCCTCGTTGTGTAACCACTCCGCGCTCACACAGCGAGGATGCCAGCTCATCTGAGCCCAATTAAACCCCCAAAGAATGATTCATATCAAACTGAACCGTATTTACTTTCAGTTCATTATCACACTCCCAACTTGTAATTTGGGGAAATTTTATATTCTGAGTGCAGCAGCAGGCTGCGGGCTGAGCACCTCTTGCTGCTCTTTAAGAGACACGCGGAAGAGAGACGCCTTTCCTTTTCTTGCCCCCTCTCCTTAGAGAGGAATGAAGGCAGCAGAGAACTTTAAAAGCCTGCACCTATTCATTGTATCAACGGTACAAAATTCTAGGTAACAGGCGAACCAGAGGAAACGTCACGTTTAACCTGCTGGACCAGCCCCAGGATGAAGTTTTGCTCCGGGCAAGGACAAGACAAGAAGGTTCTTTATTTTTTTTTAATAGCCTCTTAACACGAGCCTGGGCTGGTGCACAAATGAGCAATACTGCTCGAATGAGCCAGGCTCCTTTTTCAGGGCCCTGATCTGGCAAATGTCCCATCAAACCCAGCGGGGGCTTGGCAGCGTGGAACCGGGCGGGCAGCACAGGACCCAGGCCCCAGGATGTTACGTGGTCACAGGGCAGCGAATAATTACCTGCGTCCAAGTTCTCCGGCGTGCTAACATTTGTAATCCCCGTAAATGGCAAGACAATACTATTAAAGCCAAAACGCTCCGCTCGGAGACAGCACAAGCCTTGTACCGAGGTGCCAGATTGCATCGTTATCAATGCTTCGAGCTCGTGGCACCTTAAGTGCATTTAAAGGATCGTAACTATTAAAGCCCAATTACCGCTGGGTCTCCAGAGCAGGTGCGCTCCTCCAAACAGCAGCCTCAGAGAAAGCGATTCAAATTGAAATCACCACAGGATTTCCAAAGTGTGAAAGGGACTTGTCGAGAGTAATTAAAGGCTCCAGAACGCAATACAAAGGCCATACCCATCTGGGCACATGGGAGCGAAAGCACCATCCCCAGCTATGTGAATTGATGGCAGGAGATCAGCTCCTGACCGGCAGCTTGAGCAGGCACTCGTGGGGCGCCAGGGCAGGGACACTGGTGGGACAACCAGGTGATCCCTCTGTGAGAACCCTGCTTGATACCAGGAAGATATCATGAAACAATTAGCGAGACAATTGCTGGCTAATGACTGCACCGTCTCCTCATAAACCTGGTATCCACCAAGGGCTGGCACAGCCAAGGCAGGACCATGCCAGGCAAATGGTGGCTGGTAGGAAGATCCCAGTCACATACAACAGCTGGAAGTGCTGGGACGTTCCAGAGGTGTGATTACAGTCAGGGAATCAGGATTCAGAGGATCATCTGGATTGGAGAAGACCTTCAAGATGCCAAGTCCAACCAGCAGAACCAAGCCCACGATGATGCCCAGCCTCACGCCAGGCCCAAGCCCCCCGACACGCTGCTCTGAAGCACACTAGCTCAGGGACATCCACACGGGGGGCACAGCAGAGCCACAGAAGCCCCCACCCACCGTGCGAGGCACCGTGGGCCAGAACTACCTTGCTATCACTGCCCCAAGATGCTGAGGGCAGCTTTTAAAATAATCCCATTTACACAGCCAGCCGTGAAGACCAGAGCAGGCACAGCCCCTGCTTTGGGTTACACCTCAGTCCCCTCCCTGCCCGGGGTGCTGCAGCTGGGAAAACGAGCCCAGGAAAATGCAGGATAAAGCAGAATCTCCCTTGCTGTCCTCCTTCAGAGCCTGTGACAAGCCTGCTTGGGGATTTCAGTGGCCAGACAGGATGCTCCAGCTGAATCCCCGAAGTTGCAAAGGAACTTTAAAATGATTAAATAAATAAGTTGCAGCACTGTCTGGTACAGGTTAATAGGCGCTCATTTCAGCAGACGGTATGGGGCGAGAAAGGTTGTGCTCTAAAGACCGGAGGAATGAGCTGGACCTGAGTTTTTGCCCCTGACATTTTCACCCTCTCAAATACCTCCCTCTCCCCTCGTGGGGAAAAAAAGAAGGGAATACAAAAAGCCGCAGACCAAAAGCCCACATGCCCCACTGACTCTGGCAGCAAGGCGGGGCTGGAAGTGCTGCTGCTGCTGGGCAGCGCGCACCCAGGCGTGCCATGGGGCAGCTGAACATCGCCTTTCCGAGGAGGTGCAGCTTCGTTCCTGCTGTCAAAACACACAAAGCCTCCTTTGGCATCCCTGTAAAGCCCCCAGAGCCAGGAGGAGCCCTTCCAGCAGCAGGGAGCAGTAAGAGCAGCATAACCCACGTCCCCCGCAGCTCACTTTGGTTTATGTGCCGCCTAACCGGGACAACACGCAGAAGCACATATAAGTTAGAGGCACGTGCCTGGATCTTCGACTGCTGTAAATTTCTGATTTTATTGCACCAGTGTGTCTGTCGTAACAGTGATTTAGTGATTTTCCTGCAGCTATTCTACTTCATGCCATGATCCCAAACGACAGGAAAACCCACCAGAGGCAGAGGGTGATAGCAGCAGGCTAACCCCACTTCAGACCCCGCGCTGCACCCCAAAACTGGGGCTGGGGACAGACGGCACAAGGACGTGCCACCTGAGGGACCTGCTTTGCCAGGGGGGCTGCTGGAGTCCCTTGTCCCCTGGCCCCGAGGGGAAGGGGCCAGCGCTGGTGCCAGCCCAGCAGCCACAGGGAGTCGAAATTCAGTTTTGCCAAAGCTGCTGAAGTAACTGGAATCATCTCTGGGCATATGGCTGCATCTTCAGGGAGAGAGGAAGCCGTGGCTGCCTCCCTGCCAAATTCCTGGTATTTATGGAATATTTACATGTTGTGCATCTCGGATGTCTCTCCTTGCTCGCGCTGCTTGCTGTGGAGGAGTGACGCAGCCCAGCCCAGCGGGGACCGAGGATATCCTGTCCACGGCCCCCACGAGGGCAACTGCACAAAGACAGTTTTAGCTGCATCAACCCCCTACGCTCTCCTCTCAGCTTTAACTGAAATACCCTACAGAAAAATGGAATAATTTTAAATGCATCTGTAAAACACCATGGCCTCCCCCTCATGACCACAACCCGGCCAGGGAATGGGGGAGAGCTCCAGAGGAGCCCACCACCAAGGCGGGTCCCTTGTCCCTGCTCAGAGGTGGCCCTGGGACAGCTCTGAAGGATCGTGATGGACACACAATGAAAGCACAGCTATGTCTCTCTAACATGGAAAAGACGTTTTCCAAGAGGCACCAGCTTCAATTCTTAAGAGCAGATGACCAGGAAAAGGGGTAAAATCACCTCTGGCTCCACAAGGCCCCTAGCCCTGGGGCGTTCCTGCAGGAAGGACAATATAGAGGAGGCTCCCAGCTTCCACTGAAAAACACATCACCACTTCTCTCAGAAAGAAGCTGCAAAGCCTAAATCCCAAACTGAGCATCCAAGGGGACAAAGTGACTGACTGCCAGCGCCCAGAGGCTGGGGGACTGGTGACGATTTCTTACAGACGACAGCTTTGGTGAGGACCTCACCAAAAGAAGCTCTCACACAGCCACAGCAGGCCGTGGCCCACCACGGCTACGCCGGCAGGAGGACAACCTGCAGGAGCCGACCAGGAGAGGAGCTCAGCTTTGCCCTCACAGCCCTGGGCTCTCTTCACGAGGCTGATTCCACACAGACTGCGTTATACCTCAGTCACTCTTCCCTCCCTACTCCCAGCCCTGCATTTAAACACCAATGTCAAAAGCGTCCCATCTCCGATGCTCAAAGCCTCAGGCACGGCACACGCAGTTTGCTGCATCCCTGGAGGGAGAGCCAGACCCAGAGGTCACAGCGTGGTAAAGAGAAAGGAGCCAGCAAGGCCACGGGGCGCCTGCTCGGCCCCAAAATGAGCCGGGTTTGGCCTCAAACTCCACCCGCCCTACAGTCGCGCCCCAGGATCCACGGCTCGTTCAAAGCCCCGATTCCAGACATGAAGATATTACAGCTTACGTATGTTCTAGGCAAAATGAACAATGCTGTGTTGATGTAACCATTGGCAAGAAAAACTACGTTACTTTGAATTGGGAGGAAAAAATCATTTGCATGCCCAAACCGAAGCCAAGAACAATTTGCCAATACGTTCAGAAAAATCACAGCCTCTTCTGTTTCACAAATATTTCCAGAAGATATTATGGAAGGTAGGATCTCCCTTACAGCACGACAACAACATTAAAATACACCACCACATTAAAAAATACCCATTCCATAGTACATTTTTGAAAGGAAGCCAGCTGGCAAATAAAGAGGTGATGTATTGAACAGGTTACAAACAAATACATGTTCTAACAAAAATGTTTGCAACTTTTTCCACCCAGCAGTTAAAAGATACAGTAATACCTACAATATTATACGAATACTTAACAAAGAGATGGCTGCATTTCAAGGAAATCAGTTTTCCAAAAGATTGCATGTAATTCTGTGTACCAGGAGTCTGTCTCAGTGCAACAACCCCGCACTTTTTCATATAACTATAAATACATATAATTACGTATGCATTTGTTTATAATCCTATATATACACTTTACACATATGTTACGTATATACATGCATATATAAGGCATATATATAGAAACAAGTCTGGTTTAAAGTTAAGAAGTAGAATTATATCACATCAGAAATAGAGCAAATAGCAGATTAAATTCCAGAACAATGACTGTAATGACCTACGGATGAGAAAAGCAGCCCCAAGTATTACTGTTCCAGATTTTTCTTTTTCATGAAACCTGCACATGCTCAGTGGTGCAGGGCCCTGTTTGAACTGCTGTTAATTGTTTTCATGATTAGTATTTCACTCGCGCCATCATAATTTGAAAAGCAAGGTTTATGGCCAGCAATGGGAAGTCAGTGAGGAACAAAGCCTCCCAAGGCAGCAGGTCGGTGGCTGGGCCTTACAAGCCCTCATGCCCCATCAGGTCATGACAGACTGTGAAGCCTCATATGCTCATGACAGACTGTGAAGCCTCATATGCACAGAGTAGCTGATAAAGTCCAGTAAAGAGACTACCCTTTATGTGTACTTCCTTTAGTTGCAGCCACAGTTCAGAAGGAAGTGCCTCTTCCAACAAAACAACTTTAATATTTTTTTTCTCCTCAGACATGCTTTTCCTCATCTATACTTCACAGTCATCTGCAGCCTCCCAAAGGGAATCAAATATTACCCCTAGGTGTTTTCATGAACTGCTCCTAGATGTCTTCATGAACTGACTGCCGTTTCCAAGCCATCAGGGGTGTATGTCTTGGCCGCTCTCATCCCACACTGGCTTTTGGTATCAAGAGACAGGTGACATTTTACTACTTGGAAGGAGCTGTGGAAATAGGTATACTTAGACAAAAATAACACCTCCTGTTGAAGACAGCTGTATTAACATTTCCACTTCATGCAGCCCAGAGTAATTTCAAGAGGACTACCTCCTGCCTTTCTGCTAAATCAAACTGTTCCCTGCAGCACACATCCCTGCTGCACAACACCCCCATGCTTGTCAAGGTCTTTCCTACCCCCTCGCTCCTGTCCAGATTTACTCAGGAAAGAGGGAGATACAAGAGCTTCAGCATCAGGCATCCATCATAAATTCTCGTCTATATCACGGCACAGCTCCCCTGCTCCCCTCCCCATTAACTTTCTCTCCCCTACCAGGATGGTGGAGATTTCAGACTTAGGCTGACTAGCAGAGCTCAGCGGCTACCACGGAAGACTCAGGAGAAATGCACGACTTAGCCCTGCCTTGATTTCATTCCAACATCTGCAACGTCCTTCCGTCAACAGAAATAGCCCAGAAGCAGCTAAATTATAACAGGGATATGATAGACTTTTCTGGAGCAGGGAAAACGAATTAAGGAGTCCCTCCTTCTCCTTGCAGCAGCTCTCTGTGGATGTTCATGAGAATTTGCAAATGATTCAGACAGCATTCACTGGCAAGATCAGCTCTGCCAATTATTCCTGGACCTATCTATTAAATTTAAGAAACCCCTGAGAGGCTGAGCCTGTCACAGACTGGGAGCTGAAATTAATTCACCAAGCGAGGGAAGTTTTTAAGAAACTCTTGCCACAGATTGCTGGCTTGGGCTCTCACTGGAGAGGGGATGTGGCTTCCATCAGCAAGAACAAAACCTAGCAGACCTGTCTGTTTTCCTCAGTGGAGCACGGCACAATTAGCAGCATTAATGGATAGAGCATTCATTTAATTCAGCTTTTTGTTCCACAATAAAAAAAATAAAGTCTTCTGTCTGTTTTTTATTTGGTTTATAAATTAACCTCCTTCTTTTCTCATTAAGTAAACAATGAATGAAAGATTACTCTGTGGGAAAGATGCAAGTGCAAAGGGCAGCGGTTTTGTACTGATGCAGCCATTTCCTTCCATGCTTCCAAATAACTCTAGGAGGCAGAAAATCATTGATGTCTAATCATTTATTTACTCAGATACACTGTTTTCCTCTAGCTGAGGGGAACTTGTGCCTGGAAAGCCACACAAGAAGTTGGCCTGCCTACAAACGGCCCCACTCCTTCAGAACAGCGATGGTGAAAACGTTAGGGTGCATCCAACATTAAGCAGCGGTGCGGTACAGGGAAGGGAGGGCACGGCCTCGTGCTCCTTGCTATTTGTACCTGAAGTACCCTCCCATCTCATCACCGGCATCTCTGCCTTCGCTGCCCCTCTGGGGCAAGGTGGTGCCCAGCTGAGGATCGCGCAGGCCTGGCTGGGGCAGACCTCTCCAGGGGACACAGTGCTGGCTTGTCCGCCCCACGGCTCACCTTGTTCTGCTCTGACTGAGCCTCTCTTTCCTTCTGTGGGCTTCAAAGCTACAGCCACATGCTGGGATTCTCTTAGCAAATGCTAAGACACATTTTTGCTTTGATTTCTGCCCTCCTAAAGCATAAAAGCAGATTGCCAGAAATGGCTGTTCCCTTCTGCCCAGCACCTGAGCCACAACCCGGAGCCCTGTGTGCAGCGGCGGGCTCCCTGGTGCGAGGGAGGACACGAGAGCCTTCTTCAGCCTACACAAGAGAAGGCTCACAGTTTGTAACTACCTAATGGGAGGAGGCTGTAACAGAAGATGGAGCCAGACGGAGGTGTACAAGAACAGGGCCAGAAGCAACAGGCAAGTTTAACATAGGAAGTTCCATCTGGATCATTTTTTTTTTAATTATTTTTTTAGTGAGGACAGTCAAGTATCTGAGCAAACTGCCCAGAGAGGCTGCAACATCTCCATCTTTGAGCAACTGTCTCCCATTGGCCCAGGGCAGGTTGCTGGAGCAGTTGACCATCACAAGTCCCTCCCAGTCTAAATTCTGAGTGTGTACTTGCACTACATGCACAATCAGACCTGTCTCGGTCAAAGACAAAAGCAGTAGCAGAAGAGTTGTTACCTCCTCTGCCTTTTCAAAATTGCTTAACATATCAAACCTGAAGATGTTTCCAGAATCCTATTCTTCTGCATTTATTGCTGGTCATTGCTGAAGGCCCTTGGCACTAGATCAGTATGGCCCCCTCCAGGACTTGGTACCTTATGAAGTCATTGCCCATGGGTGCACCCCATTTCTCTGGAGAGGCCAGCAGGCTGAAGAATGGAAGGGAAACTCAAACCTTCTGTTTTCCAGGCTGGGGCAAGACTCTGCACTGCATTCCTCTTCTCCAGATGTATAAAAAGTTCCTCGTTTAATTGGATTTAAAGAACTTTCATAATTTTGTTTCCACAGGGACAATTAACCAAGTGACCAAGAGCACTGCATCCTCCTGCCCTTGTTCCCACTTCATCAATCTTTGTGCCACCCACAAATTTTATCAGAAATAATTTTATATTTACTTCCAGATCACTGCCAAAAATGATGAATGGCATGGGGGCTCCGGCTGATCCCTGCAGAGCTACATTAAAAATGTTCCCATTCAGAGACGATTCCCTATTGACAACTACTTTTTGAGATCTGTCAGTTACCCGGTTCTTAATACATTTAACATGTACTTCAGTGAAAGTATATAGTGCTAATATTTTAATCATAATGTCATGTGGAATAAAATCAAACGCCTTACACAAGTTTAAGTATATTATATCTACACAGTTATCTTATCCCCCAAACTTGCAATCTCATCAGATAAATCGGGTTTGTTTGACAAGACATATTCTCCAAAAAAGAATGTTGAATGGCATTAATTATATTCCCTACCTTTAATTCTCTAAATCCTCTATCAGTTCTTCTATTCTTTTGCCCAGGATTGATGTCAGGCTAAGCTGCCTGCAGTTACCTTGGATCTTCCTCTCGCGCATGTTCCATGTACGCAAAATGTTATCACTCATTGTGAATTTCTAAGAGCGCTGTGAAAGACCAAATCCTTTATGTAGTTTCCTTACACTGGAAAAGCCTTCATTTTATCTACCTTAAATACAGTAAGACACTGTGGCTACTCCTGCTCTGGCCGGGCGCTTGCAGCGGGGAGGCACTCCTGGCAATTTGCCTTCATCCCGCAACTGCACGGCCCCACGCTCCTTCTGCTCTTGAATGGCCACGCGCTACCAGTGAATGAAGAGCCTGGCTTGTAGGGACTAAAGTGATGATGCTGTGAAAGTGACACGTAGCCCTATCTGGCCTTCGCTACGGGCAGTGGGATCAGTCCAGTGACAAAGCCCAACCGACCAAGGATCTGCCAAGGCAAAGACGGGTTTGGTGGGAAAAGGAAAGTGCTCTGAGGAAGCTGCTCACACAAGTCCCTCCACTTTAAGGTATGCCCTCCCATGGTCCCTACACCATCCCTGTTAGTTAACTCAGCCTGTAGTCAGGCTTACACTTCACAGAGACCAAGCTATCCTAGTCTATGAGCAGCAAAATACTCTCTGTCAACTCTGGGTAGGGATCTCCACCATGTTCTAGTAGATCATGACCTGCTGCAGCTATTCATGTTTTATCACCCCTCGATTAGCAGTAGCCATGCAATCTACCCTGTCACAAAGCTTTCAGTGCTATGGACACTGCTGCTACTTGTACAAAATGCCTTGGAGCATCTCTTCAGTGACAGAGGACATAGTTCTCTGTGTGCTTTGTACCACTGACCTACATCAAATCAAGACCTGTGTCTTGTCCTGTTCACCCAAGTCCCCCGTGGAATGGATCAGAGCTGTCTAGATGTCTAGAATATCTCCAACAGCACCTGGCTGAGGAATGCAACCAGCAGTTTGGGTCTTCAGGCACAGCAGAGCTTTCCACAGCATGGGGAAAGCACTGCATTTGCCTCGGAGCTGGGGTGAGTCTGGAGCAAACCTCCCAGGAATTAAGGGAATCTTTAATAATGCACAAAGCAATACACAACATCCACCTACCACAAAAGATCTAGCGCGGCAACCCAAAAATGGACCCAGGGCAGCCAGATGAGTGCATTTCACTGGAACGCCCTCCTCTGCCTCGGGGTAATTCATCTAACGGAAGGAAGGGCCGCTGCAGAGAGCTAGGACACACACCAGGCAGGGAACTTCATAAACACCATCAGCGTGATGTGCATTCAGAAGGGAACACCGAACCAGTGTGTTCACTCCAGTCAGTACTGTTAAAATGGGAGAAAAATATGCATTTAAATAAAACTCTTCTAGCAGGAGGTACAGCGGCAGTTCAGTGGGAAGCATTAAATACGCTTATTCCACTTCAGCCATTAACTATTTTTAATTTTTAAGCAAGTTATCACAGCTACTATAATATTATAAATATTATATTACTCATTCAAAAAGATTAAATATCTTTAGTAAGAGAAGATATTCTTGTGGCTGCCTTAGTAGCTCTTTGTGATCTGCTACCTGGTTTCTCACCCACCCTCCACGCTTCTCCGGGACTCCATCCTAGAAGGTACTGGGTCACCTCGATTCCTCCTCACCCCAAGGAGAAGCAGGAGCACTTTGCATCAAGCAGAACCAAGCTCTGGATGTATCCCAGGTAAGTGAACCCATGCTGTGAGGATGTTTTAGCAGATGGAGGGGTGCTGGAGTCATGGGCCACGTACAGTATCCACGCCATGCTGGCCAGGTGAGTCCCACAGCACAGGACAACGCATCCCCTTGGTCTGTAGTAAAGGATGAACTCTAACAGTTACTCTGTGTGTATTATACCGTGGGGTATTTTCTCGTATTATAAACCCTTTAAGGTGGGAAATGGCTCTTTCTGGTTTGTTTATGCAGCATCAAGTAACAACAGGTACATAGGTCAGAACGGGCCCATCAGGAGTCATTACAATGCAAATTAACGACGTGCTCGCTATGACTGGTGACTGGGCTCCCTTTTGCAGACCCTGGCAGACACTCTTGTCAGGATGCAGCTTAAAGCAGGTCTGTATCTGACTCCCCAGAGGAGGAAAACACAGCTGGCCTAACCGTGGGAAGGAGTATCTTTCTTTGCCCTTTCACTGAGATGGGAACCCACGAGCAGTAACCCACTGTCTCTGTGCACGGGAGGAGGACCCACCCTGCTGGACTTGGCTCGGACACCAATCTGTCATCATAAAAATGTATGAGGGACAAAGGTTTGCTTGGGACTGGGACAGGAGCAGGACTACTTGTTCTCTGATCCTACCTTCTACTCTAAGACATGATTCTGACTAACAACCAGCAATTCATTCAATTAAAACCTTAATATTCAGCCTTTTGCTGTCACCCAGTCTCCCACGTGGTAAACACATTAGCTTTCCATAGTCCTTACTCATTTCCCACCAAACAAGCACACAGGCTCTCTGAAAACATCCTTCTTTTGAATTCCAGGCACCTGATGTTTTGCTTCCAGGTACTGCTCTCTGCCACACTCTCTCTGCACAGCCATTTTAGAAGTAACACGGACAAAAACAACAGCATTGTCTCCGAGCACAGCTCCACCACCTAGCTGATGGAAGTTATCATTCTAGAGCTGAAGGACTTCAGCAAAACAAGCAGGGAGGAATCTCTGTACGGCTGAAAAACAAGGAGGCAGAACAGCAGCTTTTCAATCACAAGCAACGTGCCATATGCTTTAGGAAATAACAAGTTCAACAGTTGGTTGATAAATAGCTTGCCACCAGAAAACGCATTCCAAGAGGCACCCAACTGCTGCACACATAAGCGCAGAGCCAGCGCGAGTGGCGCCGAGCCGTTCCACAGTCCCCGAGCAGCTCCGAGCACACCCACACGGGCGGCGGAGGGAGGCTCGCAGAGGGAACCAGAGTCATTGTCCTTGGGCTGGGGAGGGTTTGTCTCACCTCAAGGGGCTGCACCATGTGGCCGCAGCGTTGTTTGCCCTTAGGACAGCCTCTGCTTTCCCTGCTACCCGTTCGTGTGCATCTGTACCCCAGTTTGCAGAGAAGGATCATGGGCTGAACGAGTACTCACACAGCCCCAGGTCCAGCACAGCCCGTGTTCAAGCTTAAACCATCAGGAGGTTCATTAGCTTCAATGGCACTATTAAAAACTCAAAGTTAAGCACATTCCCAAGTGCTTTCCTGAATCAAGCCCCAAGTAAAGAGCTTGTCATTAACAAAGGCACTAGGGGCAGGACATGAAAGATGTCTGCGATCACACAGGTAGGGTTTTGTGTGAGCTTTTCAGCACAGTTTAGCTCCAGCCATTGTAAATGTACATGAATTGTAAGTTCACCCTGGAGCACAAGAAGGGCACATCTTCTGAAGGCATCCAAAGAGTGGAAAAAATGTGTTGCATAATAATTATTCTATAAAATTAAAGTGACACCATCAAATCCTTTTTGGCTCCAGGACCTGGCCATTACACAGCCTGGTCCAAGAGCAACTGCCCTTTTATTTCACCAGAGACTTCTCTAACTGCATCCCGACGACCCCTGCCCCCTGGCACGGACTCCTAGGGCTGGAAAACCAAAGGGAAGTGCAGCAGAAGTGGAGGTCAGATGTCTCGGCCCGAGCCATGAGCCAGAGAAACCACCAAAGGGCAAGAGGTCAGTGGCACACACATTCACTGGGCTCCTCTGACCTGCGGCGGGAGGTGGTGTTACGGGCTGGGGCCTTTCGGAAGGGCAGCAGCGGTACTGACAGCGTGCCTTTAAGAGTCCTGCCTCAATGGGATGAAGCCAACTCAATTAGTGGCTTTAATGAGGATGGCGTGGGGTGCATTCCCATCCAGCCCCCGAGCCCCTGGGAAAGGCAGCAGCATGGCAGGGGAGCGGCAGGGGCATTTGTGGCACCTGGGCTAGAAGCGGAGCAGCAGCAGGGCATCCATCCGTCTGTCCCTCCGTCCCTCTGTCCCCCCATCTTCCTCCACGGAGGTTGCTGGGCAACCAGCAAGCTTTCGGCTGGCCGCTGACGTCCGCCGCCGCGCAACTAACTTGATTTTGATGGATTAGCATAGGGTGCAATCCGCCGCGCGGCTCTCCCCCCGACACACGGGGATCATTAGGATACAAAGGAAAATACGATAAAGCGCCGACTTACCACGCGTGCAGAAGGCTGAGAGAAGGAAAATGCAGGCGCTAATGAGATTAATGCTCTGAAGCGATCCCTTATTTCACAATAGAAAAAAAATATTTAGTTAATAAAGCCTCGCAACAAGCAGAACAGATACACACCCAAATCGTCCCTCTCTTGCATCCTTAACTCCTGTGTGTCCTTCAGAAACGCCATTTATTCTTTCACTGCTCCCCGTCAGATGATGCTTAAGACTATTTCCCTTCACCTGCTGGAGACACACCGCTGGGACACACAAGTTCCCTCTAATCCAATCCAGCCAGGCATTTATACCACTCTTATTAGCTCGGTATCCGAACACCCCGCTGAGCCGCATTACCATTAATTGTTTCTCAAGTGTCAGCTACAGACTCGACTTCATCCAGTACAAAGCAAAGATAGGATCCCTGCCCCGAGGAGTTTTACATGCTAAGCAGATGGTTAATGACACCCGAGCAGTAACAGCGCTGGAACTGGTAGGGGATAACATTTAACGAACATCGAACAAATTAACCGGATTCATTATAAACTGCACTTGCCTTTCCTGAAGAACTTTGAAGATCTGGCCATGGCTGTTTTTCTTGATAACCTGAAAATTTGTATCGGGCTTGTGACCTAAAAAACAGAACCTCCGTTTTTTTTTTCAGACTAAAAGCTGTTTCCTAACTGGACTTTTTACTGAAAAACTGACCGTCCATCTTCCACCAAGCACACACACACACGGTGTTTTGTCAGACGGGGGGAGAACGCATTCTTGGTTTCACAGAATCACAGAATTTCTAGGTTGGAAGAGACCTCAAGATCATCGAGTCCAACCTCTGACCTAACACTAGCAGTCCCCACTACACCATATCGCTAAGCTCTACATCTAAACGTCTTTTAAAGACCTGCAGGGATGGTGACTGCACCACTTCCCTGGGCAGCCCGTTCCAATGTCTAACAACCCTTTCGGTAACGAAGTTCTTAAAGTTTCGATAACGTATTGAGTTTCAATAACGTACGAGGACCATCGGCTCTCACAGCTAAGAGACCACAAACCCACAGCGCCCACTTACACAGCTGATGCACTTGGTTGGGACAAGCAAGGTCCAAGATGATCTCTGTTCTAATTCAACAGATTTCAGCCCAGTGTGCTTTATTGCTGTTGATACTAGTTTCAGTATCTTCGGCGCTGGGAAGCTGTTCACAATTTGGGTAACAGTAGATGGTATTTCTACAGGATCTCTAGAAATCAGTTCTTCATTCTGAAATACTAGATACTTAAAAATATTTTTTCCACTCAGCTTTGCAGTGTAATGCACAAAATGGTTGCACTTTTCCTCTTAGTCTTACTGTGCCCTTCTCTGTCAATTGCCCAGGACACACCGGACAGCTCCTCCCCACACACCAAGCCCTCGCTGCATTCTCAAAGCACATTTCCAGTTTCTTACTCCACAGTGACTCACTCTGTATTTCCTTACGGACTCCACAGACCTTTAGGTAAGACCCTGAAGTGGGAATTGACTACAGAGGGGCTTCTCGTGGGTGGTGGAGCGTGCAGGTCTATCTAGCTTTCAGCTATGGACCCACACGCTAAAATCAGAACACCCTACCCCACCTCTTGCCCCAGTTCTACCTCACCAAGTAAAATTTTCTAAAGCTGTTAAAAGGTGGGGTCCTTTCTCCACTGGGACTCAAGAACTTCAGGTCTTGTAGCTCACTGGAAACCACAGAAATCCAGGCATTCACGCCATTTTTACACAAACCTGTAAAATTATTTCTGTGTGGGCAGCTAAAAGTTTGCATATGCAAGGTATGTAAAAATACTTGCAAGAAAACAAAAGCCACAGAAGACAAAACAGATCCCCAGCAACTACATTCAGGCCAAAAATGTGCAGCCATTGAGCATTTAAAGGAGGCAATACGACCTCCTCCCCATTTAGATGAAAACCTTTATTCCTCCTCAATGTAAATTCAACTTAGGACAGCTCTGAGACTACCTAAAAATGAATTTGCGAATAGAATAATTGATAAGACTCCCGGGTCCTTATTTCTGTGTGCTCACATAATGGCAATTAAAGCTAAGCACCTTTGAACAGCCTCTAAACAAGCGCATGGAAATCTAGGAGAACTCTGAGTGGGGATTATGCATTAACCTAATGTTCATAATCATGCTCAGAAAGTTTGCTCTTTCAAAGCTTGAAACAGAAATGTTAATATTCTGAAGCAAATAAAAAACCTTAAGCTATTGCAAAAGGCAAATTTGGAATTATGCATATAATAGGTAATAAAACTTCAAAAGACTCATCACATACTGCAATTAAAATGCCCCAAACAGATTTCGAATAGCCTTCTCATTTCTAAGGAAACTTGTTTCTTCCCCCGGGTAAACGGCTGAACTCAGGTGAGCACCAGACTGTTATTTATTTTAGGAACACACATACTCCTTCATCATACTGCCATGAAAGGAGTCCAGCATCACGGACCGAAGTGGCAAACAAAGCCAGTTCCACCTCATCTAATCTTGTTCTTTAAGGGCTCACGTTATCAATCCCTTTCTCAGAAATCTTCAGGTATGAACAGCCAATGCAAAAGAATGAGTCTCTGTACACAACAGAGTAACAACGTAAGATGAGGAAAAAAAATCCACTCCTTTCAATTTCCAGGCAATTAACTGGAAATCTTCCATTTTTCGGAAGAGGAGAGGATGTCTGTCTACAATGTGATGATAGTTACGAGCCATGAACAGGAGCAGGCTCCAACAATTTCTACTTAGCTTGCCTAGGAGAAGCAAAGTGTCCCTGTGGAAGGTGAAACTTATAGCTACAGCTTCACAATGAATTGCCACACAGAAAGCAGCAGGCAACTCCCTGCCAGGGCTGACAATACACCTAAAGCTCTTACTCTCATCACCACGACTGCCAGTTGGATTTTAACCTAAGTCAACGCACAACCATAGACCCAGCTGGGTGAAATCACCCTCTTTGATTGCTGTCCCCAAGTTACAGGCACTGGGGACACAACCTTGGGAGTCTTTGGTCTTGCCTAACAGGAATGGCTGTGGCATGAGGGCAGGCCTTGAGCACCAGGTTGGTATCATACCATCCTGCAAAGCAAGGTAAAGGATGCTCCTTCACACAACACACAGAAATCAAAGTAGGGCAGGTAGACATTGGTGGAAATTTTGTAATGAAATCAGTCCACATAAAATAGAAACGGTGTGGTATTCATGACACAAAGCTACTGACATCAGCCTACAGGACTTTATTATAGGGTGGTCCATATGAACTAGCTTGGATTCTTACACCCAGACTACATGACTTAGGTACATGTTACTCCCAATCAACATTGGTTCAAAAACTAACTCTTCTGCAGCACAGAACTGAAGAGCTAGAGAAGCTCCCAAGCACCACACCAAAAAGCACTTTGCCTTATTTGGTGCCTTTAATTTTCACAGGAAGAAAAACAAACTTATATGCAAATCATTTTACACTTAGTAAACTCCGAGTATGATAACATCCCTTTATTCTCAGACAAGTTCAACTTTATCCCTTGTAGCCTGTCCAAAAACATAATAAGATCAAGATGCTCTTGTTTTTCTAAAGACTGTCATCTGAGTGTGACCGTTTCCTTCATTAGCAGAAGAATGCAAGTGTGGGACATAGGATGAGAACACAACAATGCCTAGATGGAGGGAAAGCAAAAAACAGAACCCGGACAACAAGAACAATAAAGAAAAAAAGAAGTTAGAGTTCTCTGTTCCTGTGGCCTGCCAGAGTCTCATTCAGTTTCTCTAACAGAGATGATGATGACAGCCTACTGTAGATGATCTTTCTACCCTCAAAAGCCATTGAAATCCTTCATTAGGATCAGAATTTTATCCCAGTCCCTGATAACTAACATTTTTTCTGCACATGGCCTGACTTAAGGCTAAAGTAGCTACTCTGCCTCCTCAGATGCTATTTCAGCTAGGAAAAAGTCACACAAACTAATAAAATAGGACTAATCTAAAAAGCAAAGGCTCCTACAGCCAGGCACAGCAACCCCAAGAGTTCTCATATATGCTCTCTCCTGCTTCTGCTCAGGGCAGTGATAGTTTGAGAGCGATCTCAGCCTCTCACCTGGACACGCGGCCTGTCAGTGGGTTTGTGTTCTATGCACCAGCTGCAAAGCCAGAGCCGGACGTGCCTGCAGCTGCGGGCAGCTCCCTGACCAAGGGTGAGCCTTGCAGTGGCAACACCTCGCACGTCTGGATCTTGCCCCTGGTGTGCCATGGGCTGGCAAGGCGATATCCAGGCACCTGGAGCCTCGCAGTACCCACCTGCTGAACCAGGGCAACTGTCTCACAGTGAGCAACAAATCTGGTAGACATCAGGACAATAAATAACTTCCTGATTTTTCTGTTTTCCTACTGGTAATTATGTCATTGCTTTTCTCACAAAAACAAAGCCCCGAAGCCCCCATGGTGCAGCACTGTTAAAGGACCGTATTTAAAACCTGAGGACTCCACTAAATTCAAAGACCCAGAGCAAAGACACGAGGTGTAAATGAGGAAAGCACCCGATGTCAGGGGATGCAGTACGTCAACAGATACACACCAGCTGAGGAACTGATACAAGCATATGTTTAAATCTCAGAAGAGAGAGACCTAGATGAAAACAGACCTGGAGGAGAAGCTGTTCTCTCTCTGAAATGGCACTGTGTAGGAAGAAAATGCTTTTTACTGTGTTAAAACATCTCAACATTCTCCCTTCCTGTTTTTCTTTTACTTTCAAAACAAGACTTCCACACAGATCGGTGGGAGCAGAACTTAATGTATTAAAGCATAAACAGTTTTCACCTCAGGAGCAGCAGCAGATCAATATGTGTACTGTGGAACTGAGCCTGCAAAACTCGCTCAGACAACTCCCGACTACGGGTACCAGCAGTTTGCCAGAGAAAGGCTATTGAAGCCTTTTATAGCAATTCAAGCTACAAAAGGATGTCCCTCTATACACAATCATCACAGCCTGGCATATCAAAGCACTTCCTAAGTCTTGGTGCTCAGCATCGTGGTGTGTTCTTTTTTTTTTCTGTAGCAATTTTTGTTCTGCCGAGGAACCCTTGGGCAATGTCCAAGAATAAGGAGAATTTCTGCCACAGGATGCCTGGAGCACTCCTCCTCCACAGAAGAGGCAATAAAATCAGCGCGGGGATGCGCACAGAAGCCATGCCACGGCTCCTCGGGGGCCGGGCAGGGGACCCAGCAGGGCTCCGGCTCCCAGCCAGCCACCAGCACACGGGCAAAAGGGCCCTTAGGGGATGAACCAAAGCTGAGCCCCAGCTCTGGCGTGCTGCCTGACGAAATCCGAATCTGTCTACGCGGCTGCAAACACTGCTAACAGGTGTCATGTCTGCGCTGACAGCTAAACCTCTGCTTGGCCCTGGATTAATGAATACAGTACCTGACAAGAGCAATTGAGGATTAATGGCCTGTAACTGCTCGGCCACCTCATGCTCTATAGGGTCAAGCACATAAATATTGGGATGGAAACAGTTTCTCTCAGCCTGCTGCTGGCACTACAAGGACCCCGTGAACCCTCGGGGCCGTGCGGGCCAGGCGCTCGGGCCCACCTCACATCGCCACGTTCAGCAGCGCCCACCTCAGCCCCAGCTGGCCCCTGGGGAAGGGTCCCTGCATGAGGCACTGGCGACTCCCCACCGAGGGACGCCTCGGTCGGTCACTGCCCACAGGCTGCCCCACAGGACCATGACTGAGGCACCAGGCCCGAGTGACCACAGGTCCCTCTGCCTCCACGCAGCACCAGGACACAGGCGGCCCCCAGCCTCCACCAGACCCTTCCTTGCTGGGAACATCCCGGTACCCGAGAGAAAGACATAAGGGCCCTCCTCTCGCTCTTGGATGCCGCATTTAAATTGCAAAAAGCTGACTGTTACAGCAACTGTGGAAACAAAGGTGTCAGAGGTGTCTCCAGAGGGCTCCGGTCACCCCATGCAGAGGCCAGGCTCCCCGAGCACCTGCACTCACCTCCAAACAACCACCACGCTCAGGCTATACGGACAAAACTGCAGCCTAAAGCAACAGCACTCTTCCAGTCTGGATCCCTACATATGTGCCCATATGTGTAGTCCTCAGCCCTGCCTGAATTAGGGTTAGCTGATTATTCAGCTGCTTTATCCTGGGGGAAAAACAAACAAACAAACAGATAAGCTGGAGATTAAACTGGAATGACTTCCTGAGAAATTGCTTTCTGTGAAGAAAAAAAATATGTACCTTACACAGCTCCCAAGGGAAAGACAAATATTCCAGTTGCCCTTAGAAGGGTCTAATAGAAGTGCTGAGTAAATTTGTATCCACATGATGCTGATCCTCCTTCAAACACCTTCAGATGAACCTTCCAGGGGACAGAAGTAACGCTTGCAAGATCACTGCTCATGTACAACTTCTGCGCACATACAAGGGCACATTACTACCACATAAGGCTGTATTACTCTATGGCTCACCTTCAGACACAACAGTGGCAGTAGCCGAGAAAACCCCTCACTCCGTTCCTGAGTTTGTCACATGCAGGTGGAAGGAAGGAGCTGGTGGAGGGAGGGAGGACAACACTGTGGTGCCACAGGCATGACAGGAGGTAGGCACGTGATGGCCCACAAGCTGCTCTGTGATGGCAGCAGGAGCCACACTGACAGGGACATCTCCCATGCTGGGGACATGCTTGGGAAGAGTGTTTGGGCCAAAGAGCTCAGGCAGGCCTCAGAGGCACTGCTGGTCCTTGCAGACAGGATGCCCAGCACCCCAGCTGGCACCCAGCTGACACCAGCCAGGCTGCTGGTGTGGTTATCCACTGCCTCGGGGGTTCCTCTCCCCAAATTACAACTCAAAATGCCCCTGGCCAGCTCCTCACCCCTGCTCCCAAGTTTCATGCAGGACCAGCAAAGACCACAGCTCTCCTGCAATGTCACCATCCCCAGATCCTCCCTGCTTGCTGGGTCCTGCAGCACCCTTTATAGAGGACCCAGAGGTAGCAGTGGATATACATGATCTATAGGTATCAGCCCCTGAAACACTGCTATGGAACACACTGGAGCCAAAATACACTGGAGCACATCAGAGGATTGTGAAAAGATTAACCTACAAATGCACCTTTTGACCATTTTTACCATTTATGTGTAGTGCAGCCCAGTCCTGAGCCTTGCAGTGCTGCAATACCACCAGCGCCACAGCAAGGTTCACCAACGCTGTGGGGCTCTGAAGCTCAATGTCAGCTCTTTCCAGCCAGAGAACAGGAAAAAGAGACCACAATCACCCTGAGCACAGTAGTCACTGATAACTCTTCTCTCTAGAAACATAATATTGAGAGTATTTCACGTATTTGTTGGTGGGGAAATTACATGGTGCTTTTTAAAAATGGATTATTAGTGAGATGTAAATGCCCATTGAGATCAGCAAGAAAACACATATATATGCATTAAAACTGGAGAATTTTACCTTTCCCTAAAAAAGCAATTGCTGCTGTCAAGTACACCCTTCTATTATAGCCACATGTTCTTTTTAAGAATAGCTAATCAGAAAAGCATACAGAGGTATTTAATCAGTTTTTTTTTTTTTTCTTTAATGACCTAATGTTTTGGTTTGCAACCGCTGCCAACTCACGCTGGGTGGAAATTTAGTACTGTCAGCATTTAATTATTATTTTATCGCAGATTTCTCTACCTTCCTACAGTGAAGAAATAGCTAGGGAAAAAAAAAAAAAAAAGCAGCAATGAACAGCATTTCTAGCCATTAGACCCTGTCCTCGCCACGTGGCTGTACTGGAAGCAAGCAGTTTAGGTCACCCCAGTGCATCCTGCAGCCGCCAGCTAGGTGACAGGGGGGACAGGGGCTGAAATATCAAAATACCTGCCAAAGGACCCAAACGCAGAGCACCTGGGTTTTGTTGTACCTTGGCCCAGTGGCAACAAATTGGACTGGTTCCTTTTGTCAGCTTAAAACCCGTTTTTGTAATTTTCCTCCTCACCTTCTGCATGAACTCAATTCCGCAACCTGTAACAAGCTACAGGGGAAATATGTGTGTTGATGTGCTGCAGACTGTAAGACAGGTTTATTTGATGCACACAGTGCGAAGAAACAAAAAACAATTAAACAGGCTGTGTGGTTTTGAAGAAATCCAGGTCCTGCCATGCAGCTCCTGGTCAGCTCCCAGTCCAAGCATGTCTCACCAGAGCCTGGATGGGGCTGCAGGCAGAGCTGGACCCCACTTCCTTAAAAAAAGCAAGATTTTGGGTTCAGCCCTGGCCAAAACCAATGGAGGAATGGGGCTGCAGCAAGCTCAGCTCATGTCAGCACAGAGCAGGAGGCACTCTGAAGATGCAGGCGGGTAACTTCATCTTCCAGGGCAGAGGAGTAGTCAGCCACACACTTATTAAAACACGTATTAGTTTGTGATAGCGATCTAAGATAAAGCTAAGAGGTTTGTCACCCAAAATAAGAGAGACAGAAAAAAAGATGCTATTGCTGGAGCTGTGTCCACAGAAATTGCTTTTAACCCTAACAGAGGATCCCACCCTACCGGTGACTCTCCCAGAGAAACACAAGCACCCTGCTCAGTGTACACTGCCCTCTGCATACAGCAATAATCACATTTGAAAGAGAAACAAATGTATAGAGGCACAAAAAACGGAGATTAGGAACAGCAAGGTGACGACATTTTACTCCTGGATGGCAGGGCTCTCTCACCAGAAATGAGGCACTGCTCTCCTCTACCCAGAAAAAGCGGTCATGGGCATGGGATCCACCAGCCAGACGGTCGATACAACCCGTGGCAGACACAGGGAGCTATTCTGTCTGCTCAATGTCTTCTCGCATTGCACTTTGCACAGTTCCTCACAAGCAACACTCCTGGAGCGAGGATGTGTGCTGAAGAAGCCACACGTAATTCCAATTGTGCAGAGTGAAAGAGGGAAATGGCTTTGGTCACTGGGAGTATTTGAATGTCACTTTGTTAGGCTGTGCATTGCATTTGACAGAGCTAGCAAAGGAAATGAGAAGCGATAACTGATAGTGCCGTGATTAGATCAGCCACCCTGGGAAAGGTGCTGAAGCAGAGATATTTCACTAAAATAAGGAGAAACCTGGGAATAGATTTCTGGCAAGTGATCGCAAAGAAGATATGGCCAGAATTAGAAATGGATTTTGCAGGCAGATAAAACGTAATAGATAGAAGGTAGCTCAAAATGATATATCATGAGGCCCTATAGAGTGACTATAAAGTCTGCCTGCAGTTATTTAACATATAGAGATCCTAGAAATACTTAACTTCAAAATACACTTGCTGTGTTATTAACTTTAACGTGCAGAAATAAAATAATGTTGCACTCAAGCTTTCTAGGAAAAAAAAGAAGCGGTCTTCTCCCCGGCTCTCTAGGCCCTGTCTTCAGTAGAGCGGCATCACTTTAAACAAGATAGAAAAGGGACAGGAACCTCTTTTTTGGGCTTCAGTCTTGAAGAAAGTAGCTTCAGCAATAAAGGGTGTCTACTGGCAGTGATAATGAATGCATCGTAACAAACTCATTGCATGCACTTCTGTAATCCAACCATGTTTCCTTCTGTAACTCACGGGTGAAGCAGTTTTTTAGACTACTACTAAAACATTTTAGGGGAAGAGGGTTAGCTTTATTATCTATTACAAAGGCCTTCAATCATCCTGCTGTCCACGTCTGTGTGTCTGTCTACTCCTTAACTGCTAACTTTGAACATGAGGACAACAACCTTCCTGCAATTCCACAGAGCGAGGTAGTCAGGAGACCCAGTGCATATGCTGCCTGGGGGAAAGGCTGCTACCTGGGTTCAGTCATTAGACATCAGAGTTAATCACCACAAAACAGAGGTGTGTTGACAACCCATCTTTACTCACTCCAGTAGGCATCAGATGTGGAGAGGAGCCCATGGGCTTAGGGGCTCCAAAAAGCCGTACGTGCATCACTCACACTGGCCACAGGGACACTCGCATAAATCACCTCATGTATCAACGGAGAGCACGCTTCAGAGGATTCTGAGAGGATCTCTGGGGAAGAGCACAACGTTAACACTGTTTACTGACCACTGGAATAAAAAATGTGTAATAATAACCATTATCACTGTATTGGTAACTGCAACAGAGCACCAAATTCTGCATTCATGACATTAGATGCAACTGCCACTGCATCCCACAGGACCTTCCCACAAATACCCAAAAGTGGACTTTAAACACAAACCATCTACCTTGAGCAGATGCTGAGCTACTTGTTCGGGCAAAATTTTCACTGAAATCATCTAAGACAAGCAGAGAGAGTAGATTTTGGCATGGAAAGGGACAAGCTTCAATTTTTGCCCGCAGTTGTGCCCATGCTGACACCAGAGGAAAGGCTGGCTAGGTTTTTCAAAGTGCCACGCTGCTGGCTTCAGCACCTGTAGAAGTCAAGCCACTTCGTTGCTCACAGGTGTGGCAGACCGCCTTTTGGCACCCAGATGAAACTCCTTTTCCTCAGGTTTGGACAGAAAAGCTTGATTCGCAGGGAGTCTCCACAAAACAAAATTCTACTTTTGAAATAAAACATGCCATGGGCTGACTCCTGCTGCCGTTTTTGTCATTGCTGTTTTGTCTGAGCAAGAGCAAGAGGTGGGAGGCCAGTTTCTGTCTATATTAATCAATATTCATGTGGTTTCCTGCCCATTCATTCATGTGCTGTAACTGTTTTTGACAGCATAAAATCTGCTGAACGTAGGCAGGCTAGTAGCAGCTGCTGAAGAAATGCCAATAATCCCGTGCATACCCTCCAAATCTCCCCCACGTTCCTATGTTACTAGCAGGCAATGGGAACTTAAAGTGTTTGAAACATTGAAGCAAGGCAAATAATTATATTGGTGTGGGGACTTCTATACTGCAGGAATTTTTGTCCCAAATATGTTATTCAGGCTTTTGGTTTTTAGGATATGGAAGAACAACTTTTTTCCCCACTCTGCCCAGGATTGGGATCTCTGCTGTTCTGCGGTCCCAGCTCTTACCCCCAGACTAACAACAGAAAGCATGACCCTAAACAAATTCAGAATGAAAATTACTATGGGGGGGGGGGAAGGTCCAGATTTCAAAGCAAGTCCTGAGCTGCCCACATCACACCATGAACAGGCATCCCCATTTAGGCAGAAAGGAATTCATGCTAAAAAAGTGAGAAGGCAGACGGGCTGGCACACGCCGACACAACCAGCGCAGGGAGCAGGCAGAGTCCACCAGCCTGGGACATAACGCTCCCGTGTAACTGGGCAACTGGGAAACAGCGATACAATTATCACCAGCATAGGAATGGCCTTGTTGTGGAGCCCTGCCATGGAAGATAATACTGTCTTGCCAGGGAGAAAAAATAAAAAAAAAGCCATCGCTAAAAGCACTGCGAAATTATCCCCTTGATGAGGGGTTCAAGGCCTATATAACTGTGTCTGGCCCTTTTCCATTCATCAGGGAGGCTGCACAGGACCAGCGGCAGGCAGGAGCCCCTTGGCTCCACACTGGCACTGCAGCCATAAATGCACCACCACAACCAACTCCGTACCCCAAATCCTGCAACCTGTGCAGGCAGCATGGTGCTGGGGCAACCAGGAGAAGCCCCAGAAAAGCGCTCCACCAGCAAGCAAGGTTATCTTTCTCGTTTCAGCAGGCAGCCTCAGCCTGGGGGACCAACACAATGTCTGGGAGTCAGAAAGCACAACTAGAGCAAAGCATGCTTTTGATGGAACTAGGAAACAAACAAATATGTGTATTTTGGTAGAGACTGACTTTCTGACCCAGGCTGTTTCTGAGGTATCAAAAAGGGATGCCACAAAAGTCATGAATGGAAAACAGGAATGCCATCACCCATCAGCAATGGTACCCTGCACTGTGAAAACTGAAAGGCCTTTTAAATGCACTACACTTTGTTCTTTTATTTTTCTTGTCTTTCCTGCTATTTCAGGTCCCTGCAATGTGCTCCAGGACTGGCTGCAAACAGGCTGCTCTTGCGCCAGCAAAGACCTGTTTGTGAACAAAGGTGACCAATGTAGCACACATGCCTAATGCCTACAAATCTCATTTTTTCACTCTGCATTTTCCTCCTCCTTGAGGACAGTTACTCCATGGCAAAATAAATCCAGAAGATGATCTCATCTGGGAAAGCGCAAGCGGAGTTAGGCCCCCAGAAGCCATCTCACAGCTCACACTGAAATTACACAAAAGATGGGGTGGCCCAGTGCAGAGAGCCAGAAAGCTCTCTGCAAAGAACGAGCTGACTTCCAGAGCAGCGAATTGGATGAAGGAAAGCTCAGAATCAAAAGCAAGCTGAAGGTAGACAGGACAGAGATGCGGTAAAACCATTTTCAGTCACAAAACCACCACAAGCAGATCATGGTTCCCTCAAGAAGGTGAGACGGAGGAGTCCCAAGGCCTACGAGACCTCGAGCATGCCACACAGCCACTGCCACCCTCCTTGGCAAGCAGCACACTACATTGCAAGAGCAGGAGACAGGAAATATATCTATATATATCTATATATAGATATATATACACAGCAATTACAACGTAGTTTATTTACAGCTCAGCTTTTCAAAATTTACTAACTGTAGTGGAGATCGTTCATGGCTCATGCCTCTAAAGAATGACCCTAGCGGGTCATTCCCTTTCTCTTCTCAACTCCAAATGCAGTTTGGTAATTTTGTTCTGCTCCTCCATCCAGGCTGGTGTTTTGCCCTGCCTTGGCTCTGTGAGATGCCATTTTCTGGCCCTTCTCATCCTGATCTCGCTGCTCCTCTGCACCTCCGCATCCCCTCCCCTGGCTCCTGCTGCAGCCTTGGCCGTACTTTTCCCCTCTCCTCACCCTGTGGGTGATGTTGCTCACTCCCACACCAGCCACTGCCATGCCAATGAGAAAGGTGCTTTCTGTGGCTGACTCGGCTCCAGCCAAGCCCATCTCTCAGCCTGCCCTGTTGACAGCTCTTGGCTGGGCATCTCACCGTCAGATCAGACCCGATATAGCAGCACTGGACCTGCCACCAGCCTGCCTCCCTTCATGGTCTAAACAAACTCCCCCCTCGCAGTTGCTCAGGCCTACAAGGCATTCCAGCTCCCCCTGCTTCACATCCTTCCTCTTCTTGTGACACCTCTGCACAGACCTTCGGTGGCTGTAAACCCAAGTAATCCCTCTCACCTCAACAGCATCACACCAATTTATAAGAGATGAGTTTCTGCCCTGCTGCTTCTATGAGTAAATATACTGTTGGACAAATGAAAACCCTCAGCCAGGCTGCTCAGCATCTCCTGTGTTTACAGCTGTGCTATCTTGTCCCCTGGTCCCCCAACAGCTGCGCTCTTTGACACACACAGCCTCCTGAAGCTCCTAGCCGGCCCTTTGCCCTCCACCACCCACAGCTCAGAATTTTTCTTGCCACTCTCGAGCCTCCCATACCTGCACACTGCCTGCCCTCCAGTTGTGCTGAGCTTCTCCTGCCTTCTGAATACACCTGCCATAATTCAGAATCACAGAATCATCTAGGTCAAAAAACACCATCAAGATCATCGTCCAACCATTCCCTGACCTACCAAATCCCATCACTAAACCATGTCCCTTAGTGCCATGCCTACATGTCTCTTGAATACCTCCAGAGATGGGGGCCCCACCACGTCCCTGGGTGGCCCATTCCAATGCTTGACCAGCCTCTCCATGAAGAAACTCTTCCTGATTTCCAGTCCAAACCTCCCCTGGCACATTGGTGTGCTGACAGTATTTAATCGGCAGTAATAAATGTGGCACTGATTCAGAGGTTTATTTTATGCTAAAGGAAAAAAGAGGGGGGGGGAACATTGCCACAGAGCTCAACAGCCAATTTCAGATTTGGGCACGATTAAAAAGCAGCTAACACAACACAGGCATGCACCTGCAAACTGACACACTTCAATACCAGTTTGTGATTATGAGATGTGTAAAGAGTTATTTGTGTCCTCTCGTTATTAAACCCTGCGCTATTCCGGTGAAGGTACCCAGAATTTTCACGAGCATTTGAACACCAGTATAAATCTCACTTGCACAATCTTTGTACATAGGCCTCCATTTTGTGTGGAACAAAACAAACAAACAAACAAAAAACCTGCATACTTTAATATCTATTAGGAAAAACAAACAAACAAACAAACAAAAAAACCTTTCCAAAAGTCAGAATAGTACCTGTTTTTGGGCTTTTATACACCTGGAGGGATATGAGACTACAGAGGCAAGATCAGGGCCTTAATGAGAATACAATAGAGTTCACCCCATGCACAATGCCAGAATGATGAAATGTTAATGAAGTGAAAGTGTATTAGTGAATTATTAAAATTTTGTTCCTCTCAGCAAAGCACAGAGTGAGAAAAATCCAGTGAAGAAAGATAATGATAAAAATAGGATCAAAACATTTGGATCCCTTTCTCTACCTCCAACAACAACAAAAAGCTTTAGAAAATCTGCTGTTAAAATTAGCATATTTATTGGCAGCTGCTGCAAATGATCTGCTGTAAGACCCAGATAAAAACAAGATGGATTTGGGGGTACAGGGAGATTTAACCCAGTTCTGGGTTAAACTTCAGCTCTCTCCCATCTTCAGTGACCCCTCTCACACCTCTGCTCCTGCTCAGAGCGAGCCCGGGCAGCCACCACACAGCTGACTGGAAGATGCCCCCACGGGGAGCGGCGCCATGCAGGCTCTACAGGAAGGCTTGGGCCGGGACACCAGCACGTGCCTGCTGTGCCGAGCACTGGCTTCGTCCGGGAAAGGGCGGCCTCTCCACCAAGCCCAAGGGAGAAACCAAACCAGAAGTGCAGAGCCGTGGTCAGAAAGCCTGCCTCTAGCAAAGAGGCCACCCACAGGAACAAGCAACAAAACACCATCCAGGACAAGGGGCAGAAGTTTCACCCCCAGCCTGTCCAGTTCCTGCAGAAATCAGGGAGTATGTGAGCTTTAGGGAGAGGTCTGAAAGAGCACAGAACAATGATTTCACCCACATCTGGGCCAAACTCCTCTCAGGAATGATAGACAGAATAAAACAAATTATGATTGTTGTAAAATCTTAAGAGGGCTATGGAGATGGGCCTCCTCCTTTGATTAGCAGTGGCTGTATATAATACGAGAGCAATCTCTGAGAGCCTGTTCAGTGTGATAGAGACAGAGGTGCTGGCACAGGGAAGATGCCAGGAAAGCGACCTTTTCCAGAGCAGCCTAGGCCATGCACAGCTGCACTCGTCAAAGTCAGGCTGAAGGAGGTAGCTGTGGTGAGACACTGAGGGCTGAAAGCACCATCATCTCCAGTCCTCCCCGAGACAAACCAAAGTGCCATATCCGTAAAGGACTAGAAAAATGCAGCTTGCAAATATCCCTTTTCACCAATTAACCCAAAGCGCTACAGGTGTGCTTTCCACCCGTGTAGCCCTTTGTGGTACTACACATCACCCGCGTCGAGGAGGCAGGGGGCCACATCACACCAGATGCATTCCCACCATGGGGAATCCCAGGGCCTACACGGCAAAACAGACATCAGGCACTTTGTGAGGTAATTTGGGGATGGTGGGAAGGAAAAACAGATACAAGAGAGCAGCAAACCCTGTTAGGGACCATCCCTGAGCACTATGGTGTCCCCACCACAGCAGGACACAGAGGTGGGAAAAACCTGACCGTAAGCAAGCAAGTGTTCAGCAGCGGCTGGGCTAATACTAGGGCAGACCAACACGACTTTAACCACCTAAAAGCCTCAGCGAGCTTTATCCATCGCCCATATCCATCAGCAGGCACTTCCAGAGAGGGGCTATCCAGCAGCTTTATGCACACCCACGGGCCGCCTCGCTCCTGCATGGGCTGCCCGGGAAGCCAAGGTGCGAACCTCGGGCTAGACAGCTAACTTCAGCCCGAAGCAGAAGTCTCAACACCAACAAAGGCACCTGAAGCTCGCAGGGAAGGGAGGGGGGGTCTGAGCTGCCCTGGCCCCTGACAGCTGGACTTCTGGCACCATAAGCGGAGGAGGACTTCCAAGGCCCACAGAAGAGCCACTCTCTAAACACTGTCTCTCCTTCCAGAGCTCCACGCTGGTTTCCCAGAATCAGCTGATCACTTCTGAAAAAAACACAGCCATAATTTTTACATTTAAACAAAACACTGTTTTGTTGGATTCCTTTTTTATTATTATTTCTGCTGCAATTTGACTTTGGCTTGGCTGCGAGAGCAGGTAACAAGCCAAGTGCGGTTTCATCAGACATATTTCAGAACCGCGGCCAAAGCTGTGCTGCGCTGCGCTACGTCTCAAGTCACGAACTGGCAAATTCCAGTATCGGCCAGGACGGTCCCATTCCAGCCCAGTTTCGGCTTCTGGAGAGCCCTCAGCCCTGGCTGCCTCTTCTGCCAGCAACGACTCCTAATTCCAGGACATTCCCTATGCCAAAAATCACTACGTCAAGCAAGCCAGGCAGTCTCTTACAAGTTTATGCAACTGTTCCATGCTTCCCCCCTCAAAACCCTCTACGAAAGTTCAGCCTAACACCATAAATACTCTGTTGTGAGCTGACAGCTGAGAAATACTGTTTATGTCCCTGAATCTCTCCGCCTGTAGGAACACATTGAACCAAACCGCAGCCCCTGCCGCTCGCCTGGCCGGACCTTCACCCACAGCCACGTCCCATCTCGTGAGCCACACCGAGTTGGACGGGACCAGCATGGACTGGCATTTCTGAGGCCACTGTCGAAATTCCAACCCCAGCCCCAAATCCACGCGTTCCGTACAGGCACACCAGCCTCAGCACACTTGTGAAAGGCAGATATTTTCATAGCTTTAATCTATTAGCAACAGCTACTCCAGGGGCAATTAACTTGGCTCCCAGCCCTGCCCTGTAACTTTGGGCTGCCCACGTGAAATGCTACCTTTTGGTTTCCTACACTCACTGAATTTCTGCGGATGTCGAAGAAATGGACTTCGGTAAGGTGATTTATGATCCAGGATGAAAAGCCGTTTGGAAGTGTAAGGACTGCTCCTACTAGTAAAATAACTTGTGTACTACTGATCTTTCTTTTTAAGAGAAAAAAACATCTGTTGAGTATCCACACTGAATATTCAAATCATTAATTAGGCTCAAAAGGCATAAGGTGCAAATTGCGTAGTTTTAAAAACGCGGCCCAGAGAGCTTTGGGGTTTGTTCTGTTTGTTTTAAACAACAGAAGGAAAAAAAGGCAGCGCAACACAAGAATTGTACTTCTTGCATCTCACTCGGGAACAGCTGGCATCGCAAAACTTTTACAAACCAAAACCACCAGAGAAACACGGCAGACGAGACACCAAGGACCACGAAGGGTAAATCTAGAAAGTACCTAATCCAGTCCGTTTCCTTCGCTTTGTAAAAACAAGTAACCGACACGCTTCCTGCCGGTGAACCTTCCTGCAGATAACGGTGCTCCCGACAACAGGAAATTCTTTTCTAGAAGCAAGCACACTTTCGCTCCGAAGCCAAACTTTCTCCACTTGCACTCCAAAACAACTGGAGGCAGCACCTGGATGATGAGAGGCGAGCAGGATGAGAGGCAATGCATGACTACCAGCACCGCGTGCGCACGGTGCGGTGCAGGAGGAGGGTGCCGAGCCCTTTGCCTGCACCGGGGGTTCAACCCCACACCGTCCGGCCCGAGCAGCCGCCACTGGAGATCTCAAGAAGCGGCAATGCAAAGAGCAGGACGTACAAGCCAAGGGACACCGAAGGTGGCAGTGGTCCCTGAAGGTCCCCAAGCGGCGACCGGCACAGCGGTGACCCACATGGTGCTTCTCTCGCCTTGATCACTGCAAAACCACGATTAAAGAGTGCAAGAAAATGAAATGCTTCAAGAAAACGCAGTGTATAGTCCGTTCTCAAACGTGTCTCCATCAAAAACATCTGAGATCAACATCTGCTACTCAAGAAAATAAGTAAAAGCATTGAAGCCCTTCTTGCGAGTTCCCTGACAAACACTTCTCTGCTGCTCTAAGTGCAAAACCACTCTTCTCTCACACCCAACAAACTTTCAGTAGTCCGGCAAAGTAAAACTTCAGCCCTGCTTTCTCACGTTGCATTCATCAATGACGAGGTACATTTTGTTCTCCTCTCTCTGGTTTCTTTCCCAAACAGCACTCTACAACCAAGCGGTGACTTTTATTAAAAAGCATCGCACAGCGCTTCCCACAGCCATCTGCCTCCCATTTTTTTCCCCAGGTGAGGCCAGGGTCGAGGCCCCAGTGCTCAAGCTCACACCACTTTTCTCGAGTATAGTTTTGTACCGAGGAGGAACGACGGCAGACCCCACCAGCCCCAGCCGTGCCTCCCGAGTCCCGAGAGGCACCGCAGGACGGAGGCCAGCCGAGCGAGGCCAGCACCCCGCTGCCTCCCCAGCCTCCCCTCGTCCTGCGGTGGGAGCCCGGGCCGGCCGGGAGGACAGGAGAGGAGAGGAGAGGAGAGAGGAGCCGTGGAGGCGGCGCAGTTTTTACTGCGAGTGACCTTGGTTTGACAGGCACGTTCTCAGGTTTCAACAGATGCTGTGGGAAAGGCAGCAGAAGCCAACACGTTCTGCAGGCATTTCTGATGATACGCAGACTTCCCCCCTCCCCCCCCCCGGGGCGCGGGGGAAGTCTTCTCAGTTTCCATGACAACAGTGTCTCCACTTGTCTGTTATTAGATACCATCCGCTTCCTGTGTCTAAATTTTTAAACCAATCAGAAAAGTGTTTATGGATGTTGCACTCCTGGGACAGTCCCTCTCCTGCCGAGAGCTGCCCCGCGGCCGGCCGGCCTCTCGCCCTCACCGAGGCCGCTGGGTGCTGGGCACTGCCGCCCCGCCACGGCACCCACAGCCTGCCCGGGGACGGGGCGGACGGGCAGAACGGCACGGTGCACGGACTCACTGCGCCGTTCGGGGTGGTATGGGCATACGTGTGTAAACACATCTTAGCACCGCACAAACTCGCTTTTGTGGTTTGCTTGGTTTTGTGTGTTACGGAGATATATATATGGGTACCAGACACTCATTTTCATGGTTTGCTCATTTTTGTGTGTGTTACGGATATATATTCACATATATATACAGATATATAGGTACCAATCAAAATCATTTTCATGGGGGTTTTTTGCTCGGTTTTGTGTGTTATGGATATATACACACACATAGCTATTTTAGTACCAAACAAACTCACTTCCACGGTTTGCCCGTTTTTGTGTGTTACGGATACCTACATACACACATATACATGGGTCCCAAACAAACTCATTTCCACGGTTTGCCCGTTTTGTGCAGTACTCAGCCTGGGGAACAGCACGACCCGCCCCGGCTCGAGCAGCAGGAACCGAGCGCTCCCTCGCCCCGCCGTGCCCCCGCTGCCCCCCCGGGCGCCGCTCAGCGCCGCCGAGCCGGGAGCCGGCCCCGGCGGAACGCGAGCGGAGCGAAGCGGCCGGAAGATGCGAGAGCGGCTTCCCGGCAGCGCGCCCGGGGCAGCCCCGCCGGCCGTGCCCTTGGTCCGGCCGCGGCGCCGCGCCGGGAGCCCCGGGGGGCGCTGCGGGGGGACCCCGCGAGGCCGGGCCGGGGCAGAGCGGCCCCAAAAGTTTGGCCGGGGCAGCGCCACGCAGCGCCCGGCACCGCGCGGATCGGCAGCGCCGTTACCTCCTCGCCTCGCTCCCTCGCCGGCTGGGTGCGGTGGGTGCGGTGGGTGCGGTGGGTGCGGTGGGAGCTCCCCGCGGCCGCCCCGCTCCGCGCCCCCGGCGGGAGGCAGCCGC